>CM075351.1:87440000-88690000 GCA_037693485.1 Kitagawia praeruptora | reverse complement strand
TAATTTTGAATAAATTGTATTATGGTATATATATTAAATATGTAATTTAAACTTGGTTTTAAAATAGAAATATTTAAATATTTGGGCATAATTTAACGATATAATGATTCGTTGATAAAAGTGGGAATAATTGTGACTATTTGGTGTTAAATATGGATTTATTATAAAGGATTGTTATTTAGCATTTCCGGATTATTTTGATTAACCGAATCGAATCATATTATTTTAGAGGCTTAAATTGGAATAATATCAGTTATTTACTAACCCTATTTTCGTTTTAAGCGGGATTCATGGATATTAAAATAGTATATATATTTTCAAAATTTGGTTCCTGAGTTCGAGGAAGATTTTTATCCAGGATTAATTTTCGTTGATTATTTTAAAGATATTTTATTTTTATTATTTAAATACTATATTATCGGGTCAGGAATATTTTATTTTGACGAATCGTTCACGTATTTTCTTGTTGCCATTTTTAGAGCATAATTCTCAAGTCGTAGATCGAAGCCAAGTTCACGGGTAGAGTATAAATTTATCTGCACTTACTACACTCCGAGATCGAGGCAAGTTCCTTCTGACCCTCACTCCTTTTGAAATATTTCGAGAAATGTTGAGATATTATCATGTTAAAATATTTCTAAATTGTCAGTTCGTTATAAATTCATTTTAGTATATCCTGTTTATACAAATGTTGATTTAGAAATTTTAGAGACTGTCCTTAAATTATTATATGCTCATAAAACGTACTTTGATTGAACTCTAGGGCATCTTATTTGTTCAAGATGACCCCAATTATTATTTCAGCTATAACTACGCTCATATATTGAGGTAGTTAAATTTTATTGTCTTCAATCGGATCTATTGTTCAGATCTGATAAACTTTATTTCAATATTCAAATTTGATTCATTGTTCGAATCAAAATAGATACATTCAGAATAGTGATTAGAAGAATCGTTTATCATCAGAATTTAATCTAAAATACCTACTCTAGCGTATTTGAAAATTTTCGTTCTGAATCGAGTCGTTCTTATTATTTCAAGACGACTCCAAATAATTTATTCTAATCAACGAACCTTTCTTGTTCAAGGTTTGTTACTTTATTGTCTTGTATTGACATATTGTTCGTGTCAATAGAATAAATTAATTTCTTTTGAAAATATTGTGACGACCTATTGTTCAGGTCGGTCTTATGCAAAGTTTAGACTGGCGGTCGGCCAGAATCGAATAAGAATCCAAATGAATCAATTTTCATTCGGAGGAATAATCATGTAATCCACTGGTCAACATGGGAGATGGCCCCATGGGTTTTCTTTCAGATCAACACGAGGAATAAACTCGCGGTATCGAAAGAGAAATATTAACATTTTGGCACAAAAGTTGCCAGGTTGACTTTTCAACCACCTTTTTGCTAGAAAAACGATATAGTGGTACTTGCGACATAGGAGTGATCGTGCTATGGGGTATCACAGGTGTGCGATACTTGCGACACAGCGGTTGATCGCGTTGTGGGGTATCGTAAATGCGGAAGACCAGTATCTCAAGCTTTTAAATTCCAATTTCTTTTATTCAGAGATAAGTTGTTTGAGCCTATCAGTAAGTACTACCAGGGAACTTTGATTTCATATGAGTCTCTTTCATAAACAGAGTTGTTTTCTTTCCAAACTTCATGGTTAGTGAGAGAGCGAGTCAGTGGACTTGCTGGGCACATAGTTGCTCATTCTTGTTGTTAATAATGTTTTTCAGTGAAGACGGAAAAAGGCGAAGCCTCTTGTTTCAAGGCCAAGGGAAAGGAGAAAATGCACCAGGACACTAAGCTGGATTAGAGTGTTTACCTCAGAGGCGACGACCATATCGAAGACTGTTAGCATATCATCTGACGTGTTTAGTGATATTATGTGTACTACTAATATGTTGTAATAATTCAGAGATATGTCGATATTTTGAGTTGTGGGATGGAACCACTGTTGTTTTGGTAAAACTATATGTTTATTATAGAATGTACTGTATTTTATATAAGGCAGGTGTTGACGGTAAGTGGCGGCCTAAGTCTACAAACAATGGATTTTGGGGCGTCACATTAACTTACAAAATTCATATCATAAAAAATTCATTCAAATTATTGAAAAAATCAATATTAAAGAAAATCCATGCATCGTACGGGTTTTAAGCTAGTATATATATATATATATATATATATATATATATATATATATATATATATATATATATATATATATATATATATATAGGGTCTTGCTCAAATGAGAACCCTCACTTATGGTGAGATATGAGATCTAATTTTAGCCACTCATTTAAATACATTATATTCATCTCTTACCATTTATTTAATATTTTAATATTTTATAATTGGGTTTTCAACATCTTCTTTCTAATTCAACAACCCACCACCACCGGCAACCACCACCGGCGACCACCACCACCTCCGGCGACCACCAGAAAATGACCACCGACAAACACAAAATCACCACCGGAAAATGAAAAATCACCACCAAAAATTGAAAAATGGCCATCAACAAGATCACTACACCACCAACAAATCACCACCTGCAATCCGAAAATCACCGCCACGCCACCGCTTACCACCACCATCACCGCCAGCACGTCTCCACCATCATCACACTACCATAATAAATACCGCTATCAAAAACAAAATCACCAGATTCTAACACCCACTTCACTGCTGCCACCATTAATCACCACCGTCACCACTGCTCAAATTAAAGTTTAGATCAGGTGGTCGCCGGAGTTTGAATACAGATTCAAAAACTGTTCAAAAATCACCCACTTCGTCGGAGTTCCTGAACTGGTTCTGGCAGAACAGTAGGCACAATGGCCAGGGTGTCGCCCTCCTGTTCCAGAGGAAATTCCAGAATAAAATCTTCAAGAGCTTGCCCCTTTATATCACTTCTAGGTTTATATTCCACATCAAACTGTCCTAACTCTATGGCCCATTTTAGCATTCGCCCAGAAGTTTCTGGCTTGTGCAATATCTGTTAGGAATAATTCATAAGTTGTGATGTTAAGAATAGAATTTACGCATTATACTTCTTGTAATCCTGATCTTATAAAGGATTTAGCACTATATATAGGATTTATGTGTAAGACAGTTATCTGTACAGTTTAGTCAGGAATGAACAGTGTATCGGAGACTACATGTCAGGAACAAAGGGAAAATCCTGATGATGGTCTAATACTGATGATGATCAGATACTGATGCAAGATGAAATCCTGATATCAGTCATGTTACTGATGATGTCATTATGGATGCTACAGAAACTGGCAAGTGCTATAAAACAGGATCGTTGTTTGAAGAACAAGCAAGAAGATATTATGAAGGAAAGAGTTTTCTATTGATGGAAACTATCGACTAGAAGGCAGAACATTGTCATGTATAGATTATATCTTTCTGTTATTAGTTGATAGGTAGCATTATAAATACTCCCTCTATATCATTGTAAAAAGAGTCGAACAAGCGAATGTGCGTAACTCTGTATAAGGTTTGTATTCGAGAGTTCGAAACAAACAGAGAGAGAGATTTGTATTGTCAGCAGCTGCTAAAGGTATTGTACACCTTTGGTAGAGTTTGTATTTGATTTTATTAATACAAACAGAGTTTGATTCATTCGTTTATTCTTGTTCATATAATCAAGCAAAAATCAGACACGATTATATAACTTGTATTCAACCCCCCCTTCTACAAGTTATTCGAGTTAACAATTGGTATCAGAGCAGGTTGATTTCGAATAATCATAAAGATCTGCAATCATGTCTGGTTACAAGGATGGGAATACTAAAATTCCTATGCTCAAGAGAAATGAATATACTCTATGGGAAGTAAAGATGTTGCATCATCTAGAAGCAACAGATCCTGATTATCTTGACAGAATCAGAGATGGACCTTTTGTTCCAACAAAGGTCGTTGGACAAGCAACTGTTGATGGTGTGGTTGTTCCAGAACATACAGCAGAGAAGCCAAAATCTGAATGGTCAGATAAGGACAAGGAGAATGTTCTTAAAGATGCTAAAGTGAGAAACATATTATTCAACAGTCTTGATTCTGTTCTCACTAACTATGTTCTCTCTTGTAAAACTGCTAAGGATATATGGGACAATCTTAAGGTTCACTGTGAAGGAACTAAGCCTGTCAGGAAGAATATGAGGACATTACTTATACAACAGTATGAGTACTTTGAATCCAAGTCCGGTGAGTCACTTACTGATACCTTTGATAGGTTTACAAAACTCATCAATGAGATGGCCATGCATGGTAAATATTATGACTTGGAGGATATGAATACTAAGTTCATGAAAGCTTTGCCTGATTTCTACAATAAAAAGATATCTGCGATTGAGGAAGCTAATGATCTGGATGAGATTTCATTAGAGGCAGTATATGGAAAATTGAGAGCTTATGAACTTGACAAGCAACAGAAGAAGAGCAAGAGTGAAGGAAATATGAAGATCGACTATTGCACTTACTACTCAATCTGAAGCTAAGAAGCTTCCTGAAGAACAGCATGAAGAGATTGCTGTAAAGAATTCAAGGAAGAAGAAAAGCAAAGAAAGTTCTGAGTTAGAGACTACTGATATGGACTTTGACAACAATGATTCTGAATCTGAGATGCAGGAACTCTTTGCTATGTTTGCTAAAGCTTTCAAGAAAGGAAGATTCAACAGGAGAAGATTTAGCAAATGACCTTTTCAAAAGAAGGAGGAGAAGAAGAGTGACAAAGGCAAAAGTACAATTGTCAAGCTTGATAAGGCCAAGATCAAGTGTTTTAACTGCAGCGAGCTTGGACACTTTGCTAGTGAGTGTAAGAAGCCTATAAATTCAGGAAAGGGTAATGCACTTATGGTCACACAAAAGGATTGGGCTGATTCCAGTGATTCTGAAGATGAATTGGATTATGACAACATTGCATTGATGGCAAATAGTTCAGACAAACCTGGATCTCCAAAGAAATTTCTCCATCCTCTGTTAAGGTATCACTTCACTCTCTTGATTCATTTGATAGCTTAAATTCTGATGAAATTAGATCTATCCATGCTGAGTTTAAGAATCTTATGACTAATTTTAGAATTCTTACATGTGAAAGAGATGAACTTAAGGTTAAGAATGATAAATTAGTTGATAGAAATAATTTTCTTGAATCTGAATTAATTCAAATGGAAGAATACAAGTTAAGTTCTGATAAAGCTAAGCATGACTATAGTGTTATTCTTGAGGCTTATGACTATGTCAGAAAAGAACTAGAAGAAGAGAGAGATGTGATTAAGACCATTAACAATTCCAGTAAAAAGACTATAGAAATCTTTGAAAGTGGAATTCGTGGTAAGGTTAATGGTTTAGGTTTTGATAAGGCTAGACAAGAAGAAAAAGTAGCTATTGTCAATGATGATAGTAAGATAGAAGCTAACACATCTAAATCTGAAGGTAAGAAAATTGTTTCTGAACCTAATCATGTTAAATTTGTTGATTCAAAAGGTACCCCTGTTGTACACAAAAGGATTAACAATAGTAATTCAGATGAGAAAGTGTTAGAGAAACCTAAGAATGTAAACATAGGGTTTCTGTCTAAGTCTCAGTTGAAACAAAGATTAGATGGTCTTTCAGAGTCTAGCAAGATCAAAAGAAATAGGAATGGAAAAGAAGGTATTAACAAAGAGAATAATTACAAGAATGTACCTGATGCACCTAGGAAAAAATGCTATAAGTGTGGAAATCATAATCATTTGGCCCTAGACTGCAATCAAAAACCTTCTTGGAAAACTGAGTCCAGATTCCCCAAGACTCAAAAAATTCAATACCAACCACAAAAAGCTTATTATCATTGTGGTAGTTTACTTCATTCCATTTACATGTGTAGAGAATATCATGAACTGTATTATGACTATTATTCTTTGAAATCTGAAACTCCTAGTCACAAACAGTTTGTGAAATTAGAGTCTAAGGTTGACTCTGCAACAGGTAAAATAAAAGCAAAATCTTCAAAGCCTGTCGTTTCTAAATCTAGTAAGAAAGGATCCAATCAAAGTTGGGTCCTAAAAAATTCTAACTAGTTACTTTTTGTTTGCAGGGCACAGGAAAGAAGCATTCAATTATCTTGGACAGTGGATACTCTGGACATATGACTTGAAAGAAGTCCCTGCTTACAAAGTTTGAGAGGAAAGCTGGCCCAGTAATATCTTTTGGAGATGGCAACAAAGGAGAAACTCTGGGATATGGCTCAATTGTTTTGGGGAATGTCATCATAGAAAATGTAGCACTGGTTGAAGGCTTGAAACACACTCTTTTAAGCATAAGTCAACTGGGTGATAAAGGTTACAAATCAATCTTTGACAGAGAAGGATGCAAAATCTTGAATATGCGGAATGGAGACATTGTTCTAACTGGTCAAAGACATGGTAACATATATGAAGCCAGCTTAAGTGATACATCTAAAGGAATTGTTAGATGTCTCTACAGCAAAGCAATAAGTGATGAAAGCTGGAATTGGCACAAGAAGCTCTCACATCTTAATTTCAAGAAGCTTAATCAACTTGTTAAGCACAATTTGGTGAGAGGCCTACCACAGGCAAATTTTGTGCAAGATGGACTTTGTGATGCATGTCAGCTTGGAAAGCAAAGAAGAACCACTTTCAAGAGCAAGACTGAAAATTCAATTACTGAACCATTTCACATGCTACATCTTGATCTGTTTGGTCCAGTAAACATTATGTCTATCAGCAAGAAAAGATATGCTCTAGTTATAGTGGATGATTTCATAAGGTTCACATGGGTGTTCTTTCTACACAAGAAGGATGAAGCTCCTCAGCAAATCATTGAACTTATCAAGAATATTCATAATAACTCTGAGTACAAAGTCAAAGTACTTAGGAGTGACAATGGTACAGAATTCAAGAATTCTACAATGGAGGGGTTTTGTGCAGACAATGGAATCACTCAACAGTATTCTGCACCGGGTACACCTCAACAGAATGGTGTAGTGGAAAGAAAGAACAGGACTCTCATAGAGGCAGCAAGAACCATGCTTGCAGATGCAAAACTTCCAACCTACTTTTGGGCAGAAGCTATTAACACTGCATGTTTCACTCAAAACTGTACCTTGGTAAATAGTCATGGAAAAACTCCCTATGAGATGATCAAAGGAAAGAAACCAAGTGTGAAATACTTTCACATCTTTGGATGCAAATGCTATGTCCTAAAAGTTCATCCAGAACAACTTGGAAAATTTGAAGCCAAATCGGATGAAGCAAATTTTCTAGGATATTCAGCATCTAAGGCCTTCAAAGTTTATAATCTCAGAACTCACATTGTTATGGAATCAATTCATGTTGCATTTGATGATAAGAAATTTGGAATTCTGCAAACTGATGAAAGCCATGACAACTTGGAATTTGAAAATCTAAAGAATTCTGAGATACTCTCCAGTGATGATGAAGGTTCTCCAGAAGGAATTTCTATTGCTTCTCAAAGGAATGCTACTGTTGAGGGGGAGCAAATAAATCAAAGAGAACACAGTGATCATCAGGAGCAGACTAGCCTTTCAGAGTCTACTCCATCAGGAATTGACATTTCAGAGTCTATTCCATCAGGAACTGATCTTTCAGAGTCTACTGAGGAAAGATCAGTAACTAGCAGCAATATGGAATCTACTGATTCTATTGATCAAAGGAGAGTTTTTGAAGGTAGAGAGAATTCTTCTACAAGAGATACCACTAACTTAGGGGGAGAGACTAGCAGAGTTAATCTACCGCCTATTAGAAAATGGACAAAGGATCATACTGAAGATTTGATAATTGGTGATCCAAATAGTGGTGTTCGAACTAGAAGATCAATTCAAAATGAATGCTTGTATAGTTACTTTCTCTCAAAGAATGAACCTAAGAAGGTTGAAGAAGCCTTACAGGATCCTGATTGGGTAATTGCAATGCAGGAGGAGTTAAATGAGTTTGAGAGAAACAAAGCCTAGAAACTGGTACCAAGACCTAAAGATAGATCTATTGTTGGTGCAAGATGGGTTTTCAGAAACAATCTGGATGAATCTGGTATGATTGTAAGAAACAAAGCAAGACTGGTAGCCAAGGGTTATTCTCAGGAAGAAGGCATTGATTATGATGAGACCTTTGCACCTGTAGCAAGATTGGAAGCAATCAGAATGTTTCTTGCATTTGCAGCTCATTCAAAATTCAAAGTATACCAGATGGATGTAAAGAGTGCTTTTCTAAATGGCAAACTTGATGAGGAAGTGTATGTGGAACAGCCACCTGGATTTGTTGATCCAAAGTTTCCAAATCATGTCTACAAACTTGACAAGGCACTCTATGGACTAAAGCAGGCACCAAGAGCATGACAGGAAAAGCACTATAGAAGCTGAGTACATATGGCAGTTGTTGTGCACAGCTCCTTTGGATAAGAAATCAGTTGATGGATTATGGTATGACACTTAGTAATATTCCTATGTTTTGTGATAATACTAGTGCTATTAAAATTGCAGAAAATCCAGTTCAACATTCAAGGACTAAGCACATTGATGTCAGGTATCATTTTATTAGAGAACATATTGAGAATGGTATTGTGGAACTTCATTTTGTTCCTACTGACAAACAGCTTGCAGATATTCTAACTAAACCACTTGACGAGACTACATTCAGTAGATTAGTAAGTGAGTTAGGAATGTTAAATTTTTAGATCTTTAACATCTGCAAAAGTAGCAAGGTATGTTGTTCTTAGCTTATAGACTTGATATTCTTGTCAGGATCTATATTTGATTGTTAAATGCTTTAGCTATAACACTTTGCCTTGATAAATTTCAGTATGATAGACTTGTTAATAATCATCAGGATTAGATTTGTTATCAGGATGCTGACGTCATCAGTATTGTGTCAGTATCAGGATTATGAAAATTGTTTCAGATCCTGACGTTTACTTTGAGTAGTAATCTAATTCTGTGATGTGTTAAGTCTATAGCAGCAAGTTTTGATGTTTGCATACTGATAATTTATACATCATTCAGTAATAAAAAGACAAGTAGATAACAAGAAAACTGTATTTTCATTAATTGAAATCATTACATGGAAATGAAATACAACATTTTTTTGTCTAATTTCTACTGATAATTCTATACTTGTCTATTGATATGAATTCTGAGGTACAGGACAAGGAGCATCTCAAGAAATCCATCAGGGGATTTGGACAGCCTCGTCTACTCTTGGATTCCTTGTCTGGGCGACTTGAATGAGAGCAGCTAACTTAAATGAATAGCATCCTCATCAAGATCAACCTCAGACTCTCGGCCAAATTCTTCATCCTCAAGTTTTGAGGAGGTTAGGGGAAGATTGTATCCAACAGATGGATGTTCTAGGAGAAACCTTTGGATATTTTCGAAAACCAATCCATTCATGATTAGTTCAATGAGAAGAGTCATCTTTTCAAAGAGATGATCAAGAACAGGATGTTCATCGACAGAGAAAGATCTAAAGAATGGGTTTGAATGGAATTTTGGTTTGAGGAGCATTGTTGAGAAGAAAAGAGATTGAAAGGTTTATGGAGAATGGCATAAGGCGTCTGTTTCTTTTAAAGAAAGACGTGAGAAGCTGAACAGTCACTTGGAAGTTTTAATGAAGTCAGATGCTAATTATTGCGTGTGACTATATTTCTTGTTTTCAAGAAATATTGAATATATTTAACCAATTGATTTTTGTTCAGATTAATTGTTTATTTCTTTTTCAGATAAAAGAAAAATGCCATGTGGAAACTCCATATTAAATCTCTGGAATCAGGATGATATTGATCAGGATTTCATGTGTGACCATCAGGATTTGAGAATTATTATATTTTTAAATCACATTGTATTTTGTGATTATTTTGATGTGAGGTCAACAGGAAAAGGAAGCTGATCAGTATTGATTATTTATACCCTGATTTATTTCATGAAAATCAATTTTGGATTTCATTTTCCAAAAATCGTGGGTAACCGTATTTTTCAGGGACTGACACCTGTCAATCTACGTGTCAACGTGGGATAGTGGTCTGAAAGATTTGTGAAATATATTTGTTTTGAAACTCTAATCGTGTAATTGCTTTCTCTAATTTTACATTCTCTAAAGCAAAAACCACTCTTGAGTTTTCAAAATCACTAATCCATTTCAAGAATTTTTCAAGTTCTTTTCAGATAAAAAATGGCAGCTCAGAGAAGATTACCTAAGTCAGTAGCCTTCAAGTTTGGTGACTTTGATTTTATGACAAACAATCATGTAGCAGCTATCACCAACAAGGAAGGAGTGTCATCTGATTTTCATCCAATCATGGACTTTCTGGCGTATGGACCATTAAGTTATGCATTGACAGCATCTCCACAAATTAATCAAGTAGCTATTTCACAAGCTTGGGAGAATGCTGAGGTAATTGATTCTACTCAGAGTCAATCAGGTAAGATTGTTCTACATTTAGGACAAGATTCATTTGACATTACTGAATCTGTTGTTAATTCAGTACTTTGCTTACCTGTTCCTGATAATTATGCAAGTGAACCATCTGATGATAATATAAGAACTATGTTGTCTGAATTAGGTTATAGTGGACCTCTAGACAACATGAGCCAGTTGAATAGGTCTTTTCTTAGAAAGGAATGGTCTTTTTACTTTGATCAAATTGCTAAATGTTTTACTGGTAAATGTAGTTCTTTTCAGCAAATTACTTCTATTACATCACATATTGCTTATAGTCTGCTTTATGACAGAGTAATTAACATTGGTCATATTATCTTAAGTCAGATGAGTATTAAACTTGGGTTAAGAGATCAAAACAGGAGAATGGTTTATTATCATAGATTTATGCAAATGTTTATTAACCATTTTATTCCTGATGTTGAAGCTAGATTTGGTAGGGAACATTGTGTTTCTTCTTATGAACAGCAAAAGAGAATTTTCTCTAACATTACAAAGAAGGACAATGAAAAGAATCTAGATGAAATACCTACAATTCATTATCCACATCATTTTCAGGTAATTCTTAAAACTCATCTTCCTACTCTCTACAATTCTTCTTTCTTTTGTGGTGAAATGGCTCAAGAATCTCAATTGGAGGAGAAACCACCTGTGTCTACCCAAGTAGCCCAAAATATTATAGTCTCTGAAATAATTCAAGAACCAAATTTTGATCCACAGCCTATTGTTTCAAAGAAACCAACCTCTGGTGTTTCTCAAAAGACATCAGTTGTAAGGAAGAGAAGATTTGTTGTGTCAAGTAGTAGTAATTCTAGTGAAGATGATGATGATTTAACTCTTGCTGAGAGAGCAGAATTGAAGGCTGCAATTCAACTTTCTCTGTTAGCACAAAGAGATGAAAAACCTAGTCACAGCCAGGCTGCAGTCTCCCAAAAGGTTGTAGTTCTTAAAAAGGGAAAACAGTTACTGGATACTGTCACTACTAAAAAACTGTTAATAGACATCACCGTTTTTAACATCGATTACAATAAAACCGATATTAAAAATCAATTTAACATCGCCCGTTTTAAAACCAATGTCTTTTAAACATTCAGACATCACTTGACATATCAACCGATGTCTAAATGTTTTCTTAAAAAATTTTAAACATCGCTTCATTTATGAACCGATGTCTAAATGTCTACTTAAAAAATAAACACGCGTTCCCTCTGAATTATTACCCCCCTTAATTTTATTTTCCCCCTTTTTACTTTCATTTGCCCGCCTACTTCCAAATCTGTTCCCCCTTAACAAAATTTTTGTATTTCCCCCCTCCCCAATCTGAATTATTCCCCCCTTGGTTTTATTTTTGTACTACATTCAGACAAATTTATTCATTAAAATTAAAAACAAAACAAAACCCACCTCACTCTCTCTCTCTCTCTCGCTCGACAGATGACCTAACCTCACATCTCTATCTCTCTCGACTCTCACCTCTCTCGACTCTCACCTTTCTCTACTCTCACCGCTCTCTTTCGACTATCACGTCTCTCTCCACTCTCACCAGCTGTCTCTCCTCTCTATACTCTCGCCCTTCTCTTCTTGAAGCTCAGGTTCGACCGGAGATTGTTCCATTTGATGATACAAAACTGTGAACTTAATTCGATTTGTTTGAAGCTCAAATTGGTAAGTGACTAATATTGTGTTTGATTTGAATTAGTTTGGTTTAGTTTTCAATTGGGGATTTTTGAGATCAAAACCCTAATTTTTTAATTTGTTCTTAAATTGAATGTTTAGTTGTTTGTATAGCTTCCATGTTTAGGTTGAATGCTTGAATGTTTTCAATTGGAGATTTGTAAAGTTGCATAGCTTTAGTTTATTTATATGTAAACTTGAATGTTGATTTGGGAATTTGTTTATGGCTTTAGGTTATGGCCTAATCTTTTACAAGAGCGAGAGAAGTGGACCTAATCTTTTGTGGTGTTGGTGATTGAATGGAACTTTTTGTTTAAGAAGAAAGTGTTATATTTCGTTCACAGTTTAAAGAATAGTGCCCGGGGTCTGTCTTTGGTTAATATGGAGTACTGCAGGGGATGCGTGCTTGTACATTAGTCGTTCTTTCATAATGATATGAATAAATTCACTGATATGGTGGCGGAGTTCTTGGTTGTCGTGGATTTCATTTGAGTTTCCGTACCACCCAGGGTGGCTTGTCGCTGAATATAGGTATGTTTGATTATGTTCATATATAAATATATAGCTTTCAAATTATGTAGCTATTTGAGTTTTAACTTTTAACAGATGATTATAACTCCCTTTGTTTTGTGACTATCAGATGTATCTACAACAATGATTATTCAGTCGGGACCTGTTGTTGATTTCATGATAGCCAGTTTACATGATTTGTAAGAATAGTATTGTTTGTTGGAATTAGGTTTCGGGATCAATTTGTGTTTGTAACATTTGGTGTGACGATTTTACAGGTTATACTCTACGACATATGCACGAGAAGAAAGTCGAACAAAGGCTCAACTCGATTGAAAATGTTGTGAGTATATGTTATGTCGTTTATTTTGTATCTGTTGACATTGGTGTATCTTTGTTGTGTTTACAGTTACAAGTATGTGGTACAAAATGTAAAATCAGAGAAGTATCAATTCTAACTTGGCAATGTAAAGTCAGATGCGAAACTGGAGTAGTGCAGTGCACTAGATTCCAAGTTACTAAGACTATAAGTGGATCTGTAGCGTGCCTGCATCTAAATGTTATGGGCTACAAATCCTACAAGTGTGGAAAGATGTTCAGTCTCTTTGGTGTTGTGCCTATGTAAGAAACTTTTCCCACATAAATCACATGCATTTTCTTGCTCCTTGTTGATTCCTTTATTGTGCCTATGTGAGTTTGTGACACATGATGCATCTTAATTTTACATCAGTCTATAGAACATATGCTACAACTTCTGGGGTGCTTTACTGATTGATCTTCGGTAGTATGCTAGATATAACCTGTAGGAAGCAGATCAAGTATTGGGAAAAACAATAAGGCCTCGTGCCTATGTAATCACATTGCCAAAAATTTATTTAGAATGAATTTTTTTAGTAGTACTTCCCAAATCTCTATGCATGAAAACTGATTCCGAGGATAATTCAAATACCTATCGACTCATTTGTATTTTCATTTTTTGATTGAGCCGGACTGCTTGGATGATTTAGCTTACTCGGTAATGTATGAGGTTACTAAATTATGCCATAAGGTCTCCCAGGATGACGTGGTTCGCGCTCGCAACCAGGCGTCATAGCTTACCTTTTTAAGGATTTCTTTTATTTATATTGTTATGTTTTATCACTTATGATCGACAAGTCAGTAATTAAAGATTTTTATAGTCATGTGCTCATGATCTATGAAATCCCTTTCTGTAACACTAGCTTATATTTAAATAGATAGAATTATATTATACTAATTTAAGTAGGTTAAAAACATCCATAATATGTATAAACTTATAAAACTTTTGTTACATTATTATGACCAAAATGCATCTATTTGCACACTAGTACATAAAAAGTCTAGAGTAACTAGATGGCATTACAAATAACGAAAAGAAGAAAATGTCACTGTCTAATTATACATGCATCTTATTATAAGGAGAGGGAGTCGAATCCAGCTAGCCAAAACATTATGCAGATGATGTATGCGCCCCTCTAACTTGAAAGTCCAAAATGCAAAAACAATGCTTCAACTCTCTGAAATAAAACAATTACCATGATCGTGAATAACCACTCAATGAGTAAAATCAAGCAATTAAATCTAACACAAACGAAGTATAAACGGATAATTGTAAGAACATGAATGCAAGTGTCTATATTATTGTCAATCGTCTACCTCAGTTCCCAACTAGGCAATGGACAATAATAAGTTAGTAAATTTATACATTTATATGAATAGATCCAAGAGGTGGCTCCCACAAGTGATGTCCTTATGTAGCACTTTGTTCCTTTCCTCCAAATAGATTTCATTGAAATGAATTAATGACAGGAGATCAACTGATAAGAGTGGCAACATATTACCAGGTTACATTGTGTTGCATTTTTTCTTCAAATATTTTTTATTCTTCTGATTAGCATATTCTAATTAGCACAAGCGTAATTCATTTTTGTAAATCAGGTACTGTTGTAGATACTACCATCTGCCATCCGACGGAATTCGATTTTTATTTGTGTAGCCATGCTGGTATACAGGTAAACATGTTGATACAAGATTACATGAAATTTGTACAGCTTAAAAAAATCATTCATTCATTAGGGAATGCGACATGTTCCTATGTGTTTATCTAGTCATATGACAACGAGCTAGGGACTGCTATTTAATTTAAGTATAGCCCTTTTCTTCGTCATGTAAAGCGTCCTATGATAAAATCGAACTACAATAAATTTAATAATAAAAACATTCGAAATCATTTAGCATTAGCTGGTGTCATAAATTGGCTACCAAGGGGAAAAGGTACTGTATGAAGAAGAAATGGAAAGAACAACTCTCTCACTGATATAGATAACCTTAGCCCAAATAGCAGGGATCTTCTAAAACTTTAATACTATAAAAAGTCCAGTAAAATTTGGTGTTCTCTTTAACAATATAATGCAGAAATATTTGATAGATTTGAAGAAGAGAGTAGAGTGGGATAAATAAAAGAAGGGAAAAAAAATCATGGTCTGTCCTTGTAATTGTTCATCACCTAATGGACGTTTCAACCATGTCTTCATAGTGTATACTTTTGACTCACTTAAAGTCTTGTCCCCCGTTATGTGACAAAGAGTGATATGTGACAAAAACAGATAATGCATTATTACGTTTCAAATCTTTGTCGATTCTATTTCTCACCTCTCTCTCGTGTATGTTTGGCTTACCCAAAGATATTTTCTGCCTTACAGAGGTTGTTATGCAGGTACTAAAGAAGAAGAGATCTCCGAAATCCTCTGCTAATATGCCCATTCCAGCTGAAAGGAAGAAGCAAGAGTCCCCTGCTGGCACTACTGGAGTGAGAGCTGAGGCCAAAACAAGCCCTGCGGTCTGTGCTTTTAACATCAAAAGTACCTTGTAGAACATAATCTTGGACATAGCCAACTCTGTATGGTGCCCTAAAACTGAAGTTTCAGATGTAAACGATAGTTGATAGTTTCAGATGTATGGTTTTGATTGGTTATGTAAGAATACTTGATACTTGATATTTATGTTGGTTAATATATGTGTTTGTTTAGTTCTTACTTGGTATTGTTTTAGTTTGGTTATTGGTGTGCACAAATATTGCTAGAAATAATGTATATGAAGGTCCCATTAGAGGCCTTTCGCATCGTTTCTCTTAAAAAAACTGATATATTAGAAGTCTTAAACATCGGTTGAAAACGATGTCTGAGGTCCCTCATACATCGGTTTTAAAAATAGGTAACCAATGCAATAGATATCTTCAGCATCGTCTAAAACCGATGTCTATGATCACATTATACATCGGTTTTCTTTATATTTACCGATGTTAATAAAGGATTAGACATCAGTATTTGGAAAAAGAACAGATGTCTATGTCGAATTATTCTATGTTTGCTATGTGTTAAATAACATCTAAGACCTCTAATATAACAATTCAAAAGTTAATCACATGCAGTTAACCCAAGAAGACAGTACATAAACATCAGAAATATTTATAAAACTGATGTATTATATGCTAATAGACATCGGCCAGAAACCGATGTCTAATCCTTTCGACTTTAGACATCACCGACAAAGACATCGGTCAGGATTTTGCAAAGACATCGGCCAGAAACCGATGTCTATTAGCGTTTTTTTTAGTAGTGTGTCTCTCAAAAGACTGTGTCTATTGAACAAAGATCTCATCCCAAGATCAATTCTGTGTCTACACCTCTTGAGTCTTCTCAGGATAAATCTTTTGTTCACTATACTAGGAGAACAAGGAGAAAGATTCAATTGTCACCTACACACACAGAGTCTAGTCCAACTAATATCATGCAGGTCTCTACAAATGAAGCTACAATCAAGTCAGCAAATGACCATAGAGATCTGGATATTGATTCTTCATGGGAAACTACATTATCATACAGACTGGCTATGGGACTCATTTCTCTCAAAGTGAAGTTGTCAAGGCCTGTTCTAGATTTTTTGGTTGAAAGAGTACCAAAACTGTTATTTCCAAATGAATATGGACTTCTACATCAAAGACTTGACTTAATGAAGATGTATTTCTATGTATCTGTCAGAAGACAATTAGTCAAGAAATTTGGACTCTCAAAGCATGTTGCACTTCAATCACTTCATGCATATTTATTTGACAAGGATGTCATTATTGAAGATGCTTCAGCTCAAGGTGAACAACTGGAGGAAGTAGATAGAGAGAAGCAGTCAACAGAAGATACTATTGCACCAGTGGTGAATAGTAGGAAAGATCAGATCACAGTCACTACAACACAAGAACCATCTAGTCAGAGGTTGGATGACTCAGGAGCTGTGATAGCTGATGTTGAAAGGACTTCTGTGATGACTGAGAATGCAAGTAAGATACCCTATGATATGGGAGGAATGACTTTGGTTGATTTTTCTGAAGATCAAACAAATTTTGTTCAGTCAGAGTCTATCCACCTTGAGGGTGAGTCTCAGCAAACAACACTTAAAGACGGTGATGTACTAACTATGGTGTCTAATGAAGTATTACTGAAGACATCAGAGTCTAGTAAAGAACCTGAAAGTGGTATACTGGAGCCTGTAGTCTCTGGAAAGAAAGAAGATGTTAGTATGGGTTCAGAGACTATAGCAGCTCACTCCTTGGAGAAAACCTCAAGCCACATGCCAAATGAGGAACCCTCTCTCCATGTGAGTTCAGGTATAAAAACTCCTTCTAAACCCTATTTTTCTATAGGTCATGAGAGCACTTATCTAAATTTGAGTGATACACTTGAAAAGATGGACTTAGATCCACAATTTGAGCGGCTGGCTCCTGACCAGGCAAAAGGTGAGGTAGAAAGAGTGTTGACTTTAGTAAGTCAAAGTGAGAATGAGGGTATGGATGATCAACTCCATAGTGAGGGAGAGAAAATTAGGAAACCATCATTTAATTTCTGGGATCAGGTTTTTCCTGAATCTTGGTCTGAAAATTTGAATATGGATGCTGGTACTTATTCATTCATCAAAATGTATCAGAAGAATGACCTAGCACATCATAATGCAAAGCCTGAAGTTAAAGCTCAGAAGCAAAAGGAGAGGCTTGCAGGAATCATTAACAGAAGAGGTGCCAGGATAAAGCAATCTCTTGATACATATGTACCAGATGAAGTTCCTAATGATCCTAGTGTTCCTTTGTATGTACTTCCAATATCAGCTAGAATTGAGACATCTACAGTCTCTGATCACTCTAAGGAGGAGTCAGGATTTGGAGATGTTAGTACACAGAATACTGGTGAAGGAGATGATGATCATGTTTCAGTTCCAGATCAGAAAGATGAAGATGTTGATACTTCTAATCAGGTTTTATTACTTTAATATCATACAACTCAAGCAACTTCTTCTACAAGACTTGAAGATACAGTTCTTTCTGATTCTGATACAGAAGATACTAGAAGCACTTCCAACATTGAAGTTCATTATGATGTTTTGAAAGATATTCAGAATTCTCAAATTGCTATGCAAACAAGACTTCAATCACTTGAAGATAACCAAGTCACAATTATGGAAAATCAAGCAGTTCTGATGAATCTTATTTGTTCTGTTTCTGAGTCTCTTGGAATTAATGTTGCTGATGTCAAAAAGGGGGAGATAAAGACAATTCAAAGACAACAACAACAACACCACCACACTGAGAGAGATAAAGCTGGGGGAGATAAAGAGCAGACAAAGGGAAGTAAAAAGAAGAACAAGGAGTGACAGTGGTGAATCTCAGCTAGGAAGTGGTAAAGGAATAGCAGCATTAATAGTTAAAATTCTTTCTTCTAAGTACTAGATAAACGTCTACATCTGGGAAGGAGGTACTTAACTTCATAATTCTACATTCATAAATTCTATTCTGGTTGTATTGTTATATGTTTTGACATCCACAACTTAGATATGCTTCAGATTTTAAAGCATAAATAGGGGGAGATTGTTAGGAATAATTCATAAGTTGTGATGTTAAGAATAGAATTTACGCATTATACTTCTTGTACTCCTGATCTTATAAAGGATTTAGCACTATATATAGGATTTATGTGTAAGACAGTTATCTGTACAGTTTAGTCAGGAATAAACAGTGTATCGGAGACTACATGTCAGGAACAAAGGGCAAATCCTGATGATGGTCTAATACTGATGATGATCAGATACTGATGCAAGATGAAATCCTGATATCAGTCATGTTACTGATGATGTCATTATGGATGCTACAGAAACTGGCAAGTGCTATAAAACAGGATCGTTGTTTGAAGAACAAGCAAGAAGATATTATGAAGGAAAGAGTTTTCTATTGATGGAAACTATCGACTAGAAGGCAGAACATTGTCATGTATAGATTATATCTTTCTGTTATTAGTTGATAGGTAGCATTATAAATACTCTCTCTATATCATTGTAAAAAGAGTCGAACAAGCGAATGTGCGTAGCTCTAAGGTTTGTATTCGAGAGTTCGAAACAAACAGAGAGAGAGATTTGTATTGTCAGCAGCTGCTAAAGGTATTGTACACCTTTGGTAGAGTTTGTATTTGATTTTATTAATACAAACAGAGTTTGATTCATTCGTTTATTCTTGTTCATATAATCAAGCAAAAATCAGACACGATTATATAACTTGTATTCAACCCCCCCTTCTACAAGTTATTCGAGTTAACAATATCTGCCTTAAAGGGTACGCCATTCGAACTTCAACTTTATGTGCCTGAAAAAAAGGCCTCAATTTCTTCGAGGCGAAGATTAGGGCATACACCAATTTCTCAATGTTTAAATATCTTGTCTCTGCATCCAACAACCGCTTGCTTACATAATAAATAGGGTACTGAGTATTGTCCTCCTCTCAAACTAGGATCCCGCTAACAGTATATTCTAACACAGCCAAATATAAAATAAGAACCTCGCCTTCCTACGGTTTGGATAAGAGAGGGGGAGATCCCAAATGATCCTTCAAAGCCTGAAAAGCATCCTCACATTCTAATGTCCATTCAAATCGCTTCCCAGCATTCTTGATGACTTTGAAGAACTCCTTACACTTATTAGAAGATTTAGACACAAATCAGTTTAAAGCCACTACCCTCCCAGTTAAACTTTGTACCTCTTTTATTGATCATGGAGACCTCATATCAAGTAAAGCCTGTATCTTTGCGAGATTTACTTCTATCCCTCTATGATTCACCATAAAACCCAGGAATTTCCCAGATTCCACCCCAAACACACACTTTTAGGGATTCAGCTTCATACAAAATTTCCTTAAAATCTGAAAATTTTCTTCCATGTGTTAGATGTGATCCCCTGCCTCCTTAGATTTCACCAGCATGTCATCCACCTAAACTTCCATAGTTTTTCAAATCTGGTCCTTAAACATCATATTAACCAACCTTTGATAAGTCGCCCCTGCATTGATCAATCCAAAGGGCATCCCAATATAACAATAGAGACCCCTGTCAGTGATGAAGGATGTATTCTCTTGGTCTGGTTCATACATGGGTATCTGATTATATCCGGAATAAGCATCCATAAATATTAAAAGAGCATGTCCTGTTGTAGCGTCTACCAACTGATCAATCCTAGGAAGCAGAAAGTTGTCCTTTTTACAAGCCTTATTCAAATCAGTAAAGTCCACACATACTCTCCACTTTCCGTTAGACTTCTTTACCAGGACTGGATTAGCAAGCCAATCTAGATAAAAAGACTCTTTAACCAACCCAACATTCAAAAGTCGGTCAACCTCCTCCTTTAAAGCCACTGCTCTTTCTCCACTAACAGCTCTACGCTTCTGCCGAATTCCTTTCTTTGAAGGGTATATATTGAGGCGATGGCACATTACCTCTGGATCTATGCCTATCATATCAGCATGACTCCAAGCAAACACATCCAGGTTATTCTTCAAGAAAGTAATCAGCCTCACCCTCAAGTCTGGCTTTAACCTCGCTCCGATCTGTAACACTCTTGACGAATCCTTTTCATCCACCAAAATTGACACGGTATCTTCTACCGGTCTCATCTTCTTATCAACCTCGGGTAATCAGGGATCCAAGTCGAATTCAGCATCCCTCGTTCCACTGGACTCGCCTACCTCCCGTACAGAAATGACCTCGCCACCAGGCTGCTGAGGTTTTGCTGTCAGACCTTCTGGTAACTCGACCATGGGTATGTCTTCACAATTTATTAAAAAAATTTCCTTTTTTCGCCCTAAGACTCCTTTGCTCCTCTCCCTCATCAATTACATCTTCGACAATCCCTTCCTGAAATTGGTCTTGACCGAGTTGAAGAGGAGGGATATCGATCATCAATACCTGGTACTTCATATTATCAATGGTGACATTTTCTTCAATTGAGACCTCGCCCTCAGACATTTCTGAGACGTCTTCCACCGTGACTTTTATAGACTCCCCCGGAGAAGAAGGTGCTTCCAACAGAAAAAGCGGAGTACCATGTTTAGCTAACACTTCATATCTCTCCAAGGCCTCGTCCTCTGGAAATTCCACTGTATACACCATGTTGGAAACTACTTTTGGTCCAAAAGATCGCAGAGTCTCCCTTGCATTTTCGTCTTTGAAGTCGAGCATTTCGGAGTCAGCAGCGTCGTCCTGCTTGCCTTTTGAAGATGACTTTATCATCTTATTGTAGCAATCCCGAGAATCATATTGACACCCCTTCACACACCCAATTCCTGCGAGAGTTGGGAACTTCATTGCCACATGGTAAATTGATGTTACTACTCTCATCTCTTTCAAAACGTGTTAAATCTCAAAGTGCTCACTGAAGTGGAGGTCTAGTATCAAATTGCCCACTCTAGTTATCGGCATCTCATTTGAATCATTAAAGTCATAATAAATATCAAATGGATACCTTTAAAATATACTCCAAAAATAAAAATAATTTTTCATTGATTTCTACACATTTTTCTTGAATGGTTCCATAACCAAACGAAAGGTAAATAATTCTAGTATTTTTGATAATATATTTAGAATTTAAAAAATTTATTTACTATTTATTTTTAATTAAAACAAGGAAAATGACAATAAAATTAAAAATAAATAGTAAATGAATTTTATTTCCCAGTAATGCATTATAACAAGTAGGTTGATCAACAACAAGGAACTCAAAGACCTGCGTAGCAGAGAATGGATCCTCCCCCAAAGTGAGAGGTAACTTTATAGTGCCCTTGACTCGGACAGAATCTCCTTTGAAACCATATATGTGCGTGATACCCTGGGTCATCTCCCTATCCAGTAACCCCATCTTCTTATATGCCTCATAATAGAGTATGTTTACCGAGCTTCCATTATCAATAAATACCCAATGAACACTACGAGAACCAATCTTTACATTAACTACCAAGGCATCACTGTGCAGATGATGAACCCATCTTGCATCTTCTTCAGAAAAAATTATCTGTGTATCTTCCCCCTTGAACATCTTGGGAGGCCTTTCCGACAAGTGATTCACATTTGTAAGTGGTGGATTTTTTTCCTCTCGAGCATACCTCTCCATAGCGTTCTTCCTGTTTCCACCAATATATGGCCCGCCAAAGATTGTATGGATACTTTCCTCCCTTACGAAATTAATCTTCCCTTGCTGTTCTGTCTTACCTTTGTCCTCAGGATCTTCCTTTTTATCTCCTTCACGGGGGAGAGGAGCAGCACCCTAATGTTTCTTTACCTCTTTTACTACCCACTCTGTCAGTTTTCCATTCGTAATTAACAATTCAATCTCCTCCTTCAAATGTCGGCATTGGTAAGTGTCATGGCCAGTGGACTCATGATATGAGCAGTACCTATTTTTGTCCTTTGATGCATTCTTTGAGAGCAGTTTGGGCGTTCTATACAATCCTTCCCCCTTTGTAACTTCATAAATGTGATCAATAGATGCCACCAGAGGCGTGAAGATACTTGTTTGACGGAATCCCTGATTCATTTGCGCATATAGAGGTGGTGGGGGATATCGCGGTGTCGGACTGGGTGACCTCGATCGATCAGATCTCCAGGTGTAGGGGTGAGCAAAACCGAACCAAAACCGAAAAACCGAACCGAAATGCAACCAAAACCGAAAAACCGAACCGAAATGTTGAATTTCGGTTCGGTTTGGTTTCCTTTTTTTTGAAAGTTCGTTTTTTCGGTTCAAACCGAAATAAATTTCGGTTTGGTTCGGTTTTTTTTAAATTCGGTTCAAACCAAAATATATATATATTATTTATATTATATACATATTTTATTTATATTATATATATATATATGATTTAATTAATTCAAAATTAAGTTTAAATATTTAAATTGATAGTTTGTGTTTTATTTTATTTTAATTGTTACCTATTTTAATATATTTTCTACTAAAATTAATTTTAAAATTAAAAAATAATAATATTATATATAAATGTTTTTAAATCGGTTTGGTTCTGTTTTGGTGAAATATTTTGGCTCGGTTTGAAATATTTCGGTTCAGTTTCTGGTGAAAAATCGGTTCAGTTCGGTTTGGTAAAAAATGGATTTCGGTTATTCGGTTTTTCTAATTCGGTTCGGTTTTTAACCGAACCGGCCGAATGATCAGCCCTATCCAGGTGTCAATAACATTAACCTCTCCTCTACCAGTCTTCCTCCCATTGCCTTTTGGACTTGGAGACCTTTCCTTTCACTTACCCCTACGACTAGTTTCTGTATAGTCACTCCTTTTTAAAGCATCCTCTTCCCTCTTAAATGGTTCAGTCTGCGCATAGAGAGCCGCAAGGGTAGGAGGTTCGTGTTTATGAAGCTCCTTCCAAAAGTCCGAGCCCACTCTTACCCCCGCTATGAGAAAATACTTAATAGTTTCATCAGAAGCTCCTCGAACAGTGGGCAAATCCGCATTAAACCGTCTAAAATAAGATTGGAGAGTCTCTCCGTCTCGCTGCTTTATATTAGCTAGAGTAGTAACGGGAGGAGCGTAAACAATAGAGGATTGGAATTGGATCAAAAACATTCGGCGCATCTGCTCCCAAGAGGTGATAGATGTCGGCCCCAACTTTTGAAACCATTGATGTACGTTCTCTCGTAGAGTTGAAGCGAGCAACCGGCATTTTGTCAAGTCCTTCACCTGATAAAGCTCCATCTCTGTATTAAATCTTGCAATGTACTCCGATGGGTCTGAACTCCCGGTGAATCTGAGATCGCCCACTCCTCGAAAGGACGGAAGGAGAGGTGCCTCACGGACTGCCAGTGAAAAGGGGGATGGAGGCGGCTCGAACACAGCACCCCCTGGCCCTCATATTGAGCCAGCAGCCTCCGCAGAGCATTCAGATCAAAATCTTCAAGCCCAGGTATCCTGCGAGGTGCTTCCTGAAGTGCTTCCTATCGCTGCTGATTTAATAACTCTTCAAATCGATATCATTCCCCTACAGTAGTGTTTTCCAAACGGGGCATGTCATATCCGCGAGAGGTCATCAAATCTCTTTCCAAGTTGGACTCCCTCTATCCTCTCTCTGCACGATCGAGGAGTTCAGCATAGGACCTCCTTTCCCCATATCCAAAACTGTAGTGGCTTGGCGTTCCCCTATGATGACTTAGATTATCAGCCCGGACCAATAGGAGCGGTTCCAAATCATAAACTTCTTCAATATTAGGTCCCATTGGCCTTGATCCCCTAGGTAACTCAACCTCATGTCCCAAGTGACGTCGCCCTTCAATCCTTTCTCGCTCCAGCACTCTCAGATCACCAATTCGAGCTCTTTCCACTTGAACTCGCCTATCTTCCACACGTCCACCTTGTGGTCGAGTATGACCCGATTTTTGAGTGGTTTCTCTATCCGGTGGAAACTCAACATAAGGCTCACTGAAAGTCAGAGCTCTGGGAGTGACAGCCTGGAACCTCTGATTAGCCCTTCTCTCCCCTACTACCTGGATGTCTCTTTCAAAAGGAACATCCCTGTGACGATTCTCCCTCATGTTCTCCCTTTCTCCTAGAGGAAGGCGACGTCCATCATGATTTAGCCGAGACCCTTCGAGAATCTGCCTCCCTTTCCATTGCATCCATCCTATCCCCCATACGATTGATAGTGTTTCCCATGTAAGTGATCTGGTTCAAAAGCTCGGTGTTGCTCTTCAAGACTGGGGGATCTCCTCCAAGTCGAGGAGTTGCCCGTCTATCAACAGACCTTGGATCCGAATTTCTCGGGAGCGAGCGACCACGATGTCTAGGGACATAGGTCCTTGGTGGGGGTGGGGGTAGATTCTCTGTTTGCCTATTTTCTTCCATACGACGATCACTAACACGTTCATGATTTGACTGTGACATCCTTCCTCCTAAGATATCGAAACCTGCCCCACGGTGGGCGCCAATTGTTAACGGAGGAATTTGGGGAAACAAATTCGGGGAAGGTTATTAAAAATTGCGGTGGTAGTTGATGAGGATGATCGGCGTAGAATGGTTTAGGGTTAGGGTTTATGATTTGGGGATGGCTGAGATTGTATGTTGAGATGTTATTGCAATTTAGATCGAGTGTAGAATTCTCTCTTTTTCGCAAGGGTTTGCATCGTGCCATACAATGTGCCTACGTACCCTTATTTATAGGGATCAAGCCAAACGTAGTTCTTGGGGAACAAGTCACCGACATGGACTAGGTTTCTTTATTTAAGGAGCCTATTGGATCGGGGCCACCACCTTTAGTGGGATCATTATGGGCTTTTAATCCAGCTATTTTCTCGGAGTCGTGGTGGCTAAGTCATTGACCCGAGATTGTCGGGGTCAACGCCTACCTTTAGCCATAGAGAATTAGCTATAGGACTAACCTTAAGATCTCCTAAGTGGCGACGCCTTTCATCTTTGTGCAGGGCGAGATCTGTCATCATGGACGAGACCTAGCCCTTTTATTTTTACCAATAGAAGGTTTGATCAATGGTCCATACTTTAATAATACTTAGGGAAGATTCCCCTCTCTACTAATATGAGGGCGAGATCTCCTTCATGGGCGAGTCCCCCTAAAAATGTGTAATTTTAGTCATTGGGCCAAGCCCAATGAGTGTATTTTTCCTTCTTGCTTCCTGGAGAAGTCCCCCTCCAGTTTAGAGGGCGAGATCTCCAAATTTGGGCGAGATTTCCCTGAATCGATTCCTTACAAGATCATTTGGGCCAGGTCAAATGAATGTATCCTTTCTTCTCATGAGCCGGGTCATTCTTCTTCGAGCCCATTAGAGGGCAACGCCTTCAAAGAAGAGGGAAGCTATTTTTGGGCGTAACAGATACGAAAACTGGTAATTAACCATCGAAGAAGGTTCCAAAACTGTGGTAAAGCTATTGTTACTGCAAATCATCGTTTGAGTCAAGGTAACTACAAATGTGTTTGCTGCAAAAAAACTATCAGGGCGCAATAATTGATGAAAAATGAATCAAATCGTGTAAAGACATTTAGCTAATATTAAAAAAAACTAGTAAGAGCTGCAAATTCATGGCTATGCTTTGCTTTAATTTAAAAGCTTTGTATTGAATGATTCAAGAATGCATCTATGGTGCCCAGGGGCGGACCCAGGATTTTGGTTCTATCGGGGCTGAAGTAGTTTTTTTTGTGCGAACTCAATAAGATGGAATGAATAAACAACAAACTCTGTTTTCATGACCTTCTAAGCATTTGCAGCCGTGTTTATATGTTAAGTAAATGATGGAACCTAAAGGTCTGTTTTCTCTCATTGCAATGAAACCTCAATTGAAGGTCTATTTCGCAATTCTACTATTTTTCCAACTCCTCGCCTTCACATTCTGCAAGCAAACCTACATGAAAATATCATGTAGCATAGCAGCACAACCACTTTTATGCTGATCATTTTGTAAAAAAAAATTAGTAATCATATTGCAGGAAAATATCATGGATAATACCACCAAAAAGATACAATGAAACCAGCAGGTTCATACCAAGCACAATTAAGTTAACACGCCTATGTAGCATGTGTTCTTCCATTTAACACCTAAAAATACTAAAATAGATGTCCATGTGATACCTTTGTAAGCTTAATATGACATATAATGTCACATATTGTTATCATCGACCATAAGATTAACCTGCTTGCTTGGTCCAGATACAGAGTTTGCTGTAGATCCATCCCCCCCCCCAAAACAAATGATGCACTTGTTATTACTGTAACGCCCCAAATCCGGGGTCAGGAGATTTGGTCGTTACACAAAAATTCTCAAATATTTTCACCAATTTAATAACACAAAAATCCTTGTAATTGTCCAAAATTAAAAATATAACGTCTATGACCCCAACCACCAAGACCTTTTAGGTTATAGGGCTAGAAAGAAGAATCCAAATTCCATTAAATAATAAAGTCTTTCTTTTTTACAACATTCTCTTTGATCAAATCTTAAATCACTGGTATAACTTCGATAATAAGTATACCAGGCCAACTAATCTAATACATAATAATAATTAATAAAGTCCAACTATATAAAATAGATCTTACACTAGATCCAGACATCCTGAGTCAAGTCATCTTCAAAATAGCGTCTATCTCTTCTCTTTCCGAACTACGCAGATAAATCTCGCAAAACTACCTTACTGAAAAGTTAGAATTTCGAAACAAACAAGTATGAGCGAAAGAATTGCTCAGCAAGTGGTAGTAAAGCAGAAAATTTGATAAATCATTGATAATAAAACAGATATCTTTTATCGAAAACAAGATAAGTAATTTTAGTCTAAAATCTTTCGTCGTAGAATGGATATTTCGCAAACCAACAAGAATGAACTAAGTTCAGCAATTTACTTAATTTTCATCAATAACTCATTAAAATCATCACACGTGGATTAAAAATAAGTATTTAAACGTAATAGGTTCACAAGTTTTACCAGTAGGGATCCCGACCAGTTAAATCATTGGTTAGCTTTATTTCTAACAAGAAAACATCATCAATTCACAATTAAAGGAATAACTCACTTGAACGATAAGTGAGTGATAGTAACACTTGTAATAATATTTTGTGTCGTTTTAATACGATATCTTCTTCGTATGAGGTAAAAGGCATTCATTTATAGTGCATGTGTTACTATACGTCATTCGTTGTTGACTTCAGTTGTTTGATTGCATGGTTTGGTTTAACTTGCACTGATCATTGCCTGCCTAACATTCTACTGATCCTAACTTTAAATCTATAAATGTAGGTTCTCCGCGTTCATATCGATGATTTTCAGGTTATGGGTAGTTGTGTAGGGGTTAACCGTCTGCCTGCCTATATATGAGGCTATAAGTAAACAAGTCTTAGTTGGCCTGTTGGCGGTGACTAAATCTTTTAAAAAATGCCACCACATTTATTGGGAAAATACTGAGAAAATCAAATATTATCATGCAGTTGCTATAGTTGGGTTTGATGATGAATTGAAACTACTTCAAATCTATAATAGTTGGGAAAAATGGGGAATTCCTGACCGTCCAGGCTCTCTATGGGTCGAAGCTGACTTATTGTTTGGAATTAGCCGACCACTTAAATCTTCTCTTATTTCTGGTGTTAGAGACAAAACTAAAATAACCAGGCCACGCGATAAAAGACCATGGAAATACAATATTGGCCAGGGAGAGGTTGCCTCTCTTAACAAGCATATTACCAAAGTAAAGCCCTTCCAAATATAACGAATGTATTAAAACGACAAATGTATTAAAACGACAAGTTAGTGATCAAAGTTACAGGCACGTCCAGTTAGTTAAATCAAAACTGATCTTAAAAACTGTTAGAGATACTTCTATTGTAGTTACAGATATGAAGCTTTTAGGCTTCCAAGACACAAGGGGAATATTCGAATTTTGTTATTCACAAGTTAAGGACTCGAAAGCCTATTAACAAATTAAAAAAATCTCAAGGTTACATCATTGTCAACATATAACATAAGATATTCACTCATTTTAAGCATTACTCAAAGTTTGAAATCGAAAGCTAGCATGAAGGACCACAATCCCAGGTTCAACTTAGTATCCTTGACTTGATCTCTACACTTGTTCTCACGAAAGTGTCAGTAAGAAAAATTCTAAATTCCTGAAGGCCTTTTCTAGACGCATTTATTTCATATCTTGTTATTATATGTATTGGCTTCTGGCCTATGTCAGCTAGTAGCTTCAATAAAAAGGGAGTTGAACCAAAATATAGTCCCAGTAGCTTAACCTCAGCTTGTTTAAAAGGATTGTAGTCCAAGAAATTTAAATCAAAATATCATTTCAATCCTTAATAGGTCTGAAACTGTAGTCCTTTAAATAGTAAAATACTACGCTAGTTTTGCTCAATTATAAAAAGAAAGGACAATACTATGTTAGTTTTCCTCGATTATAAAAAGAAAGGATTATTTCTTGTCTACTAATATTTCGTTGGAGAAGGAACTATTTAATCCTCTCGAATATGTCTTTTGTAATCCCAGCTAATCCCCTAACATAAAGCAAAATAATCTGCTGATAATCTAACTAAACCTCCTATCATCATCTATGTTACTCAGACTTGGGTACGAAGTGTCGAATACGATACATATCCGAGGCTAGCTTAAAAATTAGGACACGAGGACACTGTCCAAATTTTGGACAGGGTCGTGTCGGGTACGATGACCATGGCCGGAAGTGATGAGTCGGAGTAACGTAGATCATCATGACATATGCAAGGTCCAGGGCCAAAATCACCACAAATATTCAGATTTAAATTTCTCATAGGCGGCAGATCACATTTCAGACAAACGGTAATCATATAAAATACTAATCTGTAACGAGAAGTGTGTGGAGGCCGGAGGGTGTGTGCGTCAGAGGATAGATAAGCCCAGAGGGGCGAGGATAAGGATCATGGAGAATCTGATAGTAGACACGTTGTAGTTCAACTCAGGGTAACAAGAGGTCAAGGGCTCAAAGTAGGGTGTGCATGTAACTTAAATGTCTGCAATTGACCAATGCCAGAAACAACAAAATGTAGAAGAGGTTCTAGATTAAAATAAGAAAAAAAAACAATCGCATATATGTAGGACGAGATTAGGCCAACTAAAAATTCAAGATTATACAACAGGATGAATATATATTACATAGAAGACATCGTGGAAGAATCACAGGTAACTAAAATGATCAACCACATTAAACACAACAAAACATTTTCACAGAAAAGTTTATTAGCTAAAGAACAGTTTATTAGAAACAAAAATGGTAAATAGAGAACCAAAAAGTATCTGCTAAAAGCCAATTAATTAGGAATCTAACTACACCTCGTATCAGTACCGTGACATATGCAAAAAAAACACACAAATAATAATGTAATTTCAGGCATGGTCAATCCAGTGTAAAACCAGAGTACTGAGGGGAACACAAAGTAAAAATAACACCATATTAAATCGATAAATTAAAAAAGGATTGTGCGGGGATAGTATTACCTGTGATTAGAAGGGCTGCACGATCTTAACAGACTTAATTTTAATCGATACAGGTGGGACTAGGGGAGACAGATGTTGCATTTTCTCATGTTCGTAGATGATCTTGGCCGGATAATTCCTGGCTTCATTTTCTTCATACCACGGCAACGGATCTCTTGTCCGGCGACTGCTCAAACCAATTTCAATTTCCATTATCAAAACCCTAATTCCAATTGTAATCCGCCCCTCTTCTCTATTATTTTCCGTATCTATCCTCTTATCTTATCATGTGTCTGTCTATCTATATATAAATACACTCAACCACTTAGGGCTTTGGGCTTTGTATCCTAATTACTCTGTAATGAATATTGTTTTATTTTATGAATTAGTGGGTATTAAATACTCCCTCCGTCTCATAAAACTTTTCCCAGTTACTAACGGGACATTCAAAAAACTCTTCCCCTTTCTATTTTTAGTAAACAAAATATACTAAACAATTAACCCACTGACTAAAACAAATATATCCCCATTTTCCCCAAAAAAATAATTTACTTTACTTTTTACCCCACCTTAATTCTTGTATTCAGTTTATAGTGGAGTATTTTTGTTGTCTTTGGGCCGTGTACCCGGTTCACTCTCTTTTCACTTTACGCGACCTCTCTATCTCTCAAAACCTAATTCTCTCTCGCCGCTATCTCTCCTCTCTCTCTTAATTCACCCACGAAATTTGTTATAATGGATGACCACCATGGTTTTTCTGATTTTGATGAAGAGTTAAGTGGTTCCTACAGTTGTTCCGATCCCGATCATTGCGATAGAGGCATTGACTGTGACGGCGACCACACCTACAGTGAAGAATATCTCCGATCTGAGGGTTCTGAAGACCGTACGGTGGATGGAACGCCCGGATCCGAATCGCATGCAGTTGTGGACGACTGTGAGGGCGATGAGGATTCCGGTGATGCCCCCCCAAGCGATTTGTGGTCAAAATCCGGTGACGACGAACCACGATCTGAGGATTCCGATTATGCATGTTCGTGTTCCTAATGGTGTTACTAATTCATAATTTGTGTAAGCCCTAATTCTTGTGCTTTAGTCGTAGTCTTAATTGGTCATTCCTGTGCTTTGGTCGTAGTTTTAATTCGTGTATTGTGATTTTTGTATTGTGATTCGTGGACTGTGATTGTCATTTGTGATTCGTGTATTCGTAGTTTTAATTCGTAGTTTTATTCGTAGTTTTAATTAGTCATTCCTGTGCTTTAGCCGTAGTTATCATTGTCTTATTGTGATTCGTAATTTGTGTAATGTGAGCATTGTCTTAATTTGTGATTATTGTTGACTGTTTGCTTGCTTATGATGGGTAATTCTGCTTGATTAAGACTTCACTTGAATTTACATTGAGTTAATGCTGCTTGTTTATATGAGACACTAATCACACATTATGCCCTGCCAATAAGAGCTGTCTTGGGGGTCCTTTGAGCTTCCTTGAATCTGCATCCCTGTTGAACACGGCCACTTAGTAATTAAGGCACTTAGTACTTAGTAATTGCAATCATTCATTCATTCATACATTGAGTTTTACATACATTCATACATTGGACTATTATATAGTCATACATACATTGGACTACATACATATCTAGTCATGTACCATGTACCAAATTCCATGCTTCATATACTGCCCACATAGGTGCTGTTACCTGAACTGGTAGTTGTCCTTCTCGTGCTAATTTTTTCTTATTTACATGAGGTACTAGGTAGTCATTGATGCCCTTTACTTTGAGAATTTCATTCATGACATACTTCAAAGTTAACCATACATTTGCAAGTGTTGTTGGCTCTAACTCATAAAATGCTTCATTTACTGCATCTGTCATTCCATCAACATCTTTTGGCATCTTCTTGTGCATTAGAGACTGAATACTCCTAAAAAAACCCAAGTCTAGAATGTTTAGATCAGGACTGTTTGGTGGTTGTTGTATGAGAATAAATGTGAAGTCCCTTTGTTGATGAACTTGTTGCCATGCTGAATCGGTTTGAGTAATGTGAGTCCTTGCATTGTCCTGTTGTATGAATATGACCTTTGGTCCTTCAACTCTTGGCCATTTCTGCATGATTACTGGTACAATTTGATTGATAAGCATGCTCCTTGTTTCATTTTTGCCTACTAACTCAACCACCTTAGTGACTAAAGTACCCTTAGGCCTGTTTTTAGATGTCCTCTTTGCTGGTTCTTTGTATGTGAATGGAAATATGCCTATTTTGCCATCAAATATGCATTCATTTTGTGCATTAAACCATGGTCTTGCAACTGCAGCAATAAACATAACCTTTGGTATGAACTTACTTGACTTAGCAGACCTGTACTTACCTATTTCATTTTTCTCAAAGTAAACTCTTTGTACTTTTTTTGTGAGGTAGAACCATTTTTCGTCTATATGCACAAAATCAAACATTGCTTATACTACCTCTTTGTTGCTGATGTGTCTCCCATGAGTAGGTCTAGAACCCATTGCATTCTTTGCATGATATTTGCATCTTTTAATCCAGGATGTAGAGGATTTGTGTGAGGTTTGATTAGTCCCCTTTTTATCATTCTGTTAGCAGTACTTGATGATAATTTTGACTTACCTGCAAAGTCCCTTATGCATGATCTATCTCCCATATTAATGTCTGTTACTACATTAGGTGGAAGTTGGATTCTTTTCCTTCCGAAATTTTGTCCATCTGTTGCCATGTTGTATGCCTGCATTGATGCCTTTTGTTTCTTTGCTTTGTTCCATATGGTGCTAATTGTTCTTCTTGTGACATTGAACTCTTTTGCTGCCTCCTATATGGCACCTTTGTAAGGTTTACCATCTGTTGACTGTTGCTTAGCAAGAACATGAGTACTTGCAGTCTTGCATCAGAGCTGAGCTTCGTGAATCTTCTGTTACGATGATTACCAATTTGTTGTTGCTGTTGTGCATGCCCTTCTTCCATGTCTCCATCTGCTGCTGGTGGTTCATTGAGATCAAAAGGGAAGCCTCCAACATTCATGTCTGAACAGAGATGCCAAGCAATGATGCAATTTTTTTTTCTTTTTGTAATCTGTTGTGTTTGTAATCTGTTTGTAATCTGTGGATAAGTATATTTGTAATCTGCTTGTAATCTTTTTTTAGGGGGAAAGTGTATGTACTTTTCCCTCTTAAGTTTGTAATCTCCCTTGTTAGGGGGAAATCCAAGTACTTTTCCCTCTAAAAGTTTGTAATCTCCCTTATTTTTGTGCCATGCTTTTTATGATCTTCCCCCTTAATTAACACACCCCAATCATTAGCAAACACTGTTTATATTTCTTCTTAAAACCTGTGTTTTTCCCAAAATGGGAAAAACATTTAGGCACAGAGGGAGTATTGTATTTAAGTAGTAGTGGGTATTGAATATTGTTTTTAAGGAGTAGTGAGTATTGAATATTGTTTTTAAAGAGTAGTGGGTGAAGTAGTGTGTATTGAATATTATTTTTAAGGAGTAGTGGGTGGAGTAGTGAGTATTGAATATTATTTTTAAAAAGTAGTGTGTGGAGTAGTGTGTATTGAATATTATTCTTTTATGGCTTAAAATAGAAAAAGAAAAAATTATTTGAATTACCTTAAAAGGAAAGTAAGAAAAGTATTAAGGGACGGGGAGAGTACAATTTATGCCATCTCCTTGCTCCAAAAACTTTTGGTCCAAATTTGAATCCAACCTCCAACAGTTTTGGTTTTCAAATTATAAATAAAATAATTATTTAATATTTTTAGTTTTATAATAAAAATGCATTATATATTTTTTATATAATTTAATGATTTTATCTAAATATTTGATTATTATTAATTAAACATCGAAAATCGGTATATATTATCAATTTGTGTCTACGAGTTTAAGAATATCAACATCTTTTCTCCAATAATTGTTTCTCGAGTAAACTTTGGGTTGTAATACTTATTAGTCTGGATCAATCGATTCTCAACGCTAGTCCATTGATTCTTGAATTTTAATACCTCTCCGTCGAAAGAAAATCTAATATGATTGGAAAGAGAAAATAATGTACCATGAACAAACACACATATATTAGTGATCGATTAAAATTTGTTACGAATGTTAATATTTTGATCGCTTCTAGTCACTCCCAGTGGCGGATCCAGGAATTTAGTTCAGTGGGGTCCTTGTATAAAAATAATGCTCATATGTAATTCCTGTTTTTGTCTTCGGTTTTTTGAATTAATATAAGGCTCCGTCATGTTCAACTTTTCAATGTCATATTTATCACAAAATGAGAAGATCTTCTTCAAAAGGGATCTGAATTAGGATCCGTCACGTAACTTTTCAATGCCATGTCCGCCTTATTTCATCTCTTTGATTAGGATAATCTAGAATTTTTTTTCCTATCAAATGGATCCGAAGAAAGTTCTTTTAAATCAATTAATTTAGGCATTGAAGGCGTAGAACTAGATTGAGAAATATTTATTCTCGATGATTGTTCAATCGATGGTTCCGAGGTTGGAGGTTCAAGCGGTTGGAGGTTCAATCGATGGTGACTCACTCCTAAATTAAGCTATTTTTTGACTTTTTTATATAACTATCTTATATTTTGTATGATACACAGTTGATTTTTAATTTTTAATTATTTATATTTTATTTTAATTTTTCATAAATTTTCAAAAGAATTAGGATTTATAGATGTGTTTTACTTTTTTTTTTGTCAGGAGATATGTTTAACTTTGAATATGTTCTTTAAATACTTTGGTTTTAGAGATGATTTTAAATTAAAATCATTATAGTGTTTTAGTTAGTATCGATTGTCAAAATAAATAAACTCATCTATATAATTTTTGAGAATAAGTGATACATGAAATTAAGTCCATAATAACCATCAAACATCCCTCAGTTCAAATACCGATCAATTAGCAAGCTCTCAGTTCAAATACTGATCAATTAGCAAGCCGAGAATAATGTTCCTGAGGTTACCTCAGGAACTTACCTGAGATAATCCTTATAAAATAATTGGCCCCGTAGGGGCAATTTTGTAATAACTTAACATGGTCTTCTGTATTTACAAAAATAACCTTATTTTTGTATTGTTTTTTTTAATTAACTCAGGAAACTTATCTGAGGTAACCTCAGGAAAAGCAAGCCCTTAGTCTACAAAGATTTTGGAGTCTACAGTAACTACCAGGGTCTATCGAGCTGTGCTTGTTTTTGAAAAGCTAATCTGCAGAAAAACGGAATATCTTGGAGATAAAGTCGAATCTTTCTTAAAACAGAAAGATATATCATAACAAAGGAAGATATGCTCAGATATGTAACTACCATCTAACAAATAAGATGAACGTCCTAATTATATGTAATAGATTAATCATTTTTGTTTTAGCTGATAGGGATCTATGTATATAAACTCACATGTAGTTATTGTATAATTGTGAGAGAGTCAGTAAACTGTGTATTCTCAAGAGATAGGGTTTATACAGAGCGTGAGTAATACATAGCGCTACTGTAATAGTTTTACAGTCATAGCTGTTAAAGGTTTGTGTACATCTTTGATAGAGTTTGTAATTTTGATCATAGTTATACAAACAGTTGTTACAATCATTCTTGCTTGTGTTCTTGATTATTGTTTATATTTTTAAGAACGAAGAGTAGACATAGATTAGATACTTGTATTCAACCCCCCTTCTACAAGTATTCGGGAGTTAACAAGTGGTATTAGAGCAGGTTGATTAGTTTATTAATCAAAAAGATCGTCCAATCATGTCTGGAAACAAGGATGGTAACACGAAGATCCCAATGCTCAAGAGGAGCGAGTATACTCATTGGGAGGTTAAGATGCTCCATCATCTCGAGGCAACAGACTCTAACTACTTTGACATGATCACTTATGGCCCTTTTTTCCAACGAAGCTGGTTCTTCGAAAGACTGTTGGTGATCAAGTAATCGAGGTACATGTGATTGACAAAACTAAGGATGAGCGGACAAAGGAGGAAAAGCAGAGTGTGCTCAAGGATGCTAAAGTGAGAAACATAATATTTAATAGTCTGGACTCTGTTCTCACTAACTATGTGCTATCCTGCAAGACTGCCAAGAAGATGTGGGAAAAGATAAAGGTGCACTGTGGCCAAACCTATCAAGAAAAATATAAGATCTCTTTTCATTCAAGAGTACGAGTACTTTGATGCTAGGTCTGGTGAAACCTTAACTGAAGCCTATGACAGGTTCACCAAACTTATTAATGAAATGGCTATGCATAATAAGTACTATGATCAAGAAGACATGAACATGAAGTTCATGAAATCCCTGCCTGAGTTCTTCAATGAGAAGATATCGTCAATTGAAGAAGCTAATGATTTGAAAGAAATATCATTAGAGGCAATTTATGGAAAACTCAGGGCATGGGAATTGGATCGACAGCAGAATAAGAAGAGAAGTGATGGAAAGGTTAAGGCCATTGCTCTCAAGATCCAAGCTGAGAAGGAAAAGCTGCTAAACGAGGAAGCTATTGAGTCTACTCTGAAGGACTCAAAGAAAAAGAAAGGAAAAATAGTAGCTGAGTTTGAGTCTAGTGATTCAGACTCTGACCAGAGTGATTCAGATGAATTAGGACCTGAAAGTCATATGTTTACCCTATTTGTACATATCGAGGATTCAACTCAACTAAAACAAGAATGTAATAGTAAATAGTACATACCTACTGTCAACGGGATCTCAACTAAAACAAGAATGTAATAGTAAATAGTACATACCTACTGTCAACGGGATCTCAAATGCTTAACTGTCAAAATAAAGAAGACAAAGACAATCTATAGTATTGGTGTTTTACTCAATTGAAGAAGTTCATTGTTTGATCAAGCGTCAATGAAGTGCTCAAGACAATAGATTCCAATTATAGTGACAAGAGGTCCTTACTGTGACAGAACACTGATTATAAAGGTTTGAGAAATGGTGAAGAAAAGGAAGACAAGAACCACATCATAGAGTCAAAAATAAAGAACAGCCGTTGGAGTTAGTCGCTCATGAACCAGACCGTGCATGGAGCGTCAACATAAAATTCAGTGGTACGTCTTTATTAGTTTCAGTGGTTCGAGAAAGAGATCTGATTTTCAAAGGATTTATATTAATTCTCCTTTAATTAATTGAATCCTGTAGTTAGTTTAATTAATAAATTAATTCTACTAGAATTAATTTATTCATTAATATAATTATTAGATTAATCAAATCAAAAATTTTATATTAAAAGAAAATTAATTAAATGAATTTTTAAATTCATTTAATTAATTAAATTAGAATCTATCATTACCTTTTGAAAAGGTAATGCCGAATGAAATGAAAAAGAGGAGTATTATTTGTTCTAGTCGGCAGTACTGATTTTTTTTTTTTTTTGAACAAATCGTACTTGCATTACTTAAAAATTATCACTCTCGAATACATGATTAATAAAATTGGAGGAGTGACAGACCACTCTCCATAGCCTGACATAGAATTAATGTAGCATTTGCAAGCAAAATAACCACACGATTCGCAGACCAATAATCGAACAATTAGCACGTGATAATTGTGCTTTAAAAATTTTGTCCAAGAAATGGTTTCTTGACAACAGCTCGCTCCAACCTGATATTCCCTCCAACCCTCAAGCAAATTCCGAACCCAGTGTTCAGAAGTCTCAGTTGCATAAACTATGGTTAGAAGAACGACAATCCAGCTATCTACATGCCGGATACCAGCTATAGACATGCCGAAAAAAGAAACCCCCAAAGGACGAGCAATACCCCAGCTATCTACATGCCGGATACCAGCTATAGACATGCCGAAAGTGAAGACCCCCCACAGGTACAGAACAATCGATTGTGAGTTGCGAGCTCTTGCAATAATCATCTGCATCCCAGCTTCGATGCAGACTTTCCAAATCTTGTGGACCTTCATCAAACCAAACAAGCCAAACAAACTCTCACAAGGAGAGACAAACAAACTCTCACAAGAAGAGACAAATAAACCCAATTAATGGGTAAACAACTCAAAAACTCACAATCCTCACAAAAGGAGGATGATTATTGAAAGAAATAAAGAAACCAGACAAGAAAAGGGGCCTCCGGTCGGTGGATAAACCACCGCCGGAGGAGGAGAACCTTACGAAGAAGAAGAAGAAGAAGAAGAAGAAGGAGGGATGGGAGAGAGAGAAATCCTTTTAAAGAAATGAAAGTAAAGGAAACAAAAGTTAGGCAGGAAAAAGACAAAGTAAAAAACATGGTGCAGGGTGTAGTCGGGTGTGCTGTCACTCTCCACACCGCGAGTGTCATACACGCGCCCGAATCCAGCCATACAAAACGTGCCGCGTGGTGCTCACCGTTCCTACCTGCGACCGGTCCTTTCCCTGCAGATTCATTCAGTGTTTATTGAACAATTCTTACTATACTTACTCCCTCCGTCCCGGCCGGTTCTTAACATTTCAAAATAGGATGTCTGGCACGCATTTTAAGGTAAATTTTAAGGATAGTTCCATAACTTATTTTAGAAATTTTCTTTTTTTGTATTAAAATAGAACAATCCTATTTTTATACAAAAAAAAAAAGAAAATTTCAAAAATAAGTTATGGAACTATCCTTAAAATTCACCTTAAATGCGTGCCAAAAAGTGACAAAAAAAAATGTTAAGAATTGGATGGGACAGAGGGAGAACTATTTTTGCGACGTCCCAAAATTAATGAACCTACTATACTTACTATTTTTTAATAATACTTTTTACTATTACACCCACTACTTATCCATTTTATACTCTTTTTTACGCTATTACACCCACTACTTTCCCCCACTATCTCAAATCTACTATTAAATATTTATAGGTCCCACCACTTTATCCAGTTTTCAACTAACTTTACTCTTTTTCTACTACATTTTCTTAATTTCTGTGAAAGTCAAAGTGGCTCAAACAATTGCGGGACGGAGGGAGTAATGCCCAAGGGAATGAAGCAATAAAAGGGAATGCCGAATGTAATGCCCAACTTAAAAAGGGAATGCTAAAGGAAATGACAATACAGAAAAGGGAATGACAAAGGTAATTCAAGGCTTAATTTTCTAAACAGAGGCAGAAACTTTTTCCTTTAAAGAGATCAACTGGCGGCTGTTTCCACAAACAATAACTTCACAATTTCTTCACTGGTTCTTCTTCAACACAGAGACAGAAAAGAGAAAAGAGAGACCAAGAGAAGTGTTCCGTTCTACAATTTAATTACTTGTAAATTATTTAAGGCTTCTATTGTTAAATCTAAAATGATAGTAGTTTACTTGTAACTTTCGAACTATCTAGCGGATTAATTTCCCTAGAGCTTGTCTCTCGAATTGCTTTTTAGCATTCGATCTTTTTATTATAAAATATAGAAAAGTTCATGTCGAATTTTCTATAGAATTTATAATAATTAGTTTGGTCATCAAACCTTGTAATTTTTACCCGTGCATTAAGGCACATCCCTCCAAGTTAATATAAATTTTATATTTAACTTGAATATTGGCTTCGTTTTATTCCGCATCGAATTGTTAACAAAATAAAATACACACAACGAACAATTTCGATAAAACGACATAATTTGTATTCAACCCCCCTTCTACAAACTGAATTGGACCTAAAAGGACCTGACATGAAGGAGCTCTTTGCCATGTTTACTAAGAGTTTCAGGAAAGGGAAATTTAGCAAAAAGAAATTCTATAAAAGAGCATCTTCAAAGAAAGATGAAAAGGATAAGAAGAACAACAAAACAAAAGCACAATCATCAAATTTGACAAGGCAAAAGTCAAGTGTTTCAAGTGTGGTGAATTGGGGCACTTTGTTAGTGAGTGTAAGAAGCCTAAAGGGTCAACCAAAGGGAAAGCACTCATGGTAACTGATAAAGATTAGGCTGATTCAAGTGACTCTGAAGATGAGATTGATTATGATAATATAGCACTGATGGCTATTTCTTTAGAAAAGACTGGATCTCCTAAAAGCTCTTCAAGTTCAGCTAGTCAGGTATCTCTCTACTCACTTGATGCTATTGATAGTTTAGACCCAGATGATATCAAGAAAATAAATTGTGAATTTAAAAATTTACTAACAAATTTTAGACTTGTTTCGAAGGAAAAAGATGACTTAAAAGAAAAAGTTCATGTGTTGTATACTAGGAATGAGTTTCTTGAGTCTGAATTGATTCAAATGGAACAATTCAAGTCTAATTGTTCTAAGGCCACTCACAATTATGGAGAAATCCTTAAGGCCTATGATTATGTCAGAAAAGAATTAGAGGAAGAGAGAGAGAAGTTTAAGGTATGGACTGGATCTGGTAAAAAAGTTCATGACCTTCTCAATGATCAAGTTCTCCTCCAGACTGGTGGACTTGGTTATAACAAGAGAGAAAAAAAACCTATCAGAATAGAAGCTAGCAAAAATGAAACAGAACCTTTAGTGAAGATTGTGAAGTTTATCACCACAAATGGAAAAGCCTCAGTCTCTGATCATGAAAATATTAATAGGACTAAGGAAGAAAAATTGCTAGGTAAAAATGTAAATATAGGCTACCTGTCCAAGTCTCAATTGAAACAAAGATTAGAAAGCCTATCCAAGTCTGGTAAAGTCAAAAGAAACATGAATGGTAAAGAAGATATTAATAAGGCTAATAACTACAAAAACATTCCTGAGGCTCCTAAGAAGAAGTGTTTTAAATGTGGTAATCAGAATCATCTAGCTCTGGATTGTAAGAAAGTTACATTTAAGGAACCAGAAGCCAAAACTATTAAGATAGAGTCCAGGACTAAGTTTTCATAGTCTAGACTTCTTCCTACACCTAAAATTCACTACACACCTAATAATCCCTGTTATCACTATGGTAGCAAATTACATTTAATTAATATGTGTAGAGAATATCATGACTTGTACTATGATTACTATAGCTTGAAATCTGAAACTCCTATGATGAATGGTAATCATGTTAAATCACTTTCTAGAGTCTAGACCTAGCTCAAGGGCAAAAACAAATGAGAAAGTAGTTAAGCCTACTGTTAAGAAAATTGATAAGAAATGATCCAATCAAAGTTGGATCCCAAAAAGTCTAACTAAGTATTATTGTTTGCAGGGCACAGGGAGGAAGCATACCCAAGTTTTGGACAATTGATGTTCAGGACATGTGACCGGAAAGAAAGCCCTGCTAATAGAGTTTGTGAAGAAAGCTGGCCCAACTGTTTCCTTTGGAGATGGCAACAAAGGAGAAACCTTGGGATATGACAGTATTGAACTGGGGAATGTGTTGAAGGATTGAAGCACTCACTGATGAGCATCAGTCAAATAAGTGATAAAGGTTATTATGCAAGCTTTCACTACTAAAAAAACTGGATACAACATCGGTTCTGGGCCGATGTAAAAACTTTTCAAAACCGATGTCTAGGTGGGTGTTGTTAAATGTCAAGGTGTTTTACATCGGTTCTGAGCCGATGTTAAAAATGACTTTTTACATCGATTTGGTTTAAAACCGATGTAAATACTAATCAATAACATCAGTTTTCAAAACAGAACCGATGTCTCAACACCTGTACTACATCGGTTTTAGATATACTACATCGGTTTTTAACCGATGCAACATAGCTCCCAAAAATCTTCAAAATTTTAGACATGTGTTAAAGACTAAAATTGATCAGTTTTGCTTTCAAATGTGATGTCTGTTATTGGTTTTAACATCGTTTTTTCAATAACAATGTGATGTGTAATATTTGCATAAATATGGTGCCAAAAATTTACCATTCAAAATCACCATTGCACGTTCATAATTAGAACGACACCAAGCTTGTTTCGTATACAAAACATTCACCAAACTTAGCAATACAAAACATTTACCCAAAGCATAATTCATTAATGATTAACAACTCCATCCACAATATAACAAACTGATCCATATCCACAATATTCACCATCAGTTTTAGAACAACTTAAAACAGTACTAGCTAGACAACTTAACACAGTACTAGAAAACTTAACAAAATAGTAGCATGCAGCAGACTAATTAAGGCTTGAAAGCCATTCAGTACTTGGTCGTCGATGATTACACAAATCCCTGGATATAATCAAGTGCCTCACAACGAACGACGTCAAGATCCTCCTCTGTGTAATAACTCTTCCGATTCTTCGAAGCCCACTGTGAATATTGAACAGAGTAGAACATCATAAAAAAATTGTGCATGCGCGTTGACCAAAACCAAGAAACTTATATTCTGTTAAATTATACAAATTAGACCACACACCTTGGTTATGAATTCCATTTCCTTGTCTTCAATTATGTCCTTCATGTAGCGCATGACTACGTACCCACATTCAGTCCCACCGGGTTGTTTAGGGGATCCATAATCCAATAATAACCAAATTATCGATCTGTGTAACCAAATTATTGAAATAAACTATAAATAACCTAAGTTAAAGTGCATGCATAATACTAACCAGAAGATTTTTAACTTTAGGATTTTTGTTTACACGTCCGGTTTGAGCATTGTAAGATCGGACAGCTCTGTAGAAGAGTATTATTTAAGAATAGTATTAAACCCGAGAAATCCACGACTTATATATATATATATATATATATATATATATATATATATATATATATATATCAAAATCAGGGGGTAAAAAAGTACATATAATGTTTTCACTCTGTGTATGGTTCTTTACAAGACTAGACACAACACACACCCATGCTCCTTTTCGAATATTAAACAGATGACAAATATCTGATTCCACCTGTAAAGAAAATTCGGTTTCGGCAAGTAGCAAACCAGCCAAAAATGCACCTAGTGCCATGGAAAGGCCAGCCTGTTTTAATACAACACAACAATTAGGTAAGTTAACTTAGATATATGCATTAAAAAATTACTAAAACAAGCCAACATACCCTTGCAGTAAGGAGACTTGTACCGAGAATGACGAGGAGTGTATTTGTAGAGAATATCTCTGCATTTTGAATCTCTGCAATTTGCCTATATATTGGGCGAAGAAGCTGTAGGTAACAACAAAAAATGTCAAGTCCTTTAGAAAGTTCCTATGATTTTTTCATAAAACCTGGCATCTAAATCAAGGCTGCCTAAAAGTTATATAATTAATCACAAGATATCTTTCATATCACTTGAAGTAGTCATAAATGATTTTCTTTAAAAGAAAACTTACCAAGCGTCCTCCAGCAATAATGGCACTAATAGCAACAATAGCCTTAAGACCTGCTAATCCAAGGGCTTCAGCAATTGCTTGGAAACCAATCTAGAGAGGTTGGAGAAGATTATACATTATAAAAAGAACATCTACTGCAGCATAAGGCATAAATGGCAACGGCAATTGAAATTAGAATATGCAATCTAGAAGTAGTGGAAGTGTAATATTTGATTACTTTTTACTTAACACTTTAATTAATACTGGTTAGCGTTAATTGGTTAAACACATTAAAGTACAGGACGAGAAAGAGAAAATGAAGGTGATTACTATAAACACAGCCAGAATATCAGAGAAGAAGATGGTGCCATCAAGAATGGATAGCCGAGGTAATCTTATTTCAAAACCTTCTTGTGATTTTATAAACAATATATTATCCACTGCATCTGGTTGCAAGCACTCATCTGGCATTTTTTCTGAATCTTTGCTCTGAGAAATCAATGCTCTCTAAGACCCATAGGTCACATCATCAGGTTGAATTACAAATTACAAAAAAGATTTCCGAAGTGTAATTTGTAATCCAGGAAGGAATACACATCTCTGATCCAGTATGTTGTGCAGTGGGATAATTCCAAATCAAGACACACATACTGCCCAACATATCTAGCTAGAAACATTGAGGCAATTTCATCCATCTTTTACAAAATTCCAGGGCTTAACAAAAGTTACTCTACTTGTTTTATGAATTAATTGATGAAAGGCAGAGTGTGTAAACTTGTAACACTATAACTAATGTAACTCAACTAGAGGAAAAGATACTTAACCGGAAGACAATCAAGAACAAGAAGCCACAAAGAAATCAACTCTGAATGAAGACAAGGTAATTGATACAATTCAACATGTTAACTATGATCAAACCAAGAAGAAATCATTGAGAGAAGTTCAAGTCAAAGTTGTTCATGCCTCAGTGATTTGAGAAATCGAGAATCAAGATCATAACTATCAGTATCAACAAGACCAATTGATTTCAAGTGAACAAGAAGGAAAGCGAACATTGGAAAGCCAAGTTACTAAGTGAATATGGTAATTTATTCGAGAAGCAGAAACACTATCAAGACTAGTCACTTATGAACCAGACCAGTGCATCAAGTGTCAGGACATTGATAGCAAGTTTATGTCAGTAATAAAGACCCATGTTCAAGAGCTTGGTGAAGAATAAAGAAGACATGAAGATATCACAAGTTCAAGATGTGCATTGAAGTTTCAAGTTGAAGACCAGAATATTTTCTAAGTACTAAATGTTCTGGATGACCAAGTAGAATATTTCTAAGTAGAAGTTCTACTTAGAAATTCGAGATGGCTAAGTAGAAATTCTCAAGTAGAAGTTCTACTTAGAAATTCGAGATGGCTAAGTAGAAATTCTCAAGTAGAAGTTCTACTTAGAAATTCGAGATGGCTAAGTAGAAATTCTCAAGTAGAAGTTCTACTTAGAGTGCAGCTTCAACATGACACATGGCATCTTCTGATTGGCAGATTTCCAAGCTTTCAAGATAAGGCAAGATTTATGTGGACATCATTGGGCCACGTATATCTTAGTCTTTGAAGACTACAGGACATAGATTACATGTAGTATAAATAGAAGTACTTGTGTAATATTTTATTTTGGGGAAGTGAGCAATATTGATAAAACACAAGAAAAAGAGAGAGAGTATATTCACAGAGCTTAGAATCATTCACTTCTCTCTGAACTTCTGTTATACTTTGTAATGAATGTTGTAGCAACCTTTTCAAGTTATATATAAGAAATATATTCCTTGAATCTGCGTGTTCATTTATTGCATCGTATTTATTGCTTCTCATATTCGAAAAGTTGTATTCACCCCCCCTCTACAACACATTTGGACCTAACAATTGGTATCAGAGCGGATGTTTAACATACAAAACATAGATCCTTGTGTTTGGTAGAAGAATCGTGAGTTTTCATTTTCTAGATCTACTTTTCATTTTCTCAAAAAGTGTGCTTTAATTCGTTGGTAGTGAAAACTCATCCGAAAAATTATTTAAATACTCCAGGTGTGATTATTTAGCTTGGGTGTATTTTAATTAATTTTTGTGAATAAATCTGGGTTCATTGATATTTGGTGTTCTTGAGTGTTCATCATCTGTTCTTATCAAAGAAGACAACCCAACAACTTTTTGATCTCCTTTTCAAACAGATAAATAGTAAAAGAATAAAAAGGTGTTTTTGGACTTTTTGATTTACATTATTCACGGCCGAAAGTGTACAAGACATACTCAGTACCTAGCATGTGGGTTAGGTGGATTAGGTGAGTAAAGCATCAAAGTCAAAAAGGTGTTAAAGAGATAATATTGTTTATTCAATATTTAAGTAATCTGCAGAAAATTTATTCTAAGGACAAAAGTTCTACATAGAATTTCTACTTGAGATTTTCTACATAGAATTTCGACTTGGACAATTTCTACTTGGTGAATTTCGACTTGAGCAAAATTTCTACTTAGAGAAATTTCGACTTGGCAGAAGTTCTACATAGATATTCTACATAGCCTAGTCTTGGGTACTTAGAAACTTTTAGTGACCAGATTTTAAATGGCTCTTAAAAATTCTTTCAAGATCCCAATGTTCAACCGAGATCACTATGAAGAATGGGTTTTCAGAATGAGACTTTACTTAGAGACAATTAATCCTGAATATCTGGAAGTCCTTGAAAAGGGTAAATTCGTTCCAATGAAAGCTATTCCTGAGCGTACGGAAGGAGAGGAGGTTATACCTGCTCGGTCTGAGCCTAAAAAGGCAGCGGACTTTACGGATGCTGACAAGGAGCAAATAGCTTATGATACTTCTGTAAGACAAACCTTGATGGAATCTCTTGATCATGAAATGTTCAACATAGTCAAAGGTTTGAATACAGCAAAGAAGATTTGGGACAAGATAGAAGTTGTCATGGAAGGATCTGCAGAGGTTAGAAGCAACAAGACACTTATACTCAAGATGGAGTATGACACCTTCAGAATAAGAAAAGGAGAAGGCATAACAGACGTCTATCTAAGATTCAGTCAGTTGGTATTGGATTTGAATCTGAGAGGTGTAACTCTCCCCATGGTTGAGACCAATACGAGATATCTGAGGAACCAGCCAAAGAGCATTGAACATAGGGTCTACGCAATCAGAGAAACCAGAGATTTGCATACAACTTCTCTGGAAGAATATTATGGAATTCTAAAGACCTATGAGCTGGAGACGCTTCAAGATCAAGCATGGGACAATGATTCAAAAGGAAAAGAAACTGCATCAGGATTAGTTGCTGATGAGGAAGAGTCTAAGAAGGCAATGGTTGCAGCAAAGCCTAAATCATCACTTGCACCACATCAAGTTGATAATGATGACGAGTGCGCATCTAACAGTGATGATGACTACTTCACCCAAGAAGAGCTGGACAACATGGACGATAATGTCGTGGCATACATGGCAAGGAAGTTCAGCAACATGAGATTCAGAAAGAGCAACCGACCACAGAGAAATTCTTCATCTTATTATCGGGCTGCTAAGGGTGGTGGTAGTTCGTCAGGCTACCAAGGTAAAGGCAAGAATACCAGCTACAAATTTCCTTTGTATTTCAAAATGAAGTTCAAATGCTATAACTGTGGTGAAGCTGGACATTTTGCCTCGGACTGCAAAAAGCCTAAACAGACTTATCCAAAAGAGACATTTGAAGCCCTCAAAAGCAAGTATGAATCGCTGGTGAAGGAAAGACATGGAAAAAGAGCTTTATTAGTAACAGAAGGAAGAGCTTGGGATGATTCAGATGAGGAAGATGTTACTCATGTAGCAAACTTTGCGCTCATGGCTGAGACATCAGAGGAACCAGAGGTACCAGTTCTAACCCTTAAAGTAGAAATGTCTATTGATGATTATAAGGAACAGAACGGGGCTCTTAGCGAAGAGATCTACATGTTGTGCAAAAGCCTAGACACTTCTCAAAAGGAACAGAAAACACTTATCGCCAAAAGCAGAATGCTTGAGGCAAAAGTGGAAGAGTTAGAGGCTGCTTGCACTGTAGATACTTCCCTAAGAGATTTTATTAAATCTTTGGAACACAAGCTCATCCTTAAGGAAGAAATAGAAGCATGTCTTAGGAACAAACTAGCTGAGTTAGAAACTAAATGTGAAGCTTACAAACTAGCTGCTAGTAAAGTGTATGTAGATAATGACGTATTTAAGAAGATAACTGGAGTAGGTGTAGGACTTGATTATTCTAACCTTTCTAAGAAAGAAGGGAAGAGACCTATCGACACTAGTTCCAGTGACCTTAAAAATGAAATTCCTAGCATTTTTAAACCTTCTGTCAAACCCATCTACAAACACCTTGTTCCTAGAATAGAAGAAGAAGAGACTGAATTGATAGCTAGATATGAGATTGAGATGGAAGATCGCCAGAAAGCACAACCTATAACTCCTATCAAACAAGTTAAAATAAATTTCCCTAGTGATGAATCTAGACTAGGAATAGGAGCTAAGGCTGTTAAACAACAAGGGAAGAAAGGCATAAAAGAGGTTAAGGCTGAACGAATAAAGAAAGCATGTTATCACTGCAAATCTACTGAACATCTTTCTTATGCATGTAAAGCTAACATGAATGTTCCTGCTGCACATGCCATGCCTGCCACACATACAATGAATAAACTGCATCCGAATCATGCACAGTGTGGTCAACCTAATTGTATGCCATGCACTTTTAACGTCATGCAAACTTTTGTGAATTTAATGAATGCATCTAGCCAGTCATGCTCAAATACAGCTGCTAGTTCAAACATCAAGAAAAAGCATGTGAGAGCCAAGACTGTCAGTCCTCCTAAAGTTAGGAGTGACAAACCTTCTCCTAGGACTGATAAACATGTCAAGTCTGAGAAAGGAAAGGAGGAAGTCGAAAGCTCTAGTAATGTTAAGAAAAGTGCATCTCCTGTTGTTAAATCTGTTGATTATCGATCTTATCGAAAAGCCGGGCCCAATCAAAGTTGGGTTCCGAAGAATGTCTAACCAATCTGTCATTGCAGGGCATTAAGCAAAATAGAAATAAAGTCATATGGGTGCTAGACAGTGGAGCATCGAGGCATATGACTGGAAACAAGTCCCTGCTTACAGAGTTGGTTATGAAGGCTGGCCCTTATGTTACCTTTGGAGATGACAGCATAGGTGTGACAAAGGGATATGGTAAACTGAAAACTGGCAATGTCATCATTGAAGATATTTCCTATGTTGAGGGATTAAAGCATAATTTGTTGAGTATCAGTCAATTCTGTGACAAAGGTTACGAAATTGTCTTCAACAAGAAAGGTGTATCAATCACTCACATCAAGGAAGGCTCACTGGCTTTGAGAGGAGTTCGAAAGGCAGATCTTTGTGTTGCAGACATGGATTCAGCAAATCAGAATGAGGTCACCTGTTTCTACAGCAAAGCCTCGGATGATGAAAGCTGGTTATGGCACAAAAAGCTATCTCACTTAAACTTCAAAACGATGAATGCTCTCGCGAGGCGAGAATTGGTGAGAGATCTACCTCAAATGGAGTTCGCTCCGAAAGGACTCTGTGAAGCTTGTGAAATGGGAAAGTCGAAACGAGCATCGCATAAAAGCAAAGAAATTTCTAGTATTACTGAGCCTCTACAACTTCTTCATATGGATTTGTTCGGCCCAGTGAATGTCCTATCTTTGTCTAGGAAAAGATATGCATTGGTAATCGTGGATGACTTCTCCAAGTATACATGGGTATTGTTCGCAATGACGAAAGACGAAGTACCTTTCCTAATCATTGATCACATCACTCAAATTGAGAATGTTTCAACACTTACTGTGAAGACGATTAGATCAGACAATGGCACTGAATTCAAAAACGCAGTGCTGAATGACTTCTGTGTATCTAAGGGAATACGTCGTCAGTATTCAGCCCCGAGAACTCCACAACAAAATGGAGTAGTTGAAAGGAAGAATAGAACATTGGTTGAAGCAGCAAGAACTTTGTTGTATGATTCGAAACTTCCTCTGTATTTCTGGGCAGAAGCAGTGAGTACCGTGTGTTACACTCAAAATCGATCCTTGATTATAAAAGATAAAGAAAAGACACCATGTGAGCTAATGAACGGCAGAAGACCAACAATCAAATACTTTCATGTCTTTGGAGCAAAATGCTATGTACTTATAGATGATGAAAATCTAGGCAAGTTTGCAGCAAAAGCTCGTGAAGGAATCTTTGTTGGTTACTCCACAGATGTAGTAGCAGCTTATAGGGTGTTCTTAGTAAATGATCGAAAAGTGACTGAAAGCTACAACGTCAGATTCGACGATACCAAACTCTCATCAATTTCAAGAGATTCTAGTGAACCTGAGTCCCTAAAATTTCAGAATCTGGACTTAGAAGAACTTGAAGATGAACCTGAGTTGGTTGTCCCATTAAATGTTCCAAGTGTACGTGAAGAATCTGAGTCTAGTGAACAATCTAATTCTACAAGATCAGGAGAGACTTCTTCAGTACGAATCGGCAACAACTCAGGGGGAGTAAATAGCAGCTCAAGGACTACTGTTCAAGGCTCGAGTCGAGTTGACACTAGTTCTGTAGGAGCTGGCACTAACTCAGGGGGAGTTAGTGAAAATAATCAAAGTAGTCAGCACCACAACTCAGAAAGTCAAGCTGAATCATCAAGACAATTTCCAAGAGAACGGGTATGGAATAGAGACCATCCGTTTGAATTAATTATTGGTGATCCAGATGCTGGTGTGTCTACTAGAAGAACTGCAAGAGCTGACCTAGCTAATATTTGTTTATATTCTTGGTTCTTATCCAAGCTTGAACCTAAAGAAATAGAAGAAGCTCTTGGTGATGCTGATTGGGTGATTACAATGCAAGAGGAACTCAATCAGTTTGAAAGGCAGAAAGTTTGGAAACTGGTACCCCAACCAAAGAACAAATCAGTAATTGGAGCTAGGTGGGTATTCAAAAATAAAATGGATGAAAACGGACTTGTAACTCGAAACAAGGCTCGTTTGGTTGCAAAAGGTTATTCTCAGCGAGAAGGAATTGATTATGATGAGACCTATGCACCGGTTGCAAGACTTGAGGCAGTCAGGATGTTCTTGGCATTTGCAGCACATAAGAACTTCAAGGTTTTTCAGATGGATGTGAAAAGTGCCTTCCTGAATGGAGAGTTAGAAGAAGAGGTGTATCTGGAACAGCCGCCTGGCTTCATTGATCCAGAACTTGTAGATTTTGTGTATCTTCTCTTCAAATCTGTCTATGGCCTCAGGCAATCCCCAAGATGTTGGTATGAAACCCTATCCGTATTCTTAATTGAAAGTGGTTTTACTAGGGGAGTAATTGACAAAACATTGTTCTATAAGAATGTGAAGAATGATTTAATACTTGTTCAAGTCTATGTGGACGATATTATCTTCGGGTCATCTAATGAGCGCTTGTGCGAGAAATTTGCTAAGCTAATGCAAGAGAAATACGAGATGAGCATGATGGGAGAGCTGTCCTTCTTCCTTGGATTACAGATCAGTCAGAGAAAAGATGGTATCTTTATCTGTCAATCCAAGTACATCAGAGATTTACTCAAGAAGTACAATCTAGAAGATGCATCAGCAGCTAAGACTCCCATGGCAACAGCCACGAAGCTTGATGAAGACAAATCAGGTAAACCAGTTGACATCACAAGCTATCGAGGTATGATTGGCTCACTTCTCTATTTAACTGCAAGTAGACCCGATATAATGTTCGCAACTTGTTTATGTGCAAGATTCCAAGCGGATCCTAGAGAATCACATCTCATAGCCGTCAAAAGAATTTTTAGGTATCTCAAGGGCACACCAAATCTAGGGATTTGGTACCCAAGAGATACAGGTTTTAATCTAACTGGCTATACGGATTCAGACTATGCAGGTTGCAGGATTGATAGGAAAAGCACATCTGGTGCTTGTCAATTTCTTGGCAGAAGATTGGTGTCCTGGCAAAGTAAAAAGCAACATACAGTATCTACTTCTACTGCTGAAGCTGAGTACATTGCTGCTGGAAGCTGTGTATCTCAAATACTGTGGATGAGGAACCAATTGAAGGATTATGGCATGGAGCACAAGAAAATTCCAATTATGTGTGACAACACAAGTGCCATTGCCATAACCAACAATCCTGTAGATCACTCAAGAACCAAGCACATTGACATCAGGTATCACTTCATAAGAGAACATGTCGAGGAGGGGACTGTGGAGCTACATTTCGTGCCCACAATGCAACAAATTGCAGATATATTCACCAAACCTCTTGATGAAGTAACATTCAATAGGTTGGTTGGTGAATTGGGAATGCTTAACACAAGTTAGTAAAGCCTTCCATCTGTAAAATCCATGTTTATGTGTGTATATGCAAGCTACTTAATCATTATGTGCTTAGACTTTAAAATGCCTAATTAATGATTATTATAGGTTGCATATAGTGTCATTTTACATGAATTCATTGTGTTTTAAGTGTCTTTTATAGCACAAATCTTTGAATTTATGATTGTTAGATTGCATAATCATAGGGGGAGTTAAATTCATAATATTCTAAATTTTGCATGATTTTTAGATGAATTTACCTGTGTTTTTCATGTAATTAGAGGCCTTAGAATTATCAAGGAATGTTTTAATTATGTCATATATTAAAATCCTTGAATTGATATTTATATTAATTTGGCAATATTAAGTGTTAAGTTTTTCAAAGAAAAATTGTCAAATTATTCTAAGTATCTTCAAAATTTCGAGTTAGTCACTATCTCGAAACTCATCTTGAAATTCTAGTTGAATTTCGATTTGAGCTTCCAGAGTGAAGTTTTGAAAATTCTAAGTCTGGGAAGAATTTCGAGTTAGCCTCTATCTCGAAATTCATCTCGAAATTCGACTTAGGGTTCGAATTCGAGTTACCAGTGTGCCTATTTTTTATTCAAAATATTCAAGATAAAGTCTATCTTACAGGGGATATTTTTGAAAAGATCAAGTCCAAGAGAATAACTTCGAGTTAGTCTCTATCTCGAAACTCAACTCGAATTTCGACTTGATGTTCGAGATAGAGTTCTCAGTTGGTCCAAGGGGATTTTTTCGAGTTAACTCCTAACTCGAAACTTATCTCGAATTTCTACTTGAATTTCGAGATAGGTTTCCCTAGTACTGTTGGTGGTTTTTGCTGTTTAAATGGTCTTTAATGATTAAATGGTTCAAGTGTTCGAGTTAATCTATCTCGAAATTTATCTCGAAGTTCGACTTGATAACATTTCGAGATAGACTTCGACTTAAAATTTCGAGATAGACTTCGACTTAGGTTCTCCCTGTATGTACTTAGTATTTTCATTCTTTTTAACAGGGACACTTTTGTCATTTCACAATCATGCCTATATATTCATCTCTAACTCGATCAATTCATTCACTTTTACCTAATTAAGTTTTACAGCAGCCTCCATATACATACAGGCGATTTCGACTTACAGACCACGAATTCGTGATTTTTGTGACTAAACTCATACAGACCACGAATTACTGCCCGATTTTTGACAGCCATTATCTGAGTGATTATATCTGTGTTTGTGTATTTGTTCAACTGTTCATCATTATTCTTATCCATCTATACACACGCACATACACACACGAATATTCATATCAAGCTTTAGTAATTGGCTTGTAATTGATTGTCTCACTCACGATTTCACTGGTATTCGCCTGTAATAGTATCACTATTTACCCCATAGTTTAATTTCTCAGATTGCTTTTGGTATTCTCGATAAATTGAAAGGGATAAAACTGTGAATTTGTTGATTACTTGTTTATATCCCGTAGTTTGATTTCTTGAAGTGATTTTTGGTATTCACAAAAAGAAATTAAAAGGGCTATAACTGATACTTCTTTAATTAATTGTTTTTCGAAAATTAAAATTAAAATTCACATTTTGTTAAGGAAAAACATTTTAATTAAAATGGCTCACCAATTTTCACTTGCTAAAAACAATTTTTATAATATTTCTACGGAAATTGGTGATCAACTCCCGCGCTTTAAGTCTTGGATACGATTTCTCAATTTGTATTCCAAAGCTAGCGATGCTTTTACTGCTAAACCTACACTAGTACATGATGCTTTACAGCAATTATGGACCAGTGCGGTTTCTTTTGGGAGCAAATCAACCCCCTATGGTTTCAGGTTTACCTTAGCGGGTCAGGAATATGAGGTCAATGAAGAAATTGTCAACAGGGTTCTGGGATTCCCGATAAAAGATGCTTATGATCCAGAACCTACAGCTGCAGAACGCCTCAGTTTCTTTGAAGAAATAGGATGTTATCCTCCGTCTGGCCGGATCACTGGAAACATCCAAAAACAATTCTTTCATGTGGAATGGAATTACTTTTTCGAGGCTATCACAAGATGTTTTCGGGCACGAGAAAGCGATTTCCATCAAATTTCCATTCCCATGCAAACCTTTGGAATTGCCCTAGCAAGAGAACTGGATATAAATTATGGACGCATAGTTCTCTCTGAGATAGTAGGTGTAATGGGATCTCCTGCAAGCAGAGACCTCAACACAACAGATGTTGTCTGCTGGTTTCCTCGGTTCCTACAGATGCTGATTAATGATTTAATACCGAAGGATGCTCTTGTAGTTAGACAGAGTTTTGCCAGAAGTCCAACATCTGCACCACTAGGGATGGGCACTAAGTCACTTTCAACAATTGATAATCAGGACAAACATCAAGGTAAACCAATGTCTATTCCTGAAAACATTCAACAGTGGCTTATATATGATGCAAGAGTTACCACCTTGGTGGAATCATCGCAAGTTTCATCATATGCTCAGAATCGGTCTGCTCATGCTGAGGCATTTGAAGAGATTCCTGATGAGCAAAGCGATGACGAACAAGGTAATGAATCAGGTAATCTCTCTCTGCATACTACTCATTCCTCTTCCTATGTATCTGATTCCGAGACCCAAGAGACTGCTAACCCGCAGGATCTATCCCAGGGTGCGAGCCATATTTCTGAGTCTGTCGTACATTCTTATTCTCGTTCACCCCTGTCACCGGATTCCAGACAGCCAGCACATGTAAATGTAGGATATGATGAGGAGAGTGACCCCGAAGAGCAGCCTCTTACTCGAAAGAAAGCCAAATTTTCTCATGCTGCTACTTCTAAACCTCAGTCAAACCCTAGTGTGTCACACGCAACCACTCCACCTCACGAGAGTGGTTCTCCCCTTGAACAATCTGCACATATGGATTTTGGTGAGGATGATGTACCTTTTGAAGATACTGTTGCTTCAAAAGGACATGAAGTTTTAAGAGCTTCAGCCGTACCTTCACCGGTACGTACTGATGCTGCAAAGAGGATCGGTTCTGATGTAGTACAAGAACACTTTGCAGCCTCTCAGCCTGAGATTCCAACTTAGGAACCAACAGCAATTGATCCCATAACTGCAAATTATATTGCTTATCCAGTTTCTGCAGGTACTGCTTCATATTTTGGATCACTTATTGAAGACATACACGAGCGTGAGACAGGGAGTGTGTGTGAGAGGTTAGGGAGAGAGGGACCTTCATTTTTAAGGTCCGAAACCGAGCGTCAAATACCAACAGAACGAGTATTAGAGCGAGGTCACCTAAACCAAACACCGTCCCTTAACATTGAAAATCTTGATACACGTATGACTTCTATGGAAAATCAGATGAAGCAGTTCGGGCAGACGATGGGGCAGTTAGGGATGAATATTGGAAGCAATCAAAGGGCTCTTGATGACTATGCAACACGAATGGCAAGTCAAGCTACAACATTTGATGCTTTGACAAACATTGTAAATGACTTGGGCCATGCTGCTGGTGTCTTGGGAAGCACTCTAAATGAGAAGATGGGAGCAATGGAAACTACAATGGATACAATGGCTGTGGAGATCAGTAGAATGATGTTCGCAATCAGAAGTTTTGTGCCCCCGGAGTGTTTCGAGCCGCAACAACCTCCCCCCGATGCTGGTGCAGGTGGTGCTAGTGGAGAGGGAGCCTCTGCTTCTGGTTTTGGAGGTTCTCATGCAGCTGGTAGATCTGAAGACCAAGCAGGCAGTTCATATCGAAGAAATTACAGAACATGGTGATCTTATCAGGGAACCAGAAATTGAGTCGTCTGTTGATGAAGAGGCTCTGAGGAGGAGAAAGGGTAAGGCAATAGCGATTGAGCAAGATGAGCCATTCGTTGACCTGAGTCATCAAGAAAAAGTACAGGTGGTACTTGATTCAGATTCTGATATGGAAGACGTACCTTTAGCACATGCAATAAAAAGATCTTTGAAGGAACAAGGTGGAGGTGCTGGGATGTCTTTCGGAATGCCTGAAGAAATTACTGTTGATGAGGAAACCCTTAAGTCTCAACAGTTAGCCTTGGAACAAGCTGAGTTCTTTAAAATGAAGGCAATGCAAGAACGTGCTGTGTTTCTAGAAAAGAAAGTGGAGCTACAAGGGAAGCAGTACGATCATGAGCTTGCAAGGCTAGCTGATCCTCAAATTGATCTGGACAAGGGAAGGATAGGGCAGAAGTGGGATGAAGCAAGGAAGATATTTATGGGACCCTGTGCAAAAGGAGTTCATAACAAGGAGGCAGATGATCTGTTCTACAACCTGAATTTGCAGAATCCAATGGCTGCGGACTACATAAGTGCATTGAAGAGATTAATTTCTAAAGTCAGGGTTGGATATAATGCAACGTTTAAGGAGTGGCAGGTTATATTGTCTTTGACAGAAGGAGTCCCAATGTCTTTCCTATATGTGGATGACCAATTCATGACGAGAAGATCTGCATCAGAGTTGTTCTTGCTAGCAACAAAAATTCAATACTCTCATTCTGAGAAGCTAAGCATTCTGTATAGGGATCAGTTAATGCAGCTAGCAGAGGACAAGGGTCCAGAATTCTCAGCATATCCTAATGTTGTCCGGATGGTAGTTGACAGTAAATTGAAGAGGGTGAGCATGGAGGAAAAGGACTTAATGGAACTTTCAGTGGAATCTCTTAAGGCTGTCTGTAGACAAATGATGAGTAAGGGATTCGCTTCTGAGCTTAAAGATAAAACAGTGAAGATCATTGAAAGTGCCATATTCAAGAAGAGCAATGAGGTGTGGAAGTGTGATATCATTGCTCCAAACCCTCTTGATAACGTGAAGATTGAGCCGGAGCTGATAGAAAAGAAATGGAATATTCTTCAAGCTATGAAGAATGTAGATGAAGCTCTGAATCTTCCTTCTGGAGAACTGGAACAAGGAGAGATAAGGGAGTCAGTTGGTGTTCCAGGAAGAGATAGTGTATACTGGATACACTCTTTTGTTGATGATACAGCTGATGCCTTAGTATTCATAGATGCAGACCAGAATAAAACACTCTTGCATATGAGTAGAAAATGGCTGCTGCAGACTCAAGATGCTGCATTTCTGGAGAAAGTGTTATATGTGTTCAAATGGGACGAAGTGGAAGATAAGCATGTGGAAGAAAAGCAGAGACTCATGAGTTACCTGTCTGATGTAGTAGTGGAAAAGAAGCGAATGGAGCAAGATGCGGCTAGTGTCCACAATACTAACCGTGTCAAGGGCTATCCCAAAATGATCTATTGTCAGTTTAAAGCTGATAAAGCTCATTGGAAACCTCAGCTTATAATGAAGAAATTTGAGGACATTCCAAAGATCAGGACTACTCAGGAGGTGGACAAACTCAGAAGGCTTTTCAAACATCCTTACCTAGAGCCCAAGAATCCTCTAGAAATGGAAGCAGTAAGTTTGTTGAATGCTAGGTGGACGCAGCTTCATGATCCAGTATATAAGAAACAAAAGCAGCAGAAGGAGAAGAAAGATCAAGCTGCTGAAGCTAGGAAGAGGAAACGGAATTAGGGTTAAAGGTCAGAGTGGTGTGAACTTGAAGTTGGAAAAACTTCATGTCTTTCGGTTGCTTTAACTCACTTGAGGAAAATTCACCTTAGAGTGAATCCAATAAGGTGATATAAGTTTGACTAAAAGATATGAAATAATCCAGGTGATAGGAATCATTCAAATGATCTTTAATTCGAAGTTCGAATTCTGCTTCTAGTTTAAGTTCTTTGTATTGTTTTCCAAGTACATTTCAATTGTAAATTATTCAAGACTTTAGTGTTAGTTATCTTTTCTCGTCTCATTGTTTAGTTGAGTTATCCTTCTTTAATTTGAATGTCATTGTTAGACAGTCAAATAGGGGGAGATTGAAAGGCAGAGTGTGTAAACTTGTAACACTATAACTAATGTAACTCAACTAGAGGAAAAGATACTTAACCGGAAGACAATCAAGAACAAGAAGCCACAAAGAAATCAACTCTGAATGAAGACAAGGTAATTGATACAATTCAACATGTTAACTATGATCAAGCCAAGAAGAAATCATTGAGAGAAGTTCAAGTCAAAGTTGTTCATGCCTCAGTGATTTGAGAAATCGAGAATCAAGATCATAACTATCAGTATCAACAAGACCAATTGATTTCAAGTGAACAAGAAGGAAAGCGAACATTGGAAAGCCAAGTTACTAAGTGAATATGGTAATTTATTCGAGAAGCAGAAACACTATCAAGACTAGTCACTTATGAACCAGACCAGTGCATCAAGTGTCAGGACATTGATAGCAAGTTTATGTCAGTAATAAAGACCCATGTTCAAGAGCTTGGTGAAGAATAAAGAAGACATGAAGATATCACAAGTTCAAGATGTGCATTGAAGTTTCAAGTTGAAGACCAGAATATTTTCTAAGTACTAAATGTTCTGGATGACCAAGTAGAATATTTCTAAGTAGAAGTTCTACTTAGAAATTCGAGATGGCTAAGTAGAAATTCTCAAGTAGAAGTTCTACTTAGAAATTCGAGATGGCTAAGTAGAAATTCTCAAGTAGAAGTTCTACTTAGAAATTCGAGATGGCTAAGTAGAAATTCTCAAGTAGAAGTTCTACTTAGAGTGCAGCTTCAACATGACACATGGCATCTTCTGATTGGCAGATTTCCAAGCTTTCAAGATAAGGCAAGATTTATGTGGACATCATTGGGCCACGTATATCTTAGTCTTTGAAGACTACAGGACATAGATTACATGTAGTATAAATAGAAGTACTTGTGTAATATTTTATTTTGGGGAAGTGAGCAATATTGATAAAACACAAGAAAAAGAGAGAGAGTATATTCACAGAGCTTAGAATCATTCACTTCTCTCTGAACTTCTGTTATACTTTGTAATGAATGTTGTAGCAACCTTTTCAAGTTATATATAAGAAATATATTCCTTGAATCTGCGTGTTCATTTATTGCATCGTATTTATTGCTTCTCATATTCGAAAAGTTGTATTCACCCCCCCTCTACAACACATTTGGACCTAACAATTGAGGTTTAATGAATTCATTTCAAGATGATAATGTTTTGCTGGATGTTAATCTGAGTGCTCAGTTGAGCTTCGTGGTTACATCAATTCAGTAAGTGCATTTGATGCAAGAGATAGTCAGATGAAGCCTTCCAGGTGTCTGGATGGAACCTGACTGAGATGTAAGACTACCTAGCTAACAGAAAGTGGCAACCTAAATTATTAGCCAACTCGTCAACCCTCATTATAAGATAACTTTTTCTTGCGTTGTTAGGTCCAAATGTGTTGTAGAGGGGGGGTGAATACAACTTTTCGATTTTGAGAAGCAATAAATACGATGCAATAAATGAACACACAGATTCAAGGAATATATTTCTTTATATATAACTTGAAAAGGTTGCTACAACATTCATTACAAAGTATAACAGAAGTTCAGAGAGAAGTGAATGATTCTAAGCTCTGTGAATAACTCTCTCTCTTTTTCTTGTGTTTTTCTCAATATTGCTCACTCACTAAAACATTACACAAGTGCTTCTATTTATACTACATGTAATCTATGACCTGTAGTCTTCAAAGACTAAGATGTACGTGGCCCAATGATGTCCACATAAATTTTGTCTTATCTTGAAAGCTTGGAAATCTGCCAATCAGAAGATGCCATGTGTCATGTTGAAGCTGCACTCTAAGTAGAACGTCTACTTGAGAATTTCTACTTAGCCATCTCGAAATTCTAAGTAGAACTTCTACTTGAGAATTTCGACTTAGCCATCTAGAACATTTAGTACTTAGAAAATATTCTGGTCTTCAACTTGAAACTTCAATGCACATCTTGAGCTTGTGATATCTTCATATCTTCTTTGTTCTTCTACAAGCTCTTGAACATGGATCTTTATTACTGACATAAACTTGCTATCAATGTCCTGACACTTGATGCACTGGTCTGGTTCATAAGTGACTAGTCTTGATAGTGTTTCTGCTTCTTGAATAAATTACCATATTCACTTAGTAACTTGGCTTTCCAATATTTGCTTTCCTTCTTGTTCACTTGAAATCAATTGGTCTTGTTGATACTGATAGTTATGATCTTGATTCTCGAATTCTCAAATCACTGAGGCCTGAACAACTTTGACTTGAACTTCTCTCAATGATTTCTTCTTGGCTTGATCATAGTTAACATGTTCAATTGTATCAATTACCTTGTCTTCATTTAGCGTTGATTTCTTGTGACTTCTTGTTCTTGATTGTCTTCTGGTTAAGTATCTTTTCTTTTAATTGAGTTACATTAGTTATAGTGTTACAAGTTAATACACTCTGCCTTTCAATCTCCCCCAATTTGATTGTCTAACAATGACATTCAAATTAATGAAGGATAACTCAACTAAACAATGAGACGAGAAAAGATAATTAACATTACAGTCTTGAAAAATATACAATTTACAAGTACATGAAAACAATACAAAGAACTTAAACTAGAAACAGAATTCGAACCTCGAATTAAAGATCATTTGAATGATTCCTATCACCTGGATTATTTCATATCTTTTAGTCAAACTTATATCACCTTATTGGATTCATTCTAAGATGAATTTTCCTCAAGTGAGTTAAAGCAACCGAAAGACATGAAGTTTTTCCAACTTCAAGTTCACACCACTCTGACCTTTAACCCTAATTCCGTTTCCTCTTCCTAGCTTCAGCAGCTTGGTCCTTTTCTTCTTTTTGCCTTCTGCGCTTCTCCTCCTGCTGCTTTTGTTTCTTATATACTGGATTATGAAGTTGCGTCCACCTAGTATTCAACAAACTTACTGCTTCCATCTCTAGAGGGTTCCTGGGTTCTGGGTAAGGATGTTTAAAAAGCCTTCTGAGTTTGTCCACCTCCTGAGTAGTTCTGATCTCTGGAATGTCCTCAAATTTCTTCATTATAAGCCGAGGTTTCCTATGAGTTTTATCAGATTTAAACTGACAGTAGATCATTTTGGGATAGCCTATGACACGGTTAGTATTGTGGACACTAGCCGCATCTCGCTCCAATCGCTTCATTTCCACTACTACATCAGATAGGTAACTCACGAGTCTCTGCTTTTCTGTCACATACTTAACTTCCACATCTTCCCATTTGAACACATATAACACTTTCTCTAGAAATGCAGCATCTTGAGTCTGTTGCAGCCATTGTCTACTCATATGCAAGAGTGTTTGCTTCTGGTCTGCATCTATGAATACTAAGGCATCAGCTGTATTATCAGCAAAAGAATGTATCCAGTATACGCTGTCTCTTCCTGGAACACCAACTGCCTCCCTTATCTCTCCTTGTTCAAGTGCTCCAGAAGGAAGATTCAGAGCTTCATCAACGTTCTTCATTGTTTGAAGAATATTCCAATTCCTCTCTATCAGCTCTGGTTCAATCTTCACATTATCAAGAGGGTTCGGAGCAATGACATCACACTTCCACACCTCATTGCTCTTCTTTAGTATGACACTTTCAATGGTCTTCACTGTTTTATCCTTAAGCACAGAAGCGAATCCCTTACCCATCATCTGCCTACAGACGGCCTTAAGAGATTCCACTGAAAGTTCCATTAATTCCTTTTCCTCCAAGCTCACCCTCTTCAATTTACTGTCAACCACCATCCGGACAACATTTGGATATGCTGAGAATTCTGGACCCTTGTCCTCTGCTAGCCGCATTAACTGATCCCTATACAGAATGCTTAGATTCTCAGAATGAGAGTATTGAATTTTTGTTGCTAGCAAGAACAACTCTGATGCAGATCTTCTCGTCATGAATTGATCATCCACATACATGAAAGACATCGGGACTCCTTCTGTGAAAGACAAAACAACCTGCCACTCCTTTTGCGTTGAATTGTATCCAACCCTGACTTTAGAAATTAATCTCTTTAAAGCATTTATGTAGTCAGCCGCCATTGGATTCTGCAAATTTAGTTGGTAGAACAGATCATCTGCTTCCTTGTTATGCTCTCCTTTTGTACATGGTCCCATCAAAATCTTTCTTGCGTCATCCCACTTCTTCCCTATCCTTCTATTGTCCAGATCGATTTGAGGATCAGCTAGCCTTGCAAGCTCATAATCGTACTGCTTTCCTTGTAGCTCCGCTTTCTTTTCCTGAAACGCAGCACGACCTTGCATTTGCTTCATTTTAAAGAACTCAGCTTGATCCAAGGCTAACTGTTGAGCTTCAAGGATTTCCTCATCGACAGTAATTTCTTCAGGCAATCCGAAAGACATTCCAGCACCTCCACCTTGATCCTTCAATGATCTCTTTATAGCATGTTTCAACGGTGCGTCTTCCATATCGGAATCTGAGTCAAGTACCTGCTGTACTTTTTCTTGATGACTCAGATCAACGAATGGCTCATCTGGCTCAATCGCTATTGCCTTACCCTTTTTCCTTCTTAGAGCCTCTTCATCAATGGACGGCTCAACTTCCATTTCTTTTACAAGATCAGCATGTTCTTGAATTTCTTCGATTTGAACTCCCTGCTGTCTCGTCTCCTTTATACTCTCCCCCTTAGGTGAGTTATCCTGAACTCCACCCTGGTCTCCAGATCCACCAGCTGTATCAAAATCTTCAAACCCGGAACCATAGACTCCTGCTCCACTAGCACCACCTGTACCAGCATCAGGGGGAGGTTGTTGCGGCGCGAAACACTCCTGGGGCACAAAACTTCTGATTGCGTACATAACTCTGCTTATTTCCACAGCCAGAGTATCCATTGTAAGCTCCATTGCTCCCATCCTGTCATTCAGGGTGTTTCCCAAGACACCAGCAGCATGGCCCATGTCATTTACCTGATTTTTCAAATCAGTAAAAGCTGAAGCTTGAAGTGCCATTCGTGCTGCGTAGTCGTCAAGTGCCCTTTGATTATCTCCAACATTCATCCCTAACTGCCCCATTGACTGCCCAAACTGCTTCATTTGATTTTCCATAGAAGACAACCGAGATTCAAGATTTTCAGCATTAAGGGACGGTGTTTGGTTTAGGTGACCTCGCTCTAATTCTAGTTCTGTTGGTATTTGGCGCTCGGTTTCGGGCCTTAAAAATGAAGGTCCCTCTCTCTCTAACCTCTCACACACACTCCCTGTCTCACGCTCGTGTATGTCTTCAATAATTGATCCAAAATATGAAGAAGTACCTGCAGAAACTTGATAAGAAATATAATTTGCAGTTATGGGATCAATTGCTGTTTGTTCCTGAGTTGGAATCTCAGGCTGAGAGGCTACAAAGTGTTCTTGTACAACATCAGAACCGATCCTCTTTGTAGCATCAGTACGTACCGGTGAAGGTACGGCTGAAGTTTTTAAAGCTTCATGTCCTCTTGAAGCAACAGTATCTTTAAGAGGTACAAAATCATCATCAAAATCAAAATCCCTATGTGCAGATTGTTCAAGGGGTGAACCACTCTCGTGAGGTGGAGTGGTTGCGTGTGACACTCTAGGGTTTGACTGAGATTTAGAAGTAGCAGCATGGGAAATTTTGGCTTTCTTGCGAATAAGTTGCTGCTCTTCGGGTTCACTCTCATCATCATTTCCTACATCTATATGTGCTGGCTGTTTGGATTCCGGTGACTGGGATGATATAGAATTAGAAATATAGCTCTCACCCTGGGATAGATCCTGCGGGCTAGCAGTCTCTTGGGTCTGGGAATCAGAAACATAGGAAGAGGAATGAGTAGAGTGTCGAGAGAGATTACCTGATTCATTACCTTGTTCGTCTCCGCTTTGTTCATCAGGAATCGCTTCAAATGCCTCAGCATGAGCAGACCGATTCTGAGCATGTGATGAAGCTTGCGAGAATTCCATCAAAGTGGTAACCCCCTCATCATATGTAAGCCACTTTTGTAAGGTATCAGGAATAGACATCGGTTTTCCATGATGTTTATCCTGATTTTCAACTGTTGAAAGTGACTTAGTGCCCATCCCTAGCGGTGCAGATGATGGACCACTGGCAAAACTCCGTCTAACAGCAAGAGCATCCTTCGGTACTAAATGATTAATCAGCATCTGTAAGAACCGAGGAAACCAGCAGACAACATCTGTGGTGTTGAGGTCTCTGCTTGCAGGAGATCCCATCACAGCCACTATCTCAGAGAGAACTATTCGTCCATAATTGATATCCAGCTCTCTTGCTAGGGCAATTCCGAGGTTTTGCATGGGAATGGAAATTTGATGGTAATCACTTTCTCGTGCCCGAAAACATCTTGTGATGGCCTCGAAAAAGTAATTCCATTCCACATGAAGAAATTGTTTTTGGATGTTTCCAGTGATCCGGCCAGTCGGAGGATAACACCCTATTTCTTCAAAGAATTTGAGGCGATCTGTAGCTGTAGGTTCTGGATCATAAGCATCTTTAACAGGGAATCCAAGAACCTTGTTTACAATTTGTTCAGTCACCACATATTCTTGACCCGCTAAGGTAAACCTGAAACCAAAGGGGGTTGATTTGCTCCCAAAAGAAACCGCACTAGTCCATAATTGCTGTAAAGCATCATGCACTAGTGTAGGTTTAGCAGTAAAAGCATCGCTAGCTTTGGAATACAAATTTAGAAATCGTATCCAAGACTTAAAGCGCGGGAGTTGATCACCAATTTCCGTAGAAATATTATAAAAATTGTTTTTGGCAAGTGAAAATTGGTGAGCCATTTTAATTAACAGTTTTTCTTTAAAAAGATGTGAAATTTTAATTTTAATTTCTGAAAAACAATTAATCTTTAATTAACAGTTTTATCCCTTTTAATTTATCAAGAACAACAATAGTCCCTTTTCAGAAAAATTAAACTACGGGATTAAAACAATGAATTTTAGAATAAACCGTTAAATCCCTTTTAATTTATCAAGAACAACAAAAGTTCCTTTTTGAGAAATCAAACTACGGGATGCAATTAACAGTTAATGGAAGGCAAATTTCAAACCAATGATTAACTCTCCACTAACAGTGAAGTGTGTGTTTAAAAACGTTTTTGAACAGATCTGTAAACTCGTGTGTGTATATACGTGTGTATATATCTCAAGAAGGATGAACAATGACACAAACACACAAGAACAGAGATTTAATGGTAACACACAAGTGATAGCAGTCAAAAAATGGGCATTAATTCGTTGTCCGTATGAGATTTGACACAAAAATCACGAATCAGTGATTGAAAATATGAAATCGCCTGTATGTATATGTGCGGCTGTAAAACTCTATTAGGTAAAAGTGAAAGAAAAACATCGAGTTAAAGATGTATATATAGACATTACTGTGAAATGACTAAAATGTCCCTGTTAAAAAATGTGAAAAACATTAAGTACATACAGGGAACACTCAAGTCGAAATTCTATCTCGAAGTCTATCTCGAAGTCTATCTCGAACTTTCTAAGTCGAACTTCGAGATAGAGTTCGAGATAGCTGTTAACTCGAAAACCTCTACCATTTATCTTGTAAATAACCATGTAAACAGCACACACCAGCCTTACTAGGAAAACCTATCTCGAAATTCAAGTAGAAATTCGAGATAGACTTCGAGTTAGGAGTTAACTCGAAAATTCCCTTTAAAACCAACTGAGAGCTCTATCTCGAACATCAAGTCGAAATTCGAGTTGAGTTTCGAGATAGAGTCAACTCGAAATTATTCAATAACTCGAAGTTATTCTCAGTTTATTTCAAAATATCCCCAATAATGGAAACCACATCTCAATTTCGAGATGAAGTTCGAGATAGACTTTATCTCGAATATTTTGAAAAATAAATAAATAGGCACACTGGTAACTCTAAGTCGAAATCTAAGTCGAATTTCGAGTTGAATTTCGAGATAGAGGCTAACTCGAAATTCTTCCCAGACTTAGAATTTTCAAAACTTCACTCTGGAAGCTCAATTCGAAATTCAAGTCGAATTTCTAGATGAGTTTCGAGATAGAAACTAACTCGAAATTTTGAAGATACTTAGATTAATTTGACAATTTTTCTTTGAAAAACACAACAGTTAATTTTGTCAAATTAATATAAATATCAATTCAAGGATTTTAATATATGACATAATTAAAACATTCCTTGATAATTCTAAGGCCTCTAATTACATGAAAAACACAGGTAAATTCATCTAAAAAATCATGCAAAATTTAGAATATTATGAATTTAACTCCCCCTATGTTCATGCAATCTAACAAGCATAAATTCACAGATTTGTGCTATAAAAGACACTTAAAACACACTGAATTCATGCAAAATCACACTATATGCATCCTATAATAATCATTAATTAGGCATTTTAAAGTCTAAACACATAATGATTAAATATCTTGCATATACCATCATAACCATGGATTTTACAGATAGAAGGCTTTACTAACTTGTGTTAAGCATTCCCAATTCACCAACCAACCTATTGAATGTTACTTCATCAAGAGGTTTGGTGAATATATCTGCAATTTGTTGCATTGTGGGCACAAAATGTAACTCCACAGTCCCCTCCTCGACATGTTCTCTTATGAAGTGATACCTGATGTCGATGTGCTTGGTTCTTGAGTGATCTACAGGATTGTTGGTTATGGCAATGGCACTTGTGTTGTCACACATAATTGGAATTTTCTTGTGCTCCATGCCATAATCCTTCAATTGGTTCCTCATCCACAGTATTTGAGCTACACAGCTTCCAGCAGCAATGTACTCAGCTTCAGCAGTAGAAGTAGATACTGTATGTTGCTTTTTACTTTGCCAGGACACCAATCTTCTGCCAAGAAATTGACAAGCACCAGATGTGCTTTTCCTATCAATCCTGCAACCTGCATAATCTGAATCCGTATAGCCAATTAGATTAAAACCTGTATCTCTTGGGTACCAAATTCCTAGATTTGGTGTGCCCTTGAGATACCTAAAAATTCTTTTGACGGCTATGAGATGTGATTCTCTAGGATCCGCTTGGAACCTTGCACATAAACAAGTCGCGAACATTATATCGGGTCTACTTGCAGTTAAATAGAGAAGTGAGCCAATCATACCTCGATAGCTTGTGATGTCAACTGATTTACCTGATTTGTCTTCATCAAGCTTCGTGGCTGTTGCCATGGGAGTCTTGGCTGCTGATGCATCTTCTAGATTATACTTCTTGAGTAAATCTCTGACGTACTTGGATTGACAGATAAAGATACCATCTTTTCTCTGACTGATCTGTAATCCAAGGAAGAAGGACAGCTCTCCCATCATGCTCATCTCGTATTTGTCTTGCATTAGCTTAGCAAATTTCTCGCACAAGCGCTCATTCGATGACCCAAAGATAATATCGTCCACATATACTTGAACAAGTATTAGATCATTCTTCACATTCTTATAGAACAATGTTTTGTCAATTACTCCCCTAGTAAAACCACTTTCAATTAAGAATACAGATAGGGTTTCATACCAACATCTTGGGGATTGCCTGAGGCCATAGACAGATTTGAAGAGAAGATACACAAAATCTACAAGTTCTGGATCAATGAAGCCAGGCGGCTGTTCCAGATACACTTCTTCTTCTAACTCTCCGTTCAGGAAGGCACTTTTCACATCCATCTGGAAAACCTTGAAGTTCTTATGTGCTGCAAATGCCAAAAACATCCTGACTGCCTCAAGTCTTGCAACTGGTGCATAGGTCTCATCATAATCAATTCCTTCTCGCTGAGAATAACCTTTTGCAACCAAACGAGCCTTGTTTCGTGTTACAAGTCCGTTTTCATCCATTTTATTTCTGAATACCCACCTTGCTCCAATTACTGATTTGTTCTTTGGTCGGGGTACCAGCTTCCAAACTTTCTGCCTTTCAAACTGATTGAGTTCCTCTTGCATTGCAATCACCCAATCAGCATCACCAAGAGCTTCTTCTATTTCTTTAGGTTCAAGCTTGGATAAGAACCCAGAAAATAAGCAAATATTAGCCAGGTCAGCTCTTGTATTTCTTCTAGTAGACACACCAGCATCTGGATCACCAATAATTAATTCAAACGGATGGTCTCTATTCCATACCCGTTCTCTTGGAAATTGTCTTGATGATTCAGCATGACTTTCTGAATTGTGGTGCTGACTACTTTGATTACTTTCACTAACTCCCCCTGAGTTAGTGCCAGCTCCTACAGAACTAGAGTCAACTCGATTTGAGCCTTGAACAGTAGTCCTTGAGCTGCTATTTACTCTCCCTGAGTTGTTGCCGGTTCGTACTGAAGAAGTCTCTCCTGATCTTGTAGAATTAGCTTGTTCACTAGACTCAGGTTCTTCACGTACACTTGGAACATTTAATGGGACAACCAACTCAGGTTCATCTTCAAGATCTTCTAAGTCCAGATTCTGAAATTTTAGGGACTCAGGTTCACTAGAATCTCTTGAAATTGATGAGAGTTTGGTATCGTCGAATCTGACGTTGTAGCTTTCAGTCACTTTTCGATCATTCACTAAGAACACCCTATAAGCTGCTACCACATCTGTGGAGTAACCAACAAAGATTCCTTCACGAGCTTTTGCTGCAAACTTACCTAGATTTTCATCATCTATAAGTACATAGCATTTTGCTCCAAATACATGAAAATATTTGATTGTTGGTCTTCTGCCGTTCATTAGCTCACATGGTGTCTTTTCTTTATCTTTTATAATCAAGGATCGATTTTGAGTGTAACACACGGTACTCACTGCTTCTGCCCAGAAATACAGAGGAAGTTTCGAATCACACAACAAAGTTCTTGCTGCTTCAACCAATGTTCTATTCTTCCTTTCAACCACTCCATTTTGTTGTGGAGTTCTCGGGGCTGAGTACTGACGACGTATTCCTTTAGATACACAGAAGTCATTTAGCACTGCGTTTTTGAATTCAGTGCCATTGTCTGATCTAATCGTCTTCACAGTAAGTGTTGAAACATTCTCAATTTGAGTGATGTGATCAATGATTAGGAAAGGTACTTCGTCTTTCGTCATTGCGAACAATACCCATGTATACTTGGAAAAGTCATCCACGATTACCAATGCATATCTTTTCCTAGACAAAGATAGGACATTCACTGGGCCAAACAAATCCATATGAAGAAGTTGCAGAGGCTCAGTGATACTAGAAATTTCTTTGCTTTTATGCGATGCTCGTTTTGACTTTCCCATTTCACAGGCTTCACAGAGTCCTTTCGGAGCGAACTCCATTTGAGGTAGATCTCTAACCAATTCTCGCCTCGCGAGAGCATTCATCGTTTTGAAGTTTAAGTGAGATAACTTTTTGTGCCATAACCAGCTTTCATCATCCGAAGCTTTGCTGTAGAAACAGGTGACTTCATTCTGATTTGCTGAATCCATGTCTGCAACAAAAAGATCTGCCTTTCGAACTCCTCTCAAAGCCAGTGAACCTTCCTGATGTGAGTGATTGATACACCTTTCTTGTTGAAGACAATTTCGTAACCTTTGTCACAGAATTGACTGATACTCAACAAATTATGCTTTAATCCCTCAACATAGGAAATATCTTCAATGATGACATTGCCAGTTTTCAGTTTGCCATATCCCTTTGTCACACCTATGCTGTCATCTCCAAAGGTAACATAAGGGCCAGCTTTCATAACCAACTCTGTAAGCAGGGACTTGTCTCCAGTCATATGCCTCGATGCTCCACTGTCTAACACCCATATAACTTTATTTCTCTTTTGCTTAATGCCCTGCAATAACAGATTGATTAGACTTTCTTCGGAACCCAACTTTGATTGGGCCCGGCTTTTCGATAAGATTTAGAATCAACAGATTTAACAACAGGATATGCACTTTTCTTAACATAACTAGAGCTTTCGACTTCCTCCTTTCCTTTCTCAGACTTGACATATTTATCAGTCCTAGGAGAAGGTTTGTCACTCCTAACTTTAGGAGGACTGACAGTCTTGGCTCTCCCAAACTTCTTTTTGTTGTTTGAACTAGCAGCAGTATTTGAGCATGACTGGCTAGATGCATTCATTAAATTCACAAAAGTTTGCATGACGTTAAAAGTGCATGGCATACAACTAGGTTGACCACACTGTGCATGATTCTGATGCAGATTATTCATAGTGTGTGTGGTAGGCATGGCATGTGTAGCAGTGCATGCATAAGAAAGATGTTCAGTTGATTTGCAGTGATAACATGCTTTCTTTATTCGTTCAGCCTTAACCTCTTTTATGCCTTTCTTCCTTTGTTGTTTAACAGCCTTAGCTCCTATTCCTAGTCTAGATTCATCACTAGGAAAATTGATTTTAACTTGTTTAATAGGAGTTATAGGTTGCGCTTTCTGACGATCTTCCATCTCAATCTCATATCTAGCTATCAATTCAGTCTCTTCTTCTTCTATTCTAGGAACAAGGTGTTTGTAGATGGGTTTGACAGAAGGTTTAAAAATGCTAGGAATATCATTTTTAAGGTCACTGGAACTAGTGTCTATAGGTCTCTTCCCATCTTTCTTAGAAAGATTAGAATAATCAAGTCCTACACCTACTCCAGTTATCTTCTTAAACACATCATTATCTACATACACTTTACTAGCAGCTAGTTTGTAAGCTTCACATTTAGTTTCTAACTCAGCTAGTTTGTTCCTCAAACATGATTCTATTTCTTCCTTAAGGACGAGCTTGTGTTCCAAAGATTTAATAAAATCTCTTAGGGAAGTATCTACAGTGCAAGCAGCCTCTAACTCTTCCACTTTTGCCTCAAGCATTCTGCTTTTGGCGACAAGTGTTTTCTGTTCCTTTTGAGAAGTGTCTAGGCTTTTGCACAACATGTAGATCTCTTCGCTAAGAGCCCCGTTCTGTTCCTTATATTCATCAATAGACATTTCTACTTTAAGGGTTAGAACTGGTACCTCTGGTTCCTCTGATGTCTCAGCCATGAGCGCAAAGTTTGCTACATGAGTAACATCTTCCTCATCTGAATCATCCCAAGCTCTTCCTTCTGTTACTACTAAAGCTCTTTTACCATGTTTTTCTTTCACCAGCGATTCATACTTGCTTTTGAGGGCTTCAAATGTCTCTTTTGGATAAGTCTGTTTAGGCTTTTTGCAGTCTGAGGCAAAATGTCCAGGTTCACCACAATTATAGCAATTGAACTTCATTTTGAAATCCAACGGAGATTTGTAGCTGGTACTCTTGCCTTTGCTTTTGTAGCCTGATGAACTACCACCACCCTTAGCAGCCCGATAATAAGATGAAGAATTTCTTTGTGGTCGGTTGCTCTTTCTGAATCTCATATTGCTGAACTTCCTTGCCATGTATGCCACGACACTATCGTCCATGTTGTCCAGCTCTTCTTGGGTGAAGTAGTCATCATCACTGTTAGATGCACACTCGTCATCATTATCAACTTGATGTGGTGCAAGTGATGATTTAGGCTTTGCTGCAACCATTGCCTTCTTAGACTCTTCCTCATCAGCAACTAATCCTGATGCAGTTTCTTTTCCCTTTGAATCATTGTCCCATGCTTGATCTTGAAGAGTTTCCAGCTCATAGGTCTTCAGAATTCCATAATATTCTTCCAGAGAAGTTGTATGCAAATCTCTGGTTTCTCTGATTGCGTAGACCCTATGTTCAATGCTCTTTGGCTGGTTCCTCAAATATCTTGTATTGGTTTCAACCATGGGGAGAGTAACACCTCTCAGATTCAAATCCAATACCAACTGACTGAATCGTAGGTAGACATCTGTTATGCTTTCTCCTTTTCGTATTCTAAAGGTGTCATACTCCATCTTGAGTATAAGTGTCTTGTTGCTTCTGACCTCTGCAGATCCTTCCATGACAACTTCTATCTTGTCCCAAATCTTCTTTGCTGTATTCAAACCCTTGACTATGTTGAACATTTCATGATCGAGAGATTCCATCAAGGTTTGTCTTATAGAAGTATCATAAGCTATTTGCTCCTTGTCAGCATCCGTAAAGTCCGCTGCCTTTTTAGGCTCAGACCGAGCAGGTATAACCTCCTCTCCTTCCGTACGCTCAGGAATAGCTTTCATTGGAACAAATTTACCCTTTTCAAGGACTTCCAGATACTCAGGGTTAATTGTCTCTAAGTAGAGTCTCATTCTGAAAACCCATTCTTCATAGTGATCTCGGTTGAACATTGGGATCTTGAAAGAATTTTTAGGAGCCATTTCAAATCTTGTCACTAAAAAATTCTAAGTACCCAAGACTAGGCTATATAGAATATCTATGTAGAACTTCTGCCAAGTCGAAATTTTTCTAAGTAGAAATTTTGCTCAAGTCGAAATTTCTCTAAGTAGAAATTGTCCAAGTCGAAATTCACCAAGTAGAAATTGTCCAAGTCGAAATTCTATGTAGAAAATCTCAAGTAGAAATTCTATGTAGAACTTTTGTCCTTAGAATAAATTTTTCTGCAGATCACTTTAATATTGAATAAACAATATCACCTTTTTGACTTTTGATTACTTTACACACCGAAAGTGACTAACCCACTTGCAAAGCACTGAGTACACTTTCTTTTGCTTTCGGCCAAGGAATAATAATCAAATCAAAAGTACAAAAACACCTTTTTGACTATCTTATTTGTTTGAAAAAGGAGATCAAAAAGTTGTTGGGTTATCTTCTTTGACAAGAACAGATGATGAACACTCAAGAACACCAAATATCAATGAACCCAGATTAATTCACAAAAATTAATTAAAATACACCCAAGCCAAATAATCACTCCTGGAGTATTTAAATAATTTTTCTGGATGAGTTTTCACTGGAAACGAATTAAAGCTTACTTTTCTAGAAATTTAGAAAAGTAGATCTAGAAAATGAAAACTCACGATTCTTCTACTAAACACAAGGATCTATGTTTTGTATGTCAAACATCCGCTCTGATACCAATTGTTAGGTCCAAATGTGTTGTAGAGGGGGGGTGAATACAACTTTTCGATTTTGAGAAGCAATAAATACGATGCAATAAATGAACACACAGATTCAAGGAATATATTTCTTTATATATAACTTGAAAAGGTTGCTACAACATTCATTACAAAGTATAACAGAAGTTCAGAGAGAAGTGAATGATTCTAAGCTCTGTGAATAACTCTCTCTCTTTTTCTTGTGTTTTTCTCAATATTGCTCACTCACTAAAACATTACACAAGTGCTTCTATTTATACTACATGTAATCTATGACCTGTAGTCTTCAAAGACTAAGATGTACGTGGCCCAATGATGTCCACATAAATTTTGTCTTATCTTGAAAGCTTGGAAATCTGCCAATCAGAAGATGCCATGTGTCATGTTGAAGCTGCACTCTAAGTAGAACTTCTACTTGAGAATTTCTACTTAGCCATCTCGAAATTCTAAGTAGAACTTCTACTTGAGAATTTCGACTTAGCCATCTAGAACATTTAGTACTTAGAAAATATTCTGGTCTTCAACTTGAAACTTCAATGCACATCTTTAGCTTGTGATATCTTCATATCTTCTTTGTTCTTCTACAAGCTCTTGAACATGGATCTTTATTACTGACATAAACTTGCTATCAATGTCCTGACACTTGATGCACTGGTCTGGTTCATAAGTGACTAGTCTTGATAGTGTTTCTGCTTCTTGAATAAATTACCATATTCACTTAGTAACTTGGCTTTCCAATATTTGCTTTCCTTCTTGTTCACTTGAAATCAATTGGTCTTGTTGATACTGATAGTTATGATCTTGATTCTCGAATTCTCAAATCACTGAGGCCTGAACAACTTTGACTTGAACTTCTCTCAATGATTTCTTCTTGGCTTGATCATAGTTAACATGTTCAATTGTATCAATTACCTTGTCTTCATTTAGCGTTGATTTCTTGTGACTTCTTGTTCTTGATTGTCTTCTGGTTAAGTATCTTTTCTTTTAATTGAGTTACATTAGTTATAGTGTTACAAGTTAATACACTCTGCCTTTCATGCGTCCTATTTTAAGTTTTATGGAATGCTTACTCTGTAACATTTTTCATTATATCTCCAAACTTATATAACATGCCAAAGCCTAGTCCTTAGTACTAAATGCAAATAAAACTAAACAAAGGCACGAACCTTTCAGGAAGTTTCAGCGCCTCTTCATATCTAAGTAGTTCTGAGTACAGGCCATTTAAGCTGGACAACTCATCATGAGAAATAATACAGCTTAATACATCATTTTCAGAAATAAATATTGACTATAATTGATAGTTTACGACCATTATTCCATTACTACTACATTTTACACCTGAACATCTGACTTCTGGCACTACTTTGTATTTCGAAAACAAGAAACGGTGGTGGAAAACATTTTAAAACATGTACTTAATTTAAAATAAATAGACATGGCTGATCAGAATAGTTACCTGAAGGACAACAGCGGTAGAGGATAACGCCAAACCATTCCCTATGACAATGGCAGCAGGACATGCTAGTCCCGAAACAAAATGAGCTACTAAACCAACCACCATAGCTGTTGCAAGAACCTGTGTCATGTATATTAGGATAAGGAAACTGCGACAACATTTTAAAATAAAGAAATTGTGACAAGACAAAACTTAAATGCTCTGGAGATGAATGATAACATTTACCTGAGCAGAACCCAATCCAAACACATATTTCTTCATAGAACTTAGTCTTTCCACAGAAAGCTGCAAATGATGAACAAATTTTGGCATGAACTCCCATTTCATATTAGGAAAATTGAGTAACGACTTCTAATAGGTCTTGGCACAAGTCAAATTTAAAGGTTTCACATCACACCTCAAGACCAATATTAAACAACAAGAAGACAACACCAAATTCAGCTATTGCCTTTGTTGCATGTACATGATGAATAATAGAGAGGCCATACGGTCCAATTAATATACCAGCAGTCAGATAACCAAGAACAGGGCTGCCTGAACATTGAGACAGACAGAAGATACTTTATCAGTAAAATGAATTGAAAACTATATATTTCTCTTTGCTACATGCAAGTGGAAAATGGCAAATCATAATAAGGGAAAAAAAGGGGGCAAAATCATCAATAAGCAATTGCAAACAAAATGAAGCTACTGAAGACTCAGTACTGGAAAATATAAGCAAGTACTATATAAGAAGGTAGTTTACAAGAAACTTATAACACTAGGAGACTGAAGACAAAAATACTTCAATTTCACATCTAGCTCATTGGGAAAAGCATGTTATACCTCCTGGGATTTTCTGGAATAAAGGAACAAATATAACACTTGCAAGCAGTAGCCACAACATGTCAAAGAGGGAAGCTTCTTACAAGAGCATTAAGGATAACAAAATAATATGTAAAACAATTGTCTATTGAAGAACTAACAAATTGACAAAGTTCATCTTGATGATGATGCATACCCTGCTCCAGCAAGCAGCAAGCCAAGTACCAGCTTAGGCAATTGCTTTTTTCCTGATTCAGTAAGCCCATGAAAAATTGAAAATGGTGCGAACTCGGTCTCGTCTACATCAAAAGAGAAGAAAGATGCAGAAAAGAAACAAGATGATTTATTTGGTAATGCTTTGGGAGCATTAAGTGATGAGCTATCTTTTGTCAAATCCTTCTGCATCTCTGTTTTTGTTGTTTGTACAGAATTCTTAGACTTTTCTGCTTCTAATTCCATCTCATCCAGTAGCGTTTTAGCACTTAATATTCCATTTCCCAGGTCACTGGAGATGACCCAAGCTTAAGAATCAATCAATCTGCTAAAAAAACTTAAATTAAAAATATTTTTTAAACAAAAATCGAATCGAAAAATACTTCATAATCGAAATCGAAAATACTTACTAACTAACTAAAAATCGACCTAATTAATAGCCTCCAAGAGCACCAATTAACAGGAATCGAAAGGTAGGGTTCGACATAATTGGGATTCGAAAGGGGGGTTTGAAATCTAGGGTTTTAATTTGGGGGTTTGTAATCTAGGGTTTGTAATCTAGGGTTCTTCACATTTGGGGGTTTGTGAATGAGATTAGAGTGAGATTTTGAGTGTATAGTTTTGGTGGGTTGAAGTGAGGAGCGGGAGTGGGTTTGAAGCAGGAGCGGGGAAATGAAATGTATTAGCGTGTTTGTCTGAAGGGGGGAATGTCTGAAATGCATAAGGGGGGAAAGTAAGCTGAAATTTTACATATTAGAGTGAAATAAAATGTTCGCGTGTTTTTTTTAATTTTTTTAAGACATAGTTAAGACATCAGTTTAAAATGCAACTGATGTCTAAAACCAACTTTAACATCAGTTTTAGTAAAACCGATGTAAAAAACACCTTTAACATCGGTCATAAACGCAACCGATGTTACAGGGGTGATGTTGTATCTACTTTTTCTTGTAGTGTTTGATAGCACTGAGTGCAAACTCATCAACATGGAAACTGGTGAGATTGTACTAATAGCTCCTATGCATGATAACATCTATGAAGCCAACTTAGATGATTCCTCAGAAGGTGTAATTACATGTCTCTATTTTAAAGCATTAAATTAGGAAAGCTGGAAATGGCACAAAAGACTCTCACATCTCAACTTCAAGAAGCTTAACTATCTAGTAAAGCATAATCTTGTGAGAGGACTACCTCAAGTCAACTTTGTGCTAGATGGACTTTGTGATGCTTGTAAACTTGAAAACAGAAAAGGACTTCATTCAAGAGCAAATTAGAAAACTCTATAATTAAACCATTCAGTATGCTTCACTCAGATATGTTTGGTACTGTTAACATCATGTCTATCAACAAAAAGAGATTTGCATAAAATTGCATATGCAGTTTGGTTTACGGTTTTAGTCAAAAACCGCATCGCGAACACCCCTACACTTTTGTAATTTTTAAATATATAGAGATAAAACTGTAATTTCACAATAATTATTTTGGCACTTTCTGCACTTAGTTGGATTTTAATATATAGTGAGAGATAGAAGTAACAGAAGTAATAAATTGATAGATAATAACTTATCAAAATCCTAAACATTCTAAAAAAATAAAATATTAAATATAAAAAGTAAAAATACAAAGTGCAAATTATAATATTAAAAATGAATGGAGTTAAACTATTTCCAAATTATACAATGAATGGAGTTAAACTAAAAATACAAAGTGCAAATTATAATATTAAAAATTTTATATGACGTCACTGCTGACGTCGTCAGTGAACAGTGATTTTTTTTACTGAATGGAAAGAGGATAAAAAAAATAAGAATTTTTTTTATTGGGTGCCCCTGGCGGGGCCATTTGATCTATTGGAATAAATGATTTCATAGTGTTCTTTATTGTTCTTTATATAAGAGTGTTCTTTATGGAGCAATGACCTATATATATATGAAGTTCAAACATTTCAGTATCATATTATAGATGATGAAATTTATTATTCAACTATAATTTTGTGAAACACATATGAGTATGAACCTAAAAAAATATTATCTTAGAAATAGTAAATAACATCTATATGAATATTTTTGATTTTATAAAAATAAAGTTATGATAAAAATAAATGTAATTACGAGATAATTTACAGCATAACATAAATAATTATATTACTAAAAAAATAAAGTATAAAATGGAAAAAAACATAACTAAAATACAAAAAATGAATATCATAAAATCATATTATCAAATTTAAAAATAATGAAACAACTTTTATTATTAATACATTTAAAATATAATATGCATATAAAAATACAGTTAAACCTCTTTAAAGTAATAGACTTGGGACTGAGAAAAAAAAATTATTTTATCGAGTTTATTATTTTATCGAGAGTAAAAATACATTGTCTCTATTATGTTGGGACTGAAAAAAATATTATTTTAGCGAGGTTATTACTTTATCGATTATTACTACATCGAGGTTCAACTGTATAGGGTAAAGGGAGCCTAAAGTTACCTTTTGATAATTTTCTAAAGTTAACTATTAAAATGAAGACATATAAGTACAATCATTGATGCCTCTGCGGGGCCCTTTTAAATAAAAGATAAAAATGAATCAAAACTACGTAGTTTTGACGATTAACTTTAGAAAATCCTCCTAAAGTTAACTATAGGATCCTTTTTCTAAAAAATATATACATAGACCATGGTAATTTTGGATAAGAATGACACATATATACTATAACAAATTAATTTTAAAAATAAGAAAAAAACCTATTTATTATCTATATAATACCGTAACATGTCACATTTTATTCCTGGTAAAATTACTGTTTTAGCCCTTCATATTTTTTTAATATACATCATTTAATAATCTTATATTCAATGTCTATTTAATATCTACTTAAATATTACGTAATTAATTACAGCAAACTAACAATAGCCATTAACTTTCGTAATTAATAATTTATATTGGTGCATATATTTATATTCACATTTAATAATTTATATTCGTGCATATATTTATATTCGCCAGTAATCAGATTTAAATTCTCAGTTCTGAATAAAGTGAATTTAAATTCACAATTGAAAACATTAAATTAGATGACTATCTTAATAGATATTATAAATCTTAGACAGATCATGTTGAAAATGAAGTCCTCGAGAAGAGAGTTTGCTAAGCTATATTTAGGCAACATCACTACAAATTGAAAGGTGTTCACGGCCATAAAGTTGAACTAATAAAAGCCAAAATATCGCAATATTTCACATTTTATTTAATATCATTTCACATTTATGCCTTCCAATTTCCTATGATTTTACTCTAAAACCCCCTAAAGTCGCATGTTATGAAATCCTTAGTTAATCTTCACATTGTCCATAATCGAAACTGTGACATCTCAGTTTTATAATGAATTTAAATTTATAACTAAAATTGTTGAACTAGATGACTAATTGATTGGATATTAGAATTTTTTGGACACAACCTGTTACAAAGTGAGAGCATTTGAAAAGAGAGTAATTTAGTAATCTATTATTCCCTATGTCCCTCTCATTTCTTTACACTTTCCTTTTTGGGACGTCCTGTGACGCCCCCGGCTCCCGGTTCGAGTTCTTCAAGAAGGAACCGGCCGAGGGTCCGTCAAAACTACTTCACAATCTGCTAGAACTACTAAATTTTTAAAACTTTATCTCTACTATTTTTTTTCACAATTTACACCACAAGTCAACTATGTTCTGACTTACCTCGAATCAACACACAGCTAAAGTCCACAACCAGTGCTTCAATCTAGTCGATCTATAACTTCAATACGTAAGGTACAACCACTAAATCAAACACCAACTCTGCTGGTCCATCACTTCTTTCTATCTTCCCAAGGATCCTTCTAACATCTTCGATATCTTCCTGTGATAATTTATAAAGTAAAAGAATGAGCCATAAAGCTCAGCACGTATATTTCATAGAGATCCACTGAAGATTTTATAAAATAATTTGGTTTTGGAAATCATCATCACTACACAGTTTATAATAAAATATAAACTCACACCGAAATCAGATTTCTACGGTTGTATCGTCATAACACAGTTTATAATAAAATATAAACTCACACCAAAATCAGAGTTCTACCAGGTATTCACTTTCTAACCGGAATAATAATCTCATAACGATTTGATTTCATAATAATCCAAAGCTCAACGAAATTTCTCAATAAAATAAATCTGAAAGCAATTTTGCAATATGGCATATAAGCAATCATCATATTTCACAATTCACAGTTTATAATAAAATATCAACTTCATGAATTACGCTAGGAAAATCTGAGCATTCTACACACAACAAGTTCATCAAGTTCACAATTGGGGTCCCCGACCATTACTTCCTAATTTAGGAAGTTCACAAACATTCCATTTCTGGAATTGTTCCATTTCTGGAAGTTCTACTGGTCTCCATTTCTCGAGGTTTCTACTAATCTCCATTTCTGGAGTGACTCACTAGCAATGTCAGTCTGCTCAGTTTTCCTCAAAATCACATTTTTCACATATACTAGTTAAAACAATTTAACGAGTATTCATGAAAGTATAAAAATCATACTTTAGACACTTCAATTTAAGAATCAATATTTCTTTAAAATCCATAAATCCACATTTCTACTTTTCCATCTCACATTCAACATTTCTTCTAAACTCCATAAAAACACAGTTCTACTGAAAAATATCTTTCTTCTAAAACCCACAAATACACATTTCTACTTGAAAATATATTTCTTCTAAAATACCCATATTCGCATTTCTACTTTAAAAATATAATTCTTCTGAAATTCATAAATACACATTTCTATTTGAAAATATATCTCTTCCAAAATACATACATACACATTTCTACTCTCCAGTTTAAAATCAATAATTGACTGGAAAACAAGATTCACATTTTTATACGCATAAAAATGAAATACGCATAAAATTTAAAACACAGTAAACATGTTAACAAATATAACGCATTATATTTCAGTTTATCACAGCAAGATATACTTACAACCACCGCTATCCAAGCAGTCCAATCATTCCTTAATCCACTTCTCCAATAACCTGGACAAGCATTAACAAACTCTTCAATCGTTTATTCTCAATTTATTCTACTCATGCTGTACAAAGCAACCCATCTTAAATGATCACATTCTACAACTCAATTCGTTTCTACGAGTATCCACTAAAATCTCGATTTATAAAGCTTCTATTGCTCACCAATCGATAATCCAACTACTACCCTGCTTATTTATCGAAATCTGAATTTATACAATTTCACGCTTAAAAATTTTGTTTACAAATCTCATAAATTCCACACATTTATAAATCTTAAGTCACAGTCCTTTTTACAGAAAATTGGACATGACCTTAACATAAATAGGACTACCCGGTATCACAGCACCTCAACAATAATTCCAACAATCACCAACAATTTCAAACCTCAACTTCCACAATTTCCTATAATCTACTTTTACAATTCATGTACAATTTTTCACTAAAAATCGATGACTTAAACCACTTAAACTTCAACAATATTAACTCCTTATCCACAAATCCCTGAATTAATCCCGGACATAAAATTCTAAATATTCAATAAAAATCCCAAATTAATCTCCATAATTTACCACTACAATAATTTACGAGTTTCCACAATTAACCACGGAATTAAATAAAATTCCTCGAAAATACTTATTAAAAAATATAACGAAATTAAACACCCACTTACGGTGTAAAATCACGTGCCTTCATCGAACCCATTGCTTGTCTGACAACTAACACCGTTATCATTTTTTTCATATTTTTTTTTACATCTCTCTCCCATCTCTCTCTCTCTCTCTCTCTCCCCCCCCCCCCCCCTCTCTTCTCTCAATCGAACCCAATATTACCACCACCCCTCGGTGGACACACCCACACCAGTGCTTATACACCCAACACAAACTCGTACTACTGTTTTCCCCCTCTTTTCTTCGCTATCCGACCTGTTGTCGCCACCGTGGTGGATTCTCCGGCCAACTCTTTGCCACCCACAGTACACACGTTACACACCACGAAAACAGAACAAACACACACACACACTCGCATACGTGCACGTCATACGCGCCACCCAGACACACCCACTTCCTCTTCTCTCTTCCTCCATTCACCATCGCCTGACCACCAGAAAAACGACCACCACTCCTCCTCTATCTCCTTCGATCTCAACCCAAAAACAACAACAGCATCAACACTCACAGCCGACATCGACTTCTCGAAGTCAGGCGCCACACCACCACTTCGAAAGAAACAACCACCACCACCACCACCGCCGGCCCCCGTCGCCGCGTTGTGGGGTTTTCTCCCTCTCCATCTACAAACGTGAACCCCCAACACAACTCTCAATATTTCTCTTCAATTGAAATCCCCAACTCCTCTTCAAATCTCTAATCTTCCCTTCCCCTCTTTCTCTTTTTCTTTCTTCTTTTCCTCTCTTCTCTCTGTTTTTTTTTCGTGCTCTTGTTTTTTCTTCCTGCGTATATGTATCTATATACATATCTCCCACCGCCTGACTTTTCTTTTTTTCCCTTATTCTTGTTTGTTCCACTAACTTCTACTCCTTTCTACTTTTTTTTCCCAATTGGGCTTGCCCCAATTCTTATAAACCAACCACTAATAATTTCCTCCGGCCCAAATAAAATACTACTCATACATTTTGTCTCTTTTTTTTATTCCGCTCATAATTGTTTTATTAAAACAATTATCTCCCAAAAATTCGAAAATAATTATATTCCTTAACTTTATAAAAATAAGGTCCTCAAATCTCCAAAATCTCGTATTTTAAATAATCACGAATCCACTTTTAACTTTCCCAGAAATAAATCCTAAAAATCACCCACCGTCAAATAATTAATATTTGACATAATAATTTAATCCCTAACCAATAAAAGAACTTATTCCTCAAAATCCACAATTTGTCATCTCAGTCTCTAAATCCTTTATTATCTCCAAACGGTTCAAAATTTAACCACAATAAATTTATTCTTAATAAAATAATCCAATTTAATATTTTCGGGATCGGGGTATTACATTCTCCCCCCCTTAGAACAATTTCGTCCTCGAAATTGAGCGCACCTGGTCTCATCAAACAAAGTGGAATAATTCCTTCTCATATTTTCTTCTAATCTCCAAGTTCTTTAACATCACAACTATGTCACATCATATTCATCAAAGGTATTACCCTTATTCTTAACATCTGCTCCTGTCGAATCATTGTCCCTATGGGGTTTTATCAAATTTCAATTCTCTTGAATTTCTATCGGCTCATATTCCAATTCCTAGGTTGACTCTCCAACCTGGAAATGGTTCTGCAGTACTTCTCACGAATCCTCTCTCTTCACATGATTTCAGCAATAGATCATCATCTTTTTCTAGAATAGTTCAACTAAGGTAACTCGCAAAATCACTGTTCTTCGATTCATCAAAAATCTCCGATTTCTGACAAAGAAATATTCAATAGTTCATCAAAATTTGCATGACAAAATAGTCCCGCTTAGATTGAAAAATGAGTATTCAGACACGATAGGTTCACAAGTTCTACTAGTGGGGTTCACGGCCAGCCAAACAATTAGTTTAGCCTTACTTCCAACAAGGAAGCATTATCAATTCACAATATCAATGTAAGAATACTCAATTTTCATCCAAAATCACCAATCGAAAGTCAAATCATCGAAAAAATCCATACATCACTCATGATCACAAATCAACAGTAAATCCGTACACATATACTTACTCATCATTATTTATATGTATCTCCCATTTGAGATTACATATCCACTTTATCATTAAAATCATCATATTTCCTTTGTAATTCAAAATCATCTCAAATACTTGTAATATGGCTTTTCGCCAGTCATCCACACGCAACTCTGCAGTCATCCACATATCACGTTCTACATGATCTATTTGTACAATACCAAAAGGTAAAGATCTTACAACTAGTATACACCTAGTCTCCAACAATAACTTATCTTTTCTAGAATCCTGCCATCAATTCTTATCGTCCTTACTCGTTAAGCTGAATCATCTTGTCTTGACACAAAAAACATCCTCATGACGTTATCTATCATATATCTCGACTTTTGATACTGGCTTTCCATATCAAAATCTCTTGATTCATCAAAATTTTCCGAATGATGCAGCAGTCACTATCTGAGGTAAAACCGCAGTCTTTGCGAAATTGAAACTAGCGAACAAAACAATGTCAACAACTTTTTCGAATAATTTAACAACATCACTGGCGAAAGGAAGTCTAAGCGACTCGACCCAACATATGCTATCACCTCCTTGAACAACAAGGTACTAAATTTTCAAATACTTGAATTCTCAAGAATCCCAAAATTTCTTTAATTCTACTAATATCATTCTCGATCGACAAACTATATCAACAAATTCTCGGATCAGTAATTAGTACAATAAAACTTTGAATAACAATTTATCTCTAGTTGCTAATATCATCATTGTTATAATATATCCCAAATTTCATACTATATATATTCCCCAAAAAATTTCAATCACTGCTATCTTCAATAAATATCTTTAGAATCTAATCACAAAATCCTAAATTAATCCACAAATCTTAAATGTCATCATACCCCAAGATCATCATATAACTATCGCTCCTTATACGTCCATTTGTTTGTCATTTACTCTCGCTTTTTCTCCTTTTTCTTCTTTCTCCTATGTCACCCCTATGATGCCTGATAAGTGGATTTTATATCCACTTGGAGCGTTCCATATCGGCTTAAATTATTTCACTTGGCCTCAAGTTTGTTGTATTTTTTATGTGTTTCCGTGTAGTGTGCAGGTTCATGAATCATCGGCTAGGCTTTCCATTTTCCGTTGGTTTTGGCATGGATTACGAGTTTGGAATAAAGAGCAGAATCTTTTCCCTACAAGTATTTAAAGATCCTAAGTCAAAAGATTGAAGAACGGGAAGTGGAAAAAGAATTGGAATAGAAAATGAAGGAGAAAGGAACAAATTGTGTAAAATTCGGATTTTCTGGGTAGGTTGCGAAGTCTAAACTATTTTGGCCATATCTGGAGTTCTAGAAGTCCGAATTCAGCGATCTTACAGCTCACGCAAAGCCCACGAGATTTTCTACAATTCTGGGCGCAGGCACCGCGTACCACGCGCAGGCAGCGTGCCAGACAGAGCCCCTCGCGCAGGCTGTGCGTAGCTGCGCGCGCGCAAAGCTGTAAAATTACAGTTTTGCCTTTTTTCGAATTCTAGTTGAATTTTAAGCAGTTTCTCGTACCTAAATCGAATTCTAATTATAATATAATGTATTTTCTTGCTGGGCAAGACTTCTAGAGCCTATTTAAACACATCCTATCATTGTAATTTGTATCTTTACATATCATATCTTAGAAACACAAGAGAGAAAAGGGGAGAAGGATTCAACGCTTGTGACAAGCAACGGATCTAGATTTACTTCATCTTTTGTAAACTTTTCTTAGGCGATACTTTGGATTATAGATTTGTTTTCTCAACTCTTTGTTCTATTAATATTACTACTTTCATTCATACTTTGTTTAATATCATGTTTTCATCAGATCCTATGGTGACGAACGATTCAATTATGAACGAATCGTTGTCATGAGATTCTAACAGATTTATCTATGTAGCTTAGTAGTTTGATTGCTTTAAAGATTTATGTGTGGTGAATTCTTGATATCCTTGTATGGTTGTGCTTCATGAATTTAGATGCGTAGCCAACATCTAATTTGTTAATCTCTTGCGAAATGAGAGTGGATCTTGAGATTTAGAGCTTGTCATGCTAGCATAGGATAGGTTGATGTTTTAACATCATGATTTGTAGCGTAAATAGAGATATTATGCTGCCCTATGTGATCTTAATAGACAACTTGTTCATCAATCGTTATGTTTTCAAATCTTATAGAGATATAGGTTCTAAGCATAATTGGTGTCTATTCATCTTCTATCTCTTTTGTGGATGTATGTTTATTTAGGTATTCGTATATTAAGAAGTAGCGTATACTTGTTTCGTGTTGTCTGATCAGATGTCAAAACCATCACATGTATTGATTAAAGGCGTTATCTCTAAGCGAAGTATTTAATGAAGTTAGGATCCCATGTTTATTCTCATATAAGTAAATCAGTTTGAAATCTCATTAGTTAATTAATTCTTAGTTGATAATTTGCATCTTAGTTAATTTTATATAATCAAATCCCATTCTTGTTAATTGTCTTAGCAGTGAATAATAATCATACATTGTTGCATAGGTACATCTTCTGAATTGAAACCTTAACCAGATCTCTGTGGAGCGAACTTGATCTATATTACTTGTGACCACGTATGCTTGCGTGATTAGTGCAAACAAGTTTTTGGCGCCGCTGCCTTGGATCATCGGTGTTTTATTTTTAGTTTATGTGCTTGTCATCAATGGTCGTTAAAGTTCACTGACTCGGATTAGTTATTTACCTATCTTATTTAGTTCGGTGTGTTTCAGGTACTTGAGTGTTTGAAAATGGCAAGCGAGGAGTTGCCATGGTGGGCATATTCGAGGACATCCATGCCTCAGCAATGTGAGCAATGTTTGGGCGTTCATGATACCTCACAATATTGTTACTGCGAAGGAGTTGATTCATATGTCACTTATGAGGAACAACCATATTTTCAATACCATCCTCAACAGTACCAGCAAGATATTCCAAATATGTCATATTTCTTTGGTAGTGAAGAGTTTCAACATCAGCAACGTACTCCTACTTTTCAGTCAGATAAGGTTGATGATATGGATGAGATTAGGATACTTACATAGAGTAATGAGGAGTCTATCAAATCTTTGGAGACACTAGTTGCTCAAGTTTTGAGTGTCTTGGAACAAGAGAAACAACAATTCATACTAGAGGCAATTCCAGAAAATAACGGTGACTTGGAGCAAGGTACTGCATGTATAATTGAGGAAGATAAATTCCAAGGTGAGGTGAGCGTTCACAAGTCATGTGAGGAATTTGATCATGATAGTATGGTGGATGATTTGGAAAGGGCACTATTTGGGATAGACACTGGTGAGCTACACAAATTTCAAGAATTGGTATGTGCGTACCAAGAGGCTGATGACCATGGGAAAGATGCAGGTCATCTACTTGTCTCAGAGTATAAAGATGGAGGTAGCGCATTAGAGCCAATGGAGGAAGTTCTCTTTGAGGAACCAAAGGCTTCAGCAACTTACATTTACCCTCCTCAATTATATTTAAGCGAAGCCTGCGAATGTGTGTTGTTCTACAAATTGACAGATTTTGGGTCAACCGATGAAGGCATTGGAATAGGACATAGTTGTTATACGAATAGGCCAAGCGAGGATAAGGGGCAGAAAGTGTGCCTCCGTGATGATGATGAAGTCTCACGAAGAGATGACCAGGCCAACTATTATCATCCTTAATGGAGGCTTAGACGTAGTCAATCTAATTGACTCTAAACAAGCGCTTCGTGGGAGGCAACCCATGTGTTAGGTATGTAGTAGTATGTAGTAGTGTGTCATTTGTTCATGTAGGAAATCATATTTTGCATGTTAGTAGTAATTAATTCGTATTTTGTGTTGTTGCGTGTTTGTTTCATATAGGGCATTTTGTTATTGTGTTGTATACCCTATGATTCCATGTTAGTTGCATTTGGGTAGCATGCATATTTCATGATCTCTTAGGATGAGCTAATTCTGATTGGTAGGTTGATGTTTAATTGAGTGTGGTAATGATGAGTAGAGGGTTGATTTATAGTTCCTATGAAATTGACTTTCATGTTTCAGAAACAAAATATTTTCACAGTCTCATCGTTTGCTTTTGAGCTAGGTTGAGGTCATGCTTGTTTGGATGTTTTGAGATTTAATTACTTTCTTATATTTAGAATTTTCATCATTCCCTTGATGGAGTAGGAATACTAATGTCTAAGTTTGGGGGAAACCAGGGATTTCATGTTAATTGTTGTTAATGGTCAATAATGGCTAGTATCCGACTCATATTTATATGAGTAGTCTAAGGTTGGAAATGAGAATTCTCATTCTAGATTGCATATATGAAAAAAAAAGGAGTTGTATGAGAGTGTGAGTGTGTATAATTGACCACAAGTGAGCTCTTTAATACTCGAGTAATTAAGTCTGAGAGGACTTAGTCCTAGTAACCTAAAGCCCTTGTGGTTTGGGATTGTTGACCTAATGCCCGCTACATGGGTATTATTGTATAAGCCTTTAGGGGTCTCATTCATTGCACGGTCAAATAAGCACATTTGTTTGTGTTGTATATAGTTGTTTGTCGTTAATAAAGCATGAATTCCTGTCTAACTTGAATGAGGATGGAGGTGTTCCTAGGTTATGAAGTGTTTACAGTCTATTCTATTTATAAACCTGTGATTGTCTTAGCGAAGAATAAGTATGATTTTGATCTAGTTTTGGGAGTATTTTTGATGAGCATCGCACGCACGCACGTTTCTCTTCATGTAATGTTAGTATACGGGGATTTAGTCGAGCTCTGTTTGGAGTTATTGCATTATCTGAGATTTTTTCTTGCTGATTTGTTTTGGTAAATCTGAGGGGATCGTTGCATTTTCATATTAGTTGCATTCATGCATTGCATTGCATTGGATTTTGTGGATACATTCACTATAGGCCCTCACGAGACCTCACTCGTCCACTAGGGCTACCTAGGGGTTTAAAGGGCTTGTTGCATATGCCAAATGCAACCGTGATCACCTACGGAAGTGGTACTAGTTAGTTAGATAGTTTTTAGTTGTTTATGCTTGAGGACAAGCATCGGTTTAAGTTTGGGGGTGTGATAAGTGGATTTTATATCCACTTGGAGCGTTCCATATCGGCTTAAATTAATTCACTTGGCCTCAAGTTTGTTGTATTTTTGATGTGTTTCCGTGTAATGTGCAGGTTCGTGAATCATCGGCTAGGCTTTCCATTTTCCGTTGGTTTTAGCGTGGATTACGAGTTTGGAATAAAGAGCGGAACCTTTTTCCTACAAGTATTTGAAGATCCTAAGTCAAAGGATTGAAGAACGGGAAGTGGCAAAAGAATTGGAATAGAAAACAAAAGAGAAAGGAGCAAATTGTGTAAAATTCGGATTTTCTGGGTAGGTTGCGCAGTCTACACTATTTTGGCCGTATCTGGAGTTCTAGAAGTCCGAATTCATCGATCTTACAGCTCACGCGAAGCCTGCGAGATTTTCTACAATTCTGGGCGCAGGCAGCATGCCAGACAGAGCCCCACGCGCAGGCTGCGCTCGTGCAAAGCTAGAAAATTACAGTTTTGCCCTTTTTCGAATTCTAGTTGAATTTTAGGCAGTTTCTCGTACCTAAATCGAATTCTAATTGTAATATAATGTATTTTATTGCTGGGCAAGACTTCTAGAGCCTATTTAAACACATCATATCATTGTAATTTGTATCTTTACGTATCATATCTTAGAAACACAAGAGAGAAAAGGGGAGAAGGATTCAACGCTCGTGACAAGCAACAGATCTAGATCTACTTCATCTTTTGTACACTTTTCTTAGGCGATACATTGGATTATAGTTTTGTTTTCTCAACTCTTTGTTCTATTAATATTACTACTTTCATTCATACTTTGTTTAATATCATGTTTTCATCATATCCCATGGTGACGAACGGTTCAATTATGAACTAATCGTTGTCATGGGATTCTAACAGATTTATCTATGTAGCTTAGTAGTTTGATTGCTTTAAAAATTTATGTGTGGTGAATTCTTGATATCCTTGTATGGTTGTGCTTCATGAATTTAGATGTGTAGCTAATATCTAATTTTTTAATCTCTTGCGAAACGAGAGTGAATCTTGAGAGTTAGAACTTGCCATGCTAGCATAGGATAGGTTGATGTTTTAACATCATGATTTGTAGCGTAAATAGATATATTATGCTGCCCTATGTGATCTTAATAGACAACTTGTTCTTCAACCGTTATGTTTTCAAATCTTATAGAGATATAGGGTCTAAGCATAATTGGTGTTTATTCATCTTCTATCTCTTTTGTGGATGTATGTTTAGTTAGGTATTCGTATACTGAGAAGTAGCGTAAACTTGTTACGTGTTGTCTAATCAGATATCAAAACCATCATATGTATTGATTAAAGGCGTTATCTCTAAGCGAAGTATTTAATAAAGTTATGATCCCATGTTTATTCTCATATAAGAAAATTAGTTTTAAATCTCATTAGTTAATTAATTCTTAGTTGATAATTTGCATCTTAGTTAATTTTAGATAATCAAACACCATTCTTGTTAATTGTCTTAGCAGTGAATAATAATCATACATTGTTGCATAGGTACATCTACTGAATTGAAACCTTAACCAGATCTCTGTGGAACGAACTTGATCTATATCTATATTACTTGTGACCACGTACACTTGCGTGATTTTGTGCGAACAACGCCTCCGGTCCAAATTTAATAACCTTTCTTCTTCACAAATGCTGACAATAATTGAACTAAATTATATAATATATTCTCAATTTCCTTCCATTATATACCTCTAAAACTCCCGATATAATCCTCAATTCATGTCACAATATCAATTTTAGAGAAATCTATACATCGTCACCCAAAGTACTTATTCTCATACCAATCATACACGTCTCAATGATTTTTCTCAATAGTTTCTTATATCAACATAATCAATCAAACTCTTATTAACAATAATAATTAAAATCTCATATTCTAAAAATCTTAAATCCTCATATTGTCTACAACCTCAAAAGAAAGTTCTTAGAATCTCAAACATCTAAATAATTATTAGTCTATGTCCACAATAACAAAACTCGTTTCCTCGAATACAAATATTCATTCATATACGCTAAAAATCACATCATCAACAATATTCCAATTCCCAAAATTCTTACATTCAGGGTTACACGATTTATCCTCAAACAAAAATTAAATCCCAAAAGATTGTGTCAAAAATCCAGAGAATAATTATTGCTCCCCAAAGCAATCACATCAATTTGTTATAACATAGTTTACCTTAAACTCTTCAAATCTTCACGTATTCGTGAATTCCTTAAATATATCCAATAGTATTCTGTCTAAAATCTTATTTGCATAAAATTCCAATACTCGTGGTTTTCTCACTACTAACCCTCGAAACAATAAATCCTCGAACAATGAGATCACATGTCCAAAATCACATCTCCCAATAATAATCTAGTTATCAAATCATATGCTCAATTCTACAAATTTATCTCATAAAACAATTAAACCCTCAAACAAGCAGTGATCACTATCGTCAAATTACATATCCTCGAAGAATTTCACACATCCCAAAAATCACATGTATTGCTAAAACAATTTCCATCACTCCTCAAAAGTATTTCAATAATCCATATCCTCAAAATTTATTCACATTCTAAATCCTCAATTCTTAGCTAATATCCTTAACAAGGATACTTATTGTCTTACTCCTTGGGACTGTATCTAGTAATCCACTATAATCTCCACACGAGCCCTCATGCTCTTCAACATTCACTAAGGATCTTACCCACTCAAGACCCTAAATCTTAACCTCTCTTCACATACGAGAAACCTTTGTTCTCATAATCTTATTCCTCGAGAACTCCAAATTCTACAAATCCTTTCTTCACATCCTTAGTTTCTTGACAATTTTAGTCATACAACACTTCATCTTTATACATGTCTCACTCTTCTACTCCATAGCTCTGATACCACCTGTGACGCCCCCGGCTCCCAGTTCGAGTTCCTCAAGAAGGAACTGGCCCGAGGTTCCGTCAAAACTACTTCACAATCTGTTGGAACTACTAAATTTTTAAAACTTTATCTCTACTATTTTTTTAACAATTTACACCACAAGTCAACTATGTTCCACACAGCTAAAGTCCACAACCAGTGCTTCAATCAAGTCGATCTACAACTTCAGTACGTAAGGTACAACTACTAAATCAAACACCAGCTCTGCTGGTCCATCACTTCTTTCTATCTTCCCAAGGATCCTTCTAACATCTTCGATATCTTCTTGTGATACTTTATAAAATAAAAGAATGAGCCATAAAGCTCAGCAAGTATATTTCGTAGTGATCCACTGAAGATTTTATAAAATAATTTAGTTTTGGAAATCATCATCACTACACAATTTATAATAAAATATAAACTCACACCGAAATCAGATTTCTACTGTTGTATCGTCATAACACAGTTTATAATAAATATAAACTCACACCAAAATCAGAGTTCTACTAGGTACTCTCTTTCAAATCGGAATAATAATCTCATAACGATTTGATTTTATAATAATCCAAAGCTCAACGAAATTTCTCAATAAATAAATCTGAAAGCAATTTCACAATATTACATATAAGCAATCATCAAATTTCACAATTCACAGTTTATAATAAAACATAAACTTCACGAATTACGCTAAGAAAATCTAAGCATTCTACACACAACAAGTTCATTAAGTTCACAATTGGGGTCCCGTCCATTACTTCCTAATTTAGGAAGTTCACAAACATTCCATTTCTGGAACTGCTTCCATTTCTGGAAGTTCTACTGGTTTCCTATTCTCATTTAATTTTTTTAATTTATTTTATAAACTACTTAAAAATGGATGGAAAATCAAATTATTATAAAATTAGTAGAAGTAAGGTAAAATTCATCACAAAATTAGTTAGTATGACTACTTGGTTGTGTATGAATTTTAAATAAAATTTTGAAGTTTTTTCATAATTTTATTAAATGTATCATGTAATTCTATAAACTATTTAAAAATGCGGAGAAAAATCAAATTATTAGAAAATTATGTAATATTTAGGGTGAAAAACCAAAATACCCACCATTTAATTCTTCCTGCCCAAAATACCCATCAGCGGAGCTGTCCGCCCTTTTTACCCACGGGCCACGCATTACACATATGCGTACATGGGGGTACGCATTCTGATAATGCGTGGAATTGAACCACGCATGTGGTAACTGCGTGGAGTGTATAAATCGTTTATGTGTCTGTGAACAATAACCACGTACACACATGTTGAACATGCGTTTTCGAAGATGCGCATGTCCAACATGCGCATATGGCGCACGTACTGTTCATCGTCTTCTACAGCATCCGTCGGAGGCGATTTAATGACAAAACTTTGATCGTTTCGTTCGTTCTTTTCAGGCATCGAGCATTGGCATGCTATACACCAAAATGATCGTATTGTTCTCCTCTACAAGCCTATGCCCTTCATTTTTTGTTTCTTTTGCCGGATTTAAAAGCCCCATTTCGAACCAATTTTTTTGATTTGTTTTTCCGGGTAGCTCATACACGCCCCTGCGGGGCCAAAAAACAGCAAATGAACGGTGGAAAAGGTAGAGGTTGGTCTGGGCATGATTTTCATTCCCTTAGATGTGGTGGAGGTGGCCTGAGTATGGTGGACAAAGTCAGTCGATCTTGAGTGCAAATTTTCTCTTCGTCTGAGCGCCGGCTGTGTTTGTGAGATAATAACGTGGGATGACGTCATCACGCATTCTCAGAATGCGTGACCTGAGGTACGCATGTTCGACATGCGTATCCCAGGGTGCGTATTCTCGGAATGCGTACTCCGTGGGTAAATAGGGCGGACAGCAGCGCCAAACGGCATTTTGGGCACCTTCCAAGGAAAAGTGGTGTATTTTGGTCATTTTATCTAATATTTATCACAAAAATAGTTAGCATGAATACTTGGATGTGTATAAATTTTAAATAAAATTTAGGATTTTTTTTCCTATTTTTATTTCATTTTTTGACTTTTTCCAATTTTTATTTAATTATCATAATTCAAGGGCGCCCTCAATGTTTGATTGCTTGAATGTAGTTGGAGCAATGTGCGTCACTCCAAATTCACTGGTCAAATTTGGACCCAAATTGGAGTACAAGTCATCACAACTTGCAACACCTTTTCGTATGATTTTTTTTTTTTGCGATGACGTATGATTTTGTTTTGAATTGATTAATAGGATCGGTGTTGCAGATTTCGGAAATCGGAACTATTCGGTTGAGGTACCGATTTACGATTTATCGGGTGATTCGGTTGAAAAATCGGCGATTTATCGGCGATTTTTGCAAAATCGGCCAAATCGGTTCCAAAATTTTGACCGATTTTTGGGTGATTTATCGGCGATTTTTCAGAAATCGGCCGATTTTTATAACAGAGAATAGGATGAGTATATTCAGTGAAGATTTTTCTTATATACTCCGTACTTGCCACGGTCTCTTAATTAAAAGAATTAATATTTATTTTTGAAATAAATATGTACCTTTTAAGAATTTATAAATTGAAGATAAATTCATTTTTTTAATTTTAAAATAAATACATATTTTTAGAAAAGATACATATTTATATAATTTTTTATGACGAAACCCTGTTTAGGGTATCTAGTCAAAGTACTAGTTGACCGTTAAATTACCAAACCAAATAAATTTATTTTTTTAAAAATTTTGGCAATAAAATTAAAAAGGATGGATCTTGACCACCGTACGGTTGGGTCGTCGAAAAATATTTTAAAAAATAGAATCATTAAACCCTGACGAAACACTATTCTGGGGTTCTAGTCAAAGTACTAGTTGACCGTTAAATTACCAAACCAAACAATTTTTTTTATTTAATTTTTTTAATTCATTTAGAAAAATAGTTAAAAATGTGGAAAAAATAAAAAAAAATGGAAAATTAGTGAAAGTAGGGTAACATTCATCACACAAACAGTGAGTATGATTACTTTGGTGTGTATGAATTTATGATCAAAACTTGCCTTTTTTCTATTTTTAATTATTTTTTAATTTATTTTCCAAACTAGTTAAAAAGGGTGGGAAAATAAAGAAAATAGAAAATTATGGAAAGTCGGGTAACATTCATCACAAAAATAATAAGTATGACTATTTGGGTGTGTCTTAATTTTGGTTCAAAAGTTGGCCTTTTTCATATTTTTATTTAAATTTTTTTATTTATTTTACAAACTGGTTAAAAATGAGGGAAAAATCAAAAAAATGAAAAATTAGTAAATGTAGGTTAACATTCATCACACAAATAGTTAATATAACAAATTGGGTGTGTATGAAATTTTAAATTAAATTTTGCCTTTTTTTCTATTTTTATTTAATTTTTAAATTTATTTTCCAAACTAGTTAAAAATGGTGAAAAAATCAAATAAATTTATTTTTTCTGAAATTTTGGCAATCTATATATTATAAATTGCTGGATAACCCTTTCCTCAGGTTCGGGATCCATATTCAGGTTTGATAGATATCCATGACCCATTATAGTATTAAATTATATGCTTAGGATTAGGTTTGGGATCCGTTTAAATTACCCATCCAGTTATATGATATGATCCATATTTTAAAATATATTGACCCGATATTATATAAAATATACATCATGACAAACGACTCTTGCCAAAAATTATTTTCTTGATAATACCAAAAATTTGGCAGTTGTTATTATTAATGCCAAATAATTGGTTATAATTATAATGGGCCCGCCAGGGCCATCCAATTAAAACAATCTTGCCAAAAAAAAATTCCTCGACAAAAACAATCTTGCCAAAAAAAATTTCCTTGACAAAACACGAATTATTTTGTTTCCAAAAATTATTTCCTTTCTAACAATTGTCAATTATAATTATAATGGGCCAGAGCCATCCAATTAAACATTCTTGCCAAATCCGTTTATATTGCCCATCCATTTATATGATATGATCCATATTTTAAAATATATTGACTCGATATTATATAAAATACACATCATGACAAACCACTCTTGCCAAAAATTATTTCCTTGATAATACCAAAAAAATATTAACAAATGATTTTGATTGGTTATAATTATAATGTGCCCGCCAGGACCATCCAATTAAAATATTTCAAAATGCCAAAATATTATTTCCTTCACAAAACACAAATTATTTTCTTAACATTCTTGCCAAAAATTATTTCCTTCCACAAATTTTAAATTATTTTAATTTTTTTTAATCCATATTCAGGTTTGATAGATATCCATGACCTATTATAGTAGTAAATTATATGCTTAGGATTAGGTTATAGTGCGGTATAACTTTAATTTTTTTGATATTATGATTTAATTATTTTAATTTATTCTTTATATCTACTACTATTACATTCATGATATAGTTGACATCACTAAAATAATGTTATAGTGTTCAATTTTTTGATGTTTTTAAAATAAATTAATATATTAATAATTTCTTATATTAATTGTAATTTAAATTATCAAAACAAACTCATGTTCTTAAAGAATTTAAAATTTTAATTTATTAAAGTAGGCAACTTTTTAATACTACTACCAATTTTTATTTCTATATTGTAAAATTATATACTATAATTTATTAAAATTTAAAATAAATTTTATTTAAAATATGAACTCCGTGTGCGAAGCACGGGCATTAAACTAGTAACATTAAAAAGGATGGATCTTGACCCCCGTATGATTGGGTCATCGAGAAATATTTTTTAAACAATCAAACACTAAACCATGACGAAACCCTGTTTAGGGTTCTAGTCAAAGTACTAGTTGACCGTTAAATTACCAAACCAACTAAATTTATTTTTTTTTCTGAAATTTTGGCAATAACATTAAAAAGGATGGATTTTGACCCCCGTACGATTGGGTCATCGAGAAATATTTTTTAAAAAATCGAAACACTAAACCCTGACGAAACTCTGTTTAGGGGTTCTAGTCAAAGTACTAGTTAACCGTTAAATTACCAAACCAAATAAATTTATTTTTTTCTGAAATTTTGGTAATAACATTAAAAAGGATATATCTTGACCCCGTACGGTTGGATCGTCGAGAAATATTTTAAGAAAAACTGAAACAATAAACCCTGACGAAACACGATTTAGGGGTTCTAGTCAAAGTACCAGTTGACCGTTAAATTACCAAACCAAATAAATTTATTTTTTTTGAAATTTTGGCAATAACATTAAAAAGGATGGATCTTGACCCCCGTACGGTTGGGTCATCGAGAAATATTTTTAAAAAAATCGAAACATTAAACCCTGACGAAGCCCTGTTTTGAGATTCTAGTTAAAGTACTAGTTGACCGTTAAATTACCAAACCAAATAAATTTATTTTTTTCTGAAATTTTGGCAATAACATTAAAAAGGATGGATCCTGACCCCCGTACAGTTGGGTCATCGAAAAATATTTATCACAAAAATAGTTAGCACGAATATTTAGATGTGTATAAATTTTAAATAAAATTTACGTTTTTCTTCCTATTTTTATTTCATTTTTTTGACTTTTTTCCAATTTTTATTTAATTATCAGAATTCTTCGAAATCTAAACTTTTGTTTGACAGGACCAGAAGTTATGCAATAATTGATGGCAATAATTTATATCTCACACAGTCACACATGTTGAATTTATGGCTAATTGATTCATTATATAGTACTGTCAGTGTTCCAGAAATTGCTAGCGGAGCTAGGCGATTGAGGTACTGCCTAGGGATTAATCGGGTAGGCGGGGATTAATCGGACGGATTAATCGGAGCATTAATCTGTTGTATTTAAATATTATTTTTAATATTTATATTTATATAATATTATAATTACAAAATATATCATATATCAATTTTTTATTGCCCGAATAAAAACAATCTTAAGTTCTTAACCAAGTAGATATCAATTTCCCAAATATTTTTGTCAATTTTTGACTTTTTCAACGATTTTTGCCATTTTTTTGCCATTTTTTGTCGATTTTTGACTTTTTCAGCAATTTTTATTATTGACCGCCTCAGCCCGCCTCGGACCGCCTAGACCGCCTAACCCCGACTTTGACCGATTTTCTAAAAAAAGGTTTAATTTCCCGCCTCGGCCCGCCTCGGGGCGTTTTACTCCCGTCTACCGCCTAGGCGGCCGCCTCATCCGATTTTTAGAACACTGAGTACTGTACTATCACAATTATAGGGTTAAATAGCTATTTCGTCACTGTACTATAAGAAAAAAAATTCTTAAAAATTTTGAAAAATTCTGAAAAAATTAATTTCTCAGAAATTTTGGAAAAAAAATTTAAAATTTCTGAAAAAAATTCTTCAAATTTTTGAAAAAAAATTCTTCAAATTTTTGAAAAAAAATCTTCAAATTTTTGAAAAAAAATTCTGAAAAATAATTCCGAAAATCTCTGAAAAAAATTTGAAAAAAATTTATTAAATTTTCTGAAAAAAGGTATAAAAAAAATTTCTAAAAAAATTCTGGAAACAAATTCTAAAAAAAATTCCGAAAAAAATTCTGAAAAAAAATTCTGAAAATAATTCCGAAAATTCTGAAAAAAAAATTCAAAAAAAATCCTGAAAATAATTCCCAAAATTCAGGGGAAAAAATTCAGAAAATTCTTAATAAAAAATTCTGAAAAAAAATTCAGAAAATCTCTGAAAAAAATTTGAAAAAAAATTCTGAAAAAATTCTTAAAAACTCATTTTAAAATAAAAGAAAAAAATTCTGAATGAGTATGACCTAATTGAAAATTGATATAATGTTCGGTGATAGATTAGCAGTTAAACTTCATTCCAGTGATCCAATTGAAATTTTTTTAACGGAAGTTAACGGCAGTGACCCAATTGAAATGTTTTGTTTGTACAAGTGTTTGATTGAAAATTTTTTGGGTTAATGATTCAACTGAAAATTTTCATATAGTACAGTGACCAAATAGCTATTTTACCCCACAATTATATTGACATAGGCGGTGTTTGGGGGAACTTTTTTCCAGAATAAATCAACTTATTTTAAGACAAAGTTAGAGATTCCTAACTTTCCAACTTATTTTCCAACTTATTTTTACAAATTATTGAATCTCAAACATACATTAACTACTTCTATAAAAAAATTTATCAAAATATTAATTTTTTATCTAAAAATAAGTCAATAAACCTTTAAAAAAAAGGTGTGCCAAGCGATCACATAATTCACTGGCTTCACAGCTACAATCATGGCTAGGCCCCTTTGAGCAATACCTTCCCCATGTCACATAAATGGTGGCCCATGTCACATTCAATAGGAAAGAACCAAAGAAGGAAACAAGACATGTGATTTCTGACCGTGCTACACAGCACGGTTTATGCCCGAAATGTTTCATTGCGGGTGTCCCGTGTCCGTAATGTTTGGGATATATGTAGGGGATTCGGGATTATATATATACTCCCTCCGTCCCACTTATTTTGTCCATCAATCAAAATCCACATTTTTACCAATTTACTATATTTTTTGTTTAGTTTCCATAACTAAGCTTAAATTATACTATATTTACAAATTTTTAACATATTTAGAGCTTTATTTACCTTTGTTAAGGAAAGTGGACAAATGTTGTGGGACAACAAAAAATGGAAATGTGGCCAAAATAAATGGGACGGAGGGAGTATTTTTTATATTTTTTTATGTGTTTACATATTAAAATTGTGATTGATGAATTTTATGATAGTTAATGTTAATATTTCTTCCGTCCTAATGGATTCTTTACAGTTAGTACTATTTTGGGCCGTCCCTTTCATTTCTTTACATTCCCAAAATAGTAAGTTTTAACATTATTACACCCACTACTTCACTTATTTTAACAATAAAATCACTATTACACCCACTACTTCACTTATTTTAACAATAAAATCACTATTACATCCACTACTTCATTTATTTTAACAATATTACACCCACTTTATACCCAATATTATATGTTTGTCTTGTCCTCCGTGCCCAATTAGGATGTAAAGATCTCACTGGGACGGAGGGAGTACAAGTTTGTATTACATTTATATACGTATGAAGATTTTTTTTATATTGTGATATTTTTTATAGTACTTAATTCGTAAATATTTACAGTAAATCTTATTATATACGAACTGGAATATTCTTCTCCAAGTACCAACTACCAAAAATTAAAATAAACACGCTGTAAGTAATACGGAGTATGAATTTTTAATTCACGCAGATGAATTTTTAATTCACGTTTACAATGAACACCAAACAAGGTACTGGTCAAATTGTGAGTTTAACTATGACAAAAAAAAAAAAAAAATTGTGAGTTTATCACGTGCTCTCTCTTCTAAAAGTCTAAAACTTTTCTCTCTTCTCTCTCTTCCCTTTCTAAAACCAAGTCCGCCTCCAGCTTCCTTCCTCCGACGGTGGCTCCTCCGCCGGCCGAAGGCTTTCGTTCATCTTTTCATTTTTGTTCTTTTTTCTTTCAATAATCGTCCCATTTATTGGGTAGTTAGTCTCATTTATTGGGTTTGGTGTAAGTTTTAGTTTGTTTTAGTGTATTTTATGTCCGGGAGTGTTGGTTCTTTGAAAACGAGTTATATGGGGTTGCAATTATGGTTGATTTTTCGAACACATTTTGTTCATCACTATGTCAAATCGTTAGATAGTCCCTTCAAAAAGGCTGTATTTCCCAGCGATGTTAACAAGGGACCACTCCACAGAGAAGATCTGATCAACGGTTGTAACTACGATGAAAAAAACTTAGATTTTATCTTTGTTATGTATTTGTTAAAGTTCAATTATTTTTGTAGATGTCGTATGACTTTTATTTAATGAACTATCTTTCCCCTCAAAAAAAAGGTACTGGTCAAATTAATTTCTTAAGAGCAACTCCAATCCATCACTAAATCACTATAATAGTGATGGATATGGTGTCATATCCACTCCAATGCAACACTAAAATAGTGACCCTTGATCACCAAAAGAGTTTTGGGTCACCAAATTTGGTGACAAAAGTACATTTGGTGATCCTTGGTCATCAAATTTGGTGACTTTCAAACTTCCAACAATGCCCCTATATTTGTTAACAAAATAATTTTTTTCCCATCTATGTCCCACTATTTGTTCTTGTAATTTTTTTTCTAATTTTTTTCCAACTTATTTGTTCTTGTAATTTTTAACTTTAAATTTTTATCAATTGAAACTTCTTTTTTTCTTAGCTCTTGTTAATTCTAAAAAATTATTATTTTTTAACTTTAAACTTTCACATAAAATCTTGGGAAAAAAAAATTTTAATCGTGAATTATAAACAACACACCAAATTTAATTATAAAATAACATCATAATGATAAATATGAAGTTACAAGATAATAATTATAAGAAATGAAGGTGTCAAATTTCAAAACTTTCTAAGTAGATATCCACAAATCAAAGATAACGAAGCTTATTTTGAATTTCGTAATGCTTTGATTGAACACCTCTGGGAAGAATACGACAATTCAAATAATTAAGTCAAGTCTTTTCCACTTTTATTTCTTAGATGTGGCAACTGAGAACATTTGTTAATTGTGATTTATTCCTTTTTAAATTTTTGACTAAATTTTAACAAAATTTGGATATTGATTTTTTTTATAAATATCTTTTTATATTATTAAATAAATTTAATATTATGCGACCATAACATTACAATTTAAAATATAATAAATATTAATGATGTAAAAATTGAACAAAGTTAGAATATCCTATTTTATTGGTGGAAGATTCTTTTTAGTGTCAAGTATAGTGATCGTGGGTTGGAATGCATTTTATGAATGGTGTAATTTTGTCACCAAAATAGTGTCTTTAGGACACTATTTTGGTGTCTTGGGTTGGAGATGGTCTAATAGGAACATAGGCTTTTTTGAATAGTAACCAAGTACTATTCATTTTTTGCATTTTTACTTCAAACTATCTACTGCGACACTTATCCTGCCTAATGTGTCTACAGGGGGGCCTAATGCAACATAAATTCTAGTATTTTTGCAATTTTGAAAGTTACTTAGTATTTTTGTAAAAAAAACTTGTGTTTTTTCAGTTTTTTCAGTAAATTCTCTAATATTTATTGTACCATAAAAACAACAAATAAAAAAAAGAGATTTTTTTTTTGTCAAGAAAAAAAAAAAAAAAAAAAAAAAGAGATTTGAAACAGCAAGAATTCTCTGAAATAAGGCTAATTATGAGCTTTTATTTAAAGACTTAATAAAATATTGTTTCTAATTTTATTCAAAAGTATGTTATTGCTAATTTATACTTGCAATAACACTGATATCAATCAATACGGTGTTGTGAGGTCTTGGGTGCCTTGCAGGTTGCAGTGGAAGTGACGATGAAATCTGGAAAAACAAAGAATAGACTTCCTCAGTAATTAAGAAAATCAGCTTCCCAACAAGCAGAAAAACTAGGTGATACAACCAAAGTACCGATGACTAACCTACATGTGTGATTTATTCAATCGTTGAGAACCGGAGTTAACAAGGGCTTATCAGAGAAAAATGCTTCCAAGTTCCCAGAAATAAGTTTGTAGGCATCCAGCAAAGATTGCTCTGTATAGACACCCCCTCGATGGGGAGACAAAACAACATTATTCAGTTCCAGCAAATCATCCGGAACATTGGGCTCATCAGCAAACACATCAAGACCTGCACCAGCTATCTCTCCTTGCACCAAACACCGCACCAGTTCTTTCTCATCAACAATAGCCCCACGTGCTACATTAACAATGAACCCTTGCTTCCCTAAAGCTGACAGGACCTCCTTATTAATCATGTGGTGCGTTTGGTCTGTTAATGCACAACAAATTACGAGTACATCAGAATTCAAAGCAAGTTCATGGAGATCGGCATAATGAGGAAATGGCACAGATGGCTTCTTCGTCCTCGAGTTATATGAGACAATGCAACCAAATGCTTCAAGCCTTTTTGCAACTTGGAAGCCTATACTTCCTAGTCCAACAATTCCAATTCGTTTGCCACCCAACTGGAACGATAATTGAATTGTTACATTAATAGAAGTAGGGGGGTGTTGGGGGGGGGGGGGGGGGGTGTTGGATATGCAGCACCCACACTATATGAATTTTATGAATTCTATTACCTATCTTGATTTTAAGCACAAATAGTAATTAACAAAATGTACAATAAACCCCTCATATTGAAACCTAATAAAACCAATCCAACAGTATATCTGACCTTGTAACCGAGAGGAAACTCGGAGGACCAAAGTCCAGCACGAACAAACTTATCGCCAGCACTAATCTTCCTAAGCACATCAATCAACAATCCCACTGCAATATCCGCAACATCATCCGTAAATATGTTAGCAGTATTAGCAACCTTAATCCCACGGCGCCTACACTCATTTAAATCGATATGGTCAGCGCCAACGCTGCTAGTAACTATAAGACGGAGCGAAGGAAGAAGGCTGATGATATCAGTGGGAATACAAGTATAAGAGTTACAAAAGAGTGCTTGAATAGACTGAGCATGAGTAGAAATGAACTGGTTAGTGGGAAGTGGAGATTCCCATGCTTTGACAAAATGGAACCTCTGGCAGAAAAGATTCTCGTGGATCTTGAAAACGTGCGGGGGTTTAAGGATCAGGACTTTGCAGAGTTCTTGAGAGGTTTTTTCATCGGATGCCGCCATTTTAGTTCGAACAGGGGATGTGTGTTCTGAATAGCTCGAGTTTGTTGGTAGTGGTACTTTGAGTAGTTGTGTTTGACGATAAATCTCGATTCGTTTTTGGCGAATAATGTCCACGCAACGAACAAATGAGTACTACATACTCCCCCGTCCTAGCGAATTATACCCATTTGATTTGGGCACGGAGATCAACAAAATGTATAAAAAATGAGTAAAGTTAGATGAAAAGTGGGTAAAAATTAAAATGGTGGGACATATCAATATTTAATACTCTCTTGTTCCATAATACTTTTCCTGTTTACTTTGGACACATTTGTCAATGCACACTTTTGATCGTTAATATCTTGAATTTCGTATTAGTGTTAAATATAAAAACTTCACTGTATTAAAGTACTCATAAATACGAATCCAACAAGATCACTCATAACTATATTTGTTCTTATAGATTAGACGTAAATTAGTAATTTGTCTCATGTTATGAACAGTCCCGACATTCCGAATATGAAACGTTTTTTGAAACGGAGGGAGTAATAGATTTGAGATAGTGGAAGAAAGTAATGGGTGTAATAGTGTTTTATATTATAGATTTGAGATAGTGGAGGAAAGTTAGTGAGTGTAATAGTATTTTTTTATTATTAAAATTTTACTATTTTTGGAATGAGTAGAAATGATGGAACATCCCAAAATAGTAAGTGGGTAGAAATGAATGAGACAAAGGGAGTATTCAACTATTATTTTTTGGACTTGTTGACTGGTTCATTAACAATATAATTGGGACTTTGCCACATTTCAATTCGATATTTTATTGCAATCAAACTTAACCCACTTCTGTTAGGTAAACTCATCTAAAATTTTAAGAGGTCAAAGGAAGGCCCCAACAATGTAGATAATGAAGACAACAAATATTGAATTAAATAAATGGAGGTGGAGGAACTTGAACCTGAGACCCCTCCTAAACCGAGCTCGGATACCATGTTAATTAACCAACTCATCTAAAATCGAGTTCTAAGACCATGTTAAGTAACTAACTCATCTAAAACATTAAGGTGGTGTTAAAGGAAGGCCCCAACAGGTAGGGCTGCACAAAGGTCCAAAACAGGACCAGCCCGGACCGGACCAAAGACCGAACTTTTTCAATTTCTTGGACCGAGGACCAAACCTGTAGTCTTGGGATCGGACCGGACCGGGTCGAAAAAACCCGGACCGGACCGATATGGACCAGTTAGTTAATTTCTATATAAAAAATAATTTTTCATAATATAATATTTTTTTTTTTAAAGTTTAAATACATAAAATAAATAAATTACTTTGCAAGTTAATATAAGTTTAAAAATGAAGTCCATATCTTATTTTTTGTGAAATAATCGTAATTTGTACACATGTGAGTGTCAAGTATTTATCGTATATGGTATGACATCTAATCATTTAAGATTGTAATGTTTATCGCTACTATTTCATCAATTTATTTTCTACTAATTCGACTTGTCAAATTATGATTTATTTAAATATTTAATCTCTATATTAGATATTTTAAGATTGAAAGTAATATAAAAATAGCTAAATACATAAAATCTGGTCCGGTCCGGGTTTTTTTAGGGTTTGGACCGGACCGAAAACAGGATTTTTTTTATTTTTACGGACCGGAGACCAGACCGCCTATAGACGGTCCGGTCCGGGTCGTGGACCGGTAGACCCGGTTCGGTCTAATTTACTGGTCCAGACCGGAATGTTGTGCAACCCTACCAACAGGATCTTATGCTACAACATATGTTATTTAACAATTTCTTCAAGAATGAAAAACTCATTTTTTGGAATTTAAACGAGCCACAAATACTGTATCAAGTCGAACATTGTAACACCCCCAGATCTGGGGTCAGGGATCTGGTCGTTACGGTCTCAATTTCAACCCACAAAACCAACATAAATTAAATTACAACCTTGTGACCCAAAACAACAACATAACACACCCGTTATAGTCCCAGAGATGAAATCAGAGTAATTACCAAATATTATTAATCGCAAGATTTAGTTCTTACAACCCAAAAGGTTTACAATTAACCATTACATACTCTTTGCCATCCATTTGAATATGCCATATAATAAATACATTTGATACTCAAATGCTAACAACTAGCCTACCAGTAGCTGCCTCTTCAGCAATGGTAGCTATGACCTTAGCGGTTATTCCTCTGATGGCTGTCACCTGCTTACGCTGAGTGTGCCTTGCGCGACCATCTGAACTAGCTGTTGTTGTGATATAGATAAATAAAGCAAGGGTGAGCAATAGCCCACCAAAAGAATATAATTGAACAGTAATAATATATAACAGTTCAAAATATCTGTGATACCATATGTCATGCATTAACGAACGTAATACCAATATAAGGTATAAGATGAAGTTACAAGGTAACTCAAAATGTAATTGTTCTGTGGAAATATCTGCTATGTCAAAGATAAGCAAGATATTATCAAATTTTCATAATAGAGGAACTTGCAGGAAGAATATTGCAATTCCAGTTCCAACACTTTTTAACCCTGCCAACAATGATAATGTTGCAGAAACAATGTTGGCAGTATATTGGTGTTCGATTGGATATGGGTGCTGTTGAATTTGCCCCTTCGTGGTTATTGCAGAAGCTGAGTTCTGGTAGTAGGGAGGAGATCATTTCTCCAGCCACAGGATTGTGGGGTATTTGGAATGCTCGTAACTTGAGGCTGTGGGAAAACAAGGTTCTTACTCCTGGGTTGGCTATGGACTGGAGTAGGAAATCAGTAAATGAATGGCGTGAGGTGAAGAATAGAAGCCGTGTTGTGCATCAGACGTCTCATATACCAGTTCAGGCTATAACAAGGACCTGGGTTGCTCCTAAAGAAGGTGAATTCAAGCTGAATGTAGATGCCTCTATTACGGAGGGTCAATCTTTCTTCACAGTCGGGATGGTTGTTAGAGATCATAAGGGTCAATTCATTCGAGGTAGGAATGCGAAGATAGCAGGTGCAGTTACAGTCCTTGAAGCAGAGGCTATGGGAGTTCTTGAAGCCCTGTCTTGGTTACGTACTTTATCGGATATGAAGGTTTTGGTGGAATGTGATTCCTCACTACTGTTAATGCTATTTCTGAGGGCATGGAGTATCAGGTGGAAGTTGGTCATATTGTTCAGGCATGTCGATCTTTAATAGTTGATAGAGGGAATGTCTCGGTAAATTTTATTAGAAGGCAAACGAATAAGGTAGCCCACTTAATGGCGCGTGAACCTTGTTCTCTAAATTGTCACAATGAGTTTTTATCTCCTCCATTGTCTTTGTTGGAGACTATTGTAGCTGAAGCTTTGGTTCATTAATGAAAGTTTTCTGGTTTCAAAAAAAAACATTGTTCAAATTTCTTGCTTTTCAGTAGAACTTCCTTTTTAATTCTTTAGTATATTTTTTATTCTCTAAAAAAGTAAATGTTTCTTTAATCTTTATTTCTATTACTAAGATAACATTGATACGATTGTCTATGTTCGTTCCAAAGTCCAATGTGTACAAGATCACTCACTGCTTTCTGCACAATGCCTTTCCCCACAACTAATAAGGTCCCAGTAACTCTCTACCATCTTAATTTCATGTTCCAGTCCTGGATGAATGTAAATGTCTGCGACACACCACTTTTCTTGAATTTAAGTTAATGAGCTGTGTGCTGATGAAACTGCAGCTGCTGGCTGATAGTCGAACTAACTAATGATGGTGCTGTTGCAGATGTTGAAAAACGCAGAATCAATGCTTAAAAAGTGAATGAGGCCCCGGTTGATGAGGATGTTGAAGCTGGAATTGTGGAAACTTAATCTACTTCCGTCATTGCTTGAAGATATTGTAAGAAGTATAGTTCAAGAGTGTACCTGAAAATAGCAAATCAACAAAAAACAAGTACCGAGAAATGTTCGAGTCACGTGAAAACCACGCTCTCCTTAAAACAGATAAGCCCCTTCCGTATGGTGCTTGAAGGTTGAGTGGCCTCTGTCTCCCAGGATACAACGAACAAAGGTGGTTTCAAGCACTGAATAAACCCGCCTTCTACGAACCGAACAAATACCACAACTATCTCCCATAAACAGAACCTAGAGCTAAGATGAATGCAAGAAAACAATGGAAGCTTGTGTATGCTTTTTCTATCTCAAACAATGATGCAAAAGACTCATTATATAGGGGAAACAAAACGTAACTTACAAGCTAATTAATTTGTAACCTACACAATAATGAACAAATAAATATTAGCTCATTATTTTAGGAGTTACACAAATTAATACAAATAAGTTACAAAACTAAAATAATTTGAAAGCAAGTTAAATTTTATTCAAAATATTCCAACAATCCCCCACATGAATAAAATTGACATTGCAAAATGACATTTTGACACGGAGATAGAGCGCGCGGTAGAAACCAGCATAGGATAGGTAGGCGTACACCCTTGAACCTTCCCTTGTAAGAACGTATTTACATTTCTAGAATTTCAGTAGTCGTGTTGACCTTGAACTGCCCTTCTGTTTTGTGAAATGATGATACATCCCCCACTGGAGTCTTTCCCTATATTTGTTCAGTTCTCACTATTAAGCCCATTTTGGTCCTGAGCTTTAGCCTGGTTCTGTGAGTTTTTCCCAGAATTGGCCCCACACGACCCCACTTCACTCACATAGGTGATCTCTTAAACAATATAAAGTATTATTTGTTCGACATATCGACACATAAGGATCATTAAAAGCATAGCTTAGCCTTATCCAAATTTTATCACTGTTTTTCATCATAGGAATGGACCCGGGAGTAAAACCCCCACAGTGATCTCACACTAAGTCTTTACAGTTAGGTTGTCCCATTGAACCAAGATCTTGGGATCTCCAGTCAACAAGGTTGGGTTTCCTTTGTATCGACTTTTATTATGGGCTTTAGTCCCATTCCTTTTGATGATTTCTCAACTAACTCTCTTGTTAACCCTTTGGTTAGCGGATCCGCAGTGTTATCTTTTTGACCTAATATGATCAATAGTGATAACTCCAGTTGAGAGTAGTTGTCCAACGGAATTATGTCGCCGACAAATATGCCTCGACATTCCATTACAAACACTTTCACTACACTTGTGTATCTTCAATTTGGCAAATATCATATTTTGGTAATCATTTTACCAGTCATCAGCCAAGGCTTCAACTCGTTATTGACATTACCAATTTTTAGCGTCCCAAAAATTAGTAATATCAATTTATCTCATTACCAAGTTTAAGCGTCCCCAAACTGGCAATACTCATGAACCTAACTACCAAATTTGAGCGTCCTCAAAATGATAGCTATTATTTATTATGAAGCCATTGCATTTCGCAACAATATCCGGATTTTATATGCCATTTTTTGTGTTTATGTTTGTTTCACTCAACATAATCACCAAATCGCAGTCTTTCTACATTTGCCTTAGCAAAGAAACTCTAAGGTTATCTCACGTAGATTTCCTTCAATTCTTCATTTAGAAAGACTGTCTCAATGTTCATTGATGTACTTCTAAATTTCACAACCCTGACAATTTAAGTATCATCTTGATGAACCATATTCTTATAACTCAAGAATATATCATAAAGTAAGTTAGGTCTTCACTTTTGACTGTAATCTTTTAATTATCAGTCTGACCTTTTACTTTTCTTTGACCCATATATTTATTTTCTAATTTGAAAATTCGTTTGGGCCCAAATGGCATCTATCTCGCAAGAAGATCCATCCATATATGTATTAAACACGATTCTGTCACATAGAATCACTTCTCTCATAGAAACACATAATTCTAGTCAATTTCTCTATTGACATCCATTTTCTCATAGGATCATCAGAGAATTCTCATAGCTTCTCTCAAGTTTTGAGGTTTACCTTCAAGCAAAATTTCAAACATTTTTTTTGGACTAACATTTTTATTTTTTTTTTAAATCTTTTGCCCTCTAGGTTCAACCTCACATTCATCCAATAACTCATAATTTTATTTGGATAAATTTTAATTACAGATCTACAAGGAACTACTAGCTCATCAAAGAAGCATTCCTAGATTCCGTAATTGCATTTTAATGATCTCACAAATTAGATCCATTTGCATGCTACAAGATATCATTAGACTCAAACGTTGTCTATATATCCATCCCAAATACCTCAATTGGTTTTGGATCTCTTTTTACCTTAATAGGTATTGGTATCATGACATTTTCAAGATACCCCCACATTTCGAATATTTCTAAGAAAGTCAAAATGTATTCCAAAATTAATAGGAACCAATTATTTCCTTTCATAAGAAAGACTACTCCATTCTTCTAATGCGAGTAAAGTGCAGTGTCCTCACAACATTTACCACCAAAATCACTAATTACCATCTTAATTTTCTATATTAAGTTGGTTTTCAACCTCAAGCTTATAGAATAATTCTTTACTATAATGCTTCATTTTATACTCTTTAACGAGTAATGTATTACTATCAAGTAATCACACAACTTGATACCACCTCTCACTAGAGCAGGTTTCACGTTATTATCATGTTCACAGAACTTTCTTTATTCTTGAAAAATTCAATTATTGAATTTTTTATTTTCTTTTCAAATTTCAATTTGGTTCACATGAGAACCTAATTTTATGGCTCACCAACCAGTACAACCAGAAGAGGTCCGAGGAAGAACATAAACTTCCAATAAACCCACATTCAGTGATCCTTGATCAACTGATGCGTTAGGGTTAACAACATTCTGGATCTCTCCAAATTTCAGCATATAGAGCTGACCGCAATGCCGTATTAGGTATCACAAGGATCACCATAATATGCTCGTGTGTCATTGTCTCAACAGACCGACACCAACATGAGAATTAACAATTTAACTAGAGGAACAAACCCAACCAGAAAAATATAAATCTCATGCTGACCCATAACCTGTACTTTATAGGTACCAGGCCGTTAGGTTTTTAACGTACTGACTATCCACGAAGGATTTTAGTTCCAATGAACTTTCGCAACAATAACGGCTAATAAATCCGAGTGGTTCCATCAGACTCATCTTTTTTCAGCTTAGATGCATCCTCGGTCAAGAACCTCACAAAATCCAGCCCACTAAATCTCTCCGGTTTTTCGCTTGAACGATTACCGATACGACTATAATTGGCACTACAAGGATCGCCGCATTAGGCACATTCACTACCTTTGCAGTCACACGCCCGTCACAAGACAAATATAGAACAAATATAGAATTTGTACTTTGCAAAATTCCACAAAAATATAGAATTTTTTTTTTCCATCAAAAACAATTTGCCATGTACAGTTATCAAACATATCAAATCTAATATTTTTTTTCCAAGAGAAAAAAAAACCAAAAACCACTAGCTTGATATTAAAATATGGATTATATTTTTTCTGAATTAAATACATCAAATTTGATACCTCCATAAATAATTCCCAGGGGTTGGAGGGGTCACAACGGTCCCACTTAATAACCAACTCCTAGACAGAATTATCTTCTATCAATATCAAAAAATAGTATGTTCTTCCAGAAAAATATTTCCAAAATAATATATATACTCATATATTTGTCCAAATTTTTATTTTTTATTTTTTAAAAAAATAAAAATAAAAACCAAAATCAAATTAGCACATTTGATTCACATAAATATCAAGAGTGTATCACATATAACATCTTATTATTCCACTAACCAAAATTATAAGCATGGCACATATTTAACTCATCCTGAGAGAAAGAAAATACACGACCAAATATGATTCATCCTAGAAGCAAAGCCAGAGATGAGTCCTGTACCACTACATCAATAATTGATTGTACATGCTATATTAACCAAATAAGCATATATCATTACTCTAACAAAACATGTTACACTAACCAGGGAAAAACAATACCCAAGTCTATGCGGACTAAATTCCATGCAATTATATCAATAAACAACTACATCCCTTACACATGCTTTTGTTTAGAACAAATGAATCCTAAGCATTTGAGTAACATCAATACTATATAACTTAGAACATTAATCATGTACAGGACATGCATGAATATATAGACTACCTGTACCCACTAGGGCTGTCAAAAAAATTCGAAAAATCCGATATCCGACCGAAAAATTCGATACTGAATCCGAAAAAACGGATAATATCCGTATTCGAAAGAAAACGGATAATATTCGTATCCGAATTCGTATCCGAAAATAGCGGATACGGATATAGGCACATCCGTATTCGAAATATCCGATATCCAAAAATATATAAATATATAAATAAATAAATATATATATATATATATATATATATAATAATTTATAATTTATAATTTAATATTTATAATATAATATATTATTTATTGTATTTTATTAGTGCTTTGTCACGGATTATTGTTTCTATTTTTTAAAAAATATTTTTGAACGATCCAACCGTACGGATGTCAATGTATATCTAATATAATGATATTCCCCAAGTTTCAGAAAATAAAAAATTAAATTGATTGGAGATCTTAGTAGATCACTACTATTTTCAATATGACTTGTAACTAGTGCTTTGTTACGGATTATTGTTTCTATTTTTTTAAAAATATTTTTGAATGATCCAACCGTACGGATATCAATATATATCTAATATAATGATATTCCCAAATTTTTAGAAAATTTAAAATTAATTTTATTGGAGATCTTAGTAGATCACTACTATTTTCAATATGACTCGTAACTAGTGCTTTGTTACGGATTATTGTTTCTATTTTTTAAAAAATATTTTTGAACGATCCAACCGTACGGATATCAATATATATCTAATATAACGATATTCCCAAAGTTTTAGAAAATAAAAAATTAATTTGATTGGAGATCTTAGTAGATCACTATTATTTTCAATATGACTTGTAACTAATGCTTTGTTACGGATTATTGTTTCTATTTTTTAAAAAATATTTTTGAACGATCCAACCGTACAGATGTCAATATATATCTAATTTATTGATATTCCCAAATTTTCAGAAAATAAAAAATTAATTTGGTTGGAGATTTTAATAAATTACTATCAAATTCAAAAATATGTTTAAACTTAACTTATCTTTAATTATTTCACTTCTCAACACATGAATCTTGTAGCTCAGCTGGTTGTGACCTTCCACAAGGTTGGTGGCAACCCAGGTTCGACTCCCCACACATGCAAACATTTTGACAAAAAAACATCAGCTTTCCGGATTTCGGATCCGGATATTATCCGGAATCCGGATAAACTCCACCGGATCCGGATTCGGATATGATTTTCAGAATATTTTCGGATCCGGATACGAATTCGGATATGGTCAAAAAATTCGGATTCGGATCCGGATATGGTAGTATCCGTATCCGTTTTATCCGATTGACACCCCTAGTACCCACTACAACTTTATATTCAAAGAATATACAATCAATAAATCAGTTGCCAGTGATATTCAAGAAATACAAGCCAAATATCACATCCCTGCAGGTACTTAAAAGGAATACAGAATACATGCTCATATTAAGGGGGATAAACACAAAAGTTTCAACAATTTTATAACAAGATTGGGCACGCGGAAACAATTAAAGTAGTAAGAGTTCCACAAATCGTTTAATAACACGGAGAATGCTCATATTAAGGGGGATAAACACAAAAGTTTCAACAATTTTATAACAAGATTGGGCACGCGGAAACAATTAAAGTAGTAAGAGTTCCACAAATCGTTTAATAACACGGAGATATAACATTGTAAATCAATATTACTGAACTCCCGCACGAAAAAAAAAACCCCAAATAAATTAGTACGGCCTAAACCAATTCATATGAATTAATTTATCTGTTTTAAGCTTGTAAGAAGTATAGTTCAAGAGTGTACCTGAAAATAGCAAATCAACAAAAAACAAGTACCGAGAAATGTTCGAGTCACGTGAAAACCACGCTCTCCTTAAAACAGATAAGCCCCTTCCGTATGGTGCTTGAAGGTTGAGTGGCCTCTGTCTCCCAGGATACAACGAACAAAGGTGGTTTCAAGCACTGAATAAACCCGCCTTCTACGAACCGAACAAATACCACAACTATCTCCCATAAACAGAACCTAGAGCTAAGATGAATGCAAGAAAACAATGGAAGCTTGTGTATGCTTTTTCTATCTCAAACAATGATGCAAAAGACTCATTATATAGGGGAAACAAAACGTAACTTACAAGCTAATTAATTTGTAACCTACACAATAATGAACAAATAAATATTAGCTCATTATTTTAGGAGTTACACAAATTAATACAAATAAGTTACAAAACTAAAATAATTTGAAAGCAAGTTAAATTTTATTCAAAATATTCCAACAGATACTAGCTAGGAAATCTTTGCTTGTTGTTAGGTGGTTGTTTTTTGGTTGCGTTTTCAACTTTCTACTACTTTTAGTAGCTGAACTTATTTTGCTGGAGTCATTTCCTTCTTTTGGGTTTGTCTCTTAAAATATTTACCACTCTCAAGTATGCCAAAGGGGATTGTTTCTTTCATTTTGTGCAACTTATCTTCTATGTTTCCTCCTGTTGATTAATTGTCTGTGATGTTCCTATCAAGGGTGTGAGATTGTTGCACCTAGACTAGAGTACAGAAGCTTTTCCTCTAATCATTTGCCTTAATGAGTTTGCAAAATCATTAACCTAATCATATCTAATCAGAAGATTAGATTGCTCTTCTGGAAATATGGATTAACAAATTTTATTTTATTTTTTGAGTAATCAGCACTTTGCACCCCTTATCTTTGGGCGTTTTTTCAATTTGGTCTCAAACTATGTTTCTTGACAGATTGCACCCCTATGGTTTCAAACTCGCTTCAATTTGCACCCTTTTGACCAAATTTCGTCCACTTTGACCGTTACTATTAGGCTAATCAAGGGTAAATTGACTGTTTCTTGAATAAATCTTTGTATTTTTACCCTCGCTCATCCTAATAGTAGCGGTCAAAGTGGACGAAATTTGGTCAAAATGGTGCAAATTGAAGCGAGTTTGAAACCATAGGGGTGCAATCTGCCAAGAAACATAGTTTGAGACCAAATTGAAAAAACGCCCAAAGATAAGGGGTGCAAAGTGCTGATTACTCTTATTTTTTTGAAAGGAAGTAACAACACAAGTTTGTTTTGTGTGTTAGTTTTTCCTGGTGTGTTGCATATCCAAAGTAGTTTTGTGTGAGTCTTTGGTGGGAAAGAAAGGAGTCCTCAGGTGCTATTCAGGAAAGTACTTGGTTTTGTTTGAGTTTTATGTGAGTGCTGGCATTTAAGCATGCAATCTAATGTCCTTGATGTGAATGTATCAAGTAAGACATGAGTAAATTTTAACCATGTTTGTGTTAAATTATTGTACATTAGTTTTTCTTAAATGCGACGAATGAGATGGTAAAATCCGGATTTGAATTTATGATATGAATGTATCAAGTATAGTAGTTAATTTTTAGCAGTGTCAGTTGACATGAGATTTTCAGTTCTGACATCAGTTCTTCATGTATATTAGAAACATAAGGTGCACCGTTAAGTCGATAGAGCACTATTATTTATTTATTTATCCAGTGTAATTGGCTTTTAGTTTAAGGTAGAAACGAAATAAATTGACGAATAGAAAATGAACTTATTACGTCTTCACATTGGAATTGAAATTGCAGGACAATGTCTTGTTTCCAGTTGTGGAGCTTGAGATTATGCTTGACGATGAGCATGCAATTGAAACTTTGAAGTTGCCCTAAGAGTGTGGGCAGAAATGTTTCGCTACCTTGCGCAGAACAATGTCATGTTTGAAGGTATCCTACTCAATCCGATCATGGTTATTCCTGAAACAAAACGCAAGGAGAGAACTACACCAGAACAGGTTGCTGATTGCACCCAGTGGGGATATACAGAGAACCGAGAGGTTCTCTCCGAGTACGCTGAATTTTGATTTAAATTTTTTTTTTTTTACATTTAACAGTTGACTATATTTAGTTTTTCGATTCATTGTGTATATTTTGCTTATTCTGTTAAGTTGATGTGTGCTAGATGGTTAAATACATAACGTGCTCGTGTTCTACTTGGGAATTCCAGCTTTAATAAGGAGATATTTTGGCCATGTAGAATTAGATGTATCTAAACTCGAATGTCTTTCAGGGTTTTTCTCAATTCACAAAGAAACTCCATGTGAGCCCAAATGTCTGTAGCTTACAATTCGTACTCAGACACCAAATTCACAAGCTACTCCTGCTTATACTAGAACTGAATAAAACCTAACAATTTATTTAGCAAAAAAAAGAAAGACATAAAATCATAGATTATCTCTTTGTGCATCTAATAGAAGTGAATAAAACATAAAATCATTGATTATCTATTTTCTTTTTAATATAATGTAAATAGATTAATGATGTTTCAGAAAATGGGAGAGGCAAAACTAGCAGTTCTGTTTGCATCTTGATCATATGCATATGGCGGAATATCTTTGAATGCAAAAGCTTATATTATTAGTATCAAGTTATCTAATGAACAGGCAAGAAGGACTTGCGACACCATGGCACCAAATCACTGCCTTCAAACTGAACTAGACATGTAAGTAAACTCAAGCCATCCCCACAAAATCTAAGCTTGCAAAGAAAATAAAAAGTTCAAAATATTGGAAGTACAAAAAGGCTGCACCAAAGTATTAACAAAAAAAGTCCGGAACCACAAACATAATTCACAAGTATTCTATCAAGCAAGCCAATCTTCATCATCATCGGTAAGCCATTCTTCATTGCTATCCTCGTCCTCTTCCGAATAGACAACTCTGTCATTCAGTGCGCCCACAGACTCGTGTTTGACATTCCAAATGACTTTAGCTTTGATCTCGAATTTTGTTCCGAGCAAGGTTTTATGAAACGTGCCTTTTAGATGAGCGTCAAACTCTAGAGTACTTGCAATGTTTTCATGTCACAAGAAAGGTTAATGTCCAAAAACAGTTTACATTTCAAAGGCAGAACTACGATGGATCTGGACAATGGAATTCGCTCTCCAGATTGCACTTTTATAATACGACCAGTGTTTTCCGACAAGAGGCAACTTGAAAACTCAGGTTTCTCACTATTGCTCGGACGAGCAGTAATAACTCCACCAACAGAAGCAGCAGAGCTATCCTTACTTAACAAGCTAACATCAAGAAAGGCTTCCGTAGCATAGTAAAACAATCCAAGAAAAATAATAATCTCTCCGCGTCCATCTTTGGACTTAAATCTTTTTTCTAAAAAGACGCATTCATTAGTACCGGGATTGGGATGCCAATCAATACGATTAGAGCCCTTGAAGGCACCACAAAAGAGATCAAGTGTAATGACAAGCATTCCACTAGGACACGAGATTGCTGCTAGACTAGGACTGGTGAGAGTAAGGGGGTGGTATTGTATTAGGACTTTTAAAGACTTTTAATGATTTTAAAAGTTATGGGGTATTCAATTCTAACTTTTAAAGAGTCTTTAAAAGTCTGGTGTTATTCAATTAAGACTTTTAAGAAGTATTTAAAAGTAGGGCGGTATTGAATTCAGACATTTATAGACTCTTTATAAGTATCTTGTTATTCAAAAAGTCAATGACTTTTAATGAGAATGACTTTTAACAAAAATTATAACTACATCCCTTGAAAAAAAAGTCATGAGTTTTTTGATAAGATTTGACATGACTTCTAATAATTCTATTAAAATCATATTGAATAAAATTGTTTCATTTACTGGCAATAATTTTTTTTTAAAATTTCTTGTCGCTTTTCTTCTCTTTCTTCCTCTTATTCCATCTCTTTTTCTTCCTCTTCTTGGTTTTTAATTTCCATATTTATTCATTTTAGTAAACAATATTATTGAGGGTGCGATCTTTTGCAATTTTGTAAAACTAGATCATCTTTTGCAATTTTGTAAAACTAGATCATAACACACAAAGTAAAATAAGAATCCATCAAACATTATAGTAATTCATGGGCTTCTAAAAATATTGTGCTTGTAAAAATTCACATAAAACACCAATAAAATAGCTCTGCATCATCATTAGCAATGAATAGTGACAAATATATAATTCTCAGATACAAATATGCAATGAATACTCAATTTAACAAGAAATATGTCTTGTATTCAATTTTTTGGTAATTGGATTAATCAGAGAACACACAATCGAATTTGGATTACAGTGAAAAAAGGTTAAAGAATTTCACAGCGTTGGCTAATATATGATATTTGTAGTTAGTCTAGTAAACCACAAAATCTATCAAAAAGTCTTTGAAAGTTTTTAGAAGTCATTTCATTAGGAGTCATCAAAAGTATTTCAAAATTTTAGTGACTCTACAAAAATCATTAAGAATCATTAAAAGTCTATAAAATCCATAAAAGTAATTATCCCAAGTATTGTCATTAAAAGTCATAATACAATACCACCCCCTAAGTTGATCACAGCGTTTCGAATCTGCATTGTCTACATTGTATATGTAATGATGATATCCATGATTTCGAACTTTGATCGAGTCAAGCTGCTTGTCTGCGTTACTTCCTCGCTGATATTAGTTTGAAAATATAGAAAAAATGATGCTCTTAGTTATTAGTTATCATATTTTTACGGTTTTATTATTTATTTAAATGAAATTGACTATGATATTATTGCAAAAAAAAAATACTTCAGTAAAAAAAATGAAATAAGTAGAAAAAGGTCATTATTTGTTTTTAATAATTATAATTTTGATATTTTATTTTATTAAATAAGATTTTTTTCAATGATTTTAGAAAAGAAATATAAGACATAATGTTTTTTACCTGAAAATTGAAATTGATTAGTTACTGAAAATAGAAAGGATAACATGTTTTACCTCTGAAAAAGATAAATTGATCTTTACAAAAAAAAAGATAAATTGATTAATTATTAGTAATTAAGATATTATTATTTAATTTTATTAAATAAAATGATTGATCACAAAAGAAGTTACAATAAATAAATGACTAAAGTGCAAGTGCCGAAATTTAAGTATCGACCGACCATCGATTCATAATTTTTTTTTAATATTATATGATGTGTTTTTTATTTTGGATTAAATTTTTTAAGACATGAATTTTGTAAGGTTAAATTTTTAAATGATTTGATAATAATTATATTGAAATCATCCATGATATTTCTAGAAAAGGAGAAATTTCTGTTAGAAAATATATAAAATATGATATGTTAGCTAAAAAGGGTAATCAGTTAATTATCAGTAATTATATATCATTTTCAATAATTATTTAAATTTAATATAAATTAAATTAACTACATGCATGATTTAAAACTTATATGATGAATTTTTAAATTAAATATGTTGTTGACGTGATTCGAACCTTGGATATTTAGTAATGTAATTTTAATATAAAATATACCTTATCATTATATCTAATGGTTCTTATCTATTTATTAAAAATGTAATGATCACTATTTATTGTATGGTTTATACTCATGTTTCCTAATTATAAACATATTTTTTAAATATATTAGCTTAGAAGCCATGCGAAGCAGAAATTTTTTTTAACTTATATAAATTTTTATTTAATTTGTCATTGAAAATTTTAAAATATAAATTTTTTAGGCTTAAAATTTTTGAATGATATGACTTCATTAATATTGGTGATTTTGAAATTTTAGTAATTTGAGCATAATATTGATGATTCTGTTGTGGGATGATGGTCGTGATTTTTGCAGATGGCAGGATTAATGGCAGGATTAATGGGGATGAGGTTAGTGGTTGTGATAATGATGTGTGTGACGTGATTGTGTTGGCGACGACGGAAGTGGATCAAACTTTCAAGAATCTCTATTCTAATACTCCCTCTCTCCCGTTAGGTTTAATACAGTAACATACTAGCTCCGTCTCAAAAAGATCGAGCTGATTTAATTTGCACGGAAATTCAGAAAAGATATAAAAAAGGAGTTTGTTAGATGAAAAGTGGATAAAATGATGAGAGCTATCAACATTTAATAATAGATTTGAGATGATGAAATAAGGTAGTGGGTGTAATAATATTTATAGTATTTATTAAATAAAAAAGGAGTAAGGTTAGTGGGTGTAATAGTAAAAGTAGTGTTCAAAAATAGTAAATATAGCAGGTTCATTCTTTTTAGAACGTCCCAAAAAGGAATAAGGATCAAATAAAATGGGACAAAAAAAGTATGTGACAACTCGGATCAAATCCCAAGCTTTTTCTAAAAATCCCAAACAAAATGGGAGAGGGAGTGTGTGCACTTAGTATAACTCTTACTTATATACTGAACAAATGCCTCACATCTCCTCAATGTAGGACAGAATTGTTACAAACTCCCCCACTTAAACTCCTGACATTCTTGTCAGGCCTGAAAGAATAGCCAATAGGATCCACATCGTATCTCTCTAGTCATTATGGGATAATACCGGATGGTTTCGTGTCCCTACTTTTGAACCTTTGTCCATTGTGAGATAATACCATCAGTCTTCGTGTCAAATCTCTAGCAACTTGTCTCAACAAGCTTTCGAGAGTCAACTCTAATACTATAAATGATAATCCAAGTCAAATATCAAGCCTTTTCCGAAAATCTGATCAAATCCAGATCACGAATCCGAAAATAAATCAAAGTATACTAGACTAAATGCAACCAACTTGGTTAGTTCACAAACCCACCACAAACCCCTAAAAGATCATGATTTTTTAAGTGTACTTAGTAATAACTCTTGCTTATATACCTAACAAATGTCCCAAATCTCCTCAATGTAGTATTGAGATATTTCTTGCTTACATATTGAACAAATGTTTCAAATTTTCTCGATATGAGATTGGGATGTTACATATGCGTTATAAATTTCCATTATATATAAATACACATAAGAAAACGTGTAAAAATATTTGAGGAAAGAAAATTGTTAGAATTGTTCTAATGAAAAATTATGAGACTTGTTTAACATGTCATAATGTGAATTTAAATGAATTCATATTGTTAGAATTGTTCAATTAATTATAATTGTATAGTAAAATTTCAATAAAAATATTAATATGTATACGTTTAATATAAAATAATTTAATATAACAAATACAGAAACAAAATTTTATAAATGTGGAGTAACCGGAAATTGTAGAGACATGAAAAAGTGTATATGGATCACACAAACTTATATTAAAATTCTATCTGTGATAAAATTAAAAATAAAAATAATAAAATTAAGATGTATAATTAACATATCCCTAATTATGTAACCAATTATAGATATAGTTAGGCCGGTGTAACTACTATATATTAAAGGAGAATACAAGGGCAAAAAATGCTAAAAAATGGTTGTGAAGTTACAATTTTACTCCTGCATGTCATAAAATTGCAAAAATGCCACCTTTTTATAATTTATGCCAAAAATATGTGATTTTCTGTATTTATTGGGAATCGAATCTCTAACCTCTTCTAACAAATTTAATGACATAACCACTGTGCTACATTGCATTTTGAGTTTACTTTCAAAATTTTATTAGATATGCCAGATATTCTCCTCTTATCCTAAGTTATTTTATTTTAACTCTTGAGTACAATAAAATGTTGGTTTAATATAGTTATATAGGGTCACGCTCTATGGAGAACCACACTAAACTGAGAACCTGAGAACTCTAATAAGTTAAGTTGCAGAACTTTAGAATTCATGTGTTTGACTTCAAAATTCAGATGCAAAACTTTTAAGTTCAGCACCAGAATGTTTGTTGAAAAAAGTAAGTTCAGTCATAGAATTTTGTAGAAAAAGTAAGTTCGGTTGTAGAATTTTTAGTTTCATGTGCATAACTTTGAAGTTCAGCAGCAGAAAATTATATTTTTAGTACGAAAGAAAATAAATTTTGCAGTAGAAACTCAATGGTAAGTAAGTTCAGTTATAGAATTTTGTAGAAGAAGCAAGTTCATTTGTAGAAATTTTAATTTCATGTGCATAACTTTAAATTCAGACTTTTAAGTTCAGCAGCAAAAATATTTGTTAAAAAAACAAGTTCATTTGTAGAACTTGTAGGGAAAGCAAGTTCAGTTGTAGAATTTTAATTTCATGTGAATAACTTTGAAATTCAGTAGTAGAACACTATGTTTTTAGTATGAAATAAAATAGATTTGTAGTAGAACTCAATGGTAAGTAAGTTCGGTTGTAGAATTTTGTAGAAGAAGCAAGTTCAGTTGTAGAAATATTTATTTTATGTGCATAACTTTTAAATTCAGTAGCAAAATACTATATTTTTATTACAAAATAAAATAGGTAGGTTCTGCAGTAGGATCCAATGATTCTCTGGTTCTCTTTTAGGCAGTGGTTCTCATTTGAATCAAACTCCGTTTTTTCGGTTAAAAATATCGTAATTTTATATATAATCATTTATTCAATCATCTTTACAAATTTTTATGATACTTGTATTTTTTTCAATTGAATATATATAAATTATTTTGTTAATTAATAAATTTTATTAATATATATTAAACTTCAACACAAGGCCAAAGTTTGCCAATTTAATGGTTGTATTAAAAAAATGTCATCCTTTAATAATTATGTAAAAAGTAATTAAATAATGTTTTTGTTGGGATTCGAACCACCGACCTTTTTTTTTATCATACTCATGTCATAACCAACTTTGCTACACTTAATTTTAAGATTTATTTAAAAATCCTATAAGATAAACCACATCTTCTCTTCTTGTATATTCCTCTTTTATTTTTATTTTTGAGTAAATAAAATATTGATTCATATTAATTATTTCTAGAATATTGGATGGGTAAAATTACAAAAAATATCTAATCGATTGAGTATACTCTACAATTCTCTTTTGACATTTTAGATAATTGATATAAAAATTAAATCTTAGATTATACATACTTTTTTTTTGAAAGGGAAGATTATACATACTATAATCGAATACAAAAAAAGAGGTTTATTTACATGCATATTCATGTAGATATTAAATTCTTGAAATAAAATTTGGTTTTAAGAAATATGTAAATTTTAGTTATCAAATCTACATAATTAATAATTGCATCACATTAGTTTTTAGGTATATAAAAATTTAAGGTCGCCCAACTATTTTGAATTTCAACGAATTGATTGGTCTAAAAACATAAATTTTTAAACATACACAAAATAATTGAAATTATATTAAAAAAATAAGAACTCAAAAAATAATTGAAAAATTGATCTATGTTACATATTAAAAAGTAACATAATTAACACTAAATAAAATCAAAAAAGACATAAATTTTCAAATCTAATATTACAAAACTACAATAAGTATTTATAATGATCAGTTAGACTATAACTCAATTATAAAGTATGGTTTATATGAATTTTTATATGTAATGACAAATTGATCAATATAATATACAATGATTGAATACTTAGATCAGGATACGATAAAATCAAAAAATGATTGTAAATTTCATATACATTCATGGGTCATTAAGGTCGTTTTATCATATTTAACATAAACTAAAATATTTATAAAATTTTAAAATTAAGTTAAAAAATAATTCAAAATATATAATTAAAAATGGTATGTAAAATTACAAAATAAATATTAAAATATTAGATAAATTGAAATTTTATCGTTTATCCTATTTTTAATTACAAAATTATTTGAATATATATACAATTTTGAACGAGAAATTAGTTCAGTGCCCGTGCTTTGCACGGGTTTTTACGCTAAGAATAATTAAAATGCGGTTCGTGTAAAAAAATACAATGACATCCACAATTTTTATAAAAAATTAATGAATGAGATAACCCCCAATAAATATTTATTTATACGATAACATGTAAAATACTCTTTATCACCGTTAATCACAATAATAACTTAGTAACGATATATGAAATGCGTGAATATAAAAATTGACACGACGCCCTTGCAACGGTAATCACAATAATAACTAAATAACGATATATGAAATATGTGTATATAAAATTAATACGATGCTCATGCTTTGCACGGGCTATCATGCTAGTTCATATGTATAAACTAGGCGCTACTTATGTAGTTTAAAATTCTACTTCCAAGATTTCCAACTCAGGCAACTCATATTTCGCTCCAAGAAAGTTGTAACTCGGCAACCGTCTTCTTTCATATCAAGTATTCAACTTTAGCTTTATATAATGATCAAGAATGTATTGCAAGATGTCTACCTTTTGATTTCTGAATGTACATGTTCTTTACTGGGATTTTCCAGAAAGATATCAAGAAATAGTCTATAATTTCATTATATTGCTACAGCAGTGCACATTCTTACTTATCAGGTATTCAACTTAGGTTTTAGAGTCAAATTTGTCTTGAACGAATTTATTTCAAGATCTAATGTACATGTTCTTTACTGGATTTTCCAGAAAGATATTAAGAAATAGTCTATAATTTCATTATATTGCTACAGCAGTGCACATTCTTACTTATCAGGTATTCAACTTAGGTTTTAGAGTCAAATTTGTCTTGAAAGGATTTTACATTTGGTTTCTAATTTTCCCATGTTCTTGATTGGATTTTCCAGAAAGAAATCAACAAACATTGGCATCTTTCATTTTATCACTACCCAAGTACATATTTCTTCAAATGTGTGTTTTTTTCCATCTACATGCATGAATATATATCTTCTTGATCTCTTGATTGATTATTTTCTTATCGGTTTTGAACTGTTCAATTTATGTGTGTTCGTTGGTATATAAATCTCTTGCTCTAAATTTCAAGACTTCAGATAATGATGATTTGCTCTTTTTTGATTTACTTCAGTTTTGATCACTAGCTATGAAACTAAGGCGATGCGAATTTATACCAACACTAAATCTTGACAACTTGTTGGGGCTTGCCAAGAAGGCCTTAACTCTACATTAGTATGATGTTGTCCGTTTTGGGTCGAGCCCGTACAGATTTGTTTTAGGCACATCCCAAAAGGCCTCATACTAATGGAGTTAACTAGCTGCTTATTAACTAGCAATCTGCCCCTCCCATAACCGATGTGCAACTCCCAACAATCTTCCCCTTCACACATCGGGCTCGACACCTGTCGAATCTGCCACCATTCTGTGTGATTTGCTCCCCTTGACCCATAATGGAAGTTCTTGGCCATCTGGCTCCCCCTGTGCCCAAATTGGAAGGCCCACCTGCTCCTCCTTAAGCCCATCCTGGGTGTAATAACCCTAATTTTTGTTAACATTTATAAAATACTTGGATGAATAGTAATTCCGGTATGTAAGGAAATCAATTCCCACCCACTTATGAGTAATGGAAAAATTGAGATTTTGAATTCATAATGAGATTATATAAGTGAAATGAGTGTATGCAAAAATCGTCAGAATTCGGAAAATCCTAGTTCACTAACGATTTACATTTTTACGAGAAATAAATAAATACGAAAACGATGACGAGGCCAAGAGAATTAAAATTTGGAAACCCCATATAGCCGACATATTAAGGTTGGAAGATTGGAATTTTGGAAATAAATTGAGAATTTTTACATAAAGAGTATTTCAAGAATTAATTAAGATTAACATGGAAATGTAGTAATAAAATTTGGAAAATAAGAATGTTGGCAAACATCCATGCAAATTCCATGTAAACACATGCAAGGTGGCTAGTCAACCTAGTAACCAAGTCAAAAAGCAAGCCAACTAGTAGTTAGTAGAATAGTTAGAAACTAACTAGATAGTTAGTGACATACTTCCATGAATTATGGATCACCAAGCAACAAAAGGTTACCTAGGCTTTGAAATTTAACTACTAGCTACTTGACATTTTATACACTATGATACATATCACATTATTAGACACAAATACAAAGCAAGCAAGCAAAGAAAACTCTCTCTCTCCCCCATTTTACACCATTCGGCCGAACTAGTAAGCAAGGGAGAAGGAAATTTTTTCCTCAACTTCCAACCATTCATAAATTACCAAATTTTAACCCTAGGTTCTACAAGGTGGTATTAAGGTATGGTTTAATTTTTAGAATTTTATTTAGTGTTTAGCATGGTGAGAAAAAGTTTTGAAGTTCAAGATGAATAGTATCTTAAGTTGAGTTCTTGTTTAGATCTTTAAGGTTAAAGCTCATATAGACTCACCAAGGTATTTTTAAGTTAAACCAAGCTCTTACAAGGTTACTAAAGCCTCAATAAAGATATAAAACTCCTTCACTCTTAGCCATGACAAGTTTATAGTTTGTACTTTTAAGATTTTCAAGTATTGATGTTGATCTTGGTGGGTTGGACTTTGGATTATAAGATCTTGAGAATTGATGTTAGTTATTATGTTGTAAGCCATGTTCTTGGAATATATAGTCTTATATGTGTTAAAAATGAGAATCTTGGTGATTTTGATGGTTGTATTAAAGTATGTTAGTAGATCTTGAAAGTTAAAGCCATAAAAAGTGAATGTTGGAGTTCTTTGTGACATGATCTATTTGTAATGGAAAATCGGACTACCAAACTTTATTTTCTTAAAACCCACTACACATATTTGGGAAGGTCTTGTTTTTTAGTTTTTAGGCATATAAAGTTCATTATGAGGGGACTTATGGTTTGAGAATTATGGTCAATTTAGTGGAGAGTGGTTCTGAGCAGAAACTGGTACGTTGAACTTACTTTGAGAGGCTAAACGAACCTCTTAAACATGGTTACAAATTATAAAATTTTTACAGAAGGTAGCTTAGTTAGTGGTTAAGGCCCTGTAAAAATTTGAAGTCAAAAGATCGAATTTTCGATTTTATAAAAATGTTTAAGTCGGAGTCGTGCATGCAAACTCAACTGCAGAATTAAGCACTCTTGTAGACAACCAAAGAGGTACTTAGATGATGGTAAGAGTTCTGGAAAAATTGTGACAAGTAACTTGGACTGTAAATAAGACAAGGGAAAAGAATTGGATTAAAAGGTTGCTTTTTCAATTTCATATAAATACTAGCTTATAACCCGTGCAATGCACGGTTCTTTTTTTTATTTTTATAATTATATTAATTTTTTTAATTTTATATGTTATTAATTTACATATCAAATTGTTGTTAAAAAATTGATATACATAAGATTTTTATACATTCGATTTAATATTTTTACTATATCTTAAATTATTAAAATTTGATTTGGAAGATTTTACAGCCCACGTGAAATTAACAAAAATTTCTTTAAATTAGTGATGGTTTAACAATTATTTTCCGATTAAACCTATGCAGAAACAAAAGAGAGATGAAATTGATGATTTTTTACGTTGAAAGTTGAGGTGAGTTTGCATCTGGTTTTGACTGAGTTCCATCAATAAACCCTAGCTTCAACTTTGTAGAGAGAGCAATTGATACAGACCTACTCCAATGATGATAATTGTGATCAGTAAGAACATCGCTAACCAGAGATAGCCCTGGATGATCAGAATTGCTCAGATAATATGGATGATTAATATCAATTACAGTGTTTGTAGCCATGGATTGTGAAGAAGATGCAGTATTAGCTGAGATCACAGCAGCATATGATCGCATTCTTAAACAAACACAATCGTTGACATAAGATGATACAAAGAATCAAGAGATAGAGCAATAGATCAAGAGCGATAGATCGAGAAAGAGATCGAGAGAGATCGAGAACGCAACTAGAAAAACTGTTTTGGACATCGGCTAAAAACCGATGTCAAAAAAAAATTTTGACCGATGTCTTTGCAGGTGTAGAGAAAGACCAGACTCTTTTACATCGGTTTTAAACCGATGTCTGAAGCAGTTGCAGACAACGTTTCCCTTTTATTTTCCGTTGTCTTTGGTTAATAATAATCATTATATAACTAGACTAGCTTTTCAAAATTGCTATATTATTTGATGTATGTCAACTTAAATATGTGACATATAGGGAATAAATTAACAAATACATCGATTTTATTTAAGGAACCGATGTCGAACAAGACTTTTGACATCGCTGATTTATATATCTGATGTTAATAAGTACAATAGACATCGCCTACTTGGAGCTTTACATTCTTAACCGTTGTTAAAGAAATTAAATAGAGTTCTTTAATTTGAAAAGAAATTAAAGAGAGTGAACGAGCTAATTAAACCCACCTTAGAGATTTAACTAATTGGGTCCAATCGAACCAACTCCATTTTCATGTAATCTTCGATTAGGGTTTGTGTTCTTCGATTAGGGTTTGTGTTCTTCGATTTGTTGAACGAGAGAGATGGGAGAGGGAGATGACGAGAGAGAGTGAGAGAGAAGTGAGAGTGAGAGAGAAGTGAGAGTGAAAGAGAGTTCTGAGAAAGGGGGAAAAGGGGGGCGCGGGGGGTTAAGGGGGGAATAGAATTTTGGTTAAGGGGGGAAAATAAAATTTGTTTAAGGGGAAATAAAAGAGAGAAAGAAAAGGTACTGTGTTTTTATTTTTTTTTAAATGCAATAGACAATGGTTACTTTAAAAATCGATGCAGTTGTTTTTTTTTTAAATGCAATTAGACAACGGTCACTTTGAAAATCGATGTGGATAAACTACTATAACATCGTTTTAAAAAAACAATGTTAAAAAAGGCTTTGACATCGGTGGCTTTACTATCAAATGTTAAAGGTGTGATGTCTATTGCAGTTTTTCTAGTAGTGGAAAGAGATTGAGTGAAATCAATCGAGAAAGTAATTAAATTCATGTAAACACTGAAGAATCAGGTAAAGAAATACAGTGTTTTAGCTCTGATACCATGTCACTTTGTAAAATGTAACCAGAAATCTAACTAACTTTACAGAGAGAAATGAAATGTAAAAGATGAAGATTCATTCTGTTAAGCTTGAATTACAAAATTCAGAGAAGCAGAGTATTTATACTAGGAGAACACACACTGAAACATTACATACACGAGACTGTGTATATCTAAATTGTAACTAACTTTGCTGACATGTCCTTTACAGCTGGCATCACAGTTGAGCTGTATATCAGTAACAGTTAGTAAACTGACCAGAAGTCTGTAAGGCTCTTTAGACATTTTGGCTGCTTGACCAAGGACTTAGAGCAACTCCAAGAGACTAGATATTAGGCCTCCTAAATCAAAATATAAGGATTTTGACACAAAAATGCACTCCAACGGTGTCTTAAGTGACTCCTTAAAACTTAAGACATGTCTCTTCTTCCTTATTTATAGGGGAATCCTAGTTCTCCCTTATATTATTTTCACCAATAAAATATTCATTTCCCTCCTTTTTTTGACATTCTTTTCCTCTCTCTCCTACTTCTTTCTTTCCCTTTAACATTATAATAATAATAAGGAACATACATAAGGAACATTGTTGGAGTAAGCATTCCTTAACTTGTCCTAAATTATTAAGAGGTCAATTGTTTATAATATTTTTAATGAATTCATTAGGAATCTCTTAGAGTTGCTCTAAGAAGGGTTAGGTTGATGCTTACTATATCTACGGCTCCTGCATCTGCCCCAAACCTTTTAGAAATTGGTACAATTCACTTTGCTCAAGCTAAGAATTCAGTCAGTTTATGGTAAACTGTGAGAAATTAAGTGGACTTTCTTACTTGTTTAATACATGCGTTTGTATTTTTGCCAAGTACACAAATGTGTTTGTTAGAAATATTCGGGTAGACAACGATGTTCAAGTACGCAACATAGCTACACAGAGTACTTACTGTTAGGTAGCAGCCTTGCCTAATTCTTTACCAAACTTTTTCACCCACCTACCACCACCAACCTCATCTACCACCACCAACCTCACCTACCACCTACTACATACTCCTATAAATACCCCTCTCCTCCTTCATTATCAAATACACCATAATTCTTTCTTCTCTCTATAGGTACTAGATAGTCCGTCTAGTAAGGGAGTCGGTTTAGCCCGCTTTCAGGAAGTGTCGGGATAGAAGGTCCCCGTGCCTAAACTATTCCTTAGGGTACTTGGGTTTGACTGCAGCCATCGGAGGTGGTCTCGCTTCTATCAGGTTGTGTGGCACTGTCCGGGTTGGGAGAGGGAGAGAAGGAAAGGTTGTTGGGAAACAGTGACATGGGAGGTTTTGAGATAAACACTTCAGTGAGTTGGGGATATACATAATAGGTATTGTAGGGTTGAATTTTTGTATGAAATTCAAGGGGCCGGATACCCGGATATTGTAATCTCTTTTATCTAGTGTGAAGTTGTTGCTTTTGTGGATGTAGACTGGGCCGAACCATGTTAAATCTCTTGTCTCTTTTACTGTATTGTTGGTTTGTTGCTTCATTACTATCACGTATATTTGTGGGATCTAAGCACACATATTTACTAAATCGCTTCCGCATTCGCATGGAATCGCGCAGATTCCTGACAGTTGGTATCAGAGCTAGTTGTGTCTAAATTATTGGTGTCGAAGGAAAGTCGTTAAGAAAAGTGGTTGTCTAATTTGGCGTCATTGTAACGGAAGTGCTCCCATTGTTTCTTACACTTACCTGACCAATTGATTTAGTTGTTTCGATTGGTTTGTGTGTGCAAACGGAGATCATGGCAAGTATTAAAGGATTCACGGTGACTCCATATGATGTTAAAGGAAGTTTTACTCTTTGGCAGAGAAGGGTAAAGGATATCCTAACCCAACAGAAGCTAGCAAGGGCTTTGAAGGGGAAGGAGGGAAAACCAACAAAGATGAGCGATGAAGATTGGGAGGATGCTGAGTCGCAATGCATGAATACCATGAGGCTATGCATTGCTGATAACATTATCAATAATGTTGTTGACGAAAGCACGCCGAAGGAATTATGGTCAAAGTTTGAGACATTGTATCTCGGGAAGAACTTGACTACAAAGTTAAATCTGAAGCGCGAGTTATACAAGTTGAAGATGGCAGCTCAAGGCAATGTTATTCAGCACATGAATGTGTTTAATGGTATTGTTGATCAACTTGAAAAGGTTGATGTAAAATTGGAGGAAGAAGATAAGGCCCTTATTCTTCTTACTTCGCTTCCGGAGTCATTCGATAATTTGGTCACAACCATTTTGTACGGAAAGGACACGCTAAAAATGGAGGAGGTTCAGTCAACACTTTTGTCAAATGATGGAAGGAAGAACCAGGATGGTGACAAGGACGGAATGAAAGTTTTGGCTTTCCGTAGTCAAAATAATAGAGGAAGGGGTGCTGTGAGAGGATCTACCAATAGCAGGGGTAAATCCAGATACAGTGAAAAGGGCATGCAGTGCTTTGGTTGCAAGGAGTGGGGTCATATTAGGCCGAATTGTCCGCTTAATAAGAAGGATCCAAATGCATCATTGGCTGTGGTTACTCTCGATTGTGAAGATGTTTGCACCGTCTTTAATCGAGGCACTAGTTCTCCAGGAGAATGGATATTAGATTCAGGGTCATCTTACCATGTATGTTCCGAGAGGGGGCATTTTGACAAATTCCAAGATACAAAGAGTGAAACAGTTTCTTTGGCTGATGGATCTACTTGTGAGATCAAGGGGATTGGAATTGTGAAAATCAAAATGATTGATGAATAGTTCGCAGCTTGAACGGGGTAAGATATGTGCCTAAGCTGAGGAAGAATATAATATCGATCGGTAGGTTGGCTTCAAAAGGCTACAGATGCTCTGTAGTAGGGGGAGCTATGAATATCAAAAGAGGCCGTGTGGTTCGGATGAAGGGAGAGCTACGTGGGGGAATATATCGTCTGATTAGTACGTGGCCAGAACGTACTGGAACTTCGAAAATCTGGTTATCTCGTGCACGAGGGAAGAGTGACTTGAAGGATACTGATGCGGTTGTATTGCCTTCCAGTCTAGACGATGGTGCAAAGACTGCTGGGATGGATGCTTGGTCGAAGGGGTTCCACGACATCAATGAGTAGTTGGTGTGTTGCAGCTGCATATGGGCATCGATCAACACGAATCAAGTGAGCAGTGAACCAAGCAACAGATTGATTTGTTTGTTATGCAGTTGGGGAGTAAATGAAAGATCGATGGTCACACTTGTGTGTGTGATGGTCACACTTGCCTGTATGATGGACTACATATGGGATTGGCCGACGTGAATCAATTGAGTATGTGTGTATACAACAGATTGCTTCACATGTATGTAGTTGGACAAATAGAGGTCAATGGTACACTTGTGCGTAAAACAAGTGGCATTCGAGAATGAATGTGCAAACTAGGGTATAGTTTGGAGACTTGGACTCGGGGGGAGTTTTGTCGTAGGAATGATACGGATCGAGGAAAGTTGGAGTTGTGCCAACAGGGCGCAGGTATGGAGTGCAAGTGAAGAGCTATGAGTTTTGGAAAGAGGGGGAGATTGTTAGGTAGCAGCCTTGCCTAATTCTTTACCAAACTCTTTCACCCACCTACCACCAACAACCTCATCTACCACCACCAACCTCACCTACCACCTACTACATACTCCTATAAATACCCCTCTCCTCCTTCATTATCAAATACACCATAATTCTCTCTTCTCTCTATAGCTGCTAGATAGTCCGTCTAGTAGGGGAGCCGGTTTAGCCCGCTTTCAGGAAGTGTCGAGATAGAAGGTCCTCGTGCCTAAACTATTCCTTACGGTACTTGGGTTTGACTGCAGCCATCGAAGGTGGTCCCGCTGCAGGGGTCTTTCTATCAGGTTGTGTGGCACTGTCCGGGTTGGGAGAGGGAGAGAAGGAAAGGTTGTCGGGAAACAGTGATAGGGGAGGTTTTGAGATAAACACTTCAGTGAGTTGGGGATATACATAATAGGTATTGTAGGGCTGAATTTTTGTATGAAATTCAAGGGGCCGGATACCCGGATATTGTAATCTCTTTTATCTACTGTGAAGTTGTTGCTCTTGTGGATGTAGGCTGGGCCGAACCACGTTAAATCTCTTGTCTCTTTTACGGTATTATTGGTTTATTGCTTCATTACTATCACGTACATTTATGGGATCTAAGCACACATATTTACCAAATCGCTTCCGCATTTGCAGGAATCGAGCAGATTCCTAAGACTTACTGACTTGAGATTCAAACAGCAAATCTACAAATCCCTTTTAATGCCTATGCAAGCAACTTTAATGTGTGTCTACAATACCTAGTTTCAAGTTTCAGTCCTAACAAGTTCTCATTTTATAACGGGGTTTATGTCTTAATTGGAAATTCTGAGTTTACTGACTGAAGCAAGCTCGGGAATAAGGCCTTCACCAATAAATTAAAAAGATATTAGAAATAAAATGCAGGTTGAAGAGGGAGGTCATTCAGAATCCGCTGGCTCCAGAATCCACCTCTCAGTTATGTCCTAAAAGAGTAGAAGCAAGCACATTAATTAGCTAACTTCAAATTTCCGAGCCATTAGCTTTAGAATTCTGGTTTCTAAATTTCGATCATCACGGTGTTCTGATGTTTCTTCTTTAATATGGTACATGAAGTACAGAAAACCTTTCTCAACGCGCACCCTGGACAAAAATCATAGATATCTACTACAATAATCGTTTTTCATGATAGGACGCTTACTTATTATAGCTAGTCAGACAATGCTAAATATTGCAGATGATGCACATTCTAGTTCTCAACATAGAGCAGCACTTGTTAGCTTAAAGCCTCAACATAGAGCTTCGGTACAACAGGCCTTAGTGTCTCAAATAAATAGAGATTTACAAAGTTGTATTTGGACTTAATAAGAGCCAACTGTCATACTATCCAGCTGTCATTCTGTTTGTTTGTTAGTAGAGTTGCTGGTTGTATAAATACCAGACATCTATTTCATTTCATGTAACTTTACATTTTATCAATATATTAGTTGTCTTCTTCTTCAAGCTTTTCATACATTCATCCGTACACACACACACACACTGCTAAATCTATTATGGTATCAGAGCTATCATGACTGTTTGACGATCTATTTCGATGAAGAAGATGATGTTCATCATATCAATTGCGTTTCGACTCGGTTGATTATGTGATTTGTTTCTACTTTTGGTGATTTACGGTGATTTTCGATACAAATCACAGGTTTCATCGTTCCTCTCTTCTTTTGTGTAGTTTTACAACGATCGATTGCTTATCGGCGTTGTTAGAGATGCATTGTTGATGTTTTACTCTGTTTTGGTTCGTTTTCCTGAAATTTTCTCAATTAAAACCCTAGTTTTACAGTCATGATGTATACTAGTTACGCAAATGTTGTTCAAGGAGCTGGATCTAGTCGTAATATTGTTACAAATACTCGTAATAATGTTGATGAAGATGTAATTGATACGGAGTTGACTGATGGTGATAATCGGAGTAATGAGAATGTTACTGGACTTGTTTATAATCCAGACGTAGTTGATAACAATCTTCATCCATTATTCATCCATAATAGTGATCATCCTGGATTAGTTTTGATTGCTAAGAAGTTAGTTGGACCAGATAACTATGCTCCATGGAGTAGGTCTATGCAAATTGCACTCAATGCCAGAAATAAGTTTGTTTTAGTCAATGGAACGTATGAGAAACCTGCTCTTACTTCTCCACTTTATGCTCAGTGGGAACGAGTTAATGATCTTATTATCACTTGGATCCTTAATTCAGTTGCAGACGAGATCAGTGATGGTTTGAATTACGTCACTACTGCCTCTGAGGTTTGGAATGAATTACACGAGAGGTTTTCTGGAGTTAATGGACATAGGATTTTTCAAGTCTTAAGAGATATTCACAGTTTGGAACAAGGGACCAAGTCTGTTGAAGTGTATTTTCACAAGTTAAAAGGTCTCTGGGATGAATATTCTGTGTTAGAGCCCACTGTTACCTGTGTTTGTGGTGCTCAGAAAATTCAAGTTGAAAGAGAGCAGAAGAGGAAGCTTCTACAATTTCTTATGGGTTTACATGAGAGCAATGCTACTATACGAGGTCAAATACTGATGATGAGTCCATTGCCTACTGTTTCTCAGGCTTATGCCTTTGTTAAACAAGATGAAAAGGCTAGGCAAGGTTTTCAAGGTGTTCTGGCTGCATCAAATCCACTTGCCAATGCCTTAGTTGGAAGTTTTGTTAATGCTTCTACAAATGTTGGCACAGGGTATAAGAAATCACCAGTGAATTCTACTGGTACAACTAGACCAGTGGTGAAGTGTACTTATTGTAATTTCACTGGTCACACTAGGGACAATTGTTACAAATTAATTGGGTATCCACCTAATTGGAAGAAGAAGAAGGAGGGTTCAGGTGTTGGTTCTTCTCCTCAAGTTGCTGGTTCTGGTCAATTCAGGCCATTGCCTAAAAGCTCTCAACCTCCTACACAGGCTAATGTTGCAGCAATAGCACCTATGTCTGGCATCTCTGATCAGTTTAGTCAGATGCAGCAGCAAATCAATCAATTAAGTCAGATGATGAATTTCTTTGTTGGAAATGACAAGAGTTCCCATAGTCCAGAAGATCATTTAGCAGGTATGGTCATATCTTCTGCCAATTTAGTAGTTAATGCCTGTTCTACTTATGCTTGTCTCATAGACACAGGAGCCACAGATCACATGTGTTGTTTCATTGATCTTCTATCAGATGTTTAAACTTTAGCTCATCCTATTAGCATTAGTTTGCCAACTGGTGCTACTGTATTGGTTCATAAGACAGGCACTTTCAAGATACACCCTAAACTGATTTTGCACAATGTGTTTTTTGTGCCATCCTTCTCTTACAATTTGTTCTCAGTTTCTAAATGGAATGCAGACTCAAAAGGAGTTGTGTCATTTTTTTCTGATCATTGTGAGTTCCATGATCAAGAGTTGAAGAATTTGTTAGCTACTGGCAAACTTATTGATGGCTTATATCATCTAGAATTTCAGCCATTGTTGTCTGTTTTTCCTACTTCTAGTTATTCTTTCAGTGCTTCGTCTCGTCTTAACACTGTTCAGTCTAAGGCTCAACTTAGTGTGCTATGGCACTTAAGATTAGGTCATGTGTCAAATGAGGTTTTACACAAGATTCCTGAAGTATCTGGTTCTGTAGTTGACAACTGTAATAAGCAGTGTCCTGTTTGTCCTTTATCCAAGCAAACTAAGTTACCTTTTCAACTTAGTGATAGTCGAGCTTCTGCCATTTTTGAGCTGATTCATGTCGATTTATGGGGACCTTATGCCTTTGAAACACATACTGGTTGTAAGTTTTTTCTCACCATTGTCGATGATTATTCACGAAATGTGTGGACCTATCTTCTACCTACTAAACAACATGTTGTTCTTCAACTCAAACATTTTTTTGCCTATGTTGAAAAACAATTTCATACAAGTGTCAAACAATTTCGTAGTGACCATGGCACAGAATTTTTCAATGCTACCTTTTCTTCGTTTTTACTTGATAAAGGAGTGTTGCATCAAGCTTCTTGTGTTGGTACTCCTGCCCAAAATGGTCGTGTTGAGCGTAGACATCGTCAATTATTGTCTATAGCCCGAGCTTTACGTTTTCAGTCCGGTTTGCCAATTAAATTCTGGGGGGAGTGTCTTCTAACTGCGACATATATTGTCAATCGAGTTCCTACACCAGTTTTGCATAATAAATCTCCTTTTGAATGTTTGTACAAACAGCTTCCTGATTATAGTCTTTTCAGAGTGTTTGGCTGTTTATGCTACGCTTCTATTCATGATTCTGACAAGTTTAAACCTCGAGCTATTCGTTCAGTTTTTCTGGGATATCCACATGATCACAAGGGTTACAAATTGCTCAATTTAGAAACTCGACAGCTTTTTGTAACTCGACATGTTGTTTTTCATGAAAATTCTTTTCCATTTCATGATGGTACTCATACCAGTTCTTCTTCTGACCCTTATTTCCTTAACCATTGGGTCACTCATTCGATGGGAAATGATGATCCTATACTTCCTAATGTTGATACATCTCAATTTGACAACACTGACCATATATTGCCTTCCATCTCTTCAGAATCTGGTTCTACTTCACAGTCTGTTTGTCCTAGTTCAGATTCTTCTATTGTTGTTAGTTCAACTCCTGTTGTTCATACTGACCATGTTGATCAGTCTGCTGACTCATGGCATAATTCACCTCCTGATAGTGACACTTTGGTCAACTTATATCCTGATGTTGATGTCCCTTCTGCTACTGTTGATCATTTGCGTCGAAGGTCATCTAGAAACCGTCAAATACCAGTTTGGTGGAAAGATTATCAGTGCAATCCTGGTCCTGTCAAATATCCTTTGGCAAATTTTGTGTCCACTCATTCTTTTTCAACTAGTCATTCTGCCTTCATGTCTCAGCTTGTCACTCTTAAGGAACCAAAGTCTTTTGCTCAGGCAGTGGTTGATCCTAATTGGGTTATTGCCATGAATAAAGAGCTCGATGCCCTTGAGGCCAATAACACTTGGATTTTAGTGCCTCTTCCTGAAGGTAAATCTACTGTTGGATGTCGTTGGGTTTATAAGATCAAATATAAGGCTAATGGTGAGATTGATCGCTACAAAGCCCGTTTGGTAGCTAAAGGCTATACTCAAGAGCCGGGAGTGGACTTTCATGATACGTTTGCACCAGTTGCTAAAGGTGTAACTGTTAAGACAGTCATGGCTATTGCTTCTTCCAAAAACTGGCCAATTTTTCAACTTGATATTAATAACGCATTTCTTCATGGAGACTTATTTGAGGAAGTTTATATGGATTTACCTTTGGGGTATATGGTTGATTCTTCTACAGCTCATTTAGTTTGCAAGTTGATCAAATCGTTATATGGTCTGCGTCAAGCTTCACGAGAGTGGAACAAGAAATTAACAGTTTTTTTGTTGGAGTTTGGTTTTAAACAGTCTATGGCTGATTATGCTTTATTTGTTCATCAACAAGACACACATTTTACAATAGCTGTTGTGTATGTTGATGACATCCTGTTAACTGGTAATAATACAGATTTCATTGTTTTAGTGAAAGAGGCACTACACACCAAATTTAGTATTAAAGACCTTGGTCAGGCAAAGTATTATTTGGGATTGGAAATTTCTCGAAGTGATTCAGGATTGGTGTTAAGTCAACAAAAGTTCATTTTAGACATGTTGTCTAGTACTAATCTTTTACATTCCAAGCCTCTTTCAATTCCTTTGGACCAGAATATCAAGCTTTTTGACAATGACAAATCAGGAGCTTTGATCAAGAATCCTTCTTTATACAGGAGTTTGGTTGGTAAAATGTTATATTTAACTTTTAGTAGACCAGACATTAGTTATCCTGTTCATCTCTTAAGTCAGTTTTTGCATTCTCCTCGTGAGAGGCATTTAGATGCCTTGTTTCGTGTCCTTAGATACTTGAAGTGCACAGCTGGTTTTGGTTTATTTTTCCCAGTTAATAGTCCTTTGGTTTTACAAGGATATTGTGATAGTGATTGGGGTGGTTGCACTATCTCTGGTCGATCTGTGACTGGATATTGTTTGAAACTTGGTTCTGCACTAGTGTCTTGGTAAGCCAAGAAACAGTCTGTTACTTCTCAAAGCACAGCAGAGGCTGAGTATCGTGCTTTAGCTGCTATCACTACTGAAATCATGTGGATGAGATACCTACTTGCAGACCTGCTTATTCCTGTTACTAATGCTGTTGTTGTTTTCTGTGACAATCAGGCTGCAGTTGACATTGCTAATAATCCAGTCCAACATGCTCGTACGAAGCATATTGAATTAGATTGTCATTTTATTCGTGAAAAGGTACAGGCAGGTATCATTCTTCCTCAGAAAATTTCTTCCAAAGAACAGTTGGCAGATGTGTTCACAAAGGCTCTAGGCAGTACAGCTCATTGGCATATCTGTTCCAAACTGGGCTTACACAATCCTTGTGCATCTCCAGTTTGTGGGGGGAGTATTGCAGATGATGCACATTCTAGTTCTCAACATAGAGCAGCACTTGTTAGCTTAAAGCCTCAACATAGAGCTTCGGTACAACAGGCCTTAGTGTCTCAAATAAATAGAGATTTACAAAGTTGTATTTGGACTTAATAAGAGCCAACTGTCATACTATCCAGCTGTCATTCTGTTTGTTTGTTAGTAGAGTTGCTGGTTGTATAAATACCAGACATCTATTTCATTTCATGTAACTTTACATTTTATCAATATATTAGTTGTCTTCTTCTTCAAGCTTTTCATACATTCATCCGTACACACACACACTGCTAAATCTATTACTAAACAACCGAGAAAGAGTGGATTTTTTGAAGACCTCGGTTTAGAGTCGAATTTCACTTGTGAACATTCGTAGGCACTATTTCAGTTAGAAAAACATCAAGCATATACATCATTCTAGTTTTTGGTTTCGAAGAAATAAAAAAAATCTTCTTGTTTAATTTGTTAATGTTTGCCCGCTGATAAAAAATAACGTTGACTATGAAATTTATATGTATAAAATTTAAAAATATGTGAGAATTGTGAATGTATTTGGGGGACCATTAAGATTTATAGGTTCATGGAGGACCAAATACACTTAACAACCAATTTTAGTGCATAACACCGAAGGAATACAAGTTCTTGGAGGAGGTTTTGGGAGGACCATGGCCACCCATGCCCCCCTTTCATAGTAATGATGCTAACTATTGTATTCATACATACGAGATGCAAATAAAGCGCAAGGATACAGATCCCTTTAGTGTCGATGTAAGCAACTCTAAAGACTTAAGGTATGTCTAGAATTCGTAGTTTTGAAGTTTTAGGGGCTAACATTCTACAAGTGCTCATCTTTGAAGTGGGATTCATCTTTTTAATTAAGCATTTGCGGACATTTTACAAAGAATAATTGCCAGAAGGGTGTATTTGAAAGAAGTAAGCCTTTGCGGATATATTACTGGTAGAAAAGAACATGAGAATTAAGTTTTCGCAGATCTATTTAGAAAATTGAGGAAGAAAACGCAAGCAATGTACTTTTGTGAGTAGCCTGAATCATTTCAGATATTAAGAATTCACCTCTCTCTCTCTCTGCTATGTCAAAAGATTAGAAGCAAGCACACTAGCTAAGTTAAACTAGCCATTGCCTTTGAATATCTGATTGCATAACTTTGGTCATTGCATTGCTGAATCATTGATCATCATGGTGTCCCCCCCACCCCCCTCTATTCAGTGCACGAGGAGGTGCATTCGACTACAACCATTTCTTTTAAATCTGTTCACAGCTTCAGGTTATATATTTCTTTTTTGATGTGTTACAGGACTGCCAATTAAGAAGTAATATCATTAGTTGTCTTGTACTTCTCAGAGCTTGAAAATTCGTACTTCTTTTGAATAGAGAAGAATATATATATTGATCTGTATGGACTCTGCATCAAATCCTACAGGCTATATAAGCTGTAAGGCCTAGTCTGGAATGCTGTTTCACAAATGGAAGAAGCAATACTAGAAGCTTGTGCATCATGCTCATGCTCATGCATATGGCGGTATATGTTTGAATGCAGATGCTTTATTTTTTCTCGAATATGATATACCAACAGAAAGGACATAAACACACTAAACCACTGGGTGCCATAAAACTTCTGGGAGGCTACAGCCAGAAAACTGAACAAACATGTTGGTACAGTGCAGCACAAAATTGAGCTCGGCAAATAAATTTATTAAGTCTTTTGGAAAGTTACATCAAAGGTAGTCCCATAAATAGCTCGGAATCAAGAAAGAATAGGGTCACAGTCCTTAGTACTTACACCCACGCGAGTACTCATCGAAGAGGTGTTCATCATCCTGGCAAAGCTAATCTTCATAGGCCTCATCCTAACATAACAAATGTCACGGGTTCGAACCTCACCAGCCCCCTGCGTGTAGCCGTGTTGGAGAGACAGTGGAAGATTTGACGAAGGTAACCGTGGATTACTGAGCGTATCGCTTAAGTGCCCGGCCACTGGGTCTTACCGCATGGTTAGCATGATTTACCTGCCGGTGTTAACCATAGGGCTGGTCGGCCGGTCCTGGGCAAATTTGACGAACATAACAAATGTCATTCAAGGCCTCCGTGGACTCGTGTTTAACATTTGAAATGACTATGGCTTTAATCTCACAGTTCTTTCCAAGTAGTGTTTGTGATGCATCATGCGTGCCCATCTACATGAGCACCAAACACATTATATAGCATCAATCCACGTGGAACTCAATATTTTGTGAATGTTAACGTCCTTGAAGCAACATATGAAACTCCTTTTAAAGCAGATGAATTTAACATTCAGAATGCAACCAATTTCTCGAAAGAATGCAAATCTGAATCTGAAATAATGTCCATGTGAAACTAGAAATCAGTATCCTGGGGTCATTATCCAATGTATCAAAGCAAAAGTTGGGGTGACATTCAATAATAGTTCAAATCCTCAACGGTGTAGAAGAACATTTTCACCTAAAAACGCAGCAGTCACAAAACATTGATCTTCACCTAAAAACTCGGTAGTCACGTAATATACTAATTTGCTTGACACCTGAGAACAACTGAGGATATCAACGGTAAATGCAGTATATGTGTTTGCTTAAACTTGAATGAGATGAAATGCAAGACATTCCTGAATATATTTTTTCCCTGCCAAAGTGTATGATTGTATCTGTTGCTGAATCGTAAATAGTTCTCGTAGGCTGTAGATAAATGTGCCTGATTTACTCTTATGTTGGCATTGAAGCCTTACTGCCTTAAGAATCTTATGAACTTGAATAATAGTTGGTAGGGGTTAGGCTCCAGAGAAAACACCCTTAAAAAGAGAACGAGAGAACACATCATCTAACCATTGAATCTATTAGATCTAATGGTCCCGTCAACAACACCCAATACAAAAAAGTCTTATAATTCTACCCTCTATCCATTCATTAAAAAAAATATAAAAAAAAAATTTGAAAAAAATAATAATGATGATGATGTCACTGTGACGTCACAACAGGTTTTTTAATTTTAAAAAAAAAAAAATTTTTAATTTTTTTTTTTTATGAATGGATAGAGACTAGAATTATAAGACTTTTTTGTATTGGGTGCCCCTGGCGGGGCCATTAGATTTAATAGATTCAATGGTTAAATGATGTGTTCTCTCATTCTCTTTTTAAGGCCTTGGCCTAGTTGGTAGTATCCATATTTTTTTATTTATTAAAAAAATATCCTTAGAGAAAGAAGGTAAGAATTTGAATTCCTAACATCATTAAGCACTAGGAGCACCTCACATGCTTTCAATTGTAGGAACACATATGGTAGCATGTATTTATCAACTAAACCATTTAGCAAAAAACCAAGTCATATCATATTATACTGACATGCAAACCAGATAGCAAACAGGAGTAGCAAATAACAAATGGCATGCACCAGGACATGTCCTTGCAAAGTTTGTTTAACCCAACTGAAAGATAATGAAAAAAAATACATATTGGTGGTAAGCCTTGAAAAGATTTCCAGATTGCAAGTGAAATTAGAAAATTCCTACCTACATTTGCCAAACAGAGGAAAAAAAATACTGCAATATTTCATATGCCGCATATACAAATGTTGATCAATATATTGATGATTTTGACATCTTTGTGATACATATATAAACATAAAAGTAACACTCTCCAATTTAAACAAAAATTGAAGGGAATTGTGTAGAGAAAGAATGTTGTAAAATTAAGATCTTTGCATGGTAACGAATATAGCGAAATACTTGTAAATCCAATTCTGGTCCAGATGATACCCAAAAGCGGCAAGAATAAAAGAAATGTAAAGTCACATGCGGGCATATCAATTGAATGATAATTTAAGAATTAAGAGATGACGAAATAATCACTGAAACAACTGATATCCTTACTGCTATGACTATTATCTTTTCTCGGTACTAAGTAATAATATTTTGAGGAAGAAATTTACTAAAAAAAAACGCTACTCTTTACTCAGAAACAGTGCACTCACCCCACCAGCATTCTTTGAAGACTGAGCATTCCAAAAATCCAACTGGGTATTCAACATGCTTCTCTGAAAATCATTCTCACTCTTGACCAAAATAATTGACAACTTTCAGCTCCAAACAAAGGACTCCAACTGAATTCCAGATTTCAACAAACCTTCCTCATATACGTAAACACAATACATACACTGTATTCCAATAAATAACAAAGATAACCAACTGCATATGAACAGACCAACATCGCATTGAAAATGTATGGATGACAAACAAGAAAGAAAAAAAAAAGATACTGCTACAAGTTAGATATGCTTTATTATATTTTATTATATTATTGCTATCCAGCATGCAATCCACCAGGCCTAGTGACATCCCATCACTCTTAAAAGAAAGCTCATGATATATATTCTTCTTTAGATATGCATGAAAAGATTAAATAACAAAACAGAACAGATCGTCAATAGGCCCATTACAAAACCCTCGAGAATTAAAGAAATTTCTAATTTATTTCCTAGATAGTAATTATTATAAGTATGATTGTAAGCTAAACACACAGTTGGAAGTGAAATTATTGTTAGGAATCTTCCCGATTCCCTGCGAATGCGGAAGCGATTTGGTAAATGTGTGCGCTTAGATCCCACAAATATACGTGATAGTAATGAAGTAACAAACCAACAATACAGTAAAAGAGACAAGAGATTTAACGTGGTTCGGCCCAGCCTACATCCACAAGAGTAACAACTTCACACTAGATAAAAGAGATTACAATATCCGGGTATCCGGCCCCTTGAATTTCATACAAAAATTCAGCCCTACAACACCTATTATGTATATCCCCAACTCACTGAAGTGTTTATCTCAAAACCTCCCCCTATCACTGTTTCCCGACAACCTTTCCTTCTCTCCCTCTCCCAACCCGGACAGTGCCACACAACATGATAGAAAGACCCCTGCAGCGGGACCACCTCCGATGGCTGCAGTTAGACCCAAATACCCTAAGGAATAGTTTAGGCACGAGGACCTTCTATCCCGACACTTCCTGAAAGCGGGCTAAACCGACTTTCCTACTAGACGGACTATCTAGCAGCTATAGAGAGAGAAGAGAGAAAAGAGAAAGGTGTATTTTAGAATGAAGGAGGAGGGAGGTATTTATAAGAGAAAAATGTAGTAGGTGGGGGAAGGGGGGTTGTTGAAGTTTGGTATGAGTTTGAAAATAAACCTAGTAGGCTGCCTAACAATCTCCCCCTATTTCCAAACTCACAACTAATCACTTGCACTCCATACCAGCGCTCTGTTGGCACAACTCCAACTTTTCCTCGATCCGTATCATTCCCTACGACAAAACTCCCCCCGAGTCCAAGACTCCAAACTATACCCTAGTTTGCACATTCATTCTCGAATGCCCACTTGCTATACGCACAAGTGTACCATTGACCTCTATTTGTCCAACTACATACATGTGAAGCAATCTGTTGTATACACACATACTCACTTGATTCACGTCGGCCAATCCCATATGTAGTCCATCACACACGCAAGTGTGACCATCACACACACAAGTGTGACCATCGATCTTTCATTTACTCCCCAACTGCATATCAAACAAATCAATCTGTTGCATGGTTCACTGCTCACTTGATTTGTGTTGATCGATGCCCATATGCAGCTGCAACACACCAACTACTCGTTGATGTCGTGGAAGCCCTTCGACCAAGCATCCATCCCAGCAGTCTTTGCACCATCGTCTAGACTAGAAGGCAATACAACCGCAGCAGTATCCTTCAAGTCACTCTTCCCTCGTGCACGAGATAACCAGATTTTCGAAGTTCCAGTACGTTCTGGCCACGTACTAATCAGACGATATATTCCCCCACATAGCTCTCCCTTCATCCGAACCACACGGCCTCTTTTGATATTCATAGCTCCCCCTACTACAGAGCATCTGTAGCCTTCTGAAGCTAACCGACCGATAGATATTAGATTCTTCCTCAGCTTAGGCACGTATCTTACCCCATTCAAGCTGCGAACTATTCCATCGAACATTTTGATTTTCACAATTCCAATCCCCTTGATCTCACAAGTAGATCCATCAGCCAAAGAAACTGTTTCATTCTTTGTATCTTGGAATTTGTCAAAATGCCCCCTCTCGGAACATACATGGTAAGATGACCCTGAGTCTAATATCCATTCTCCTGGAGAACTAGTGCCTCGATTGAAGACGGTGCAAACATCTTCACAATCGAGAGTAACCACAGCCAATGATGCATCTGGATCCTTCTTATTAAGCGGACAATTCGGCCTAATATGACCCCACTCCTTGCAACCAAAGCACTGCATGCCCTTTTCACTGTATCTGGATTTACCCCTGCTATTGGTAGATCCTCTCACAGCACCTCTTCCTCTATTATTTTGACTACGCAAAGCCAAAACTGTCATTCCGTCCTTGTCACCATCCTGGTTCTTCCTTCCAGCATTTGACAAAAGTGCTGACTGAACCTCCTCCATTTTTAACGTGTCTTTTCCGTACAAAATGGTTGTGACCAAATGATCGAATGACTCCGGAAGCGAAGTAAGAAGAATAAGGGCCTTATCTTCTTCCTCCAATTTTACATCAACCTTTTCGAGTTGATCAACAATCCCATTAAACACATTCATGTGCTCAATAACATTGCCTTGAGCTGCCATCTTCAGCTTGTATAACTCGCGCTTCAGATTTAACTTTGTAGTCAAGTTCTTCCGGAGATACAATGTCTCCAACTTTGACCATAATTCCTTCGGCGTGCTTTCGTCAACAACATTATTGATAATGTTATCAGCAATGCATAGTCTGATGGTACTCATGCATTGCGACTCAGCATCCTCCCAATCTTCATCGCTCATCTTTGTTGGTTTTCCCTCCTTCCCCTTCAAAGCCCTTGCTAGCTTCTGTTGGGTTAGGATATCCTTTACCCTTCTCTGCCAAAGAGTAAAACTTCCTTTACCATCATATGGACTCACTTTGAATCCTCCAATACTTGCCATGATCTCCATTTGCACACACAAACCAATCCAAACAACTAAATCAATTGGCCAGGTAAGTGTAAGAAACAATGGGAGCACTTCCGTCAAAACGGCGCCAAATTAGACATCCACTTTTCTTAACGACTTTCCTTCGGCACCAATAATTTAGACACAACTAGCTCTGATGCCAACTGTTAGGAATCTTCCCGATTCCCTGCGAATGCGGAAGCGATTTGGTAAATGTGTGCGCTTAGATCCCACAAATATACGTGATAGTAATGAAGCAACAAACCAACAATACAGTAAAAGAGACAAGAGATTTAACGTGGTTCGGCCCAGCCTACATCCACAAGAGTAACAACTTCACACTAGATAAAAGAGATTACAATATCCGGGTATCCGGCCCCTTGAATTTCATACAAAAATTCAGCCCTACAATACCTATTATGTATATCCCCAACTCACTGAAGTGTTTATCTCAAAACCTCCCCCTATCACTGTTTCCCGACAACCTTTCCTTCTCTCCCTCTCCCAACCCGGACAGTGCCACACAACCTGATAGAAAGACCCCTGCAGCGGGACCACCTCCGATGGCTGCAGTTAGATCCAAATACCCTAAGGAATAGTTTAGGCACGAGGACCTTCTATCCCGACACTTCCTGAAAGCGGGCTAAACCGACTTTCCTACTAGACGGACTATCTAGCAGCTATAGAGAGAGAAGAGAGAAAAGAGAAAGGTGTATTTTAGAATGAAGGAGGAGGGAGGTATTTATAAGAGAAAAATGTAGTAGGTGGGGGAAGGGGGTTGTTGAAGTTTGGTATGAGTTTGAAAATAAACCTAGTAGGCTGCCTAACAATTATCTTCAAATCCTACATTTGCACCAAACAGTAATGGAACAAGCTCTACCTGAATCCTTCCGTATGTTGCAGATACACACACATTGAAAAAAAATACTTGAATTATTTATGAATCTTAAAAAATAAACCGCAAGATGCATAAAAACATAAAAGTGAGCAACCCATTTCAAGATAATTAAGGGTGGATTTTGTGTGAGGGAGAGTGTTGTACAATTCATATGTTACTATCTCGTAGGATGTATGAGTTGTTTGATCATAATAACCTAGCATACCTTACCCAACCTTAGAATACGAGGGCCGTAATTCTTGTCATAGAAAGCACTAGCTGTACGGTCACCTTAAGAGTTACAACCACCCCAACTATTGTGCGATACACTCGTAAATCCTTGTCCGATTCTGATCCAGATGATACCCGAAAACGGTAAGAGTAACAGTGATGTAAAAAGATCACATAAGCCCATATTAATTCAATGATGATTTTGCCCCTCGCAAATTTCAACAGAATTCGAGAGATGGCGAAATGAACACTGAAATAACTGATATCCTTACTGAGTTCAAAATCAGCTCGGAAATGCGAGTTAGCCGATTTTTAGAACACTGATTTTGGGTTAAGGAACGCCAAAGAGGGGCATGGGGATATTGCCGAAGGAAAATGTTAGAGACCCAAAATTGTTCCCAAATTTTTTTACAAAAACTGACGTATTACACCTATAATTGGTAATTTATTTAATAATAATATGAGACACATAGTTTTCAAAAAAAAAAAAAAATAATATGAGACACATCATACATATGTATGCATCCCCAGTCAAATCTTTCTATTTGTCATGTCATGTCATTTGTGATAAATTTTGAGAACATTTTTGGGATACTCATGGTTGAATTTATGTAAAAGAGAAACAAATAATAAAAAATAAAAAATATATAAATACACTAAATACGTTTCTCTAAACTTATTTAAATAATTACTTAAAAAATTATTTAGGTTGTGCTTCAAATATTATTTAACAAAAAAACTGATAAGATATTAAAGTTGTGAATAGATTTTAAGAAATCAATTTTTTCATAAATAAAATTAAAAAACTAATTATTTGTAATATAGTAAAATAATTGAGTAAAAAGAATATAAGAGAAAATTTTAAATGATTTTTGAATTATAAAAAATATTAAATTTCGTTTAAAAGATACAAAAAAAATCAAAAAGCTTTAAATTTATTTTAATAAAATACATATTATTAATTTTTATTGTTATTATTGTAGAAGAAAAAAATAAAGGGATGCAATAAACAATACTCAATCTCTTTGTACTTGTATGTGAAACAAAATTACTACTCCCTCAGTCCCATTGAATTGTTTACGTTTCAAAATGATGTTTTTGGCACGCATTTTAAGGTGCATTTTAAAGGTAGTTCCATAACATATTTTTAAAATTTTCTTTTTTTGTACAAAAATATAATGTGTATATTTTTATACAAAAAAAAGAAAATTTTAAAAATAAATTATGGAACTATCCTTAAAATACACCTTAAAATGCGTGCCAGAAAGTGTAAAAAGAAATGTAAAGAATTGGTTGGGACGGAGGGAGTAATTGCCAATAAATAGATATTAAATTATTATTATAATATTAACTAATAAATATCATAAATTTAACATATTAAAGTTTGATAAAATTTTAAAAGAACATATAAATAATTTTTAATAAATTTTAATGATATACAAGATATGTAATATCTCAAATAACATTAAAAAAAATTCAACATTAAGTTTTGTTTAAAGTTAAAATTGAATATTCGCATCATAAAATTTGTAATATTTTGAAGGAAAAATGACATTAATAAATGTTGGAAATATTAACTAATACAGTAAAATAGAGGCAATCATATATCGTATTTAACAAGCCAAGGTCAAGCAAACAATTAACGAAACAAAACACGAAGGTATAAAACATGTATATCAGTAACTGATAGAACAAAGGAAGATAAGAAATCATACCAGAAGCCATAGCCACGCAGGTATAAAATTAAGAAACAATCAGCTGAGTCACCAGGCCTTGCAAATAAGTCCTGATTGTTCTTGAAGAGATAATTGCCCCCACTTACACTGTGATGGGATGCTTGCAATGACTCTTCCAGGATAAAACAGCTCCGAGCAAGATGATCACAGTAATCAAAAGGCTCAACTTCGACTAGCACCTCAGTCGCCGGAAAAAAACTTAAGTACAAGAAACTATGGCAGGAGGGAGAACAGAGAGTGTAGAGAAGAGAATGTAGGGTGTGGTCTATCTATTCTATAAAATCAGTAGCTTAGCTCTCTATTTATAGGAGAGGCCAAAACGTAACTGATACCACCCTCATCAATATTGTAACTCCCATTTCATTTAATAAAAATGAAACGGTCGATTTAATATAATCAAAACGGCTGTAACAGCTGATTTTCAATTAAATAAATCGTAACAGTTACGTATATATATTACCCACACATATCAGTTTTTATTTTAATTAATCTGAATATATATATATATATATATATATATATATATTATCAAATTCTGTCCATGACACAACATCAGGATCTGATCCATCAGGATTTTAGTCCGTTAGGATCTGATGTACGTCCATCAGTATTTGATCATCAGGATCTGGTACCGTCAGGACTTAAGGTCCATCAGTATTTGATCAAGTCATCAGGATCTGGTAGTACCTTCAGGATTTCATCAGGACTTGGCCCATTAGTATTAGATGTCTGACCAGTTGGATTTCATCAGGACTTGGCCCATTAGTATTAGATGTCTGACCAGTTCCTGATTTATTCCAAGTACTGATCCCAATCGTTATATATTTATTCTAATTAAAATATATTTAAACACATAAATAAAATCCCTCGCCCAGGCCGCCTCGCGTACGCGAGACGCCGAGACATTCGCCCAAATCGCCCTTCGACCGAGCCGACCCGAGACGAGACATGGCGTGGCGAGGCGAGGCGGGCGGCGGCGGCGCACGCGTGTGTGTGTGTGCGCGCGTGGAGCACACAGTAACACCATGCACCATCATACACCTTAGTAGTTGTACACTACCCATGTGTGTGATTCTATATAAAGCCAACAACCCCCTTTATTTATTTCAATGTGGGACAAATACACATTCTCATTTTCAAGCTCTTTCAAGCTACCCACTTCAACTCAATTTCTCTATGGATTTCACTAAGAAAATTACTTAGACCCATATATGAAAATTGAAGTCCTCTTAGCAAGGAACAATTTCCAATCGTTAAAAAACCGGAATTAACATCAAGAACATAAATTAATTATGCTCTAAAAACTCCATTTTCTAACAATCCCCCACAAATCCATACAGAAATGCTTCAGGTTTCTCATCATGACTTGTTTTTCAGAGTCGGTACCCTTCCGGGTTTGAACCCTCCTAATTCCCCTACTTCGATGACTACCGGATTCAGATGGAATGTTTCACCTTGAATCTTAATCTGTTTGATGTAATCATGTTCCATAGACGACGACAAGTCAAAGGCTATGGTGCCAATTTACGTCTTTGAGACATTAATGGTCTTGTCTCGATCCTATTCGTCGAATGCTTCAAGGAATAACCCTTTCTCCTAATTGCGACCACACAATTACATTCGCTTAGCTGGGCATCTCCAGAGATGTACTGCTACCATCTCGTCGAATGACTTGACCCCATTCAGAGTTATAATAACTCTTGCTTACTAGCAGTGTCAGTACCTTCTAGGTTCACAGGGGATAGACTCAGATACAACAGTATCATCTATGTAGCAAAGGTACTACCAATTCATCCTTACAGCTTGTTATTACCACATTGAATACACTTCAAGGGATCTCCTCTCATGTGTATTGGGTTCCCACTGATGATGAACTTTGATGGGTTGACAGCCCCATCCCCAACCTCACTGCAGGTTCCAGTCCTTTAGTTAAAGGATCAGCTATATTATTCTGAGTTCCAATGAACTCTATAGCTATAATCCTATCAGACACTAAACCCCTTATAGACTTTTGTCTAACTTGGATGTGCCTCTTTGTTTTAGCATTATACTTTTTACTTCTAATCTTGTCGATAGTTGTTTTACTATCACAATGAATAGCAAACGCAGGAAGCGGTCCGCTTACTACAGGTATCGCGAACATAAGTCCGTGTAGCCATTCAGCCTCCGTCCCCGTGGCATCAAGCGCACACAACTCAGCCTCAAAAGTAGACCAAGTTACTATAGTCTGTTTTGTCGAATTCCAAGATATTGCTCCCCCTGCTAAGGTGAACACATATCCAGTCACTCCATTGGAACCAGACTTCTTAGCTATCCAACTTGCATCACTGTACCCTTCAAGCACACCAGGAAATCTCCTATAGTGTAAACCAAGGTACATTGTGCCTTTTAGATATTTAAGTATTCTATCAAGAGCATCCCAATGAGTTCTGTTTGGACAGCTTGTATATCTAGCCAACTTAGACACAGAGTATGAAATATCTGGTCTAGTACAGTTAGCAAGATACTGCAAACTCTCTATAATTTGAGAATACCTTAACTGAGACACAGGTACTCCTGAAGTATTCTTAACAAGGGCAACTTTAGGATCATAAGGTGTACTAGCGATTCTACACTGTGAATAACCATATTTCTCAAGTATAGATTTCTCTATATAATGAGACTGTGATAAAGTTATTCCCTCAGCTGACTGAGTCAGCTTGAGTCCAAGAATCACACTCGCCTCACCCATATCCTTCATTTCAAAATGCCTTTTCAAGAAAGCTTTTGTCTCGTTAATAATCTCAATATTGGTTCCAAACAGTAATATGTCATCAACATATAGGCACATGATGAAACACTCACTACCTTCGAACTTCCATGCTCAGTTGGCATCACATGTCCCTGTTTGGACTTGTGTTGTTCTTGCACCGAGATGTCCAGCATAAGGTTGGTCCAAGTGATCTCTCCTTTCTGTCTTTTCAGGGAGAGAGAGAACTCTTCCCAAGACTTTGGAAGCTTTTCAATCACACTCATCACCTTAAACTTTTCGGGGAGGTCCATTCCAGACTCCTTCAAAGCATGCACTATCATCTCGAATTCATGCACTTGCTCAGTCATGGACTTATTGTCCACCAGCTTGAAATCAAGGAACCTAGCCACAGAATACTTTTCCAGACCTTGTGAGTCAGTATTATGTGTCTGGTCCAGCTTCTCCCATAAGAGTTTTGTGGTGTAGGCATCGGAGGAGTACACATCAAACAATGTGTTCGTGCGAGCAGCCAAAATGGCCGCCCTAGCCACCCCATCCTTCTCAGCCCACTTCGCAAAACCCTTAACTGATTCAGCCTTCTCTTGATCCATAACTGGCTTCTCATATTCCACAACAGGCCATAGACCCTTTACAGTCAACCACAACTTCATCCTTTTCTGCCAACGCCCCCATTGAATTTCTCAGGCAAGCCAGTTAATTCAACGGGTTCTGGAAAACTGTAAGTGGTCCAATCAATGACCCCAGCAGATGCAACCGAACTACCACTAGCAGGAATTTCACTCTCGTTAACCATTATGCTAAATACTATATATAACAAATTATCTCTTCAAGAATGTTGGAAATATTAACTAATACAGTAAAATAGAGGCAGTCATATATCGTATTTAACAAGCCAAGGCCAAGCAAACAATTAACGAAACAAAACACGAAGGTATAAAACATGTATATCAGTAACTGATAGAACAAAGGAAGATAAGAAATCATACCAGAAGCCATAGCTACGCAGGTATAAAATTAAGAAACAATCACCTGAGTCACCAGGCCTTGCAAAGAAGTCCTGATTGTTCTTGAAGAGATAATTGCCCCCACTTACACTGTGATGGGATGCTTGCAATGACTCTTCCAGGATAAAACAGCTCCGAGCAAGATGATCACAGTAATCAAAAGGCTCAACTTCGACTAGCACCTCAGTCGCCGGAAAAAACCTTAAGTACAAGAAACTATGGCAGGAGGGAGAACAGAGAGTGTAGAGAAGAGAATGTAGGGTGTGGTCTATCTATTCTATAAAATCAGTAGCTTAGCTCTCTATTTATAGGAGAGGCCAAAACGTAACTGATACCACCCTCATCAATATTGTAACTCCCATTTCATTTAATAAAAATGAAACGGTCGATTTAATATAATCAAAACGGCTGTAACAGCTGATTTTCAATTAAATAAATCGTAACAGTTACGTATATATATTATCCACACATATCAGTTTTTATTTTAATTAATCTTAATATATATATATTATCAAATTCTGTCCAGGACACAACATCAGGATCTGATCCATCAGGATTTTAGTCCGTCAGGATCTGATGTACGTCCATCAGTATTTGATCATCAGGATCTGGTACCGTCAGGACTTAAGGTCCATTAGTATTTCATCAAGTCATCAGGATCTAGTAGTACCTTCAGGATTTCATCAGGCGTTGGCCCATCAGTATTAGATGTCTGACCAGTTCCTGATTTATTCCAAGTACTGATCCCAATCGTTATATATTTATTCTAATTAAAATATATTTAAACACATAAATAAAATCCCTCGCCCAGGTCGCCTCGCGTACGCGAGACACCGAGACATTCGCCCAAATCGCCCTTCGACTGAGCCGACCCGACCCGACCCGAGTCGAGACGAGACGAGACGTGGCGTGGCGTGGCGTGGCGTGGCGTGGCGGGTAGCGGCGGTGCGCGCGTGTGTGTGTGTGTGGAGCACACAGTAACACCATGCACCATCATACACCTTAGTAGTTGTACACTACCCATGTGTGTGATTCTATATAAAGCCAACAACCCCCTTTATTTATTCCAATGTGGGACAAATACACATTCTCATTTTCAAGCTCTTTCAAGCTACCCACTTCAACTCAATTTCTCTATGGATTTCACTAAGAAAATTACTTAGACCCATATATGAAAATTGAAGTCCTCTTAGCAAGGAACAATTTCCAATCGTTAAAAAACTGGAGTTAACATCAAGAACATAAATTAATTATGCTCTAAAAACTCCATTTTCTAACAATAAAATATAATAAATCAATAAATAAATCATTGTTCGGGAATAAAACTAATATGTATTAATTAAAGTTGGTTTTATGAAGATTCAAAATTAACGATTAGAACTCGTGCGTACGTGGTTTGGAAAGATTCAAAATTGAAATGCACACCTAGAGGGGGTGAATAGGTGCAAATGACTAACTATATTCAATTTTAATAATTTACCAGAAACAGATTACGGATTTCAGTTTAACAGATATAAATGGTATGCCGAATGTAAATGGTAAGCTGAATGCACAAGCAGTAAGTAAAGTGCAGGAAAAATAAAGAACATCACAATCTTTTAGCCAGGTTTGACCCCTAATCCCCGTCTACGTCCTGGTCCCTTACCAACCTGGTAAGAGAATATATTATTGATCAAAATAAAACGATTACAAGATACAACAATATATCTCCCTCAAACCAAGCTATTGACATAAACGGCTTGCTGAATAGACCTGAAATAGAATCTGCTCTCTAAGCTATACTACCCTAGTATACTTCTTTAGCACAACTCTCGAATCCCTACTATTCCAAGCCAAGTGTCCAACAACTAACACTTACAATCAGAACAATACAATCAATCAAAGATACAACTCAAACTATAGATTCTCTAAATACACAATACAAATAGATATATAAATGAGCTCGAGAGAATCAAGGTAAAAGATTTTGCAAAATAAAACTGAGTTGTTTATGTTCTTGTGGTTCTTAGATTTCCAGCAACCGAAAATTAAAACCAAGAACAAGTATTTAAAGCTTTAACACAAATGGTCACAAACTAATCCAACAAATTGTCCAACGTTTGGATCCAATCCAAAGTTCAAGTTTTTAGATTTGTTTATAACGTTAATGTTAACGTTTGAATGAAGAAGAAGAAGAAGAAGAAATAGAACATGTAAGACTTGTTCTTCAGAAAGATATAAGATTAAAACACGTATAGGAGGTTTTGAATAAGTAAAGAAGAGTTTTGAATACAAACAAAATCCTATAATTTAGGAAATCAAATTTGAATAAAAAGATATGTTGAAAATAAGCTCAGATATATATAATATATGTATTCTATATTTAAATAATGCTTACAACTGATTAGAACTCAATCCCTATAAAATCTCCAAGATTTCCGCACTTCTAATCTTTCTGGACTGTTGATAAATAGCACGCTATTTGTGATCTGTCTCTATGCAAATGACTTGCCAACTATAACTGTATCTCAACTTTGGCTTGCTATTTTGATATACTGATTATACAATCAGTAAGCTATATTACCCTGCAAAACCAAGTTAGCTTATACATAAATAGCATGTTGTTTTATATCTACTACTCCGTAATAAGCTATTTGGCTTGTTGTTTGTGATCATCAAAATCATCGGAGTATCAATCTCCCTCTTTTTGATGATTACAACTAATTTAGGAGAATTAAACAACTCCCCCTAAATCCCTGCATCTCAAAATCAGATATAAAACAATAATCTAAAAAAATACAATACATAACACAAAAGATCATATATTAAACATCAAATATCATAAAATAATCGAAAATAGGTTGTAAGTATCAAAAGCATCGGCTTTTCAAAAAATCGGTGCTATTATCTGTACCAAAAGCGTCGTCTTTCTAAACAACCGACGCTATGGTCAATACCAAAAACATTGATTTTCAAACATTTTACATTGATTTTTTAATCGATGCTAAAAATATTTTAGTGACGCTATAAGATATACCTATAATGTCCCCTGCGTATACTACGTTTTTTAATAGATCATTTGACCGTGGTTCCATTCTATACTAGTACTAGTATATCTTATATTAATTATTTTTTGAAGCATGTATTTCAAAGAAAAAAAAAATATTACTTATTTCAAATTTTATATTTTTTTATAATTATTTTACTAATTTTTCATAGATATTTTAAAATATTTTTTGATTTCATACATACTATTTTTTTAACAAATGGGACACGACTAGAGATGCACAAAAGGCCCATCGGGCCGGGCTTTGACCGGGCTTTGAAAAGCCCGGGATTTTTGGTCAAAGCCCGGCCCGGGCTTTGACTTTGACCAGGCCGGGCCGGGCCGGGCTTCTGTGAAAAATGTGAGCCTGTTTAGGCCCTCGAAGCGGGCCGCGGTGAGCTTTTTTCCGAGCCTGAAGCGGGCCGGGCCGGATCGGGCTTTTTTCAGGATCAAATCGATCGAGATTTTATGTTATATAAGAATGTTCTTTATGTAATAATGGCAGACATGTGTTAAACAATCTATATTGCCGATACAAATATTACATTTATCGATTTACTTTTTGATTTGATGATATATTAATTGATTACACGTGTACTTAACTTGTTTTCGTTCATGTATCGTAATATATGCATATAAATCATCTTATTATTAATAATGAATATGTAAATATATATGTACTTAAATTATTTTTATATTTGTAGGAAGTGTAAATACATAAATATTTATGTAAGTATACTAGAATAATCGAATTTTACCCGGGCTTTTTCGGGCCGAACCGGGCTTTTAATCGGGTCGGGTCGAAGACCGGGCTTTTGCCGGGCCGGGCTTGACCGGACCGGACTTTGACCGAGCTTTACCAGATCGGGCCGGGCCAGATTTTCGGGCTCGGACTTTTTGTGCATCTCTAGACACGACCACGCCAAGAGCTTTACACTGAATAGGTGTATAATTATGCTTTAAAGGGAAGTCAAATTCATTAAGCTATTGACTCCCGAAAGCCGTCAATGTTTATCCGAAACATAGGCGTCAAAACCATGAGGGTATTGTATTGTTACATGGTCTAGTAACTACTAACTAGGAAGAGCAGTCACATTGGAAGCCCCGTCCCCATCCTCAAAAACTTATTAAAAATAGTAAATCTTCAAACAAAAATAGTAAATTCCTAAAATTATAAAAAAAATTCTATATCCCATTCCCCATTTTCCATCCCCATATCCCAATATTTTTTTTATATTACTTCTTTATCTCTCTTTCACTTACAATTTTTAACTATCAAAATCTACTCACTACAACCAATACAATAAAAAAATATATAAGTTTAGGGATAGGGGATGAATAGTGTTGTACAAATTTGGGGATTTAGTTTTAGTCCCTAAAACCATGGTTCTAAAAATCCCCGATTTAGCCGATTAATCCCCGATTAATCCTCTGTAAGGTAAATAATCGATTCGATTTTTGAAATCCGATTAATCCTGTGAATTTATTTAAAATGATATGTTTAAGTATAAATTAGGCTAATATATTAAATATTATTATAATATCCGATTAATACTCCGATTAATCCTTCCGATTAATCCCCGATTATCCGATTAATCCTAAATCGGCACCTCAACCGATTTATATCGATTACCGATTTCTACAATCATACCTAAAACCAAACCCCATTTTGAGGTTCCGAATGTGAACCATATTTTAACAAAATTTAAGATTTGGGGGTGGGGGTGGGGGTGGGGGTGGGGGTGCTCTAAGTAATAATATTTGTAAATTAGTGTCACTAGTTTAATTCTACTCATTCCGTTCTTTAGATTTTCTTGATGTTTACATACGTAACAAAAATCATCAACCATCGGGCATAAGACATCAATGATTTTTATGCAGAAATCATAAGTTAAATTGGACATCAGTTAAAAATCATCATGACGGTAACTGCTAAAATGCATATTAGTATAATAAATATGAGAAATGCTAAAGTTTTCGAAACGATTTTAAAAAATATTCCCAAATATTTATTAATATGATTTAATTTAATGAGTATCTAAAATATAAAAATGCTAAATATATATGTAGGCAATTGTTCCATAGAGACCCATTTTATATAGAGTCTAGTGGAGAACCCTCTCCATTAATCTGGATCGTTGGATCTAAATCACATCCAACGGTTAATAATATTTCATATTTTAAATTAATTCTTAATTGAAAGAGAAACACTCTCTCTCATTGAATCTCTCGAATCTCTCTCTCAATAATTATCTCTCACGTATCTGTCTGAATCTCTCTCACGCGTATCTCTCTCATCCGAGCTCTCTCTTTCTCGATCTCTCTCACTCTTCCTAGTTTAAGGCGTCTTCCTCAAATCAAGGTCATTGTTTTTCAAACCAACCTCAGATGTGTGAATTTGTTGAAATTCAGGCGTCATCAGGTTCGATTTAACAAACATCTATCAGTTTTTAGTTGTTAACACTTTGAGATTCAGTTTTGTTTAATTTTTTACTCGTTTAGTTGCAATTTTGTTGTTTAGTATCAATTCCAGTTGTTAGTAATGTTTTCTTTACAATTTTCATTGCTTCTGAAGTTATGAACACTTTGATTCTACAACAATAAGTTTGTTATTTGCAGTATAAATTGTGTATTTTCGTTGGCTCTATTGTAGAATCAAGACATTAAATTACTTAAATATCTAGTTTCCTTACAAAATTTTGTTTTCAGTATTGGCTCTGTTATAGAACCAGAATTAGTTACAATAGAAGAATATCGGATTAGAAACTATGTCAATTCTTAAATTACACAATTTATTTTAGTTTTGGTTCTGTTATTGAATCAAAACATTCAATATCTTTAAAAAAAAAAAATTTGCTCCACAATTGTGTGGTATATGTTATGGTTCTACTGTAGCATCAAAATATATAGTTGCATCGTCAGTAGTCGTGCTTACAAACTATATACTTTTTAAATTATATATTTTATTTGGTTCCACATACAGTTGATCTAATTTGAGTAGTCATAGTAGTTCGTATCCAGTGTTCACTATGAGTAAATATTGAACATAATGGCATCTAATGGAATCAGCATCCAATTTTTTTGTTAGGACTACATTTTCCTGTCTATTATTTTAGCATCGTGATGTCTAGTTTGTAATCATTTGTATGAGGTGTATAGGCAAAGAAAATCAGCTCTACTTTAAGCAAGTTGAAACCTGATGTACATTAATTGCATCTCTGCCTTTTGTCACTCAGTCTTATACTTGGTTCTGTTAAATAATCATAATATTGAATTTATGATTTGAAATATATGTTCCTGACTAACATTTTTTATGGTTTATTTTTGTCTTTTATTCAGTCAATGTTTCGTATACTGGAAATAGTGATGTTGTTGAACTTGCATCTGATTCTATCGGTAATGATATGGTCGAAGATTTGTTAGAAGGATTTGATGATTCGCTTAGTAAAAACAGCAAGTTGTGGATTCCCAAAGTCTTTGATGACAAAGTTAAACCATACTCTGATCTTCAATTTATGGATATTGAATCTTGTTTTCAATTCTACACTGAGTACGGAAGGCATGGTGGATTTGAAGAGCATCTTGTTTTAAGCATCCTTATTACTTGATGTTTTTTGTGTTGTATTTTTTTTATTCTAGTGCTCTATGAAATTACTAATTAAATCTATCACTAATTGATAAACAAATCTTTTGATTTCTAGTTTTTTCTTTCTTTTGATTCAATAGCAGAACCCAAACAGTTTTTGTTACATTTGCTTAATTGTACTTCAATATAAATTTATGGTTCTATAATAAGCTTAATATCATTCGTATTTTTCTTAATAATATCATTGTTATGATATATTATTGTTGATTAAAATGTCGAATAAAATCATTCTACATTACTAGAAACAAATTAGTTTTTAAAATTGATTTATATTGAAATTTTTTATTCTATTGCAGAACCAGTTGCAAATTTTGGTCATTTACCTTAATTTTTTTGCAACATAATTTTTGATTCTACAATGGAATCAACACTCGGTAAGCAAATAAATTTTTTATCTTAGGGGTTCAAAAGTTAACCTTTGGGGTTCACTTTTCATTTTGGGTTTTAGAAATATTCAGAATGACGAATAATACGTATACAGACTTAGGGTTCAAGAAGAGTTTTGAACCCAAAATTCTACTTCAAGTAACGTTTTGTAGCATTTTGATTTTATTGTAAAAAAGTACTTTTGATTCTGTTGCAGAATCATGTGTATATTTTGGTCATTTGCCTTAAATGTTTTGCACCATAATATTTGTTTCTACATTTGAATATAAAGAACCTCATCCACATTCAAACTTAACTATACCAAAAACAGAGCATGATTTTATATACAAAAGAGAATAAAACACATAATTTGTTCAGAAATTATTAAAACATAATTGTATTCACCACGAAAATATTAGACAAATTCATATACAGAAGAGTAATTTGTACAGGAATTAAAGTTAATTACAACCAAGTACCATAATTTGTCCAACAAAGTTAATTACAACCAATCACAAAATAAAAGTTACATTTTAACCAACAAATCTAGATTACATAAAACAGAGTGAGCGACGCAATGTTCAGGATCCTATTCAATACTAGATTACTTTCTACTTATTAGAAAGTAATTATAACAACAAATATACGTACTGTCTAATTTTTGTTTCAAGCCTTTGGGGGTCTGTTGCGTGAAGCGAATCTAGTAGCAATATACATGGACTTCTTGTGCTATTCAGATTATGAGCCAAGTTGTATAGAATGACCAGATTCCAGTGGTTCCTGTCATTAAACAAAATTGAAACTATTCAGAATTATGCAATGGATAGATGGAAATAATATAAAGAAAAACAATTGATTCTTAAATATTTACTTATGCTTGACACAATGGAACGAACACATATTGTTTCTCAAAACACTTTCGATGGAGATCCAATACATTACATTAGTTCTTCCATCGTTTTCCTTCACAACGTATGAATTGTACCTCAGAGGATCAAAACATATGCATCCTTCTCTTTTCTTAGTTGGTATCATTTTCCAGAAAGCACTTCAAAAAACAAATATATAAGCATCGTTATATTATCCTACAAGAATGTTACTTAAGCAAAGGAGAATCATATAGATGAAAAAAACACTATCAAAAACAAAACAAAACCAGGTAATGGACACACACTTAAACATATACACACACGCATAACTACTCAAGACAACAAAGTGCAAAAACAGAAATCATGTTTTCTTTATCTTTGATGTTCATCAAATGTTTTGGTGTTCAACTCATCTTCTATATTAATATTCTGTACAGCTTTTCTTTGCATTCGCGTTCTCTTGGATGAAGAACTTTTTGGTCCAATTTTAATCTATTCCTGGAGCGCGTACCTGGAAATTTTTTAAAACAAACTTCTGAATCTACGGTAGAATCAAATAGAAGCAAATGTAGAACCAAATGTATTCTGTTTTTCGCTTCTACAATGCAATCATATTGGAACACATTAGATCAGAACCAAATATATGTACACGAAAATTGAAATCTACAAATAGTTGTTTTAATGTAGAACCAAATTTCAGACCTCCAAATATACATGAAGCTATAAACAAGATTAAACAATCAAATCTACTAAACTTTGGTTTTATTATAGAACTTTAACTTTAAAACAAAATTTAGGCATAAATAAAATTATACATGCATGTACTATAGAAATACAGTTTTGCCAAATTGGTTCTATTATAGAAACAAAATTAATGCCTTATGATTTGTACACAAAATCCTTTGACCTCAACTAATGTATAAAATACAAATATGATTCTGTACTAGAACCAAAATACACAAAACCAAATGAAGCCAAAAAAAATATCAACATAAACATGATTCTATAGCAGAATCAAAATACATAAAACAGAAAAATATATCGGATCTGGTTCTTTTCTATTGTAGAATCAAATTATTAGCAATTACCTATTAATTTCGAATTCTACTATAGAATCAAAGTTTGATATAGATAAAAAATTACCTATTCTCCTCCCAAACATCTTATTATCTATCCGACTGAGCTTAACCTGAAGAAATTAAAAAAATGCTAGTTAGATTATGAATTAAACTCGAAAATTTTGGTTCTATTACTCGAAAAATAATAGTTATATACAAGCATATACACGCTTAATAATCACTAAATACCTTTTCTGAAGATGATGCTCGCGATAGTTTGGCTTCAAGGTATCCTTCTCTCTTGCTTTCTCGATCTCGGTAGGCTTTCAGTTTTTGGCTGCGTGTATTGTGCCTGCAATTTGCAACGGCCTTGTCCTGTTGCCAGTTGTTAATTTCTTTTTGGTTTTTTATTGTTTTAATCTTAGCCGTTGGTTAATTTAACGGTCAGATGATGGGTCTCCGTGGGACTCTATGTAAGTTGGGTCTCTAAGGAGTGGGACTCTATATATGTATACATTGCATAAATTAAAATACGTAACATGATATAATTTTGGTTGTTATTTCAGAACCCGCAGCATTCAATAAAAATAACTCCTGTCTACAACAAAACAAAATGCATCCCGATAATTTGACACGTGATATGTGAACATAATACAAAATAATAATAAAATGTTATTTTGGATTTTAATTTTTGATACATGAAACACGAAAATACATAAACACGAAGTTACATGAAATATTTAGTGTTGGCTATGGATTTTTATTTTAGATACACGAAAGTATACGAAAGTATAAGAAATATTATATAACTTTTTTATATATCATAATAAATATTATATAGGTTTTTTAATTCACATATTCATTAGTGTTCTGTATATTTTTAATCACTCATTTTACATATTCAGTAGTATTTCATATATATTTCGTGTATTCGGATATAATCGTTTCGTGTTATTTTGGATCGTTTTGTGTAAATAAAAAGTTCACGAAAATGTAGTTTTCATGTACTTTCAGATTAACACGAAACAAAATATTTTGAATTCAATTTTAATTATTAATATACAAAATGATTTTGAATCAATTTCGATTTTAACTACTCCTATCAATATATGAAAACATGAAAGTACACAATTTGAAGGTACATAAAACGAAACCATTGAAACAAAACGATTATCAGGCCTAATCCCATCACTCCATCATGCTTAAAGTATTATGTCATTATTTTACTACTTAGGTAAATAAATTAAGTACTCCTATGTAGAGCCGATAATTTGGTACACGAAAATGACACGAAAAATATGGATATGGATTCACCTTTTCGATACACGAACACGGAAGAACACGATGCCTAAATGGGTATGTATATGGGTTTACCCTTAGGTACACGACACGACACGAAAGTACACGAAATAAATAAATAAATATTTTTAAATTATATAAATGTATATTGTAAACTCTTGGAGCATGTTACCAACACACTTTGAACACTCATTTTGCCCAAGTTCTGACATGTTCCAAGATGACTATAATATAATATCAATGATCGATATATACAATCAAAGAGATGTAATTAATCAGTCCTAGAAGCCAAAAATGGTGTTATATGCAGCCGGACAGTGAATTTCTAGCAACTTTATGGTCCTAAAATAGTAGGTGGTGAGAAAGTAACTTGAATTCTAGCACTTCTGCAGCAAGAACCGTTAGTTTTTCATGACACCCCCTATTTTAAAAAGTGTACAAAAGGAAACATATAGAATAAGCCGTGACAATATAGTATACTTGTTTATGCTTATTAGAGCCGGTAATTTCGTACTCGACACGAATAAATGACACGAAATTACACGAACATGAAGGTACACGAACCTTAAATGGATATGGATATGGGTTTACCCTTTCGATACACGAACACGAATGTACACGACACGAAAGTACACGGAACGACCCGAATTGCCAGGTCTACTCCTATGATAGCAGGACAGTTGGAGCTTGGACGTTTAAAAACGAAACTTGTAATAAAAATTACTACTAGTATAGTAAATACCCGCAGCTGCCTTTCCACTTGTTAAAACACCGACCAACAAATACATACATACCTACATTCTGTTTGATCGGAAAATATGCCAACTGTCCTTTCCGGTGATAAAATCCCAATTTGCATAGTCATAACTGAAAAAGAAGTTGTCAAGCCAGCACCAACTCTGTTTCTCAACATATATTAAATGAGTACCCACGATTCATTCATGACATGAGAAGCACAGGCGAGCCTGTCCTAGCTAACGAGGGTAACAAGGTTGTTGCTAATCTGTGTCAATCACCTTTGATTGGTACTGTGGCTGTTGAAGATTGGTGTTTCCTGTGAGGTTGAACTATGATAATGACGATTTTTACGTTTTGGTTCAAAGATTCAAGTTATGTATTGTTGGGTTTGTGGTGTTGGGGAATAGGGTGATAATAACTTGGATTTTTCTGAAGTCGTGTGAACACTTTCAGATTGAAGTTAGTTGTGGTTCACCAAAATAATTCAATCGGATAAAGTCAGAAATTCTACAAGAAGAGAGAATGTGTTTTGTTGTGAATTTCAAATGAACCAACTATCTGAAAATGATCAATGCAACACCTATTTATAGATGTCAACAGATGTGTCTTTTACAAATAGACACATCTCAAGATGTGTCTTTTGCCAACAGACACATCTCACTCCAACAGTCATGTCTAATGCTAACAAACACATCTCAAGATGTGTCTTTTGCCAATAGACACATCTCATTCATCTCATTCTAACAGATGTGTTTGATGTCAATAGACATGTCTCATAAGCAATAATACTGAAATCATAACGAACTCGAATAGAGCATGCACTCCGCACTCTCCCGACTTGTTCGATGTAACATTATGATTACATTGATCAACTAGTCAATCCAATTACACTAAAATATCCAACAATCCTCCCCCATTTTAGCGTAATCCATGATTAACTAAGTAAAATCATAATAAATAACAAAGTTATGCATAAATGAAATATCATGATGATTGAATTTCATATTAGTATATTACACATTCCAAATATTCGAATATCAAGGTATCACTATGGATTGAACCTCTACTATTCATAGTGAATACATGAAGATAATATACACATAACTTTACATTCTCAAATGTTCGTACTTGACACCATATTTTACTAGCCTAGTGTCATAATCCTTCTTAAGCATATCAAAGCCAAGTCCAAGCTTCTTGAAGCAGCTAAACTTCATGCTCAAATAGGTAGTTCTTTTATTCTCGCACCTGCATATGCAATTTTTCAAAAGAACTATTAAGAAGACAAACTTCAACCTCCTCAACTTGCAGATCTGAACACATCCCTTGGGATAATACTTTAATGTGTTCCAATCTCTAGATGTTAAGCTTTCCACATTGAATTCAGCACCTAATGTCATATTAGATGGGAATTAGGTATCTCAACATGAGAGACTTTTAGATGGACTTTAATCCCATCCCTACCGCCGACTTGTGCACAAGATCTCTACTCAACCATTTGGTTAGATGATCGATTAAATTATGTTAAGTTCTTATAAACTCCACTGATATAACTCCGTGTGTGATAAGCTCACGAATCATGCTGTGTCTAACACCTAAGTGTCTAGACTTGCCTTTGGACACTTGTCTATAAGCATTCGCCAAGGCAGACTCACTATCACATCTGATAGATATGGGTGATATCGGTTTAGGCCACAATGGAATCTCATAAATCAGATTTCTTAGCCATTCAGCTTCTTTACCAGCCGCTGATAATGCCACAAATTCAGATTCCATCATTGAATCAGTAATGCAACTTTGTTTCTTCGATGCCCAAGAGATAGCACCTCCCCCAAGAAGGAATACCCATCCACTTGTGGAAGAATGATCTTCCTTATTGGAAATCCAACTTGCATCTGAATGACCTTCAATCACCGAAGGAAATCCAGTATATGTCAAACCATAATCCATGGTTCCTTTCAAGTACTTGAACACTCGGCTTAAGGCTTGCCAATGATGTGAACTTGGTTTGTTAGTATACCTACTAAGCTTTCCAACAACATAGGCAATATCTGGCCTAGTGCTAATCATGGCATACATGAGACTACCAATAGCCCTTGAGTATTCAAGTTGAGATACTGCAACACCTGTATTAGGTAGGAGTTTAATACTAGGATCAAGAGGAGTGCTAACGGGAGAACAATCCTTAAAGTTAAATCTTTTCAGAATCTTCTCAATATAATGAGATTGAGAAATTGAAATACCATTGTTCTCACGCTTGATCCTTATACCAAGAATCACTTCAGCCTCCCCCATGTCTTTCATATCAAAATTAGATGACAAGAACTTCTTGGTTTTATCCACTTGATTTTGGTCGGTACCAAAAATCAACATGTCATCCACATATAAACAAATTATAACTCCTTTACCAGAAGCATCAAATTTGCTATATACACACTTGCCTGCTTGGTTGAGAAAATAACCGTTAGACAAGACCACAGTATCAAATTTATCATGCCAATCCTTCGGTGCTTGTTTCAGACCATAAATTGATTTCTTCAATTTACACACCTTGTTCTCACAACCAGGCATAATAAACCCTTCGGGTTGTTTCATATAAATCTCTTCATCTAATTCACCATTCAAGAATGCAGTTTTCACATCCATTTGGTGAATGACAAGGTTATGTGTAGCAGCAAGTACTATTAACAACCTAATAGTGGAGGTTCTAGCAACAGGAGCATAAGTATCAAAATAATCAATCCCTTCTTTTTGTCTAAAACCTTGGATTACCAATCTGGCTTTAAACTTATCTATGGTACTGTCCACCTTCATTTTCCTTTTGAAGATCCATCTGTTTCCCAATGCTTTACAGCCAGGGGGCAGATCACTCAATTCCCAAGTATTATTATTCATGATAGAATCCATTTCATCTTGGATAGCTTCTTTCCAGAATGCAACATCCCTAGATTTCATAGCTTCGCTAAAAGTATTTGGATCCTCCTCAATAACAAAACAATATTGGTATTGATATTCAATTTCATCTCTAGAGCCTTCTACTAGATAAAGATGAAAGTCATCTCCAAAAGACTTTGCTTTTCTAGCTCTAGTGCTTCTCCTTGGTTCAGACGGTCCATTCACATCTTCAGTAGAAACTGAGTTCCTACTAGAAGAATTCTGAAGCATGTCCCTTGGTCTAGGTATAGATATAAATCTGTTTTCATCAAATATAGCATCTCTTGACTCGATAATCGAGTTCACAGATACATAGTCATTAGATTCTAACACATAGAATCTATATGGTATGGAATGCTCAGTATAACCAACAAATATGCAATCTATACCTCGTTCACCCAAGTTTCTTCTTTTGGGGGTTCAGTGAGTCTTACAACTGCTCTACATCCCCAAACTCTCAGAAAACTCAATTTTGGTGACTCTTTATACCAAAGTTCATAAGGGGTAATCTTATTCCTCTTACTAAGAATTCGATTCAATAAATTATAGCCTCATCCCAAAATCCCTCACTCAAACCCGAGTAGGATAACAAGGAATTAACCATTTCTTTCAAAGTCCTATTCTTTCTCTCTGCCACACCATTTTGCTGTGGTGTATAAGGAGCCGTGGTTTGATGTATTATACCAGTAGATTGAAAATAAACCGGATCATAATACTCACCTCCTCTATCAGTACGTAGATTTTTAATCATGGTACTCTGATGTAGCTCTACTTCTTCTTTATAAATTTTAAAGAAGTCAAGAGCTTCATCCTTAGCATGCAATAAATATACATAGAATTATCTAGTAGCATCATCAATAAAAGTAACTACATACTTTTTATTTCCTAATGATGGTGTAGAATGGAAATCACACAAATCACTATGTATTAGTTCTAAAACATCAGAAACCCTATTAACCTCTTTAAAGGGCGTTCTAATTATCTTTGTTAACATGCATGTTTTGCATTTTTCATTGTCTAAATCAATAGCAGGTATGAGACTCATTTTTGACATATCCTTTATTCTTTTGTAATGTATATGTCCTAGTCTAGCATGCCATAATTCTGGTTTATTCAAATTATTGCTAGTACTAGTAGAAGCCATGCAAGCCGATTCATCAATAAATGGAGTATTTACATTCAACATAAACATACCATTACACAAATAGCCAAAGCCAACAAAAGAGCCCTGTTTTGACAATATATATTTGTCACTTTCATAAACTTGTTTATATCCACAATTGTTCAATACAACACCAGACAAGAGATTCTTACGAATCCCAGGAACATACAACACTTTATTTAACAATATACATTTGCCAGAAGTAAAAACTATCTTGACATTTCCTAGTCCTTTGATCGGTTCAATTGCAACATTTCCCATCTTTAAGATAGATCCATCTTCGATTGGTTGAAAGTCTATGAACCAACGAAGATCTTTGCATACATGACTCGTTGCTCCTGAATCAAATCCACCAAGCAACATTGCCATCCTGCACATAAAATGCCTCAGATATTAGTGATACATAATTCTGACCAGAATTATAATTTTGTATTAAAATCTGACCTTGTTGCTTTTCTGGATCCTTGGATCCACTTGGACCAGCATTTTGCTTTTCTTGCTTGCCTTTACCAAACCGGCAATCCTTCTTGAAATGTCCAGGTTTACCACACTTCCAACATGCCATCTTAGGCCTTTTGTTGGAAGAATTGTTGTTGTTTCCTTTAAACTTTCGTTTATCACCCTTGCCATTCTTAGAGTTCTTGGAAGATCCACCATCTTCAACCATATTCACAGAAGATTTACCGACTTGGTTCTTTCCCTTAGGATTATTCTCAATTTCTTGAGTCCTCAAAGTCTCTTCAATTCTGAAGTGACTTCCAAGTTGAACTAGAGTCATATCATCTTTATTATGTTTCAAGGAGTGTTTAAAATCCTTCCATGATGGTGGTAGTTTGTCTATTGTTGTGCTATAAATAAGATTTTAAATTGCAAGCGCACAATTCATTCGTTTTAATATTTGAGATATCGATCCACAGAGACTAATATTTTCGCGATCCTTAATTCTTAATTTAGGCGGATTAGAACAATTGATTTTGAGAATTTGGATTTATACTAATTAACTACTAAAAGGAAATTTAATCTAATTAACACTAATTAAAGGAAAATTAGAATAAAACTGATTTTAACAATATAAAAAAAATGAAATTGGCAAATTTTTATTTACAGAAATTTTTAAGAAAATTTTGCCATGACTTATTCGTAAATTTAACAGCCAAAAACGAACCAACTAAACTCAGCAGCAAAACCATTCACAATCTCACACCATTCGTGAAATAAACAAAATAAAACTCGAAAAAACAACAATAATCAATATGCAGAAAAGAACTACTCGAGAGCACGCAGAAAACAAAACACAAATCTCATAAATGCAACACAACCTGGACTCAGAACTCGCGACAAAACTCACTAACTTGGGCGAATTCAGAAACATAGCAATTTAAGAACCACATAAACAGACTCAAGAACTACAAACTTGATCAGCGATTGAACTACAAAGCTAAAGAAATTAAAGACAACTCGGCAACTTGAACTCGGTCAAGAACAAAACAAAAACAAGACTCGGAAACAAAACTCAGGGACGACTCATTATACTAACTCGACTATACACGCAAGTAAACACCATTCAAAAGAACACAGCGACTTCAACAAAACAAACAAAGCGGCGATAAAAGGACTCAACAAAACAGCAACCCAGTAAACCAATGCTTAGCATAATTAAACTTCAATGAATAAAGCGAAATTAAAAGAAAACGAGGAAAAACAAGAGATGGATTTTAATTGAAGGAAAGAGGACAAGGGGGTTTTACAGCAAAAGAAAAAAAAAAGGGAAGTTTTATGGGTTTATTTGAAGAGAAAGGTAGAGAGATTAGAAGGCTGAGAAATTGAAAGGAAGAATAGGGGAGTGGGTTCGAATAAGAAGAAAGAAACAGGGGAGGTTTTTGTTTTTGTTTAACAGAAGGAAACAGGACTGAATGCTTCGAATTAGTAATGCTGAAAATAAAAGAACAGGTAAATAATGCTGAAAAATTAACGAAACTATTACTAATAGTTTTGTGGTTTTTTTCATTTATACTAACACATAAAACATGAAAAATTTAATCTACAATTAACAAGTATAAAACCCACAATAAAATGGAAATTTAAAGGGGCATAATTAAAATTAGCAACTAAGAATAAGAAAATAAAATTCTTTACTTTCAACCCCAAGTGGTTAGCATTTCGCTACTTTGTCCACTAATCGGATTTACGAAAATAACGAAGCAAGGTAACATAAACGAGAGAGCAAGACAAGAAATTAAAGGAAATGAAAATTTGCATTAATAAAAGGGGAGTGTTTACAAAATTTAGAACTACAAAGCAAGAAATGAAATCTACCCTAAAACTACACTAAAATCTAGATTCTAATTTAAGTTTTTAAATACAAGAGGGATGAGGGGGTATTTATAGGATGAGAATTAGGGTTTAGGGGTGTGTTGGGTTAAGCTTGGCCCTACACATTCTAAATGTGGTGGAGAAATCCTAGCCATCTATTTGTTTCTTCCCCCTTAAGCTTTGAAGAGTTGATCTTGGCCATACACTTATGTAGTGTGTTGGGATGATCTCCACCTTCCACATGTCCTCAAAAATTCTCTTTCCACCAAGCTCCTAATTCTTTTTTCTCTTTTCATTCAAGTCTTTTTTCTTCCTCTTTTTCCCTTCCTTGCACTTTATTTCTTTATTCTGTCATTTCTTTATTTATTCACAAATTTCCTGAAATGCAACAAAATAAATTATTTAAATACGAGTTCAAGCGATAAATAAGTGATAAAAATATGCAAAAATATGCACTTATCAAATGCCCCCATACCTATCTTTTGCTCGTCCTCGAGTAAAACAAAAACAAAAATAAAATCTAGATAAAAAGTCCTATACTCCTTTTCGTAGGTGTGACGATTGCATTTGGCATATGCAACAAGCCCTTTAAACCCCTAGGCAGCCCTAGTGGACGAGTAAGGTCTCGTGAGGGCCTATAGTGAATGTACCCACAAAATCCATCTAGTTTGTATAAAAGATCACATGGCAATGCAACACCACACATACATGTCCTCTCATGCTACATCAACTTAAGAATCAAAATGAATTTGCAAAGTCTTGGTGTGGAAAGTGCAAGGATTCACATGGTCTACTTAAAGAACCATGCAAGAGTGATTCTAAGTTCATGTCAAATGCAAAAATTATTGGTACCTATGCTAAGTCTACAAGGGGACACCTTAGAGTCAAAACTTGAGATCTCTTGTGCGGAAAAAACAAACAAGCAATACCTCACCTTTCACTCATAAAAGAATATTCACTCAAAAACAAGGGTAAGTGTATCACTCAATTCCAACAAAATCAAATGCATGCTTGACACTTGGTATCATCCCAACTTAAATCACAACATACATTAATAATGACAATCAAAAGGTCTTTATTAGGGTTGTAATGGGGCTAGGGACAAGGTATGTCAAGAAAGGCCACAATAAGGTGAAGTGTCAAAAGCTAGTAGTCACCAAGAATATCATGCACAACACCTCCCCACACAATTATTATTATTTTCAACAAAAGGACTTGACTAGTTGAATGAAGGAGGATTACAAAAAACATAAGTATGCTCTCATATGTATTTTTTTTTCTTTTTTTTTCATTTTTTTCATTTTTTTTCTCTTTTTTTTCTCTATTTTATGAGAGCTACGATAAATATAAGCAACAATAATCATCCTTTAGATTTAAGTTGAAAATCGACTAGCAAGGTAACCAACATATATTTCCTCAAAAGTTATGAAAAAAAGTAAACCCTATTTCACACACCTTATTGCTCCCTCAAGTTCCTACTAGCCTTTGACAAATTGGGATCAAGAATACGTAAGGCTATACAAGAAAAAAGGTCTTAGGCGAGTAATGTGGTGTGTCATCGAAAGAATATGATTAAGCTCAAAGGGTTAACTAATGGATCACATAAAAATGGTGTGGATATTTATGGAAATATAGGTTATTCCTAAATGTCTTTATCATTTTATCATCAATCAATGTCATGCATTTCAAGATAGAACTCAAATAAGGGCTAGCAATGCAAATGACAAGTGGACACTCAAGAAAAAGAATATAAATGCAAAAGATGTGCATATAGGCTCAAAACTCACTTGGTGTAGTAAAACATAATCAATCTCAAGTAATGGTATCCTCAATGCACCTACTTGTACTCAAAGCATGAAGACCAAATCATCTTACACCTAATCATGACCTTCTAATTTCATGCACAATTCAAATAAGTTTACTAGCTTCACCTTGCTAGTGTAAGTGTGTGAACAAGAACTTTAGCAAATCACTTCTCAAATAAAAGCTAATGGATCATAAGATTATCATAGCATGCAAGGGTGCATCAAGCAACTAGCAATCAATTAACAAGAGAATAAAATTAGAACTCTTTTTGTGATTTTTTCATTTTTTTAATTTTTTTGGATTTTCTGATTTTTATATTTACAATAAAAACCCCCCATACCTAGATCATGCATTGTCCTCAATGTATGCAAGTGCAAAAGAAATAAGAAAGGAGAAAGTTGAGGAAATACCTGATAAGGGATGACGGAGACTGAAAATTTCTAAAAACTACGAAATAAAACAACTCACACGCGCACACAAATCTTCCCACATACCTATCTTACACGAGGGGAGGCAAAAGAATAAAACCGAATTAGCCGATGCCGGTAGGAAAATTAGGGTGCAACTTTGAGAAAATATCAAGAAATTTATGAAAATTTTGATTAGCACAGATTTTTTCAATCAACATAGAATCATTCAACCCTAAATAACAACTATCACTATTGTTCTCCCTAAACCAACTTAAGGCTTCTTTATTTTGTTTAAGCAAATTAGAGATAATGAAAGTTTGGTTGGGGATGGAATCACTAGGAATGACATAAGACAAGGATTCGTTTTTCCCTAAAGGTTGTTAATCAAATTCGGGATGATAAAGAGTTAAGTCAAATACGGGCGGTGTACCCACGGGAGTGTGAACAACGGGCTCCACACTAACAACCTCGGGTGGGATCTCGTACTTGGAACAAATGTCATTCAAATTTTCTAATGAATTATCAAATGTAGGTGGTTCACCAATGGGAGTTTTAGCAATAAGAATTGGTTAACAAGAGACCTCCACGGGTTTGGTTTCCCACTTAGAACAAATATCATCTAATTCCCTCATCATTTCTTCCGAGGTCATATCCCTATATGATTCTTGAAGCTCGCGATTGGTTTCGTGATTTATTTTGAAATCCTCAACAAGAAGAGACTCAATTTCACTATCCTCAAGGTTTGACCAATTAACAATGTCATCAACAAGATTGACCCCTATTGATTGTTCATAAAGCTCGTTGGGTTCTTTCCCGACATTAAAGATATTAAGGTTAATGGTCATATTACCGAAAGTGAGTTTCATCGAACCATCCCTACAATTAATCAAGGCATTGGATGTAGCAAGAAAAGGTCTTCCTAGAATGATCGGGATTTGGTTCTTAGGATTCGTGATGGGTTGAGTCTCGAGGACAACAAAATCAACAGGAAAGATGAATTCACCAACCTTAATTAGCACATCTTCAATTATTCCCTTAGTCATTTTGAGAGAATGATCGGCTAATTGAATCGTCATGTTTGTCTTTTGAAGTTCGCCTAAACCTAGGGCTTGATAGACCGAAAATGGAAGGAGATTCACACTAGCGCCTAAGTCAAGTAACGCCTTGTCCACAAAAGTATTGCCTATGACACATGAAATTGTAGGACAACCGGGGTCCTTATATTTCACGGGAATTTGATTCGAAAGAATTGAACTAACTTGAGAAGTCAAAAAGGATTTCTTAGGGACGTGGGTAGAACGTTTGTGAGAACATAAATCTTTTAGACACTTGGCATAAGAAGGGACTTGTTGAATGGCATCTAAAAGAGGAATGTTTATCTTGACTTGTTTAAAGACTTCCAAAATCTGGTCCATTTGAGCTGATTGTTTGTTCGAAATGAGTCGTTGAGGATAAGGAGCTTTTGGCTTAAAGACTCGTTCGCTAGGTTCTTCGGGAATAGAGATTGAAGGTGATTTGTTAAAAGATGAAGGTCCACTCGGTGACGGTGGTGTACTAGATGACGAAGGCTCGCTAGATGAAGGTTGTTTAATAGGTGAAACAACAAACTTAGAGTTCTCGGGATTCTCCATTTGATTTAGTAAAAGATTAGGTTCAGAGTTCGGTTCTTCTTCTTTTTTCTCTTCGGGAGACTCGACACCTACTTGATTATCGACATGATTCCCCGACCTTAAAGAAATGATGGCGTTTACATTTTCATTAGGCCTTTGGTTGAGGGGAAATTTAGGGTTGTCCTCGGATTGACTCGGGAACTTGTTCTTCTCTCGCTCATACATGGCGTTGGCTAATTGGCTCACTTGAACCTCTAACTTAGATATGACTTGAGTACTAGCATTCAAAATTTGCCTATCTTGAGTCATGGTTTGCATGAAAGTTGTTGAGATTGAGCCAAATTAGTCATTGATTTCAAAAGCGCATCAAGACTCTTTTCCAAAGAATTAATTCTCTTATCCGACTCATGAAAGCCGGGAGGGTGGGCGGGTGCTTGATTTTGATAAGAAGCTTGAGTCGGGTTGGATGCTTGAGTCGGATAAGGACCATGATTTTGAGTAGGGTTTGGAAAAGGACCTTGGTTTGGAGTCGAGTAAGAATTTTGATTAGGTCTTTGAAAAGAAGGTGGCGGAGATTGGTAATTTTGGCCTTGGTTCCACGAGAAATTCGGGTGATTCCTCCACCCGGGATTGTAGGTCGGTGCAAAAGGATCATTCCTAGGGGTTGGTTGAAACACCGCATTAATTTGATCATAGCCAGGAAAGTCCGAAAAACCTTGATTATAATTGGAGCACATAGACACATTTGAAGGGGCCTTACTAGTTTCTAGGGCTTCGAGTCTTCTAGTTAGAGTAGCTAATTTGACGTCGGTTGCAATCGAATTTCCAATCGAATGCAAACCCTTAGATGTACTAGACGACTCATTAGACTTATTAGGTTCCCTAGTAGACTCCCACAACATGGTCTTCTCGGCTAATTCTTCGAAAAATTTCCAACCCTCGTCCTCATCTTTCTCCATGAATTTTCCTTGGCACATAGACTCCAACAATGCGATTGTTGGACCATAAGGCCTCGTAGACGATCTTACAAAGTCTCCATTTTTCTATTCCGTAGTGGGGGCATTATGATAGAAGATTTTTAAAATGATCAAAATATTTCCAAAAAGACTCATTTTCCTTTTAATGAAATTGATTTATTTCGTTTGTGATTCTCGTAGTCTTATGATTTGGAAAATATTTTTTAAGAAAGATGATCACAAATCCCTCCCACGTGGAAATAGAATTAACGGGTAGACTATACAATCATTTTTTAGCATTTTCTTTTAAAGCGAAGTTGATAAGTCTTAGCCTAATGGAGTCCTCAGAAAGATGTTGGAGTTTTTGCAAGGTGCAAACCTCCTCGAATTCATGGAGAAACAAATAGGGATCCTCACCGTCACACCCGTTAAATTTCGGTAACATACTAATGTGGTGAGCTTTAATTTCGAAATTGTTACCATTAACGGGAGGAAGAGTGATGCAAGAAGGTTGAGAAGAACGGGCGGGATAACAACGATCTTTGAGAGACACGACCATGGTTCGCAAAAACCACAAAAGTAAACAAGTAGCATATAAGTGCGATAAATTAAAACATGCAAAAAGAAAGGGTGAAATATCAAAAGAAAAATTCTAAACCTAGGTTCCCTAATAAAATAACTAGACCTTGCTCCTAACCGTAAGGACCACCAAAAACTCGGTAATTCAGAATTTATTCGGACCGATTTGGCCAGATAGGTGCAAGCATTGCCAAGAGGCTAAACACCAGTCTAGACACCAAATCCTAATTGGCCAAGTAAGTTTTCGCTTGCCTAGACACCAAAGAGTCGGAATAATTAAAGATTACTTCGTTTCTTAGGTACCTTCCTAATTGAGCGCGAATTCCTAGGGGCAAACGTCTAATTAATTTTGTTAAAGGCTAGGCAATGCAAAATGAAGGATTTATTGTTTTTGGGCTAAGTAAAGAGTGATGAAATCCCTTCCCTTATCTTGTAAGTGGTTTTGCCCTTAAGATTTATTTACAAATATGATGCAACAAACAATGATATATACAAAAATTATAAACAAATATGGATGCTTACACTACGTGTTCTAATCTAAAGAAAGAAAGAAATTTAACGTACCTTTGGGTCCTCCAGCGATCACCACAATTATAAGGTACGAAAAATTAAAAACAAGAAAATAAAAATCTAGATGATGTGATACTAAGTGATTAAATGCATGATGCAACAATTATGTATTTATTAGCTATTTTTTTTTGGATTTTAAAATTTTCAATTTTTTTGTGATTTTCGATTTTTTCGATTTTTTTTGTAATTTTTCTAAAAATAAAAATGGCGAAAATAGAGAGATACGGTTACCGAAGCTCGCTTTCCATAAATTCCAATTTTTCCATGCTTCTTGAGAAGAGTTCCGAAATCTCACAATTTTCCTAAAAAAAACGAAATAAAAATAAGACCAGAAATAAAACTAACCCGAAAAATTAAAAATTAAGGCGCAAAAATTAATTAGTCCCCGGCAGCGGCGCCAAAAACTTGTTGTGCTATAAATAAAGATTTTAAATTGCAAGCGCACAATTCATTCGTTTTAATATTTGAGATATCGATCCACAGAGTCTAATATTTTCGCGATCCTTAATTCTTAATTTAGGCGGATTAGAACAATTGATTTTGAGAATTTGGATTTATACTAATTAACTACTAAAAGGAAATTTAATTTAATTAACACTAATTAAAGCAAAATTAGAATAAAACTGATTTTAACAATATAAAAAAAATGAAATTGACAAATTTTTATTTACATAAAATTTTAAGAAAATTTTGCCATGACTTATTCGTAAATTTAACAGCCAAAAACGAACCAACTAAACTCAGCAGCAAAAACCATTCACAATCTCACACCATTCGTGAAATAAACAAAATAAAACTCGAACAAACAACAGTAATCAATATGCAGAAAAGAACTACTCGAGAGCACGCAGAAAACAAAACGCAAATCTCAGAAATGCAACACAACCTGGACTCAGAACTCGCGACAAAACTCACTAACTCGGGCGAATTCAGAAACTTAGCAATTTAAGAACAACATAAACAGACTCAAGAACTACAAACATGATCAGCGATTGAACTACAAAGCTACAGAAATTAAAGATAACTCGGCAACTCGAACTCGGTCAAGAACAAAACAAAAACAAGACTCGGAAACAAAACTCAGGGACAACTCATTATACTAACTCGACTATACACGCAAGTAAACACCATTCAAAAGAACACAGCGACTTCAACAAAACAAACAAAGCAGCGATAAAAGGACTCAACAAAACAGCAACCCAGTAAACTAATGCTTAGCATAATTAAACTTCAGTGAATAAAGAGAAATTAAAAGAAAACGAGGAAAAACAAGAGATGGATTTTAATTGAAGGAAAGAGGACAAGGGGGTTTTACAGCGAAAGAAAAAAAAAGGGAGGTTTTATGGGTTTATTTGAAGAGAAAGGTAGAGAGATTAGAAGGCTGAGAAATTGAAAGGAAGAACAGGGGAGTGGGTTCGAGTAAGAAGAAAGAAACAGGGGAGGTTTTTGTTTGTGTTTAACAGAAGGAAACAAGACTGAATGCTTCGAATTAGTAATGCTGAAAATAAAAGAACAGGTAAATAATGCTGAAAAATTAACGAAACTATTACTAATATTTTTGTGGTTTTTTTATTTATACTAACACATAAAACATGAAAAATTTAATCTACAATTAACAAGTATAAAACCCACAATAGAATGGAAATTTAAAGGGGCATAATTAAAATTAGCAACTAAGAACAAGAAAATAAAATTCGTTACTTTCAACCCCAAGTGGTTAGCATTTTGCTACTTTATCCACTAATCGGATTTACGAAAATAACGAAGCAAGGTAACATAAACGAGAGAGCAAGACAAGAAATTAAAGGAAATGAAAATTTGCATTAATAAAAGGGGAGTGTTTACAAAATTTAGAACTCAAAGCAAGAAATGAAATCTACCCTAAAACTACACTAAAATCTAGATTCTAATCTAAGTTTTTTAATACAAGGGGGATGAGGGGGTATTTATAGGATGAGAATTAGGGTTTAGGGGTGTGTTGTGTTAATCTTGGCCCTACACATTCTAAATGTGGTGGAGAAATCCTAGCCATCTATTTGTTTCTTCCCCCTTAAGCTTTGAAGAGTTGATCTTGGCCATACACTTATGTAGTGTGTTGGGATGATCTCCACCTTCCACATGTCCTCAAAGATTCCCTTTCCACCAAGCTCCTAATTCTTTTTCCTCTTTTCATTTAAGTCCTTTTTCTTCCTCTTTTTCCCTTCCTTGTACTTTATTTCTTTATTCTGTCATTTCTTTATTTATTCACGAATTTCCTGAAATGCAACAAAATAAATTATTAAAATACGAGTTCAAGCGATAAATAGGTGATAAAAATATGCAAAAACATGCACTTATCATCTATAACACCAGAAACTGAGATAGATTCATCCATCTTCAGATTGTGTTGGGCAGACTGTCCCAGAATCCTTAACAATTCATTGTATTGTTCCATCACCGGTCTAGAATCGACCATTTTATAATTCATAAAATTACTGACCAAAAACTTCTTACTAGAAGCGTCTTCTGCAATGTATTTGGATTCAAGATAATCCCACAATTCTTTCGCTGACTCAACATTTTGGTATATATCAAAAAAGGAATCGGACATACCGTTTAAGATGTGACCGCGGCAGATGTAGTCATCATTTTCCCATTTGCAACGCTTCCTTGTTTGTTCAGCGGTTTCATCCTCAATCACTTCTGGAATGGGGGTACTCAAAACATATACAACCTTTAGCGTCGTCAATAGAAAATGCATCTTCTTCTGCCATCTTCTAAAATCCTGACCCTCAAACTTGTCCAATTTTGCAAACTTGCTTGTCATATCTTTTGCAGATTCTGCGTTCACCATCTTTAGAAAATAGATAACTTCAATCTTTCTTGGGGAATAGGGTGATAATAACTTGGATTTTTCTGAAGTCGTGTGAACACTTTCAGATTGAAGTTATTTGTGGTTCACCCAAATAATTCAATCGGATAAAGTCAGAAATTCTGCAAGAAGAGAGAATGTGTTTTGTTGTGAATTTCAAATGAACCAACTATCTGAAAATGATCAATGCAACACCTATTTATAGATGTCAACAGATGTGTCTTTTGCCAATAGACACATCTCAAGATGTGTCTTTTGCCAATAGACACATCTCATTCCAACAGTAATGTCTAATGCTAACAGACATATCTAATGCTAACAGACACATCTCAAGATGTGTCTTTTGCCAACAGACACATCTCATTCTAACAGATGTGTTTGATGTCAATAGACATGTCTAATAAGCAATAATACTGAAATCATAAAGAACTCGAACAGAGCATGCACTCCGCACTCTCCCGACTTGTTCGATGTAACATTACGATTACATATCTAATTACACTAAAATATCCAACATGTGGTTAGAGGTGGAGCTTGGATTCTTCTTAAGGGGAGATATCGAAAACATGTTCGTGATTGTGTTGATGCTTGTTTCCGTGTTTTGGACTTACAAGGGAATCTCAGTAAGATACGGCCCATAGCTTTTTGTGTAAATTGATGTTGTTTTTTTTTCCATAGTTAAACACACGCCCACGCCAGAGTCGAAGAGAGTTTAAGACCTCAACTACTGCACCAACCCTTTGTTGGTGTAAATTGATGTTGTCATCTTTAAATTTGTAATTTGACTTGTTTTTGTTGCAGTTGAGCCGAAATTTGTTGGTTTGGGTACCTCGTGTTCTTTGTTGAGAAAGAGCAGTGGTGTAGAACTGACTGATTTGAAATTGAACCTACAAGCATTTAGAAATGCGGTAATCTATCTCCGGGGTGCATCCTTGGGTGTTACACCGTTTGATAAAAAATTGATTGCATTGCATGTTTTATGTCTGAGCCAGATGATATGCGAAGCCACAAAGATACAATGGATGGCATGTTATGTTGACCATCATTACCTCAGTAATGATTGTGACACTCCCAATTTGACTGCTGACTTAATTGAGTTGCAGAGGTTGTGGACTGAGGCATCTCGTAAGGTCGCAGGTTGGGCTTGTGGCAAGGATACCGAAACTTTTCAGTTGGAAGGGCATACCCTGACTGCCGAGCAAGAGATCACAATTTATCCATACACTAGAGGAACCACAACCTCCGAACTAGAATATGAATAATTGAGACAATTATCAAACTGGTAAGTCTTAGTTTTGCATTATCTGTTAGAAACTTATACATATATTCTATAACACAAGATATGTTGTAATTTGACAGATTATTGAACGGGAGATAAGTGTGAAATTTAATAGTGATAGAACAAACTCAATCATATCACCATAACCAGTTTCCTACTTATAGCCTTATAGGGTTCATTTTAAAATGAGACTAAATATAAGATTGTCCTAATAAATCCTTGCCTTAACTAAGCATTTTGATATTGCTCAGTTTAACTACTACATTTCCTCACATACCCAGAAACCTTCGAAGCTTCACAAACACCTCAACAATCAGAGGTTTAGTCATGCTTTCTTCAAGCTGTTCCTTGGTTCCACTGTGAACTAGTTAAACATCTCCCTCTTTACTAGGATCTCAAATATAATGAAACCTCACTAAAATGTGTTTTGTTCTCCCGTGAAATTGGATTCTTAGGCGAACTAATGGATGGGTTATTATCAAAAAACACAGTGTTGCATAAACATCGGTCTTCTTCCAGGCTATTTAGAAATTTTTTCATCCACACACTTGACATGCACAAGTTGTAGCATCAACATATTTAGTTTCTGTAGTCGACAAGGTCACTACAGGCTGCTTCCTAGAGCTCCCAACTACTGCACCTCTGTTTGTCATGAACTCATACTCATATGGGCTTTTGTCTCCATCTAAACCACCAGAAATGTCATTATCAGTGTATCCCTTATGACATGATCATCTGCTCCTTTTTTGTAGGACGCGTTATACCTCATTGTTCCCTTAATGTATTTAAGCACTCTCATTGCCACTAAGAGATGTCCTTTTCTGGGAGAAGCCATATTTCTGCTCAAAAATCTCACTGCTACAGTTTGAGTTGCTGTTAATGTACATGAGACTCCCATTTAACCTTCTGGGATAATAGGTCCACAAGTTCACCTCCATATGCCTTGGACAATTTTGTTCCTGGCACATTAGGGTCATTAAACTACATTAGAAATCTCCATACCAAATATTTATAGAATGTCTTTTGCATATTTCTTCTGGCACAAGAAATTTCACTATGTCTGATGTACCTCATTTCCCAGAAAATAATTCATTCCTCCTAGTTCAGTCAACTCCCTCTTTTCAGATGATTTAAATTGGTCACATAGTTTCAAGTCATTTCATTTTAATTTCAGATCATCTACATATACACTTGCTATCAAAGTTTCCTTTATCCTATTGTTTTGGCTATCTAGCGTATCTTTTGGCTATCTAGCGTATTTGTTTCCTGATTTATTTTCTGAATGTAAACCTTCAGATTTTCATTGTCAAACATGTATTTTGGTAAAAAGTCATCGTGTTTCTTATCCACCTAGTCCTAATAATAGGAGTACACCTTTTTCATTGGTGCATTCAGATGTTTGGGGGCCATCTCCCACTACAACTACTTCAGGATTTCGTTGGTTTGTTATATTTGTTGACGATTGTACTCGCATGACTTGGCTCTATTTAATGAAACAGAAAAGTGAAGTAGCTGAACTTTTTCAAAATTTTCATAAAATGATCAACCCAATTTTCTGGAAATTTACAAGTTCTCCGTTCTGATAATGGTGGAAAATTCGTAAACAAATTTTTGAAAGGATATTTTAAGGAACATGGAATTCTTCATGAGACTACTTGTGTTGATACCCCACAGCAGAACGGTGTGGCTGAAAGAAAAAATAGACAATTACTTGAAATTACACGTGCAAGTTTAATTGGTGCAAATATGAAACCACAGTGGTGGGAAGAAGCTATTACTATTGCTGTTCATCTTCTCAATCGTGTTCCAACAAGTGTTCTGCAATCTCAAACACCATTGGATAAATTTGCTTCCTTCGTAGATATTCCATCTTGTCTTACTATCCCTTCACGTGTTTTTGGGTGTGTTGCATTTGTAAATTTACAGAAACATCTACGTAGCAAGCTTGACCCGTGTGCTTTGAAATGTGTTTTTGTGGGTTATCATCCATTTCAAAAGGGATATCGTTGTTATCATCCTCCTACCCGTAAATTTTATGTTTCCATGGATGTGAGCTTTTCTGAACAGGAGATGTTTTACGACTCATCAATACTTGATTCACATCTTCCGGGAGGGAGTAATAATGTTGAAGAGGTGAATTGGATGGAGTTATTTCCAAATAATTTTGTTCCAGAAAGTGTTCTAGAACAGGTTACAGACACAGATACTGTACTTGGCTCAATACTTGTTTCAGAAAATGTTCCAGTAGAGCATGGACAAAATACTACTAGTGCTGAAGAACTCTCTCTCTCATCTATAGTACCCACACTTAATTCTCCTCAAGCTGAATATTCCGAGGTAAGTAAAAATTTAGAAATTAATACTAACAATGTTTCTGAGCATGCTAATTGTGACAGATATCATTTACCACCAAGAAGTAACCGTGGGGTGCCAGCAGAAAGATTTTCACTAGAACCAGTTAAAAGAGTCAAATATTCGATTGCTCACTATGTATCTACCCACAGGCTAGCAGAGTCATCTGAAACTTTTGCTAATAATATTTCTGCAATACATGTTCCAAGTAAAGTCAGTGAAGCATTGTCGGATGTGAAATGGGCAGAAGCTATGGAAGAAGAGATGACAGCATTGCATGAGAATGAGACATGGGAGTTAGTTCCGTTACCGGAAGGAAAGAGAACTGTTGGCTGTAGGTGGGTGTTCACCATTAAACAGAATCCAGATGGCTCGATCAATAGAAGGAAGGCAAGACTTGTTGCTCAGGGGTTTACCCAGACCTATGGGATTGATTATGAGGAGACCTTCGCTCATGTTGCAAAAATCAATACTATACGATTTTTGTTGTCTTTGGCTGCGAATCTTGATTGGCATGTACAACAATTTGATGTAAATTAATGCTTTTCTTCACGGAGATTTGAAGGAGGAAGTGTACATGTCAATGCCACCAGGATATTGTGTTCCTAACAGTTCTGTTCAGTTAGTTTGTAGGCTGAAGAAGACTATATATGGCTTACGGCAATCTCCAAGAGAATGGTTTGGTAAATTTCGTTCTGTTATGAGGAAATATGGATATAAACATGGTAATGTTGAACATACTCTGTTCTTAAAGAAAGTAGGTGATAAAATTACAGTTCTTATTGTATATGTGGATGATATAATAGTGACAGGGAATGATCAAGCAGAGATGGAAAAATTGAAGTGTTATCTCTCCCAGGAGTTCAACATGAAGGATTTTGGGGAACCTAAAATATTTTTTAGGTATTGAAGTTAATCGTTCCAATCAAGGAATATTTCTGTCACAACGTAAGTACGTGCTGGACTTATTAAAAGATACATGTAAGTTTAATTGTGAACCAATTAAGTCTCCAATGGAATTAAATCATGGTCTAGAAGAATGTTCTGACCAGATTCCGGCAGATAAAGGGAGGTATCAAAGGTTAGTACATACTAGACCTGATATTGCATATGCTGTAAGTGTGGTGAGTAGGTTCATGCATAATCCGGGTAAGCAACATATGGATGCAGTCGTGAGAATTTTGCGATATTTAAAGTCAGCACCAGGGAAGGGTCCATTGTTCTCAAAACATGGCCATACAGATATTCTAGGGTACTCAGATGCTTCGTGGGCTGATAAAGGAGATAGAAAGTCAACTTCTGGTTATCTTACATTTGTTGGGGGGAATCTTGTGACTTGGAAAAGTAAGAAACAGAAGGTGGTTTCATTGTCGAGTGTAGAGTCAGAGTATCGAGCAATTGTAAAAGGTATATGTGAATTGCTATGGTTGAAAGGTCTTATGGAGGAGCTAGGTTACTCTTCACAACGTCCTATGAGATTGTTTTGTGATAATCAATCAGCAATTAAAATTGCTGAAAATCCTGTCCAACATGATCGAACAAAGCATGTGGAACTTGATAGGAACTTCATATATGAGAAGCTTGAAAACAAGGAAATTGAAGTACCATATGTTAGTACAAAAGGACAGGTTGCAGACATGTTAACCAAAGCCTTGTCGAACTCAGATTTTGCGGATTCTCTTGTCAAGCTGGGCATATATGATATCTACGCTCCACCTTGAGGGAGGGTGTTAGAAATTAGAATCCTTAAATATACTCTAGAATATATTGTACAGCTAGAATATCTTTTTTGATTGTAATACCATATATATCTTAGGGTTGTATAGGATGTCGGTGTAACATATTCTATATATACATTATAAAGAATACAGAGGAAGATATGAGGATTATTCTACTTCTCAATAAATGATTCTATTAATCGTCCATATAATTCTAGTTTGCAAAGTTTCCATTGTGCTCCGTTAACAAAGGAGTATTGTCTACTTGTAAAGAAGAAAAGATAAGGAATGTACCAAGTTAAAAAGAGTTGTTGTAATGTCTGCAATTTACAATTTGTTCTATAAATTCTCATATATGATTTAGTATGGAGGCTCGTGACTTGCACGGATTTTTATGCTAGTTATTATAGAGCATAAAAAGGTAGCTGTCCAACTTTCTTTTTAACAAATGGTCATGGTCTCACGGATTTGACTTTTTCATACGACCTCGATCCCTCTTCTCATTTGAGTAGCGATAAGGTTACGTATATCTTAGCATTTTCTTACCATATTTTTCAGGATAAGTGAACGTGTCCTTCATTTGGCATTTGGCAAAATCAAATCTGGTCGATTGTGATTTTGAATAATAACTAAATCGAGGTTTGACTGTAGAATTGTAGGCGGAAAAGACTTTAGGAAAGGAAAAAAAAATTAAATCAAAAAAGAAATCGTGCCCAAAAAAAGAAGGAAGAAAATGAGGAATACTGTATTTAATTTTATTTCCTCGTCCCAATAGGATTTTTACCTTTCGTAATGAAAGATTTCTGGCACGTATTTTAAGTTATATTTTAAGAATAATTTTATATATTATTTTCAAAATTTTCTTTTTCTACATAAAAATATAATGTATATATTTTTATAAAAGAAATTTAAAAAGAAATTAAGAAACTATCCTTAAAATACACCTTAAAATATGTACCAAAAAGTATAAAAAAAAATAAAAAAAATTGGATGAGACGGTAGGAATACTATGTACCACAAAGTTATACATCATTACACACTTCGGAATTCGTCTATTTTAGGACTATCAATAATCAAATATGTTGTGGCAAAAAAAAAAGTTCAAATAGAGTATGTAACGTGTGCAGGTAGTTAAATAAGAGAAAATTAATTCATTCGTCACTGAACTATAGCTCGTTTATGGTCTAAGTCCTTGTACTATAAAATTCAATTGTTTGATACCTTAACTTTCAAAAAATTTGATTTAGGTCCTTCTGTCAGATTTTGATTAACGGACGTTAGTCAACGCTGACATGGAAAATCGAAACTTCACGGATTGAAGTGAAATTTTGATATGTTAATCTAGGAGTGATTACAAGCACACGGGTGGTGAAAGTTTTCGATTTCGAGTTCACTAACATATAGAAATTTGCATATTTTCATAAGTTCTTCGCGTGTTCTTGAGATTAAAGTGCAGATTTCTATATAATAGCTAACTCGAAATCGAAAACTTTCACCATCTGTGTTCTTGTAATCACTCATAGATTAATATATCAAAATTTTACTTCAATCAGTGAAGTTTCGATTTTCCACGTCAGCGTTAGTCAAAATCTGACGGAAGGACCCAAATCAAATTTTTTGAAAGTTAAGGTATCAAACAATTGAATTTTATAGTACAGGGACCTAGATCATAAACGGGCTATAGTTTAGGGACCAATGAATTAATTTTCTCTTTAAATAATTATGTAAAAGACAAGAAAGGCGGTACTTTTTTTAAAAAAAAAACCAAGAAAGCGACAGGAATATTCACTCTTCCGTCAGCTAAGATTTTTTAATAGTAGTACTGTACGTCTGTACTGTACTTCTCTGAGTTCTGGAAAATAACTAAACCCCCCCAATCCAAAATATTTGTCTAGAACCCTAAAAAAATGACGATCTTACCCGATCTGATCCCAACTGGATACGGCCCGGTCCAAAACACAATCCACCATGATAACCATAAATCTAAATGAATCAGAATTTGATATGAGGCTAGCCCTAGACTATATTCAACAAATTCGCAACACAGGTCTGCTTGTATATCAAGTGTTGCCTGATGGAGATAAGAAGCTTGTTGCCGATCTGCGTCAATCACCAATGATTGGGGACGTGAATGTTGAGGATTGGGCTTTTCCGGTGAGAATTATTTACGGTGAAGAGGAACTCTATGCTGCTTTGTTGGTTTTCGGGTTTCGAATGGAGGCTGGATTCTTCCCAAAGGGGAATATCGGGATCGTGTTGTTGAGTGCGTCAAGGCTAGTTTCCCTGCTTGGAAATTTGAGTAAGATACATTCAGCTTTTAGCTCTCTTCTCATGGATAGATTGAATAAAATCTTCATTTCATTTAGTAGTGAGAAGATGAAGATCATTCTTTATCTTTGAAACAGAAAAACTTCATTTCATCAAATTGTTTTTACAAACACTGTAAACCTACATCTCCCATCTGAGATCAGAAAAGTAAACTATATACAAGCCTTGTGAGGATAACAAACTTTCCCGCTTAAACTAACAAACTCCTTAGAGTGAAAAGACTAAAATGCCCTCTAGAATATTTACAAATTACTGATATATCCTAAGTCAATATCCCCCCTCAAGCTGGACTTGGAGAAGGTAGAACAAGACCAAGCTTGGAAGAGAGAAATCGAAGTTGAGCAGAACCAAGAGATTTTGTAAACATGTCAGCCAACTGCAAATGAGACTGAATGTGATAAAGTTTGATAAACTTGGCATCAATGTAATCTCTGATAAAATGACAATCAACACGAAGATGCTTAGTCCTTTCTTGAAACACCTGATTCTCAGCAATATACTGTGCAGCAGTGTTATCACAAAACAAATCAATAGGCAAAGGAACATTAACATGAAGATCAGCAAGAAGTCCATGAAGCCAGATAAGCTCACTAGTAGCATAACTCATGCTTCGATATTCAGCCTCACAAGTACTTTTGGAAGTAGTTTTCTGTTTCTTTGTTTTCCAGGAAATCAAAGAATTACCCAAAAACATAGCATAACCAGATAATGACTTGGCAGAAAAAGTACAAGATCCCCAATCAGAATCACAGTATCCTTTATGAAACAAATCATTGTTTGAAGGATAAAATAGACCCATGTTAAGAGTACCTTTAAGATACTGCAACACATGAATAGCAGCCTGAAAATGAGAATTTGCAGGTGAATTAAGAAATTGACTTAATTGCTGAACAGAATAGGAAATATCTGGCCTGGTCATGTTCAAATACAGCAATTTTCCAACAATTCTTCGATAAGGCTCAGGATCATCCAAGGGTGGTCCATCCTTGATACTAAGATGTAGATTACTAGGAAAAGGTGTACAAACTGTCTTACAAGATTCCAAACCAGTATCCTTCAACAAATCTAAAATATATTTTCTCTGATTAAGAAGAATGCCAGATTCTGACCTTGTAACTTCAATACCCAGAAAATAAGACAAAGAACCAAGGTCTTTGATATTAAAAGCCTTATGAAGAGAATCCTTGACAAATTGAATATATGAAAGAGAATTTCCAGTAAGAAGTAAATCATCAACATAAGCAACCACTGCAGTAAAAGAACCATCCAATTCAGACTTGACAAATAAGGAATAATCCTGTTTAGATTGAACAAAACCAAGATCTAACAAATGTTTACTCAATTCAACATTCCACTGCCTAGCTGCTTGTCGAAGACCATAGATAGACCTTTTAAGTTTGCAAACCATACCAGGAGGAACAGTATAACCAGGTGGTGGTAACATGTAAAGTTCTTCCTCAACAAAACCATGCAAGAACGCATTATTAATATCCAGTTGATGAATAGGCCAATCTTTGGCAGCAGCAAGAGCAATCAAAACTCTGACAGTAGTAAACCTAGCAACTGGACTAAAAGTATGCTTATAGTCCTTCCCTTTTATTTGTTTATCCCCTCTGGCTACCAACCTAGCCTTGCATTTATTTAGAGAACCATCTGGATTGAATTTTGCTTTGTAAACCCACTTACAAGCAATAGCAGTTGTACCAGGAGGAAGAGGAACTAAGTCCCAAGTTTCATTTTTCTCAAGAGCCTGCAATTCTAACTCCATAGCTTGTACCCATTTAGGATCATTCTTAGCTTGTGAATAAGAACTAGGTTCATGAACAGATAAAACCTTATCCAAAGTGGCCAAATATGCAGTACTAAAAGATGGTGAAGAACCAGAAAACACATGTGAAACTTGGGAAGTAGGTTTAGATATAACAAAATCATCAAACTTTCTTGGAAGAACAGTAGTTCTTGAAGACTTTCGAATAGGGACAACAGCAGAATGCTGAATATTTTCAATGGAAGAAATAGTATCATTCTCAGTAGGAGTATGAACTGTATTATGTAAATTTTCATTTCTGTCATGAGAAGAATCAGGAGTATGTGAATATGGAACTGAATTGTGTAACTGACCAGAAATCTCAGGAACAGAAAATGGTGGTATAAAAGAGGTTTCAAGATCAGAAAAATCCAAAACAGAAGTAGAAGATTCTGTAGCAGGAAGAGAAGAAATATTCTGTTTAAAAGGAAAAATGTTCTCCTTAAAAACAACATCTCTGCTAACAACAACCTTATGATTATCTAAATCATACAGTTTGTATGCTTTCTGAGCATATGGATATCCCAGAAAAATGCATCTCAAGGCTCTAGGAGCAAACTTATCAGAAGGTTTAACAACAGGATAACATAAACAGCCAATAACCCTAAGTCTTGAATAATCAGGATCAGATTTCATAAGAATTTTATATGGAGATTTCCAGGATAGCACAGAAGAAGGCATAAGATTGATAAGATAAGTTGCAGCTAAAATGCAATCACCCCAGAATTTGATAGGTAAATTTGCATGAATTCTAAGAGCCCTAGCTGTATCAAGTAAATGCCTATGTTTCCTTTCTACACGGCCATTTTGCTGAGGATTTCCAGTAGAGCCGTCCAGTCGTGCGGTCCAGACCGGCCCGCTCAGGACCGGCCCGGTTTTTTAACCGGTTTAATTCGGCCCGAGTTGAACCGGCCCGAACCGGCACGAACCCGTTTAAAGACCCGGTCCGAACACGGGTTAGGAATTATAAAACCGTAAACCGGCCCGGCACGAACCGGATGAACCGGCCCGCACGGCACGGCACGGCCCGGACCGGCCCGCGTGTGTGCCAAACGCGCCCCACATTTCCAGCCGTTTCTAGCCGTTGTTTTGTAGCCGTTGTAGTTGCTGACTGCCTTGCTTTACAGGTTGCAGGTTACCGTTTGTAGCCAACGGTTGAAAGACCAAGCTCCTATAAATACAGAGCACTTCTTCACCATTTTCTCACACCAATCTCTCTATCTCTAATTCTCACTCTATCTCTGTATCTATTTCTCTTCTCTTTCTCATCTCCGGCTACTAATATTTATTTTTAAAACTTATAAAATTTTACTTTTTCTGAAAAAAATGGAACAAGCAAGGGGCAGTGGTACTATTTCATCTCAAGGTTCAACTCAGTTAACCGGCATGTTACCACCTCAATCTCGGGCAACTGATACACAGTTTAACGAAGAAGGTAAAATTAGTTATATTTTTTGGTTCGTTAGTTTAGTTTTTAAATTTATAAATTTTGTTTAGTTTTTAAAAATTTTAAATTATATGCTTCGAACTTTTACATTGTTTATATAAATTTTGTTCGCTATATTGTTTATTAAATTTTAAAATTAACACCGAATATTTCATTTCATTTTTAACTTCTAATTTTCATTTGTAATTTACATTTTTAAAATTTTTATATATGCTTCGAATTTTTTTATTTCATTTCTAATTTATTTATTTTGTAAATTTTTGTAGGTAGTACGAGTTCGAGACAATCCTCGCATGTTTGGACATATTTTGATAAAGTCAAAATATCGGATGCTCCACCAAAATATAAACTTCATTGTTTGATTTGTATACAAAATGGTCGATCACAAGCACCATTTACGTGGACTAAAGGACAAGGTACGGGTACACTTAATCGACATTTAGAAAATATTCACGAAATTACGAAGGCGAATCATGAAAGTGGAGAAGCACGTAGAGGTCCACAACAAACACAACTTGGTGGTTTTATGACATCGTCGGCCGGTGGAGGTATGCCTTTTGCTTATAGTAGAGATAAAATGATCGATGATTTTGCTAGATATGTTACCTTAGATGAATTACCTTTCTCCCACGGTGAGAGCCCAAATTTAGAACATATGATGAAGAATGCAATAAATCCGGCTTTTAAAAGAATTCCTAGGAACACACTTAAACATCACATACAAAAACAATATTATAGTCAACGAGTCGAACTAATTGAATATTTAGTCAACGAGTGAAAAGACTAAAATGCCCTCTAGAATATTTACAAATTACTGATATATCCTAAGTCAATAAGTAGAAAGTTTCGTTTATGCGTAAATACATGACTTCTATATGTCGACATCTTGTTAATTAGTAACTCCCTCGATCCAACTGATTAACTAATCGGTAACTAATTACTACTAGAACAGATTAACCATCTGTACTTGCCAGCTCAGCACTGATTTTAACTACCTAGTAACTGTACAAATACAAAGAAATAGAGTAAGACTACTATAGTCTAAAAATTACTTTGTTGTATTTCTAAATTTGTATTTGTGGCCCTTCTTATTGCAGTTGAGCCAAAACTGGTTGATTTGGATATGTCATTGAACAAACTAGCGGAATAGTGTTTAGTGTTTTTGATATTGAAAGTGTTTATAGTTTTTGTGGTATTACATACGTTTTTTTGGTGTGTTTATCTATGAGCTAGCTGGGCCTTTATATAGGCTCCAAACTGCACCATCTTACATCATTGCTTACATATGTGATCATTGACTAGCCTCTTTATTTTACTTCTTGCTGCAGCCTACCTTCATTTTCCACACACGGGTTTGAATTCTAACACTTCTAGTGAGTTTGACTTCTAACACTCCCCCTCAAGTTGGGCAGTCGGTGCTCCAATGCCCAACTTGCGTAAAGTCTCATCGAAGGCTTTAGTATTGACTGCCTTTGTCAGGATATCAGCTAATTGATCATTTGATCGAACAAACGGAAGTTTGATTGTCTTATCTTCCAATTTGTCCTTGATGAAATGTCGGTCTATCTCGACGTGCTTCGTTCTGTCATGTTGGACCGGATTTTCTGAGATACTTATAGCTGCCTTATTGTCACAAAATAGCTTACATGTTGTTTTCTGTGGAAAACCAAGTTCATTCATGAGTTTCCGAATCCATAGGATTTCAGTTATTCCTTTTGCAATTCCTCTGAATTCTGCCTCTGCACTTGATAGGGCCACCACCTTTTGTTTTTTACTTCTCCAGGTGACCAAGTTACCACCTACTAGAGTAAAGTACCCAGAAGTGGATTTCCTGCCGTCACGATCTCCTGCCCAGTCTGCATCTGTGTAGGCAATTAGATCCAGATGATCATTTTTGGCGAAGTAAATTCCCGTGCTACTTGTACCCTTTAAGTACCTCAAAATTCTCATTACTGCTGTCATGTGTTGTACTTGTGGGAGGTGCATGAACCTGCTCACCACTCCTACAGCATAAGCTATATCTGGTCTTGTGTGAGCTAAGTAAATGAGTTTTCCCACAATCTTCTGATATTGTTCTCTTTTAGCCAGTTTTGCTCCTTCAAGAATTTGAAGACCATGATTAGCAACGATCGGTGTCTCAGCTGGTTTACAGTCTAGCATTCCTGTTTCTACCAGAAGATCAAGGATATACTTTCTCTGGTGAATGAAGATTCCTTGTTTCGACCTCAGAACTTCTATGCCAAGAAAATACTTGAGAGTCCCCAAATCTTTCATCTCAAATTCTTGAAATAGTTTTCCTTTTAAGTCAGTGATCTCTTCCTCATCATTTCCAGTGATAATCATATCATCCACATAAATTATCAAGCAAGTGATTTTATCTCCAACCCTCTTCAAGAATAGGGTGTGATCTGAGTTGCTTTGATTGTACCCAAACTTCTTCATAGCTTTTGTGAATCTTCCGAACCATGCCCTAGGGGACTGTTTTAGCCCATAAAGTGCCTTCCTCAGTCTACATCCTTCTTTATCTCCAAATTCCTGAGAATACCCTGGTGGTGCCTCCATATATACTTCTTCATCAATACTTCCGTGAAGAAAAGCATTTTTTACATCAAACTGGTATATGGGCCACTCCTTGTTTGCTGCTATTGAGAGCAAGACCCGTATTGTATCAATCTTGGCTACAGGAGAGAAGGTCTCTGAGTAGTCAATTCCATATGTCTGGGTATATCCTTTAGCCACTAGTCGTGCCTTGTACCTCTCAACTGTTCCATTTGCTCGGTATTTGATAGAGAATACCCATCTGCAACCTACCTTTTTTTTCCCTTTTGGTAGGATGCATTTTTCCCATGTTTTGTTTCTCTGTAGAGCTGAATACTCGTCCTCCATAGCTTGTTTCCACTTTTCATTTCCAAGGGCTTCCTCCACTGTTTTGGGAATGTCAGTGGAGTATACAGAGGCGGTAAAAGCCATGGTTGTGCTGGACAAGTTCTCATTGCTGATTCTCTCTACAGGATATTTAGACCGTTGGGCCTCATACTCTGGATCATACCTTCTCGGTGGAACTCCTCTTGTACTTCTCGGGGGTAACTGATACCTGTTTGGAACACTATCACTAGGAAAAATATTAGTCTCAATAATAGTATCAGTTCCAGAGTTCTCAGAATTAACCTCTGCTGAGGAGAGGTCATCAGAAGGATGCTCATTAGACGAAACTGGAGTGGACATAATAGGAGATACTGATGGAGGAGATACTGATGCTTCAGGAGCAACATCGGTGGTATTACTTACTTGTGTTGTAGGATCTGGATTCATCACTTCTGGATATGTTAACCAGCTAAGGTCATCAAGGTCATCACTCAAACTCTCCCCCTGAGGACTAAGCTGGGTATAGTAGTAAGACTGTTCAAAGAATTCACAGTCTAAAGTAGTGTAGATTTTGTCCTGGATAGGGTCATAACACCGATACCCCTTTTGATTAACCCCATACCCAAGAAAGACACATTTAACAGCCCTGGGTTCTAGTTTGGTGCGCACCCCTTTTTGAAGATGAACATAGACAATGCATCCAAAGACTCGAGGAGGCAAGGAATGTGAAGATGGAATTGAGACGTGTGACCCAAGAGTATTGAGGGGTGTGTTGTAATTGAGGGGTTTTGTGGGAAGGCGGTTTGTGAGATAGGTAGCAGTAGCAATAGCTTCCGGCCAGAAGTGAACAGGAACATGAGATTCGATCATAAGGGCTCGGGTGATTTCAAGAAGGGTTCTATTTTTTCGCTCAGCTACACCATTCTGTTGAGGTGTGTAAGAACATGTGGTTTGGTGGAGGAGGCCATGGTCAATAATGAACTGTTTCATGTTCAAGTTAACGTATTCCCCCCATTGTCAGACCGTAAAATTTTTGGTTGAGCTTTGAACTGAGTGCAAATCATGTGGTAGAATTTAACAAAGACATCAAACATTTCAGATTTGTGTTTTAAAAAATACACCCAGCTCATGCGAGTACAATCATCCACAAATAAAACAAAATATGAAAAATTATGAAGGGTAAAATCTGGAACTGGTCCCCATACATCAGAATGAATCAAGGCAAATGGTTGAGTACTATGAGTCATACTAGGATAGTATGAGTGCTTATGGCTTTTAGCTAAAACACATGCTTCACAATTCAAATCTATGGCAATGTTCTTTAAAGAGGGAAATAATCGTTTGAGATAACCTATGGAGGGGTGACCTAGCCGACGGTGCCACATCCAGAGTTGATGTTCCGGTGATCCATGAGCAAGCAAAGCGTTACCGTTTTGAGTCACCTCATTCACATAGTATAATCCTCCTCGTTCAGTACCATGCCCAATGATCCGTCCCGTCTGAGCATCCTGCACAACACAACCAGATGATGTCATTAGAACAGTACAGTCAAGTTCCCTAGTTAACTGGCTAACAGATAAAAGCTTGTGAGTAAGACTAGGAATTAAGAGGCAGTTTTGTAAATGGATATTAGAGGTAACATCCACAGTTCCGGCCTGGGTAACGGAAATATATTCTCCGTTTGCACTTTGGATTTGGGTACGATGAGTGTTGTTGGAGGACACAATATCGGAAGAATCATAGGTCATTGTATCGGTGGCCCCACAATCAAAAATCCATGGATTGGATATTTGGTTACATACTAGGCCCAAAGAATTTTGATTTCTGGTGACTTTGCTTTCAGGGACTGTACCTGATGTCTGATCAGTATGTAGCGTTGTTGTGAGGGGTTTGTCGTCGTTACTATCCGGACCACCTACAGCTAGGTTGGCCTTACCGCCGGTCCTGGAAATTATAGCCTTGGAGACGCCCTTCCTCTGCTTCATGTCGTCCCACCATTCTGGATACCCGATGATTTTGAAACAACCCTCCTTGGTGTGTTTCGTACCACCACAATGGCTGCACTTGAGCTGAGTTTTATCCTCTCGTTGGAATGACGAGGATTCCGACCGATGTTTTACGAGGAGCCCACTACCAATCTCTGAAGGTTCTCGTCCCAATGATGAGTTGCTGGCCATTATGCCGCGACGGGCAATCTCCCGTCTTATGGACGCGTAGGCTGCGTCAATGGTGGGTAGTGGATCTTGATACAATATATCCCTCTTTTCTTTGTCTAGAGTATCACTTACTCCAGCCAGAAATTGGTACAATCTTTGCCTTTGTATGAAGGAATTAAATAAAGTAATGTCCTCTGCACACTTCATGGGGTTGGGCATTCTCCTGTCTATTTCCTTCCACAGAGTGTTGAGTTTACTGAAATATATTTCTATAGTGTCCCTTCCTTGTCTCATAGTTGCTGCCTTTGAACTTAGATCATAGATCTGGAGTTCGTCTCTCCCACTGCTAAGGAGAGTTTCAATTCCCTTCCATAGTTCCCGGGCAGTCTTGTAATCCAGAAATTGGTTCACAAGATCTCCATCAATATTTTCAATGATCCAAGATAAGACCATCGAGTCCTTTTGAGCCCACTGTTGGTACTCAGGGTCATCTGGTGGAACGGGATTGGTGGTGATATGATTGAGCCGGCCTCGACCACCAATAGCAATATGCATTAATTTACACCATTTGGTGTAATTTGTGAAATTTAGTTTTTCGGCAACACGCACCGTTTGTGATATTCCGGTTTCTGGGAGGTTTGGATTTTTTTGTAGTTTCTGAAATAATTGGAACATTTGTTCCATTTGTTCCATAGAGACTAACTGTGTTGTGGTTTCTGGTTGTTCAGCCATTTGTTCAGCCATTGTCTCCGGCGATAAACAGTTCTTTTTCTCGTATGAACAGTACCGTATGTATGAACAGTACCGTATGTATGAACAGTACCGTATGTATGAACAGTTCCGTATGTATGAACAGTACCGTATGTATGAACAGTACCGTATGTATGAACAGTACCGTATGTATGAACAGTGTCTTCAGTCACTATTCATCATCTTCTTCTTGAAAAACTTCCGGCAGCTCGTACGGCTTCGTCTGACGTCGGTTTTGAATTCGGAAGATACCTCTGGACTCGTATCAGTGAGGCCAATCTAATGGTATGCTCAAAACTGAGTTTCGACCACCTTCAAAAAACTCAAAAATTTCACCTGGGCTTGACAGTTTGTTCTTCTTCTGAAATGTGTTTCCCTAGGATAGAACTTGGCTCTGATACCATGAACAAACTAGCGGAATAGTGTTTAGTGTTTTTGATATTGAAAGTGTTTATAGTTTTTGTGGTATTACATACGTTTTTTTGGTGTGTTTATCTATGAGCTAGCTGGGCCTTTATATAGGCTCCAAACTGCACCATCTTACATCATTGCTTACATATGTGATCATTGACTAGCCTCTTTATTTTACTTCTTGCTGCAGCCTACCTTCATTTTCCACACACGGGTTTGAATTCTAACACTTCTAGTGAGTTTGACTTCTAACAGTCATATCGTTCATTGAATAAAATCAGCAACTTACCTATGACTGATTTGATCTTAAACAAACAAACCCTCATCAATGCAGCAGTTAATCTTAAGGACGCGTCCTTGGGAATTGTGCCATTTGATAACAGATCATGTGCAATACATGTGATGAACCTGAGTCAGATGTTAAAAATAGAACCTTTGTCTTGTTTCATTAGGCAAAATTACTTCAGTAACAATTTTAAAACTCCCAAATTGACTGCTGCTTTGATTAAGATGCAGCGGTCGTATACTAAGGCATCACGTAAGGTAGCAGGTTGGGCTTATGGCAAAGATACTGAAACTTTTCAGTTAGATGGGCATTCCCTGACTGCTGAGAAAGTGATCACAATATATCCATACATCAAAGGAGTCACACCCTCCGAACTAGAATCTGACTAGTTGAGACAATTATCATACGGCCGGGTAAGTTTACTGTTGTGTAACCTGTTAGAAACTCGTATATATGCTCTGTAACACAAGAAATGGTGTAAGTTTGACACATATCATTGAACTGAAAACTTTTATTTATAGACTATAGTAGCCATTACACATAGATTGAGATCAAACATTAGAGATAAGTGTCTTATAATGATAGAAGTAACTCAGTTATTCTAAAACTTGAATACAAGTTTATAACCCGTGTGATGCACGTTGTTATTTAACATTTCATATTTTCCCCATATATGTTTTAAAAATCATAATATATTTATAAGTTTTATTTGGTTAGATGTACATAAATATTATTATATCGTTATTCGAATTAATTAGGTTATACTCCCTCAAAAAAAAAATTAGGTTATACTCCCTCCGTCCCATCCGGTTCTTTACAGACGGCTGGGACACGGAGACCAAGGAATATAATTTAAATAGTGGGTGTAATAGTGTAGTAGTGGGTGTATTAGTGATTTTATTGTTAAAATAAGTAAAGTAGTGAGTATAATAGTGTAAAGTGTTGAAAAAGTAGAGTGGAGTAGTGGGTGTAGTAGTGTAAAGTGTTGAAAAAGTAGAGTGAAGTAGCGGATGTAATAATGTATTTTATTGTTAAAAGTTACTATTTTTGGTAATGTAAAGAAATGGGTGGGACGTCCCAAAATAGTAACTGTAAAGAACCTGTTGGGACGGAGGAGTACAATTATATTGGTTGAATTATCTTTATGGTTTCAATAATAGTATTGTTGAGATTCACCGTGATGTCCCTGAGGAATAGGGTTTACTCAAACAAAAGATCAAATAATAAAACGGTCCTCTTAAAACCTTCCCTGTACAAAGCATGCTGATATTGCTAACTAATTTTTCTAAACAACCAGCAACCTTCAAACCTAGTGAACACCTTGGCCATGTTTGTTTCAAGGAATTATAATCCTCAAATTATTACCTTATAAATCCCAAACGTAAGGGATTATAATCCTATGAATTCACATTTTGATCATTGTTTTAGTTCACTCTCATGGGATTATAATACCTTGTGAAAGAAGGTATTATAATCCCATAAAAATGAATCAAAAAGATGATAGCAATATACTTCCATGAGATTATAATCCTTTAAATTTAAGAAAGATAGTGTAATTTTTCAAGGATTATAATCCCCTAAAACAAACATGGCCCTTGACTTTCAAAAGTTTAGTCATGATATCTGCAAGTTGTTCCTTGGTTCCTCATTAAACCAGTTTAACATATCCCTCCTAAATAAGACTTCGAGTATAATATAACTTACTTAAATGTGTTTTGTTCTCCTATGAATTACTGGATTCATAGCCGAATTAATTGGATGGGGCCGATGTGCTAATATCATGAAACACATTACTAGTGATGTACTTGCATTGATTTTTTTCCCAAGCTATCCATGATTTCTTTGATCTACAGTTCTACACATTTAGTATTCCTTTATGGCGTCATCTGCTCTTATTTTGTAGAACAATCCAATCTTCATTGTTCCCTTCAATGTATCTTACCAGTTGCTTTGCCGCTAAGACATGTCCTTCCCTGTGAGAAACCATAAATCACCTAAAAACTCACTGCATACCAGGTTGAATTGCTGTTGATGTACAAGAGACTCTCTTAATTAACTTTTTGTGGCTAGTAGGGTTCTCAACTTTCCCTCCATCTTCCATGGACAATTTTGTTCCTGGCGTCATAGGGCTATTGACTTCAAAAATTCTGTTTAGCAAAAAAAAAAAAAAATTACCTCCATATCAAACCTTTCTAAAATGTCTTTTGGCACAAGAAAATTCCAACTCTCGTCTGATATGCCTCAACTCCCACTTCTTTCTTTATGTCTGTCTTATCAAAATGCCTCTCCGTAGATGATTTTAATTCTTCACATAACTCCTAGTCATTTTCTCTAAAAATCAGATCATCTACATATGCATTCACTATCAGAACTCTTCCTTCACCCATTTTTTTTATGTACAAAGTATGCTCGTTGGCTGTAGCTGTACTTTTTAAAACCACCACTAGAAACTTTCAGTTTTGTGTAACTGAATAATTGTGGTTTTCAATATTGCGTGAAAACTAATGTCGTGCCCGATAAGTTTCATTTTTCAAAATCTAGTTTTGTAAGGTTTATCTAACATTGAAGTTGAATACTTGAATTTATAATGAGCGTTTACAAGAGTGGACTATCATCAAAATTATGTTTGCACGCATTACAGCTCTCAAGCAGGGGCGTAGCCGGTGTATAGTGAGCGGGGTCATCTGACCCCACTGAAATTTTAAAAAACAAAATTTTTATGTATATATTTTTTAGAAAAAATATTTATAGTAGTAAATTTGAATTTTGACCCCACTAAAAAAAATAATTATTGTAACTAGTTTCATTTTTGACCCCACTAACTTTTAATTTTGACAATGAAACCTGTAATTGCCGCCCCAAGATGTATAACAGATGCATATTTATATGTATTAAATTAGGAAAAATCTACACATTAATAATTTTTGGTAAAAAAAATTTTCCTGCGGGGCCGTCAAAAATGATGACCAATCGTCGGAGAAGACGACCGGATATTTTGACCCCAGTGAATCGAAATCCTGGCTACGCCCCTGCTCTCAAGTGATGTTATTTCGTTTAGATATGTAGTGTGATTAGAACTCTTTTAGATAAATATGGTACACTAGTTTAAGCACTGTACCTGCATGTCTGGTGGGAGACTTCCGGCGATTTAGGTACTGTATCTACATTTTGTTTGTATGGATTGACCTTATTAAGATTCATATATGCACTTGGAGCTTCAATCAAGCATATGACATTTTTCTTTTTCTTTTTCCATGTAGTCCAGATTATAACTTACGATGCTTATTTCATTGATATATGTCCAGGTTGGAGCATGATTGGAATAGTTTTTTGATCGAGAATGGAGCAAAGAGATACTGATATAGATCATTGACTCATTGTTATATCGGAATTTATGTAATTACCTAGTTCTGTTTGGTGTGTTTTTGGCATTGTAGAGTCATTCGATTACTTGGCATTGAAGAGTCATTTGGCTACTTTTTCTGTACTTAAACACAAATATTTCAAATATTTCAACTATGTGCATTCATATGCTTTCGCCTCTCAGCCTCAGAGACGCGAACTTAGGCTATGCAATTAATCTCCTGCAAATTATTTTGACTTAATATATTTCTGATGCATGTGTGATACTGGCTTGTGTACTCAACAGAACATGAAGTACTACATAATATTAGTTTGATGCATCTGTATCATGCTAATCCAGTGTAGGCCTATGTGATTTTGATTAAAATATGATTAGTTTCACGATTATGCATCTAAATTACAAGTACAGTTTATTGTCTACCGTCTACATTTGTTTGGTAGTTGATATAGTTGTTTGTATAGGAGAGAATATGAAAATCTAACTTCGGATCTCCTACTCTATTTAAGAAAACCCCGTCCTTTAGATCTCATCATTTTTCACTTGCATAAATCTATTCAGTCATTACACTTGCAATGCTGATGAACTATCATGGCTATCAACTAAGCATTCTTGCCCCCTTTCACTGGCAGAAATAACAAGTCTAGCTTGTCTCTTACGTCCGCTACTTATAGTCTTTTAGTTTTCTGATGAAGGTTTTTTTTTCAGTCTCTGTTACGGTCAAAAGACAAGACAAAAAGAATGACGCGTTCCACTACAATATGTACATACTCTCAAGTTTCAAATCCGTCCAGTGCACACTTCTTTATATGGAGTATCTTTTAAGTTCTAGTCTGCAATGTTGTTACACAAAATGGAAAAAGCAAATATCAGAAGCTTTTAATCAGCCTAAAATATGTACTAGATGCTAGGGTTGTAAATGAAAAGAGCCGATCGTGAACAAAATTCGGGTTCGGCTTGTTTAGGTGAACTCGGCTCGATTCGTTTACTAACTGAGCCCGAGCTTGAACATGAAAATGTGTTCGGCTAGTGAGCTTGAACATGAAAATGTGTTCGGCTAGTAAATGAACTTGAGCCGAGCTTTAGAACTGTTCGACTCGAATTTTGTTTAGCTCAAACTTGTTAAACTCGGTTCGGTTCTTTAAGTTAATATTAAATTATGTATTTTATAAATATTAATATCCTGAACAATATAAACATGTAAAATAGAACTTAAATTACAATCCATTTGGTGATGTTCTGATGGAGCAAAATGTGGAGCAGGTCTTGGAGTTGGCTATGGCTGGTCTTGATATCCAACAGCATGATTCTTGTTTCCCTTGGTCTAATAATTTCATGCAACCAATGGTGGATCCAGGTTTTCTTCTTCCTCATAACTGGGTTGAAAATGTGAATAAAGGAATTGTCATTAATGAACCTTCGTTGTCTAATGCTATGGTTGGGGAGATGGTTACGGCTACTTGGGATGAAGGTAAGGGTAAGATGGTTGAAGAAACTGAGGGTTCGTTGCCATGCTCTGCTGCTAGTCAAGGTTCTTCCTCTCTCATGGTGAATCCGATATTTTGACTGGTTTCTCTTCTGCAAGTTCCTTTGAAGTGGGTGGACCCTCAAATGTTAAGGATGCTGACTCGAACTATATTGTCATGGATGAATGATCTTTTTCCAGTAGTTGCATGATTGGCATCTGCAGCGGGTGGCCAGTTTTTTATGGGGACACGGAAAATTGGACTTGGCCAATGGACAACTCGTTATTCTGCATTGGAGCAATTTGGCTTGGCCAGGAACATGTGGGCAGTGGCCTCTACGGTGGCCATGGCCAACTACTGTGCGTCTGACAGAAATCAATCAAAAGCACCCACTTTTCCTTACTTTCTCTTCTTTTACTTCATTTTCTTTTTATATTTTAAAACCAAGTGGCCTTTGAAAATTGTTTGATGTATAAATATATAGGAGAGAGAATACACATGGGGCCATGAACTGGACAAGCACCGTTGGAGGGGATTGGATTAGTTTTTATCCGGGACAAGTTTTGCTTGCATGGACAATTGGTAGGGTCAAGATTTTGGTGGGCATGTCCTCAGCGCTACAGATGCTCTTAATCAGTTTTTGTTGGTCTTTATCTAGTCTAGGTGTTCACAGTTGTTCAGTTTAGATATTAATCAGTCCTTGTTTAGTTGTCTTGCTTTTTCATGTCTTCATGTCTGTAGTCTAGTCAGGGACGTTCCATACCATATGGGGCCTAGGGGGGCTAAATCGAAAAAAGTGTTCCTATTTTTCTTTTAACTATTTTAACAACATGAAAATTGCAATAATATAAAATAGAAAATTTAGTCAATTTCAATAAAAAAAAACCAAATAAATAGTAAGTATTATCAATAATTTAAATACTTATAAATTAAGTAAAACAATTTCGTCAGGCACTTCTTGATGCGAAATCCGAAATGACCATGTCAATGTTTGCACTAAATCACGCAAGCGTACGTGGTCACAAGTAATATATGAATAAGTTAAGTTCGTTCCCATATATATCTGTTTTTAATTCAGTTTAGTACCTATACAACAATGTATGATTATTATTCACTGCTAAGACAAATAACAATTTTGGGTTTAATAAACTAAATTAACTAAGAATTAAATTAACAAGCTAAGAATTAACTAACTAACTAACGAGAATTGGAATCGAATTACTTCTGCAAGAGAAAACATGGAATCCTAACTTCATTAAATACTTTGCTTAGATCTGACGCCTTTAATCACTATATGCAATTGTTATGATATCTGATCGGACAACACGAAACAAGTACACGCTACTTCTCAGTATACGAATACCAAACTAAACATACATCCACAAAATAGATAGAAGATGAATAGACATCAACTATGCTTAGACCCTATATCTCTATAAGATTTGAAAACATAACGGTTGAAGAACAAGCTATCCACAAAGATCACATAGGGCAGCATAATATCTCTATTTACGCCACAAATCATGATGTTAAAACACCAACCTATCTATGCTAGCATGGCAAGTTCTAAATCTCAAGATCCACTCTCGTTTCACAAGAAATTAACATATTAGATGTTAGCTACGCATCTAAATTCATAAAGCACAATCATACGAGGATATCAAATATACATTACACACAGATCTTTAAAGCATCAAGATACTAAAACTCCATAAATAAATCCGTTAGAATCCCATGACAACGATTAGTTCATAATTGAACCGCTCGTCATCATGGGATCTGATGAAACCATGATAAAAACAAAGTATGAAAAGATACAAATAAACCTAAGTAATTGATATGTAATTGTGATCACAATGGTAGGATGTGTTTATATAGGCTATAGATTTCTTGTCCAGCAAGAAATTAACTTCTATTACAATTAGAATTCAATTAAGATACCAAAAACTGCCCAAAATACAATTAGAACTTGAAAAGGGCAAAACAGTAATTTCTCTGCTCCCATCAGTCTGCTTGCCTCGCTGACTGCGCCCACCACGCGCATCCTGCATGTGTAAGACCTGCTCAATGTTGTAGAAAATCTCTCAAACTTCGCGTGGACAGTAAGATCGCTGAAAACGGACTTCTAGAACTCCAAATATGGCCAAAACAGTGTAGACTGCGCAACCGTCCCGGAAAATCCGAATTTTAATCAATTTAACCTCCAAAAACGACAGAAGCATATACCTTAATCGACATTCTTGCAAACCTGCACAACTACACAAAACACATCAAAACTACGACAAACTTGAGTCCAAGACAATCAATTTAAACCGATATGGAACGCTCCAAGTGGATATAAAATCCACTTATCAGTCAACATCAATATTTTCCAACATATCTTTTTCGATGCACAAAATTGCAAGACCGTTCAATTTTTCTTGTAACATTGATGATCGTAAATAATTTTTCAACAATTTTAACTTGAAAAAACTTCGATATTACAGTCACAGGTATTGACAATAAGATTTGATAAGAAATTGCAACATTCAGAAAACAATCCAAGGATTTGACAAACTCAAGAATCAATACTGCAGACATTAAATCATCAGGCACATAAATTTGAAACGTTTCTAATTGGGTTACCAATCTATTACATGAATTACGTGTTCCTTTGGCTGTCATTCTGAAGATTATGTGCGATAATGTTGGCACCACTTATTTATGCCAGAATTCTGTTTTTCATAGTAGAATGAAATATATAGCCATTTATTTTCACTTTGTCCGAGAATAAGTCCATCGCAAAGCTGTTGAAGTTTGTCATCTTCACTCTGCTGATCAAGTTGCAGATACCTTAACCAAACCCCTTCCTAAACTCACTTTCGAAAGACAACTTATCAAGTTAGCACTTGTGGACTCGAGGCCTAATTTGAGGGACGCTAATAGGTAACAGAACACCAGCAGCGAGGTTGATCTCATCATCTTATCTAGTAGCTGTTGTAAATGTAGCCAACTCTTATGTTGAAATAGATAAGTCTCGTAAATCCCAATAACCTCTGATCCAATATTTCAGGAGGTTTTGTATTATAAATATGGTGTACAAGTACACAATCTTTAACGTTTTCACATACAACTTTCTCTACCATTTATTTACTACTATATTCTATATCTAAAAAAAATGAGTACAGAATTCAATTTATAAATAATTCAAAATTTATACTCATTAACTCACCACAAGAATCACTCGGAGAAAGTAAGAGTTGAAATGATTCATAATTAAACGATGTGATATATACATTCGTTGTAAAGCGTTTGAAAAGATATATATTAAACATGAGATGAATTTTATTAAACATGGAAAATGAAGTGGCCATAAATCAAAACTATTAGAAACAGCAACTTGGTGGGTACTCAAGAAGTTGTGGGACTGTAGGTAGATGTACTAGAATGGAGACTGATGTCACTGAAAATATCTGTTTGAAGCTGATAAAAACTAATTTATGTGTTAACTAAGAGAGGAACTAACCCAACTACTCTCTCAAATCAATAAGAGCAAACATAGATCATACAGAAGACAATTCTTGAGTATTGACACAACCCCGCCCCCATAATTACAGCACATTACTCTTTGCTTCTTTATACATACAGCGCTAAATCTATCTACAACTGGTAGAACAGAATTTTAACCGTTAGTATAAACCATGCAAGCATCATAATTGACATAAAGATAATGTTTATCTACTCTAACCCCTTTAATTCACTTGACAATTATTCTACCAAGGTCCTGTCAGTGTCCTTCTCAAGCCTAGCCTTTTACTTCCCCGTGGGTATTTCATCTTCTCCAGCACCTGTAGATGAAACAAATTGACCAAAATAAGAAAACTACTAGAAGGACAAGCAACTGATAAAAACCATTCAATGTGAGTATTTCCAGCACAGACATTTAAAAAATAAGAAACATTTCATGTCCACGAAGGCACGAACGTAGGATAAAAGTCAACTTGCAAGACCTGTTATACTCTTGCACTTGCGAAAAACCTATAAACATTTGAAAATGCACCTTTTCACAACATGCTTCTCTAGCTCTTAAAAACGTCAAATCACAAAATTAAATGGTTTTCTTGCCAACTTATCATTAATCTTTGGAGTTCATCTAATTTTAAGTCTAATCAATTAATGCTAGTAAAAAGAAGGCCAATAATGTGTATCAAACTATGTCAGGAACTCAAGCCTGACCACAGTATATAAATAGTGTGCTAGTAGTGTGTATTGTGCTAGTATGTCATATAATAAGGGTATATCAGTAAATGTACTGTGGTTGGTAGTATGTGGACTGGTGGTCTATAAATAGACATCAGCAGTGTCAATATAGAGGATTATGATGAATGAAATGATATGAAAATGGGATGTTTCCCACCACTTCTCTCTTTCTCTCTCTATTCTGTTATCTTCTCTCTCCTAGGGTTTCTCTCTAGAAAACCTACCTTTCTCTATCTCTATACTCTAACTCTGTGCTTCTCATCTCCTTGCTATCTCCCTATTTCTGCCAATTCTCTGCATTTTTGTGTTCTATTCTCTATTCTCTGCCTATATCCTATCTGATTTCTCTCTATCTTATCTTAATATAGCTGTTCTCTCTTCTATAAACACTAAAAATACCAAAAATAGTGACAAATATGCTAAGAAGATACGGCGATACTTTATACACCTTGAAATCAGTTTTAGTTGAGCTCTTGATTTAGTCCATCTAAAGAAGTGAACACATAACAAAATAGAATGCAAAATCATATCAAGTGATTTGTAAAGCTATAAATTCTAACACCTTTTGACATAAAGAATAAATAATCACAATAATAGGATCATATCATATCGTTAACACTGGCAATAGTACATATTTACGAAACAAGGTTTTTCACTCAAAGCATGGATAACCATTTCATCCTTATTAGACTACAATCAAATATATGACTGCTGACAATTGGCAATATCTGAAGTCTGAAGTCAATTACTGTACATTATTACTCTAAAACTTTGATAAAAACAGAAATGTAGATAAAATTATCAGTAATCAATTTACCTGAGTTCTCTGCATATCCTTGAACTTTTTCTGCAGATATAAACCAGATACGCAAAAGTTTAGCACAATTCCCTGGCTATTAAATATTTAGAACATCGCAAGTTTTTCAATTCGGCATTTATTAAACACAAACCTGTTTATCCTCCAAATCTTCAATAACTTCTTTAAGCTTCGCAACTTCTGCTTCTAATTCAAGAGTATAAGCCTGTAAAATAACCAAAATTGTAAGGATTTTATTAAATAGGAATTGTGGTGCCCAGAGTATGTAATGATTCATCAATTTAGGCTTACAAAATACTCATGTCAAGTGCTTCAGCAAATTTCACAAAAAATGTTGAAGTCAATGAAACCCACACATAATCTATAACTCTATGTTCAAGGAACAGTTTATACTTTCATATAGTTATGACATTGTCTATAACTCTATGTTCTCATAATATAACAATTTATACTTTCATATAATTATGACATTGTCTATAACTCTATGTTCTCATAATATAACATACAATATTTACATATGTTTTGTCATCTGAAGCATTTACAGAAGTAAAAAGAAAGCACTACCTTCTCCAAATCATTTTCTTGATCATATGCTAAACTAATCCTTTGGTAGGCCAATACTTCTAAGACAATTATACTAGGAAAGTTTCATACTTTCATCTCATATTCAATGCAGAAAAAAACTGGAAGATATCCTTGGGTGCTATTATAAAATGGATTTATAGATATTTTGTTAGGCTGTGAAGGAGATCGAAAGATATAGTGCATGTTTGGCACTTCGGTTATCCAGCTTATTTGGGCTTAAGCCCATTTGGCCTTATTTCAAAGTGTTTGGGCGAATCGTAAAATGACCTTATAAATAATTTGAGTCATTTGACAAAAAAGCCTGTATGAGAAAAGTACAGGAATGGGTACTTTTTTCGTTTAACTTATCTCTTCTCTCTCACCATATCTCTCATCAACCTCTCTTTCTATTTGTTTCCCGATCCCAAACTCGTCAACGTTGAGCGTATGAGTTTTTTGTTTGCTTTTATCAATTTCTATTTCATTTTCATTTTTAAAACTCAAAATATTCATTTATTAAGAAAATCCTTTATGATTTAAATTAAAAATGTTTATTTTTTTTAAAGAAAAAATTGACAACTTATCAATACATATTAGTTCTAATCAATACATATCATTTATTAAATAACTATTATTATTACTAATAATTTTATTAATTAATATTACAAAGTTAAATTATATCCATAATAAATTATTATACTCTATTCTATTTAATCATATAATTTTAAAAATATTTAAAAGTAACTCGTGCTTTGCACGGACTATAAGCTAGTAAGTCATAATTGCCAAACAGCTCATTTAACTTATAAGTTAAACACCCAAACACGAAAATATAAGTTATAATTACTTATTTCATGCAAGTTACTTACTACATTTAAGTGTTAAGTAACTTATTTTAAGATATCCCAAACGGGCCCATAGAAAGGTGAAATAATCGATATATACCCCGGAAGATAGATACGACCATAATAAGCATCTAGGTATCAACTTCAAAGAAACATGTCTTAAACTCCCTGCAAGCGGTAGGGGTTGTTATTCACTTAAAATTGGCTTCAGGTGACGGGCGCATTCTTTCTTTATTTTTATGCAGTCAAAAGAAAGCATTCTAGAGATCATCTTAGACAGAGGAAATGAACTACATCACCTCACACTTCATAAAGTTAATGGATTTTCTACTACTATTTACTGTTACTGGTGCAAATGTTAGATCTCTAATAATATTAGGAATGTACAGAAAGCACCTAATTTCCACACAAACATTAAAAGCTACCATGTAAAGCACAAATTTGATATATATGTGTTAGGTGTGGGGGTGTGGGGGTGTGGGGGTAGGTGTGCACAGACGAACAGGGAATGCCAGTTCAATTCAACATTATATGTATTAAGATTAACAAAAAAAATAAGTCATCATTTCTGTAGTGGTGTTCCAATATATCACCTGTTTCCGAGCTCGTGACCTAGCAGCAGATTCCCTGTTTTTAATCATTCTCTTACGTCTTCTCTCCACTACTTTCTCCAAAACCCCACTAGGTTTCCTTCCACGTGGACCATCGTTAAATGTGTAAGGGGAAGGTGAAAATGATGACGTATCCACATCATTCTTAGGAATCATGTTTGGGATAAACTGGGTTTTAGGAGCTCCCGCTGCAATTGTCGTAACCTGAGGAGCTAGATTAGCCATGCCTGTTGAACTGCTCTGCATTACACGACTCTGAACTAGAGAACTGTTCATGGAATGATCAGCCCTTCCAGCATTCAAACCCCTTTTTCCTGGACTTGCAAGCTGCAGATTGTTTACAAGATTATTAGGAGAGGAAAAAGCTACAGTTGCTTGTTTGGGAAAAAGTGGTTGCTGTCGTTGCTGCTGTTGCAGTTGTTGAGACATGACACTGTGTGCATCTAAAGCTAAATTCGAAGATATGTGTGGAACTGCATTATTGTTCTCCATGTTTTGATTTTTCACAGGTGCATTATTTATTGCCGTTTGCTGAAAGCCAAAACCTAATCCAGCATTGTGATTAATTTCTTGTGGTACCTCACCATAAAATCCACCATTGTTTGACCTTTCAACTGGATTAGTAGCTTCTCCCACTACCCCTGCTTTAGACAAGAACTCCTCCAGTGTCATCTCTCCCAACGTTCCTTGCCTCTGTGCTAAGTTGGCTCCACCGTTACCACTCCCACTGCCATATTTGTCACCCTCTTTAAGCAAGTCTTTCAGTACTTCATCAACAGTTTTCTGACTAAGTGTCCGCGGTAATGTTATAGAACCCTGTTTCTGCAAATTTCCATTAGCTACTGAAATTCCTTCTGCAAAACCACAAGAGGATGCGATGGGTTGAGCCCCATCGGATGTCCAGATATTTTTTAAAAACTCATCCATATTCATGGATCCAAAATCCTTTCCAGCTCCACTAAAGGTACTCTGCAATTCATCAAAGGTCAACGAATAAAGAGATGATTGTCCTGCCAAAGAGAAATTCCCTGCTGGCTTGGTGCCACTGCCTTCTGGCTGCGATGGGTCACCAATGTTCTTGAAATTTATGTAAGAGCTCATTATTTATCCAAAGTAGACACAATGTCTGCTGATGCAAGCAATCCGAAGTATATCTGACAAAAACGAATCATGATCAATCATCTAAGTTAAAAAATGGAAAACAAGTAGATAACTACAAATCCTCTCCTATTGCTGGTCAAAAAAATAATGCAATAAATCCATAAGTGGGAACTGCTTGCCTAGTAATTATCATTCTTTGAACAGCTGAGCTACATCTAACAAGAAGTAACCCTTCCAACAATGACATAAGAACAGGCACTCGATATAACTCAAGCATGATTCACTGCACCGCTGTTCTTGTAATCTACCATATGCAACACTAACACCCCCAGAAATGATAGGACAGAACACGATCAACTCCAATATGACTTGTTCATTAAAGATGCATTCCTTTAAGCTTAAATATTGATTTTTATCAAATTTAATTACACTTTAAGATGACATAAAATTGACACATTTACAAACACGGGCACAAAAACGCCACCCTTTATCCGGATCATAATTAATTACAACAAATCCAAAACTTCTCTATCATGTCAACCAAGTCAAACCACCAGCACCAAAAAGAAATTCCAGTTCAAGAAATTGCAAATTATCAAAAAATAAAATGAACTAAAAAAACAGAATCCAATCTTAAAATGTCGAAAGCAATATTTCCCCACTTTTACAGGTGATGTGTCGCAAATGTCAGAAACATTGAATAAAAGGACAAGCATTAATTAAATAAAGGAAGCAGGTAAATCAAGAAAAGATACTGCTAATGTTTTGTAACTTCACTCTACATCAGATCTGAAAAATAACCAAAAATTACACAAACAAACATACAAATCAAACCCTTTTTACACTAAATAAAATCAAACACTTACTCATTCAATCCAACAATTTCAACCCATATTACAATAATTTGACTTAAAAACCCAGAAAAATCTCCTAAAAATCCAATCTTTAGCTGACCCATCTAAAAAGATTCAATCTTTAAAGTCTAAACACCAAGATTATCAACTAAACCTCAAGATTTAACCATAAAGAAGTAAAAAACTAAAGAATCAACAAGTGGGTATATAAGAAATACACACAAAAATATTATAAATGCAAAAAAATCACAACTTGATAGTATGAATAATGTTAAAAATAGGGAGAGGAGAGAGAGTAAAAAAGAAAGAAGACCATTTTACCCTTTTAGAGAGAGAAGCGTGTTCTTTCTTTCTTCTCGTGGTAGAGGATGACAAGTGGCTTGTAAGGAAGCTTTAGTGACTAGTAGTGCCGTAGTGGTCTGCATATATAGGATACTCTGTTGATATTCATGTATGTAGGTATGTATAGTTGTATACTGTAAATGGTGCTTATCTTATTATAATGTGGATGCATTAGTCTATGTGACTATGTGAGTATAGTTTATTGTAAGGATTAAGATATGTAAATACGTGGACCAATGATTTTGCTTCCAATGTAAGAATGCAACGTGACGGATTTGCAGCCGTTGATTTTAGTGCCTGTGACGATAACAATAGCAATTTTCAAATTTTATAATCTTTGTTTCGTAAGTTCTTATACACCTTAATATACGTAAATAAAAAGAAAGACGATTGTGATAAGTTGTATTTACTAAATTAAAATTTATTTTTGACATCTTTGTATTAGTAGGTTTGAATTTTTGATAAGAATTGAAAATGAAAATAAAAGATGCTAGTTGTAGAAATGATTTAAAGGACATTTTATTTGTCTTAAATAATTTGATTAATAGATTACAAAAATAGTAGCTTTACATATTTATGATTAGTTGATTGAAACAAAATTTTAATACTTTGAATTAATTTTTGGTAATTTATACCTTCAGCTTTGGGTGGAGGTCAATTTTAACTTTTTCATACAAAATAAATAAAAATAACAATTTTTAAAATACATTATTATATGAAACACTCATTTCGTTAATACCCATTTTGTCAATGGAATATTTAAGTGGAGTATATACCCATTTTCAAAGTCTTGATTAATTTTGTAATCATAAAATATATTACATGTATTATAGATATGAGAATAAATTGAAGAGTTTATTTAATGTGTGCTTAAGGATAAAAAATGTAATCCTAAATTGAAATCCAGTTTGAAAGACTAGGACCCCCGGGATTAAAGCCCCGATTTAAGATAATTTTTTATTTTAAATTGAAAAATGTCGTAATAAATTAGAAAATAATTTAAAGTAAAAAAAATAGTTTAGAGCCATAAGTTGGTATAAGATTTTTTTTGAATTATTTATTTATTTTTATGATTTTATTTGATAAAAATTAATATTATCATTCAAATTAATAACTTATTAATTAATTTTTTTTACATTTTTAATAATTCATAAATTATTCATTATACAAAATTATCGAAGCATATTAACTTAAAATTTTTCGTTCATATTTATTACTCCCTCCGTTCCTCTCATTTCTTTACAGTTTTTTTTCACTGCTTGATACGTATTTTAATGCTCCTAAAAAATATAGTTCTATAACTTCTTTTTTTTTATATAAAAATAGAACAATTATATTTTTATATAAAAAAAGAAAATTTTAAAAATAAATTACGAAACTATTCATAAAATGCATCTTAAAATTTATGCCAGAATTACGTCCGAAGGTAAAAAACCAAGGACAACATAGGAAGTATTTTAAACAATTTTCAATCATAAATAAAAAAATTTAAACTTATGCAAAAGATCTTCGTGCATTTGATTACCGTTTAGCTTAAACAATGCAAAGTCAAGTCATAAAGGTTACGGTCTGGTTTCACGTGCTCCCATTACGCATTTGGGTTTCAACGAAAGCTGCTGCACCTGATTCTTTCTATTTTTAACACTACGGAGTAATTATCTTGCAATGTGAGCTTTTACTGTCCCAAAACAGATGCTTATTTTTTCCCCTAAAAAATTAGCTGCTTATTTAATGCAAATTATAGTCTTTTAAATTAAATGATTTTGATTGTTGCCGACATAATAAATTGAAGTAAAATATTTACAAAACAAGAAGATCTTTCAACAACAATGGCCCTTTATCTTAACACAGTTGCATTTTTACATTGTTTTTCCTAAACCACAATTTTACATTATATTTTTAAAATACAATATATTCTTCCCGTCCCTTTTTAGTTGACACATTTACAAAAAATACATTATTTCCATCTTTGTCCTTATTCTTAACATTAAATGATAAGTTATAAGTGTATATTAAATATAACTAGAATAATAGTCCGTGCGAGACACAGACCATTTCTAGTATTGTTAAACATCGCGAAGATGTGTATTATTTGAACGATTTGGTGATATTTTTATACATTAAAAATATATGAAACATTGGAGCACGTATCTGAGGAATGCACAATTACCAAAAGTGTGGGATGATTCCATTGTGGCTTCTAATGGTAAAGCAACTTCTTCCTCGACCACCAATAGGCAAGTATATGTATTTGCAAGCATTTAAAGGGAAATGACCATGAAACAAATCATTGAATGCTTTCATGTTTGAAATTTTAGACAATTTACAATACATTTTAAGGATTACAAGACCTTAATTATTGTAATATACAATATCTTACTTATTAAAATTAAAGTCTGAGCTACTCCCTTTGTTCTCCTATTATATATAAAAGAAGATACACTGTTATATATATATATATAGGCTAGTGGTCAAATAGAAACCAATCTTAGAATAGAAACTAGAAACCAACACTAAATAAATTATATTTCATTCATTCTAATGGCCCCGCCAGGGGCACCTTCACAAAAAGTGTTTAAAATTATTGGCTCCATCCAGCAAAAAAAAAAAAAAAAAAAAAAAAAAAAAAAAATACTGTTCACGCTGACGTCACTGCCACGTCAGCAGTGAACAGTATTTTTTTTTTTTTTTTTTGCTGGATGGAGCCAAGAATATTATGAACTTTTTGTATTGGGGTACCCCTAATTTGGTCATTAGATTAGTTTGAAATATTTAATTTATGTTTAGTTTCTAGTTTCTATTCTAATTTAGTTTCTATTAGAACAAGACCCTATATATATATATATATAGCACTATATACGTAATCTTAATTATAGTATCGTCTCATCACTCAACGATATACTTTATTTAGTTATTTAATCGATAACTGATAACCGACATGGAGTACAAATCTCATATATATATATATATATATATATATATATATATATATATATATATATATATGTTTCAAATTTTATTTCAAAACTTCATATATTTCTTATTTCGCTAATTAATTTGCTATATTTTGTATAGTATTTATCATACCGTCTTATAAATAAACTATATATTATATGTAATTATTAACCAATAATCGATATGTAATCCAAATCTCATTTGTATATTTTTTTTATAAATTTTCTTAAAATTCATATTTTTAGTATGCCTATAGTTTAATTGATTTTAATTTGACAACGAATTTTAATTTAGCGCATTTTTTATTAAATTTCACAACAAAATTAACCACGAGCACTTCATATGTGATATTGTTAACAAAATAGTTAATCTCAAAGAATAATTATTTTATCTATGCATTTCATATATGAGATTATGAACAAAACAATTTATCTCAAAATAATAATTATTTCTCCATTTCAAAAATATAAGAAAATTTTCTGTAAAATTTATTTAGATGGGTAGGTCTATAAACAATTATAAAAAAATAATGCGCACAAGTTATAATATAAGTAATTTTATCTTAAATGAATAGTTTAATATATATTAAACATGATATAACACAAAAAGTATTTATGTATGTGGTTAATGAATTTGATTATAAGTATAAATGTCCATCTAGCTAAATTGTTGGTGAGTTTAATTTCATTGTGAGAGGTCATGGGTTCAACTATTTGGAACTACATTATTTTTTAAATATTATAATTGAGTTAGGTTCGGAAGCTAATTTATTTGCTCAGGATGCAAGTTTGACAAGTACATGTTCTTCCACGAATCCCCTTTGGATTTTTGATTTACTCAACTCTTCTATTTTCGATCCGAAACGAAGAAGGAAGGAAGGAAGGATAAATAGAAGTTATTTACTTGAAATCCAATTATGAAAACTTTCGCTGCAATCAATGTACTAAAAAAATTTCTAAACTTTATTTCAAATTCAAATCATAGTATTTCATTTACATTTAAGTACAAAGAAGTCAAATATTGGCACTAGAAATAAAAGGGTATATATGAAAAAATTGGTAAAAAAATTATTGAAATAAGGAATGTGAATGTGCCAACTAAAAGGAGACGAAACAAGGAACAAGAAAAAAAAATATTGTATCCAGTTTTTTTTTTTTGGATAATTTTATCTTGAATATAATTTTATCTAATTTAACGATAAACAAAGGGAGAAAAATTGATTTATTTTGTATAGCCTAAGAATTTAAACTTCAGCCCAGCTAGTAAGCCTAACACAAATCATACTCAACATAAGCCCAAGCCCATCATTTTCTTGAACTTTTGACCCGACTTCTCGGTACTCTCTCTGTGTACAATCAATTTTAACTCTCTAAAACCCTAAACCCCAAATTTCATTCATGCTCATATTCATATAATTAAAAAGATTTATGTATGTTAAGGTACTAATTCTTGCTTTTAACTTCACCCCATTTATTTTCTTGAAATTCCATGTTATATATGTGTGTGTCTCTATATTGTCATCTTTACTTCAATCAGTTCTTGTTTTTATGTTGCTTTTTATAAGTTTCTTAATTATAGTTTGCTGCTATTTAGTTTAAAGATGTCATCTTTTTTGTTTTTTCTTGGAATTTCTATTGTAGTGTTTAATAATTGGGTAATGACAACATTTTTTATGCAAGATTTTGGTTTTGCTCTGATTTTAGTTTATTTTGTTCAGATTTCAGGCAGCCTGCAAAGGTAGGCTTTTTTCGGAATCTCGGATAGAGAAATGTACCCGTAATCGATTTTATTCAAATGTTGTTAGTTGTGTGCAAGTTTCATCTAATGGTATTGAGAGGATTGGTAGAGAGATTGATATTGAGGTTCTGTTTGAAAAATGCAATAAAACCCGTCTTGCCAAGCGTCTTCATGCTTTTCTTATTGTGTCCGGAAAGGCTCAAAATGTTGTTGTTTCGACTAAACTTGTTAATCACTATGCTAAGATGGGTGAAATATATCTGTCACGGAGAACCTTTGATTTTATCCCGAGTAAGAATGTGTTTGCGTGGAATTCGATGATGTCTTCTTATGTTCGTAATGGCTGTTATCGTGATGCGGTGAACTGTTTGTATAAGATGTTGATGATTGCTGATGTTCGTCCTGATTTCTATACATTTCCTACTGTGTTGAAAGCTTGTGGTAACTTAATTGATGGGAGTCGAATACATGCGTGGGTATTTAAAATGGGTTTTCAGTGGGACGTGTTTATTGCCTCTGCATTGGTGCATATGTATTGCAAATTTGGCTCGTTTCGTGTTGCTCGTGAAATTTTCAGTGGTATGACATATCGTGATAAGGGTTGTTGGAATGCTATAATTTCTGGACTTTGTCAGAATGGCAATGCTGTTGAGGCACTTGGGATCTTGGATAAAATGAGGATGGAGGGGATTCCAATGGACTCGGTAACTATTTCGACCGTACTTTCAGTTTGCGCACAGATAGATGATTTTTCTCGGGGATGTTTGATACACTTGTATGCGATAAAACATGGTTTAGATTTTGATCTGTTTGTGGGTAATGCTTTAATTAACATGTATGCAAAATTTGGTTTATTGGGGAATGCTCAGAAGGTGTTTGATCTGATGGAGGAGAGAGATTTGGTGTCTTGGAACTCATTAATTGCTGCATATGAGCAGAACTATAATCCAGATACTGCCCTTAACTTATGCCGTGAGATGCAATTGCATGACATGGAACCCGATTTTTTGACTCTAGTGAGTTTAGCTTCTAGTGTTGCTCAAACTAAGGATTCTCAAAATAGTGGTTGTCTTCATGCATTTATACTAAAGAGATGCTGGATTCAGGAACATGTTGCCATCGGAAATGCACTTGTGGACATGTATGCAAAGTTGGGTATTATGGACTCGGCACTAAAAGTTTTTGGAGAGCTTCCTGTGAAAGATTTAATCTCTTGGAATACAATGATAACTGGCTATGCTCAGAATGGGTTTGCAAGTGAGGCGATTGAAGTATATAGCATGCTGGAAAAGCGTGAGGACATAATACCAAATGAAGCAACTTGGGTGAGTGTTTTGCCAGCTTATGCTCATGTAGGAAGCCTGCGAGGAGGGACAAAAATTCATGCACATACACTGAAATCTGGTTTGAACGTAGATGTCTTTGTGGGGACCAGCCTCATTGACCTCTATGGAAAATGTGGGAGACTAAAAGATGCAATGTCCTTATTTTATGAAGTCCCTAGAAGAAATCCAATCCCTTGGAATGCTGTTATATCATGTCATGCAATTCATGGCCATGGTGAGACGTCTCTACAGTTATTCAGAGATATGCTTGATGAGGGGGTTAATCCCGATCATGTAAGCTTTGTATCCTTATTGTCAGCTTGTAGCCATTCAGGTCTAGTTTCTCAGGGTCAGTGGTGTTTTGATCTGATGCACAAGTATGGGGTCAAACCAAGTTTAAAGCACTATGGCTGCATGGTTGATTTGCTTGGTCGGGCTGGGCATTTAGAGAAGGCATACAATTTTATAAAGAGCATGCCCTTACAGCCTGATGCTTCAGTTTGGGGTGCTCTTCTTGGAGCTTGTAGAATCCATGGAAATATTGAGTTGGGTAACTTGGCTTCAAACAACTTATTTGAAGTTGATTCAGAGAATGTTGGCTACTATGTACTGTTGTCAAATATTTACGCAAATGTTGGGAAATGGGAAGGGGTAGATCAAGTCAGATCATTAGCTAGAGACAGGGGACTGAGGAAGACTCCTGGGTGGAGCTCTATGGAAATTGATAATAAAGTTGAAGTCTTTTATACCGGAAACCAGTCTCACCCCCAATGTGAAGACATATACAATGAGTTAGAAATTTTAACTGATAAAATGAAGAGCCTTGGTTATGTTCCGGACTATAGCTTTGTATTGCAGGATGTTGAGGAGGATGAGAAGCAACAGATACTTACAAGTCACAGTGAAAGATTAGCTATTGCATATGGAATAATCAGCACTCCTCCTAAAACAACTATTCGAATATTTAAGAACTTGAGAGTCTGTGGCGATTGCCATAATGCAACTAAATTGATTTCAAAGATAACTGAAAGGGAGATCATTGTGAGGGATTCTAACCGTTTCCATCATTTCAAGGATGGAAATTGTTCTTGTGGTGATTATTGGTGACACGTTTTGTTGATCAAGAAGTCACAACTTGATATCATGCTGATCAATTCCTCAAAGTTAGAATACAAGGGCACACAAAAAAATTATATCTGTGTTTGGGGCTATGAGCACAAGATCAGGGTATTACAGAAGTATGTTAACTGACAAATTTGTTTTGATGCGGTTGATAGTTATTTTACTATTCTTTTTTACACTGTAGTGCATTTTCTGGAACTAAATGATGAGAGAAATACTTTTGGGAGCTGAGCTCATCAGGTATTTAGGTTAAAGATGCTAGTTAGATTTACAACCAGACCTTTTGGAGTTGGAAATGCAAGAAATCTCATTATTCTTGCAATCTTGTAGTTATAGATGAAAAAATTAGAAACAAAATAGGCATGATATAATAATGTAAATGCCTCTTTTGCATGTCTATGATATGCTGGGAAGTTCTCTCAACAGAGACCCTCTGTTTAATTTCAAACTATTGCTACACTTGGTAAATTTTGTTTCTGTTCTTAAACTTGTCAAATAACATCACGTGTAAAATGTATTAATTTTGAATTGATATCTTGCTCCCCATCAGATGATTTAATTAGTTTCACTTTAAGCAGTTGTTCGTTTCTACTTTTTACCATAAGAAGAAATTGTGAATCGATATCTTGCTCCGCATTAGCGATCTAACTAGCATTTCTCAAGCAGTTGCTAATATTTACTTTCCACCTTGAGAATATAATTACTTTGTAGAAGTATATGTGTTACGATCACTTATTAGAACTGGAGGTTTGATATGTACTGCAGTCCTAAATGATTCCTCAAACAAGAATACCTAAGGTCGTTAAAGCAATTAACATGCAGCTGGGAGAAAAATCTGTCAAGGCAAAGGTAGAAATATGACTAAAGTGTAGTGTTCTAGTTTTGCAATATTATATCCACCTATCCTCATGCCTTGCTTCTTTGCCGGTTGGCGCATTTTTAGTACTGAAAGAACTTGCTGTTGTCTTGCCTGACTGCAACAGTGACCATGTTGGATATCTTGTTCCAAGAATAGAAAAGGCCTTATGTGTAACTGTGTAAGTATAGCTTCTTCTGTAACTAGTCTAGCTTAAGCATGCAAATCTTTTAATGCCAACTTCTTATGTGTTAGACTGTTACTTGTTTTGTTTCCTTTTCCAGGACAAGTCCTCTACCTTACTTTGAAAATCGAGGCTCTTGTATATACAAGATTAGTGTTAGCTTCACATTCCTCCACTGTGTTTCACTCTTACATTAAGGTAAATTTATATTTTTTATGTCTTGTGGTGGCTTACAATGAACACAACTTTATACCGAAACTGTCTTGTTCTGTTAATTTTGACACATTGTATGTTATTTTGAAGTTACCTTATCCCAAAAAGCTGGAAAAATTATGTGGGATACTAGTGGTTGCTTCTGTAATTATTTGTACTTGAGTATCAATGGATCTTTCTTCCACGAATAGGATTCTCAGTCACTGAGTTTTCTGTAGTCAGATGAATGTCATTTATTCCTCATTCTTTTTCTTGTTTGCCATTTATTACAAGAGTCACATTTATAGATTGATGCTTTGATCATGGATTCTTGGCAATACAATGCATGTGATATTCTCACATAGTCTCATAAAACATGTATAATCTTCATCCAAAACTAGGCTGTGACCTAGGAAAAATCTGAAACTTTCCTATCAGTTGTTTAGAGTATGATCTGGTTGATCACATATTAATATAATTTTAATCAATTATAAAATATCAGTTTAGTTGTCTTATTCTGTAAATGTGGTTTTCAAAGTTGTTCTTTTAGTATTTACTTGCTTGACTAACTTAGTGTTAACTGTTAAGACTTCAGAGGATGCTCTTAGAGTTTTTGTATAACTTCACACCAAATATGTGTACTCTGAGACCCGTTTCTGTTTATTTACTTTTGTTAAAAAGAGGCATGATTATGTGGGATGGTTACAATTTGGGGGTTTAAACTTTTAAAGTTGAGTTCTATTCATTAGTATTACATGCATCATAGAAATGCATTTTAGTTTACCACGATGCATGTTAAAAATACCATAGTTATTTCTACAATGTAAGTGACACAATGTAGAAACCGAGGTTTACCACTTTACTATATAGGGGATAGGGGATGGGGACTGCGAATTCAAACCCATGAATTTGTCATGGAAAATATACACCCTTGCCGCTAAGATATTCCTTGATCCGCGACTGCTATCATTTTTTAGCACGTGGCACGATATGCTTGCTTGTAAACTGAATTTTATAGTAAAATAAACGGAATGTATTGGTTTGCTGATCATACTATGAAATTATAACTAATGGAACTATAGAAGTACATTTTAGAATCTATGTCAGATAAGTATGTCAAGGGCGTTGTTGTTCAGGCAGGTACGACTTGATATAATCCAGAACTGTTTAAATTATCTTATTACAAGGGGAATAGGTAAAAAAAAATTACAACTTTTCCAAATTATAGGCTCAAAACATTTTGAAACTTGAGTCTTGCCTACCAATTCATGGATACGTTGGTCGCTTAGTATACTACATTAGTGATAGGTAGTAGCCTAAAATATCATAATTCGCCAATTGTTTGCACAAAATACCACAACTCGTTCCAGATTAGGTATTAGCTTTAGCTTCAGGCTTTGGGATATTCTAGGACTATATTATTGAATTAGCCTATTCTTAATATAATCATATCATACATTGTAATCCAGTTCAGAACATTTTCACTGTACATATGTGCAATTATACTCGAAGTATAAGGCTTCACAAGGCTACTCTATTATTTATATTAATGCCTATTTATATACTTTAATTTTATTATGATTGGCTTTAACGTGATGCTTATGTTTGCATATTTGAGGAGGTGCCAATTGAACCTGAACTTGATTTGAGAAATTTATGTCAAAATATATAGATTATGATATACATTGACAACCCGTGCTTGGTGCTGCTTTAATAACAGTAAAGGGCAATGAAGGTTACCAATTAATCTGCTAAAATGGGTGATGCCATTATGAACCTCTGCTAGCTGATGTTAAAGAGAAACAGGTATAAATGACGATTTATCTCAGAAAGTATAGAGGACCTGCGTAAAAATCTTTGACGTGCAGTGTACTCGATTGTACTCACAGCCAGTTATCGAGGGAACAAAACTTGTTAGAAAAGGGATCGTATCTGAAGTCTATTTACCAGAGATAAAAAAAGGCTGACAAAAGGTGCGTCTCTAACAATTTTCCTTATCTTCTTATAGGTAGTAGATATGTTGCTTTTTCTAACTAGCATTCCTATTAAGAGGTGAACTGAATTGAAGATACTATTCATGCTACTGGATTTGTCAAACTTCGAGCAAATTGCTTCAGTGTTGTACTTAGATTATATTTATGCATCTATTTTGTTGTGTCAAACTGACCACGAAACAGGCTTGGTACTTCTCTAAAACTAAAAACTGTTTGCTTTGACTTAAAAGTGTCACGTGGGATTTTTGCTTCTAGTGTTTCGTTCAGGGGTTTATCATTTGCCTGTTGTGGCACGTATCACATTTTCAGCTCTGTGAAACTTATAATGCTTTGAAGTCAGCTAGAAAATGTAACCGGTTGAGTTATTCTAACTATTGAAAATGAGCAACAAGAACAAATTCTAAATATGAAATATCAACTTCGAAGTATAAATGCAATTCATAGAGGAAAAAGACTAAATAAGAAGATAATAACATGCTGATAACATAAAAGAAAATGAATTTGATGTTTTTCCAGAATGATTATAACTCCTCTAATATGCTCCTAGTATTCTCACAACTCCACAAACTGCCAGCCCCCACTACTTCACTCTCAACTGCTCCCCTTTATGTAACTACCTGAGTTCTCACCTATCCCTTCCCAGCTGATTCAGTTGATTACAGAAAATCAGGACAAACTAATTTATATGTACTAACTGTTTTACTCATGCTTGATATCTAGAACCCTAACGTTGTAACTTGCTTTTTAGATTAACCACTCTCAAAATTATCTTATAGAAGTGCAGTTTTTCTTTATATGTCTAAACAAAATTTGTTTTGTTGCAGTTTGATTCAGTGGACATTGTTTTGACCTCCCTTCGAAGAATAGGCTTTACTTATTTGGAAACCAATGAGGATGATCACAAATTCGCTGAGAACAAGTATGCATGGATTAACATACAACTTTATCCTGAATTTTACATCTTCCACTTGTCGTCCACCACAATGGTTTCCTTCGTTACAAGTATTTGCTACAGAGTACCCTGCCTTGAGAACTTAAATTTTACTCGAGTACTAGCCAAGTGCGTTGTGTGAAGGAAGTGGAGCATGTCCTGCACTAAGAATTAGAAAGAACTCACCTGGTACTTCAGCAATGCAGATTAACTTTAACATCCATTTCATTCAAATTATAATTATGTCTTTTTGTTGTTACTAACACCGGTTAGTGATTTTGTATATGACCGAAAATGCAGAACAATATTTTGATTTGTGCAATTTTAGAACATGCATGTGCGATGTGCCTTGCACGAAAACAGCAAGAAGCTAGTCATAAATAGAACACCGGAATTTGGATTTTTGGTTCTCCATTCTCCATGTCAACGTTCTTGCGTATTAATATTCCATGAAATGCATGCCCAAACAGTGGCGGAATCAGGTACTTTTTGTATTTCTATGAACAGGTCTATCAAATCCTTTGTGATCACCGTCTTAATGATGAGTTTTCCGCATTCAGTTAAAATGAACTTTTTCTTTCTGCAGGAAATTGGATTTGGAGGTTGATTTTACTCTAGTAGAATGCAAACACACAACCACACAAATCTACAATGATGGAGGGTTTTTAGTGTGATACACAAAAAATGGTTAGAAGAATGAGTCAAAATTCTAAACATAACACACAGTGACTCAGTGAGTCAAGATAATGCGAGATTTTCTTTCCTAATGCATCTTTTATGTTTATGTGGGTACTTTTCCCTTTAATGTTCTATGTAACATATTTTGGTATGTTTTGTCGTAACCAAATATTGATCTATTCAAGTAGATTTATTTATCCGAATTATCAAATCTAAATTTGAGATTGTAATATTTTGGTCAATATCATATATGTTGTGATATTTGACCAATTATTATATTGGGGGTGTTTGGGGAAACTTATTTCCAGAATAAGTCAATTTATTTTAAGCCAGTGTTAGAAATTCCTAAAATTCCAACTTATTTTTGCAACTTAAGAAATCTCAAACATACATTAAATACAACCATAAAAACAAATTATCAAAATATGAAATTTTTACCCGAAAATAAGTTATAAGTCCGGCTTATAAGCCCAGCCAAACACCACCATTATAACTTAAAATTGATTTATGTTTATCCGTATTACCATATCTAAGTTTAAGATTGTAATATATTTTCTCAATTGTATATATGTTCAATATTTGACCAGCATAACTGAAAATTGATCTATGTTTATCTGAATTATTAAATTTTAATTTGAGATTGTAATATTTTGGTCAATATCATATATATTGTGATATTTGACCAATTATTTCTTGAATTTAGGAAAAGAGACTTCTCGAATATTACAAGTGTGGTCTTTCTAATTACTCCCTCTGTCCCATCCATTTCTTTACAATTTCCTTTTTGGGACGTCCCACCATTTCTTTACATTACTAAAAATAGTAACTTTTAACAATAAAATACATTATTACAATAACTACTTTACTCCACTTTTTCAACACTTTACACTATTACACCCACTACTTCACTTATTTTAACAATAAAATCACTATTACACCCACTACTTCATTTATTTTAACAATATTACACCCACTATCCTTGGTCTCCGTGCCCAGCCCCCAGGTAAAGAACCTGGCGGGACAGAGGGAGTATCTGTTAGGGCTGTAAATGAACCGATACACTCGCGAACGGCTCGGTGTTCGGTTCGAAAAAAATTCGGTTTGGGTTCGGTTCGATTCATAAACGAGTCGATCTTGAACATGATTTTTAGGATCGATTTATAAACGAGCTGAACTTGATCACGGTAAAGTTCGACTCGATAGCTCGTGAACAAGTTCGATTAACGTGTTCGTGAACGTAGTTCGTGAATAGGCTCGCGAACATACTTCATGAACATGTTCGTGTGGATAAGTTCGATAATTGAGCTCGTTAACAATTATGTTTCTTTGCCCTTTATTTTTAAATCAAACTTTGTTTGTTTTTTGGAATTGGAATGTGAGAATTTTATTGGTTGATGATTTTTTATTATTGGTTGATGATTTATGATTTATGAGTTGTTATTAAGTGAGCTCGTGAGCAATGTTTAAGATTTATTCGTGAGCATAATTACATGAACAAGCTTAATGAGTTGTTCGAAAGCAAAAGTTCGTGAGTAAGTTCAAGAGACAGGTTCGTGAGGTGTTCGTGAACTGTTCGCGAACAAAATTTTATTTTAACGAACCGAGCTCAAACATATTTTTTGGCTCGATTCAAGTTCGAGTTCGATAATTTCTTAATAAACGATACATCAACATTTTAGAGTTCGGCTCGGCTCATTTACAACCCTATTACCTGTATTATACATTACTCCCTCCGTCCCATAATAGTAGTCTCTTTTGAGAGAATTTTTTTTGTCCATAATACATGTTCATTTACAATTTTCAATGTAAATTGTGATCATTTTTCCTAAACTATCCTTTTTGAAAATTGTATAATAATAAATGAGGAATGACCAAGAGTATAAAATAGCTCATATTCTTAAAAATCAATGCATTTATAATGAACATAAGAGGAAATATTATGTTTTCTTAATATGCGTAATTTTTCCAAAATAAACTTGTATTATGGGAGGGAGTACTTAAAATGCATATTTTGTTTCATTATAAGTTAAGATCTTCCAATCCTTTCCACCCTGGAATATTTCCTCGAAAGAACTCCGAATCTACAAACATAAATAAATTGCTTCTTTCTTTTCAGTTATTTATTTGTTGCAATTATTTCCACCTCACTATATATATTCTATCTCTGACCACAAGACTGCCGAGATTTTCTCTATATTATTAAAATAATATTACTCACTTTAATTCTGAAAAGACTATATATCTGTTTTTTTGCTAAATATTTAAGACTTTGTTGAAACAAATATAAAAATAGAGCATAAATAACATATAGAATATCGCAACAACACCAATCCAAATATTCAACATCATATCTGAATCCATTTTGTGAATTAATTTTAATAATTTTATCAATTAGCAAAAACAAAATTCCTAATTTTCTATTAAATTTAAATTAACAAGAATAATAATCTCAATGATAAAAAAATAATACAATAATTTGAATGATAAAATATTATGAATATCCAACTCATTAACAGAGCATCAATAACGGTCCCACAAATTAACTTATTCTCGTCCTCTCTGGAAATTGAATCTATTCTCAACATATACACACAACATTCCTATATAAATATATATATTTATTTTCAGTATTCTACTCCACCTAAACCTCTCCTTTTTAAACCCTCGGCGATTCTTTTCGCCGGAAATATGTCCGATCAGAAGCGCCAGCTGCCGCCGGCGAGCGGCAAGCTATGCAAGCAACAATCCTGGTCGCCGAACTGGCAAGCGGAAGAAGTGTGGTCCAAATTGAAGGCGAATCATCGTCGGAGTCGTCGCCGGAGCAAGAGTGTCACCGACGATGACTTGACGGAATTGAAGGCGTGCTTTGAATTAGGTTTTGGATTCGAATGTGATGAGATTGAAGCTGATCGGAGATTGTCGGATGTTTTTCCGGCGTTGGAGCTTTATCGTGCGGTGAATAAGATGTCGAGATCGTCGTCGTTGTCGTCGATTGCGAGTTCGAGCTGTGAGTCTCTTGCTGAGAGTGTCATTGATCTAGGTATGATTGTACTGTATATGTATTTATAATGTTTGTAATGGATGATATATGTTTTTGTTGTGGTAAGTGGCTGCGGAACCAGGATTTTAAACGATCCCGAATAAAAATAAAGCAAGGATCATAACGGAGCTCCGAAAAAAACCCTAAATTTTAAATTTTACCTGAGCTAAAATAATAATAATTTTCTGATTTATTCGACTTGATGAGTCTAACCGAATTTTACTTGAGATCAACTTGAACGACATTTGTAGAACTCGGTGTGTTTAAGTTTATGGGATAAAAATAGTACTAGCTTATAATTCGAACCGAGTTATAAGAGAACAGTTGAATTTGTTTACATGCTTAAGCCTAGCTAAATCCCTTTAATTTTGTCACCATGTATTTATAAGTTTATGTCACTAAATATCAATTTTGGCGGGTGTTTCTTTTATTAACTTCTTGAAATTTTTGTGTATAGATGGTGGTCCAGAGGCTATGAAGGCGAAATTGAAGCAATGGGCGCAGATGGTTGCTTGTTCAGTCTTACAATCTCCACGGTCAGCCTAAAGCATACTGCTACATTGGTTTGAATTTCGAAAGGAAGATCTTAAAGTAGAATTAACTTCTGTGGTTAATTCTTGATTTCTGGATTGATTTCACAAACTTTGATATGGTTGATTTGATTTTTTCTGGACATAACATAGTTTGAAATTGATGGCACATAATTTCAGATACTAATGCTCGTGTCAGTTTAAATTACAGTTGAATTTTTCAAATTAGGGTTTGATTTTTTGAGAGATGGCAATTATTTGTTATTTTCTTTGTCATGTTATATATTTTTGGATCTTGCTGATCAAATGGTTTTGTAGTTTTCTGGATTTTTGTCAAATCAGGTGAAGTGTTGATATTGATCTGTTATCCTGATGTACTAATAATAGATTATTGTTACTTTGATTTGTAGTTTTGACAAATTTTAAGCCCTTATCAAGATAGGTAGACAAAGACAAGTTATTCAATAAGAACAAAGGGTGATGTGAGGACAAGAGTAGACAATGGACATAAGTCAAAAACATTAATGTTTTAAGATAAGCGAAGTGGCATGTCTGAAAACATGTTAAATTACACACAACAGTCAGCTTGTCATTTGATATAGTACAATAGATCAGTTGCCGGACTCAATGTTGTCTAAACAGCAACGACTGAAATACTGAAATCGTGAAACGTTAACTAAAACACGCTACTTTTATCAGTTGCCCCGACTCAATGTTGTCTATTGGCCTGCCGATGAACAGCAGCAACTTGTTTTTTTTTCCCAGCTAAATGTGGGTAGGAAAGCCTAACAAGATACTTTCAGGTTCGTCATAGAAGGAGTTTCTGAACAGTCAGCTCAAGTATGAGAACTACCACTGCATATCGGGATGCAGTCACTTCTTCAGTCTGGTATTAACTTCGGGGTCAAACGACCTGATGAGATGAACACTCCAAGAGCGACATTCAAGAAAATACCTCTGAAGACCAAAATATTTGATTCCGTTAGTTGTTACTTTTCTACAGCAAGTACTTGGAAAGTACATGGGTTTTTAGTAGTTACTCCACACAAACACAATTCTCCCTTGGTAGTTTTCAACGTCAAGAAAATAATAATTATGAACATGCCTTTATCTTGAGTTCCATACCCCTGTTTAACCTGAAACAACATTTAGTTCAGGTGGTCATAACTAAGCAGGAAAATTGTGAGCGTACATTTCCAAAGCAGGATGATTGCACGCATAGTTTAGATTTTGCAATGACTAAAATGTACAAAAAGAAAGAGATAGAATGAAGGAAATTCATAAAGAACTAATCAAAGGAACAGGCCAGTTTAATTAGTGATAATGAATATCTAAATATTTTAGAGAGCTTTGTCACCATGTTGAGGTGCCTCTCTCTAAAAGACTAGGCTAAATTTGACAATTTAGAGTCACCCCATTGGAGATGGTCTTGAGGTGTCATATGAAGACAAGGGTGGACTATGGACACAATTCAGAATTCTTTGACATTGATTTTACAGGAAACGTGAAGCCCATGCAAAAAACAAGTTACACACCCAGTACAACAGAAAACTGACTTGTCTAATATTTTTTCAGATACAAAAAAATACAACATGATATTAACTAAAATGCTACTTTTCTCTATTGCTATTGACTCGATGTCTTTAAATGCAATGCCGCAAGTTCTAGCTAAGTAGCTAGTATCAGAACAACCTTCTCTGAAGCATCGGACTGTGATTTGCAGTCTATTGACTTGAGAATGTATAACAAATGCTTAATTTTTTGTTCACAAGTCGACATAATAAAAGCCTAGTAAGATGCTGCATATTTCCATATCATCGTGTATTAAGGAGTTTCTTTCGCTCCCCAGTTGAAGAAATGTTTTAACAGGAAGCAGGCAGTAAACTTTACCTTAATTATGATATTCCGCGTCATACAAAAAATTTGTAGAACTCCTCCTGCACATCAGCCATTGTTTCAATCCAGTAAAAACACTGCACCGGAAACTGACAGGATGAATTGCACACTCCATAAACCAATATTCAAAAAAATATCTGAGGGTCAAAAGACTTGCTTTCGTTACTTAAAAGTTATTACTAAAGTATATGATGAAGGGATCCAATATTTTGTATAAGGATATGAAATTGCATTCCAACCCTTTTACTTATCTACCACATCTACGTTGGATTCAGCCATTCAGGATTACACACTTCTACTGTGGTATGTCAACTGTCAAAGGAGAACAAAACTAACATACCTTAATATATCTCGAGTGTCATTGTGCTCCTGTTTAACTGTCATGGATACATTCAGCACCTTCAGATTTAAATCTGAAAAAACATCTAGTTCTAAGGGCATAACAAAGCAGGATCTGAAAATACATCTAGTTCTGGGGGCATAACAAAGCAGGAAGATTGTGATCTTACATCTTCATATTAAACCAACAAGGGCACATGCAGAATTTAAATTTGGCAATGTTCAGAATGTACACCCTTGATTTGAATAATGGGGCCTTTCAGTCTCTTGACCAACAAATGAACAGGAGAGGAAACAAATTTAAAGAAGTTCTTACCAGTAATCACCACAAGAACATTTTCCTTCACTGAAATGATGGAAACAGTTCGAGTCCCTTAATATGATATGCCTCTGAAAAACTATTGATATATATTTCATAGCACTATGGCAGTCCCCACACACCCTTAGATTTTTGAAAATCCGGATAGGAGCTGACTTCGGCACAGAAAGGAGCCCAAAAGCAACGGCCAACTTTTCACTGTGATAGGCAAGACCATGTTCCTTACCTTCTTCGTTTACGTCGTGCAGTGCATAATTCATGTCAGGCACATAGCCAACATCCTTGATCAATCTCATTACTTCATCGATCTTGGAATAAATATCATCTATATTTGGATGACTTCTGTCTTCGGACGTAAAGGTGTGCACTTGACTATTCATTTCTATCCAACTACGCCCGGGTTCTTTAGAAATACCTTTCATTTTCATCAATCGTCTAATTCTAGCAGAATCTTCCCATTTACCTGTTGCCGAATAGATATTTGATAACATTACATAAGGCATGGCATTTTGTGGTTCCAACTTAAATAGCACTTCTTCGGCCCTCTCAGCCAGTTCCACCACTCCATGTACTCTACATGCTGAAAGCAAAGCTTTCCATACTGTTGCATCAGGTTGAACATCCATCTCATTCAGTAACTTCTCAGCCTCGAGCATTTTCCCAGAGCGCCCTAAAAGATCAATCATACAAGCATAATGATCTGAACCTGGCTTGATTCCATAAATTTTAGTCATAGATTCAAAGTATTGATGTGCCTGTTCTGCAAGACCCGCATGGCTGCAAGCAAAAAGTAGGCCGATAAAAGTAATAAAATCAGGTTTGGTGCCACTTTCAGTCATTGAGTCATATAGTAGCAAAGATTCCTTTGCCCTACCATTTTGAGCATATCCAACAATAAGAGCAGTCCAAGAAATAACATTCCGTATTTGCATCAAATTAAAGATACTACTTGCATCTTCTATATTCCCACATTTTGCATACATAGCTACCAGAGAATTATCAACACATAAGGATGAACCAAAGCCAGATTTAATATAACTTGCATGGACCTGCTGGCCAAATTCCAGAGTTGTGAGTTCAGCACATGAACTCAAAATGCTCGAGATGACAACCTGATCAGGCTCAATTCCTGCAATTCTCATCCCACAAAACAGCTTCAAAGCTTCTTCAGGGGAACCATTGTGAGCATAGCCAGTCACAAGGGAGGTCCATGAAACGACATCCTTGTCTGTCATGCTGTTGAACACCTTGAACGCTGAGCCTAAGTCATTCTGTTTTGCATACATGTCCATTAGAGCACTGCCTACTAACTTGTAAACATCAAATCCAGTTTTTACAATAATACAATGAACAGATTTTGCATATCTTTCATAGTTCATGGAAGCAAAAGTGTTTAAAACTGAGGGGAATGTATAGTCGTCAATTTCCATATCTTTTGAATGCATATTTTTGAACAACAATAGTGCTTCCTCTTTCAAACCATGCCTAACACACCCAACTATCATAGAATTCCATTAAATCACATCATCAGTCTCCCTCGATTCCAACGCCTTCCTTGCACTATCAAAGTCCCCACATTTCGCATACATGTCAACTAAAGCACTCTCAACAAACACATTTCTCTCAAAACCATCACGGACAACGCAACCATGGACTTGCCTCCCGAACCCACAAGCAGATACCGCTGCACAAGCTGTGAACACACTAGGAAATGTATATTGATTACACTCAACACCTTCAGCCCGCATATCACGAAAACACTCAATCGCCCGAATCTCCTCCCCATTCTGAGAGTAACCAGTAATCATAGCAGTCCAAGAAACATGATTTCTCCCATTACTCATCCCCCCAAACAAATACTCAGCTTCCGAAATTCTCCTGCACTTCGAGTACATATCAACCAGCCCCGTGACAACAAAATCGTTCCTGTCCAACCCAGCTTTCGTAGCATACCCATGAACCTGTTCCCCTCTCGACAACAAACATTTCATCGAACACATTCTAAGAACACTCCCTAATGTAAATTGACTAGGCTTGTAACCCTCAAACCCCATTTGCCAAAACAACTCAAGAGCCTCAAACTCACTACCATTTCGACAAAACCCCGTGATCAAAGAAGACCAAGTAATAGTACTTTTCTTTGGAGTCTAATTAAAAAGTTTTCTAGCTTCAGTTAAGTTTCCTAAATCAGAATAAGCAGAAATCATTGTATTCCAAGAAAACTCATCTCTGTGAGGCATTTTATCAAACACTTGGCGAGCTTCATTAATTCTACCAGATTTCCATAGATCACGTAGCTTTTGATTCATGTCATAACTGGAGACTCTGTGAACTCTATGACACAAATCATGCATGCCCATGTTTCAGTGTAAGTTGATACAGGCTTTGTATAGATATAATTTTTAGTTAAATTTAATCATTTCAATTACAAAATATTCTAAATAAGAATAATTTTTCAAAATGTATGAAATATTATTAAACGGTTTTGTGTGCGATTAGCTACATGCAATTATTATTAGAGTACAATAAATGTTTGATCAAGCACAACAAATCACACACATTTAAGATCATAAATTTTATTTTTTAATAAATACTCCCTCCGGTCCATTATATAAGGCATTTTACTTTTGTGCACGTAATTTTAGGTGCTTTGACAAATAGCTAAAATCATTATTTTTAAAATTTTCTTTTTTTAAATAAAAATTAAAATATTATATTTTTATTCAAAAAAGGAAAAATTGAAAAATAATTATTTTTAATATATAGTCAAAACACTTGAAGTTACGTGCACAAAAGTCAAATGCCTTGTATAATGGACCGAAGGGAGTATCATTCTAACTCAACATTGTCAACTTTATTGTTACTTTGATTTGTCTTTTTTGTGTATCCTTTGTTCAATTTGTCCAAGAATTTCTTGATGATTGACAAGAATTCATGTGAGGACAAGAGTGGACTATGGACATAAGTCAAAAACATTAGTGTTTTAAGATAAGCGAAGTGGCATGTCTGAAAACATGTTCAAATACAACAGTCAGCTTGTCATTTTGATACACAATGAGTATATCAGTTGCCGGACTCAGTTTTGTCTATTGGCCTGCCGATGAACAGCAACGACTGAAATCGTGAAACGTTAACTAAAACACGCTACTTTTATCAGTTGCCCCGACTCAATGTTGTCTATTGGCTTTCCGATGACTTGCAGCAACTTGTTAATTTTTTTTTCCCAGCTGAAAGCCTAACAAGATACTCTCAGGTTTGTCATGTAAAAAGGAGTTTCTGAACAGTCAGCTCAATTATGAGAACTACTACTGCATATCTGGGTGCAGTCACTTCTTCAGTCGTGTAATAACTCAGGAATCAAATGACGTGATGAGATGAACAATCCAAGAGCGACATTCAAAAAAGACCTCTGAAGATCAAACTATTTGATTCCGTTCCTTGTTCCTTCAGGTACACGAGAATGGAAAACCAAAACTTTGTTATAAGTAATCTGACATTGCCTTCCAGTTTGTTACTTCTCTACAGCAAGTACTTGGAAACTACATTAGTTTTTACAGTTACACAATTCTGCATTCATATTTTTCGTACCCCTAATCAACCTGAATAATCATTTAGTCCTTTTTTTTTTTGCTAAATAATCATTTAGTCCTGGTGACCATAATTAAGCAGGGAGATTGCGAGCTTACATTTTCAACGCAGGATGAGTGCAAGTATAGTGTAGATACTGCAATAATAAAAATGTGCAAAAAAAGAAAGGGGGATAAGGAATGAAATTTACATATAGCCATTTAAACGAACAGGGCAAATTTTACAGGTGATAATGAATATCCAAATATTTTAGAGAGCTTTTCAGTTCACCATGTTGAGGAGCTTCACTCTCTACAATACCAGCTAAATGACAATTTTTCAGTCATGAGATTGGAGATGGTCTTGAGGTGTCATATGGAGACAAGGGTGGACTAGAACATAATTCATTCGGAATCCTTTGACAGTGATGCTCATGCAAAAAATCATGTTACATATCCCTTGGCAGGTCTGAGAACATGATAGGGTCACACACCCCATACAACAGAAAACTAACTTGTCTAAGTTAGAACTGTTAGAAATTTGAATATCATTCGATACATATATTTTGAGATACACAATTATACAACATGAAATCGACTAAAATGCAACTTTTCTCTATTGCTATTGGCTCAATTTCATAAAATGCAATGCCGCAAGTGCTAGCTAAGTAGCTAGTATCAGAACAACCTCTCTGAAGCATCGGACTGTGATTGCAGTCTATTGGCTTGAGGTGCTTAATTTTTGTTGACAAGTTGACATAAAAGCCTAATAAGATGCTCCATATTTCAATATCATCGTGTATAATGTAGTTTCTTTCGCTCCTCAGTTGAAGAAATATTTTAACAGGAAGCAGGCAGCTGGCTTTACCTTAATATTGATATTCCGTGTCATAACAAAATTTTACAGAACTACTCCTGCATATCAGCCATTGCTTCAATCCCGTAATAACATTGCACTGGAACTGACAGGATGAATTGAACACTCCCTGAGCCAAGTTTCAAAAAAATATCTGAGGATCAAAAGATTTGCTTTTGTTACTTATTAAGTAAATGTGACGGGATCCAATATTTTGCATTAGGAATCTAAAATTGCCTTCCAATCTGTTCACTTATCTACCGCATGCCCACATCTACGTTAGATTAAGAATTACACACTTCCACTGTGATACTTCAACTGTTAAAGAAGAAAAGAGCCAACATACCTTTAATTTATAACGAGTGTCACTGTGCTCCGTGTTTAACTGTCATGGGTTTCATCACCTTCAGATTTAACCTGAATAAGTTCTGGGGGGCATAACAAAGCATAAAGATTATGATCTTACATCTTCATATTAAACCAGGAAGAGCGCATGCAGAGTTTAGATTTGGCAATGTGCAAGTTGCACACCCGTGATTTGAAGAATGGGGTCCCTCAGTCTTTTGACCCACAAATCAACAGGAGAGAAACCAAATTTGAAGAACTTCCTACCAGTAATCACCGCAAGAACATTTTCCTTCATTGAAATGATGGAAACAGTTTGAGTCCCTTAATATGATATGCCTCTGAAAAACTATTGATATAAATTTCATTGCAACATGGCAGTCCCCACACACCCTTAGATTCTTGAATATCCGGATAGGTGCCGACTTTGGCACAAAAAGGAGCCCAAAAGCAACAGCCAACTTTTCGCTGTGAAAGGCAAGACCATGTTCCTTACCTTCTTCGTTTACATCGTGCAGTGCATAATTCATGTCAGGCACATAGCCAGCTTCCTTGATCAGTATCATTACTTCATCTATCTTGGAATATATATCATCTATATTTGGATGACTTCTGTCTTCAGACGTAAAGGTGTGTACTTGACTATTCAGTTCTATCCAACTACGCCCAGGTTCTTTAGAAATGCCTTTCATTTTCATCAATCGTCTAATTCTTGCCGAATCTTCCCATTTACCTGCAGCAGAATAGATATTTGATAACATTACATAGGGCATGGCATTTTGCGGTTCCAACTTAAACAGGGCATCTGCGGCCCTCTCAGCCAGTTCCACAACTCCATGTACTCTACATGCTGAAAGCAATGCTTTCCATACAGTTGCATCCGGTTCGACATCCATCTCATTTAGCAACTTCTCAGCCTCAAGCATTTTCCCAGAGCGCCCTAAAAGATCAATCATACAAGCATAATGATCTGGACCTGGCTTAATTCCATAAATTCTAGTCATAGATTCAAAGTATTGACGTGCCTGTTCCGCAAGACCTGCATGGCTGCAAGCAAAAAGTAGGCCGATGAAAGTAATAAAATCAGGTTTTGTGCCACTTTCAGTCATCGAGTCATATAGTAGCAAAGATTCCTTTGCCCTTCCATTTTGAGCATATCCAACAATTAGAGCAGTCCAAGAAATTACATTCCGTATTTGCATCAAATTGAAGATACTACTTGCATCTTCTATATTCCCACATTTTGCATACATAGCTACCAGAGAATTATCAACAGACAAGGAAGAACCAAAGCCAGATTTGATATAATTTGCATGGACCTGTTGACCAAATTCCAGAGTTGTGAGTTCAGCACACGAACTCAAGACACTCGAGATGACAACCTGATCAGGCTCAATTCCTGCAATTCTCATCCCGCAAAACAGCTTTAGAGCTTCTTCAGGGGAACCAATGTGAGCATAGCCAGTCACAAGGGAGGTCCATGAAACAACATCCTTGTCTGTCATGCTGTTGAACACCTTGAATGCTGAGTCTAAGTCATTCTGTTTTGCATACATGTCCATTAGAGCATTGCCTACTAACTTATAAACATCATATCCAGTTTTGACAATTATAGAATGAACAGATTTCGCATATCTGTCATAGTTCATGGAAGCAAAAGAGTTTAAAACTGAGGGGAATGTATAGTCGTCAATTTCCATATCTTTTGAATGCATATTTTTGAACAACAATAATGCTTCCTCTTTTAAACCATGCCTAACACACCCAACTATCATAGAATTCCACGAAATCACATCATCAGTCTCCCTCGATTCCAACGCCTTCCTTGCACTATCAAAGTCCCCACATTTCGCATACATGTCAACTAAAGCACTCTCAACAAACACATTTCTCTCAAAACCACCACGAACAACGCAACCATGGACTTGCGTCCCAAACCCACAAGCAGATAACGCCGCACAAGCTGTGAACACACTAGGAAACGTATACTGATTACACTCAACACCTTCTGCCCGCATATCACGAAAACACTCAATCGCCCGAAGCTCCTCCCCATTCTGAGAGTAACCAGTAATCATAGCAGTCCAAGAAACATGATTTCTCCCATTACTCATCCCCCCAAATAAATACTCAGCTTCCGAAACTCTCCTACACTTCGAGTACATATCAACGAGCCCCGTGACAACAAAATCATTCTTATCTAGCCCAACTTTCGTGGCTAACCCATGAACCTGTTCCCCTCTCGACAACAAACATTTCGTCGAACACATTCTAAGAACACTCCCTAATGTAAACTGACTAGGCTTATAACCCTCAAACCCCATTTGCCAAAACAACTCAAGAGCCTCAAACTCACTACCATTTCGACAAAACCCCGTGATCAAAGAAGACCAAGAAATAGTACTTTTCTTTGGAGTCTCATTAAAAAGTTTTCTAGCTTCAGTTAAGTTTCCTAAATCAGAATAAGCAGCAATCATTGTATTCCAAGAAAACTCATCTCTGTGTGGCATTTTATCAAACACTTGGCGAGCTTCACTAATTCTACCAGATTTCCATAGATCACGTAGCTTTTGATTCATGTCATAACTGGAGACTCTGTGAACTCTATGACATAAATCATGCATGCCCATGTTTCAGTGTAAGTTGATGCAGGCTTTGTATAATTGAAAAGTACTAACAGACATTTTTTCAGTTTTAATACTGCCTTCTGTCACAATATATTCGGGTTTAAATTTACTAATTTAATTATAATTTAATTTTATAATTTTTAGAATATTAAAAGTATATTTACTTTTGTTTCTAAAAACATAAAATTTTAAAATTTCAAATTATATATATATTGATATAATTTTTTAGTTAAATTGAATCATTTCAATTAAAAAATCTAAACAAGAATAATCATCAATCATCAATATATATATATATAAAGGAGGGTACGCGGGAGTTTAGGTGACGCTCTAAGATCGTCTCAATCTATTTTTCTAATTTTCTAGAATTTTAGAATTTTATCTCAATTTATTTTTCTAATTTTTTAGAATTTTAAACACAAATAAATGTAAAAATATCATTTAACATATTAGAAGTAGAATAGGTGTTCGAATTTATAGAGGAGAAGAGTTTGAATTTACAGGGAAGACATATGATTCAAAGTTCTATTGGAAGTAGAATAAGTATTTATAATGCACAATCTATTTTTCTAGAATTTTAGAATTTTAAACACTAATAAATGTAAAAATATCATTTAACATATTAGAAATAGAATAGGTGTTCGAATTTATAGTGGAGAAGAGTTCGAATTATAGGGAAGACATATGATTAGAACTTCTATTGAAAGTAGAATAAGTATTTATAATGCATATGATTAAAAGTTTTATTGGAAGTAGAATAGGAGTTCGAATTTATAGAAAATAAGAGTTCGAATTTATAGAAAAAACATATAAATAAAAGTTCTATTAGAAGTAGAAAAATATCATTTAACATATTAGAAGTGGAATAAGTGTTCGAATTTATAAAGGAGAATAGTTCGAATTTATAGGGATGACATATGATTAGAAGTTTTATTGGAAGTTGAATAGGTATTTATAACGCATATGATTAAAAGTTCTATTGGAAGTAGAATCGGAGTTCGAATTTATAGAGAATAAAAGTTTGTATTTATAAAAAAAATACATAAATAAAAGTTATTTTATAGAAAGTACGATCTTCTTAAATTATATTTTTTTATATAAGTTAAATATACTTCTATTAGAAAAATTTATTCATAAATCCAATACTATTGTCATAAAAAAAAGTCATCGTTCTTTAAAAAGAAAATAATTGATGTATTAACATAATAAAAGAATATTGTCATGTAGGAATCCTAAATAAATACAGGATTATATATAATATAAAGAGAAAATAAGATTTGTTTTCATTTTCTAAAACTCCATAATTTTTAGAAAGTCTAGAATAAGTATAAATTAGAATTCACTCTATTTTTTAGGTTTTGATTTTAAGGAGTAAGTTGTTGTGTAAGAATAGTTATGCATAAATACTATCATACAAGTGATATGTGTAAAAATTAGGTTTTTGGTTTTAATGAGAGAGCGGATCAATAGTAACAAGTAACAACCATGTTTAACAAGAAAGCGATTCATTAGAGAAGATCGTATAAAAGATGTTTGAATATATAAGGAATACATATAATAAAATATTTTATTGGAAGAAGAATACGAGTACGGTGGAGACGTCTTATACAATTTTTTAAAACTATATATATTTTTTCTTAAATCCTTTATTTTAACTTTTTTATACAAGTTAATTATACTTGCATTAGAAAAATATATCCATAAATTTAATATTATTTCCGTAACGAAAAGTCTTCATATTTATTTAGTTTTTTATATGTTAACATAACAGAAAGACATTCCCATGCGGAAGCTGTAAGTTTAAAGAATATAAAAATTGGAATTTACTCTCTTTATATAATGAAGTTAGAATTTCGATTCCAAATAAGAGCAGCTCGAAATGTATTTAACGGGATGACGACTCACTAGAAAAGATTATGTTAGCTATTAGAATTTGATACTAATTTCATAATTTTTTTTATTTTTACGGTTCGATTTTATGGATAAAAATTATTATATAAGTCTGTACAATATATGTTGAAGTTGGAATTTCGGTTTTAACGAGAGAGCGGCTCAATCGAAAAAATCATGTTTAACAAGAAATCGATTAATTAAAGAAGATTGTTTAATTATTAAAATTTAATGTTAATATTATAAATATAACGTAAATGTATTGAATTTTTTTAAAATATTGTAACGCCGCCGCGAAGTGCGGCTTTATCGACTAGTATTTCAAATATATGAAGTATTATTAAACTGTCTTGTGTGCGATTGGCTACATGCAATTATTATTATTATTATTTTAAATGGGCTACATGCAATTATTATTACGGTTTTTTTAATGTATGTTCAAGTACACATAATAAGATATTAATTAATATTTTTTTTATTAATTTATTTTCATTAATAATAATGGACCCCTCATACACAAAAATCTTAACCAATTAAAATTAACAACTCATTAAAAGATAGTTGTTAGAATGTGCCCTTAGAGCATCTCCAATGCTCAACCCCCATCCCTATATCTGTCTACGTGGCATCATTTAGGGAATACAAACTGAAAAATCAGTCTCCAATGGTACAACCCCTTACCAAAAATTTTTAAGGGAAGGAGAGAGGTTCCCTACAAATAGGGAATGAAAATTGCTCCCCTATCTCTTGCCAAGTCATTTCCCGTTGCAACCCACCCTCTTCTTCATCTCCATTAAATTCAGAATCATCACATTAAATTCATAATCATCAAATTTATCCCCAAACTCAAAAATCGAAGTAAAATTAAAATTTTACCCATATTTTTTTTTGCTCAAAATCGATGAATCCTCTTCTTCATCTCCATTAAATTCAGAATTATCACATTAAATTCATAATCATCAAATTTATCCCCAAACTCAAAAATCGAAGTAAAATTAAAATTTTACCCATATTTTTTTTGCTCAAAATCGATGAATTTATATATCACTAGATAGCTCTCGAATTATAGAACACACACATATATAAATTACTAATTTTGAATAGATAGATTTAAAGATATGAATTTTAGAAGTTTAGGAATATATGGAATCGACATATTTTAAATTTCAAAATACTAATTAAATGTTACTTTTGAATCAAAGGAAACTAATATAGGGAATACCGTTGGAGTTAAACAATTTTTTGGTAGCCTAAATTTTAAGGAAAAGTTATTTTTTTTATATTTTAGGGGTTGAAGATGAGGAATGACATTGGAGATGCTGTTAGACGCTCACACACTTCCTTATTATTATTGGGTACAAATTAAATTTTTGATTAAGCGGGACAGATAGCGCATATGCAATCCACACAATGTCAATCCACACGGTGACAATCACAGAGACTTGAAAAAAATTCATTTTAACTCCACGTTATCATATCTTTGCATGCTCATCGAACGAACCACGATTCGTACAATTATTTGTATATTTTTTTTTACCATCTTCTGTTGCTTTCCAATAATATAACCGAAAGATTGTAGAAGAAAGGGGTTGAATACAATATTGACAATTTTTCAAACTTTATAAACTAAAGTAGTTTGTGTAAATAGAATTTTTCAAGTGTAGTTGTATGATCCATCTGAGACATCTATATTATACTATTATAAGCAAAATATGTACTATTATAAGCAAAACATGGTATAATTGGTTGGTTGGTCGGTTAGTTACACCTTCCCAAAAAATTTGTTAACACCTTCCAAAAAATAAAATATAAATAAAATTTTATTTTAAAAAAAATAAACCACATATTTTACTTAATAACAAACTCTTTTAGTTATACTCCAATCAATATTCAGTTACATAATTTTTCAGTTATACTCGAATTAAAATATTAATAAAAACATCTGTGCATCATACGAGTTATAAGTTATATAGTTAAAAATTACATAAAATCCAGAAAACACTTACAATTTAGAAAATTTTGTATAATAATCGAATAAAGGAATACATGATTAAATAAATTTCACTCTTTATACTAAATAAAAGTTTAAAAAAAATACTTTTACGTAATATTTAAATATATAGGTATGCATTTAAAAGTAACAATTAAATAAATAATTACGATAATATTTATATTCATGAGCTTTATAAAAAAATATTTTTATAGTAAAAGCATTTATACAACTTGAAATTTTTTAAAAATATATAATTAAAAATATTATAAGCAACCGTGCATTGCACAGGCTATAGGCTAGTATATATTGAAGAAGTAATATGTGTTGAATACATAGCTGCAGTTTCAGTGTTTTGCTCTTATAAGAAAATCCTAACAATACTAAGAAAAAGCACTTGTGTTTCTTAGTTACAAAGCAACTGCTACATTTGGTTATATAGCCAAGTTCACAACACCTATTACCAACAAGCATGTTACTTCACTTCTTATCTTCATGTGAATCAAACTGGATAGTTGTCTTTGACAGAATTTATTTGGAAAATACTATCCAATTTACTTGTATAGAAAATGAATGCTTCTTTTTCTTCGAGGTCTCCATTGTCTAGCTTCCATGTACTTTGATGTAATAACCGTGAATTTTCGAATTTATTTTCCTACTCGTTATTTAAATTTTATTTAAGAGCGATGCACTAGTATATTTTAATTAGCGCTTTTTTGTAAATTTTAAAATTATATATATTATATGTGAGTAAATATTATATTATATTTATTTAATTATATTTATTTGGTATTTATTAAAATTAGGAAAATTTAAGAAAATAGGTTTTTATTCTTTTCCAAAACACAACATTCTTTCACATAGCACGACACTCTTTTCACAAACACGAGATATTCCAGAACTTTATTTTTAGTTCAATGCGTGTCTCTTTGGAATCATAAAGCCCGGCCATAGAAATATATATACACAGGAGTAAACCACAGTTAGTACAATTTCTTTCCTTTTTCCTGTTAAAAAGACCGACTACTACTCTTAAATCAACACCACCCATATATTCTCATACACAAAAACAGAGTAATAACATCAGGTAGTTATATTTCTTCTCTAAATTGTTTTGTTTCGATATTGTTCTTTTCATTTTCTTCTTCCTTGAATCTGGTGGGTATGAGTACGATTGGTACTCAGAAATTTAGGATGGTTGTTCTCCGATTTGTGTTGTGTTGGTGAGGTGTGTGTTGTTTTGGTTGAATCGGAGTGAGAGGAGAGAGGGATGTTCGAGAGGAAGGAGAGAGATGGGAGTGAGGAGAGATGGACAGAAAGAGAGAGAGGAGAGCGAAGAGAGAGTAATCGAGAGAGATAAGAGAGAGGCGAGATTTAGACGGGAGAGAGTATGGAAAGGCAGGGAGGAAATCGGAGTATGGTGTTGGTTTGTTGAAATCGGAGTGAGTGATGAGAGATTGAGTCGAGAGATGAGAGATAGGCGGAGAGAAGAGAGATGATAAGAGAGAGGCGGAGGGAGATTGAGAGAGAGTCGGAGATATAGAGAGATAGAGACGGAGATGTCGAGAAGAGGGCGGAGGTTGAGAGATTGGAGAGAAAGAGAGGGAAGTGAGGTAATTGTTGTGTGTGGGTTATATGGTGGTGGCGTTGTTGTTGTGCGAAGCGGGGAGAGAGACGGAGAGTGGTGGAGGGAGAGATTGGCGCAGAGAGAGACAGAGAGGGGATACGAGAGATTGAGGGATGGAGAGTGCAGAGAGATTGAAAGAGAGAGTAGAGAGATTGAGAGAGATAACGGATAGATCAAGGGAGAGAGAGATGAACGAGAGAGAGAGAAAGGAGAGAGAGATGCGGGGGTGGAGAGAGATTTCCGGGGAAGAGGTCGCACAGTGGTTGTGGGGTAGGTGGGACCCACGTACAACTGTTGTAGTAAAAATAATAATAAAATATTAACGTATCAATAAAAAATTTATGATGGTATGTTTTATTCGGGATTTATATAAATAATAATAAAATGAGTTCAATTGGTTTAGTTAAACTTGGAAGATTATTTAACATTGTGAGAAATAAATAGTTTATAAAAAATGGTTTAATTAATTAAAAAGAAATATTTTGTGATTATTTGGACATGATTTAGAGATTTAATGATTCGTTGATAAAAAGGAGAGATTAATTATGAATAAATAGAGATAAATGCGGTCTTATTTTGGAAGATTGTTATTTAATATTCCCGGATTATTTTAATTAACCGAATCGAATCAAATTATTTTAGAGACTAAAACCGGAATTATTATTAAATTATTTACGAGATTAAAATGAATTCTTGGATTATTTTAATTCTGGAATAAAATAGAGATTTATACCCTTGTTCCAATAAAAATGAATTATTTACTTTTGAGAATAAATAGAGATTTATAATATTATTGCCCTAAAATGGATTTAATTAAAATAGAGCTTTTATGTGAATTTTAGAGAATCGTAGAGAATTTATTAGAGCCTTTTAAATGAGAATTTTCTTACAATTAAATAAAGTGGGATCTACGGATATTAAAATCGTATATATTTTCGAGATTTGATTCCTGAGTTCGAAGAAGGATTTATTTACCCGGGAATTATTTTTCCGCTATTTATTGTAGAGCTTTTCAAGAGATATTATATTATCAGTTTAGAAATATTTTATTTTGACGAATCGCTCACGTATTTCTGGTTGTCATTTTTAGAGAATAATTTCGAGCCGTAGATCGAAGCCAAGTTCACGGGTAGAGTATAATTTTATCTGCATTTATTTGCACTTCGAGATCGAGGTAAGTTCATTCATACTCTAAATCTTGGAATTTTCATATTTCCATCCGTGTTAATTCATTCGTATTTATTTTCGAGCTATCAATTATGAGACTTAATTAGCTGCTTCTTATACTACAATTATTCTTTTGAGCATTATTTTCTCTTTGCAATATTATTTTACTGTTAAGAGTAGTTTACTTGCGAATTATATCCCCTATAAGCGTAGAAGGAATTTCATTGCTATCGGGTCGATCTCATTAATTCGAGATGACTACTTGATTTAATTCAGTGGAGCTAGTCTCATTTGTTCGAGCTAGTTAAATTCATTCTTTTCAGTCGAATTTATTGTACAAATTCGACAATATTTATTGATTATCTTTTAGTTGATTCATCTCTCGAATCAACAAATAAGAGTTATAAAGTTAGGATCGTTAGAGTTTTACTCATTGATCAAGTGAAAAATATTCTAACTACCGTTCATCAATTTTGAGTATTATAAATATTTGAGAAGTACTATTTGTTCAGTGCGACTCCCAATTACTTCATTTTAAGACTATTCTCATAATTTCGAGATAGTTGCGGTTATTGTCAAGGTTTGGCATTTTGTTCGTGTCAACCAATAAAATATTATTATTGAGAGTTTACATTAGTCCATTGTTCGGATTGGTGATAAAATTGAGTCAGACTGGCAGTTCGCCAGATTGGTAAATATTTTCCTAGAAGAATTAACTCAAGTTATCTGTTCATCAAATATTCGGGAATTCTGTATTCTACTGGTCAATTTTGGGAAAGAGGCCCATTTTAGAGAAAGAGGGACTTGTGTACCGTTATGCGGACATAAGATTATTTAGGCACTATGTTGCCAGGGTTGAATTAATAGCCCACTATCATGCTAGCATTCATACATATATATTATATTGTTGATATCGTATTGTAGCCATGATCGGGCGAAGTGCGGTGTCATTGGAGGACGGTTTCCTCGGTCGGTTAGTTGATCGCCCCATCGAGATACCGAGAGGTGGAAGACTAGTTTATTCTTAAATCATGAGTTATTAGAGTTATATCAAATGAGTCCTTCGAGTATTCTGTTTCGAGATGAGTATTGAGTCTTTCGAGTATTATGTTTCGAGATGAGTACTGAGTCTTTCGAGTATGCTATTTTCGAGATGAGTTTGAGCCAATTCAGATTGTGATGTCCGATCTAAAATTTTGAGTATTTCCTTCGGTAAATCCTGTTATATTTATATACCGAGCAATGTGAGAACTTGCTGAGCACTATAGTTGCTCATTCTTGCTTTACAACATTTTATTCAGCTGTCAAGATGGAAAGATGCGAGACGTCCAGCCAGGGATCCAGAGGGAAGGGACAAGCTCCATGATATGCTAACAAGAACTAAATTATCCAGCTGGAACCCTTATCTTTCGACTTTTGTGAAACTATGTAATATATTATCCGGAGATGTGATATGTCGTATTGTAATATTGTATGAGACTGATCGTGGATCTGCGGAGTGGTCACTTATGCTCCGTTGTAATGAATATTTCATTTTATTATTGCGTTATCGTGTGCTACATGATATTGAGACAATATGACGACCCGGGTCCCCGGTCAGGGTGGATTTGGGGGCGTTACAGCTTGGTATCAGAGACTTAGTTATATTTTTAGGAATCGTACGAGCCTAGAATTATAACGCGACGTGAGAGTCTAGAGGTATAATACGATGTTGAGATTTTAGTACTAAGTGCCTTACACCTTTAAAATTATATGCATATCTAGTCGATTGGAACCTGGTTGTGACCGAAACTTTTTGTACCTTGGTAGATGTCTATTTCTGGATCTGTTGACTTTCGTTCTGCTCGAGATAAATGTCCTACACCTTATTCGCATGGACCCCTAGTTCCCAACTGATTTAAAGATAGGATGCCTAAGTTTTCATTATTATTAAGATCAGATGATACTCTATAGAGTTTTCACACTTTGTAGATGTTATCAATACCCTTACCAGAGTCAGAGTTGGACCAGCACGAGGTACGTGCACCAGATATGGACTTAAAGAGAGATACAACTATATGTCCCAAGTTCGAGGCTAAATTCTTAAACGATTTTGTGACCGGCGTTAGTTTTCTAATAATATAACTTATAGAGGTTGAAATGGTTCCCTATGATAATGTGTTTTTCGTAGATTCCTCTTAGAGATTTTCTTCCCTAACGAGCTACCAAAGTATGCAAGTGTCACTTTTACTTCGAGAATAGATAGTTGTTCCTAAGAGCTTATATTGTGCTATAAAATCATTCTTTAAATAACTTTGTTAACAACGATTATCGATAAATCTTATCATTTGAATTTACTCAGGCAATTTCTATCCTATTTGAAAAGGACCTATGTTGTTTAGAGGTTAAGTTACCCATCATCATGTACTTTCATAAATACAAATCCCTTTCATATCCATTCCTATATTGACACCCTTTGAGATATTGAGATGAACAACCCTATATATATAGGGGAAGGCTATCAGTCTCTGTGATTGAAGTCTGGTGGGACGCCACCATTTGTACTGTTGTTTGTCATTAAAGTACTAAAGGTTGGCCACCTTGTGTATTATGACAGTTGTCCTAATGACACATGCAACAAAACAGATGTTCAATGATCATCATGATCTCTCAGTTAATCCCTTTATTAAGATTCTCACTATCAAGAATTGAGTATACACATGTGTTGTTTAACATTTATTCCTTATGAGTTATCTTTATTCAAATATTCTTATGGATCCTAAAATGATTGGTGCCTAAGAATTTTAAAAGCGGTATACTAAAATTTGAATGTGATGAAACTTTACTCCCAGAAAAGAGAATTTCAGCAACTCGAGTTTGAGTGCCAATTTCTAAATATGAATAGACTATTATGATAATTATTCGCTAGTCAGATCTTCGAAATCCTATGTAGTGCCTCATGGTTATGTGTTAAGGTTCTAAAAATTTGGTTTGAAAATGGAGCAATTATTGAACTCAATCCTTTAAAAGTGAGAAGCGAAATCGATACTAAGTATACATTGATTATATATTACTTATTGATGAAAGAGTGATCGTTTTTCATACAGGAAAAGAAAGAGAACATTAATGCGTGTTTCCACCATCTTCTTTCCGAGTATAGTAGCTAAACGGCGACTTAACCCTTGGAAGTTTTAAGATTAATGTTTGAGACAATTAACATGATTGTGATACTTCAAACTCTTGAGGCATGTCTTATCGTATTTTCTAAAATTTTCTTGCCCCAAGTATGACAAGTGTTTTACCCCTTTATACCTACAACATTTCTTTAAATGAAACACACCGCGATTGAGAATCAAAGTGAGAATATTTTGGATTATAAAGTAGAGTCAAAACCCAGGGCCTAGACTAAAACCAAATTAAGGGTATATTTGGAAGTTATTCCTTGATTTTCTTTAAAATGAAAAGACTCTATGAGAAGAAATGCATCTTATGATTGAACATACCATCGCTATTAAGACTTATAAGTAGCAAGATATTGTTGAGACCAAAAAGGATTACTTGTTCTAAATAAATGAGAGCCATGGAGGGTAACGCGGTCATACCGTGGATCAGATTTCAGAGTTGTTTCAAGAGAGGTATTTTCCCAAGTATCTGGAGAATCATATGGGAATTAAGTTTTGGAACTCAAGCAAGGGACGATGACTGTCGTAGACTATGAAGCTAAGTTTATTGAACTCTCAAGGTTCGTACCCTATCATGTAAACACCGAGGAGAAAAAAGCCAAGCGTTTTCAACGAGGATCAAAGCTCTGAATACAGAATCGAGCTACCGTGTTTGAAATCACCAATTACGCAACCTTAGTGCAGAAAGCGGCCATAGTGGAAAATGGAAGTGAATCGTACATGAAGGATAGAGATGGTGAGAAAAGGAAGTTTCAGAATAGTGGTAGTAGTTTTGTGAAAAGAGAACTATTGAAGGCATGATGGTGATATCTTAAGTTAGAATTATTGAGTTGATACTTAGCAAGTACTATTCTAAGTATGTTGTGAATCATAGGAGGATCAAGCTCCTTAAAACGAAAGCATCCAAGACCATATAAGAAGAGTATATATATATTTTTGGAAAAGGGTCGGTATTATTAATTTTTTTTTTTGCTAAATTAAATATTTTATAAAGAAAAAGGAGGGATTAACCCTTGGTCTATGAGAACACAGATAGAACTATCTATAAACAATCTGTAAACCAGATTGTAAATAGAAAGTAAGAAAACATGAAAACCTAAATGATTAAATCGTTCCTAATACAGGCTATTTTTGCGAACCAAGAAGAACTAGCAAGCTTTGTGCAAGTGTCAGAGATAATGCAATCAAAGACTGTCTTTGGTTGGAGAATCCCTCTGTTGTGCATACGGGAGTTTCGTTCTCGGCAGATGTAATAGGAATAGACTTGAACAAGAAGGAGAATAATTCTTCTCTTTGCACTGTCCATGATACTGGACAGTTGAAGTTGAAAATCTTGCCAAGTATAACCAGTAATTCCCACATTAAGCTGAGATAATAACGAAGATAGAACGTGTCGACTAAAACAACAATGCAAGAACAAATGATTGTCAGTTTCATGTCCTCCCACACATAAGAAACAGTGTTGATCAAGTTGAATACCAAACCTTGCAAGTCTAGACAAGGTGTTAAGGCGACCATGACTGAGCAACCATTGATGATGAGCATACCTTTCCACCTTAAGGTGATGCCAGACCGTCGCGAACCAGGTAACTGGTTGATCACGATGCCGAATGGAGTCCCAAATATTCCATGTTTTAATCTTACGAACATCCAAACCGTCCCACATAATAACATCACGGTTGATTAGATTGAATCGAGGGAAATTAAAAGTAAGGATCCATTGAGACAAGGTGTGGTCTGGATGATGGTGTCTCTAGTTCGGTCGAGGTAAGCACCAAATACCTGAGCTAATAATGTTATGAACTTTAGCATCCTTGTTCATTCCACACTGAGATATAATAGGTGATGTTACAGATCTAGCCAGACATTCATTGTTCCACCAAGGATCAAACCATAGCGAAATGTTGGAGCCATCACCTATCGAATATGAGATGAAACGAAGTGCCAGGTAACGAAGTCTTAAAACTTTTTTCCAGATCCATGAGCAATCTGTAGGGATTTTCATTGTCCAGAAATAGTTGTGCTTGAGAACTGTTTTGTTGACCCAAGTAGCCCATAAAGAAGGTGCCTTTCTAATGATTTTGAGCAGGTGACCAATGATTTGTGCCTTATTCCAATCAGAAGAATCCTTAAGGCCAAGGCCACCTTCCTCCTTAGGTAAGCAAATAGTTTTCCAACTGACCTTAGCTCCCCCCTTATTATTTAACCTACGTAAAGAAGGATATTCCTACTTCAAATGAGGAAGGAATGGAGATTTTGGTCGCAAAATATTAGTAACCACGAGAGAAAATACAGTTATAAGATTGGCTACACCTCTAGAAGACAAACCAAGTATACACACTTTTAATATGAGTATGACAGATGTTATCAAGGATCATAAGGTCCCGTGTCCCGAGATTTCAGACAACCTTCGAAGGAGAATCCAGTGCCTCGATTTACAGCACCTCCTAACAACAAGCCGATAGCACGAACTCTCAATATGATTGCAAGAGATACCATTGGTGACAGCGATGCGATCGCAGGTACACCTCGAGTAAACTCTGAGAATGCGTGTGTTCTAGTTGATTTTGGAGCTACCAAATCTTTTATTTCTAAAACTTCATGAATAAGTTGAATCTTGAATTTGTGCCCTTAGAGGGAATTCTGAATATAGAAGTGGCAAATTAGGAAAGCATACTGGTGAACCGATTGTGTCCAAATTGTTCTATAGAGATACATGGGCAACATTGCAACGCAGACCTTATTCCTTTTAAGTTAATGAAAGTTAATGTAATCATAGAGATGGATTGGTTATCACGTTATGATATTCAAATAAATTGTCGACGTAGGAGGGTCAGCTTAAGTGAACCTAATGATATAAGAATTCCGTTTTACGGACGGAAATCGACTAAGGGTTTTCTGTCAATAATTTGAGCTAAAAGATTACTTCGGCAAGGATGTCAAGCCTATCTGGCTTGATTATTGCATAATTTTGCATATTTTTATTGCCTATTTATTGTTTGAATTTGTATTTTAATAAATTATTTTGTTGCATTTCAGGAAAATTCGAGAAAACTGAAGAAATGGCAAAATAAAGAAATAAATGACAAAAGAAGAAAAAGAAGGACCAAAACAAGAAGACAAGGAAAAGCAAGGGGTGGTGGTGCATTTTTGTAGTAAACCAAAATGGAGGGCTAAGATTAACCCACACCAACCAAAATGGAGGGCTAGGATTAACCCACACCAACCAAAATGGAGGGTTAGGATTAAACCACACCAAACCCAAAACCCTAAATTTTTCCTATAAATACCCTCATTTTCTCTTGTAAAAAAACACACCACTTTAGACACCACCTTAGACACAACATAGATTTTATAATTAGGAGTAGTAGTAGATTTTATTGTTTTTCAGTTCAAATCATTTTTTTTTTCTTAATTTTAACTTGTCACTTTGCTTCGTTATTTATTTTCCTGCAAGCTTTATTTTCAATTTCTGTTTAACAGATTCGCAGGTTATTTATCCAGCACTAGTTTAATATAACAAGTTTGTTTTGTCTTAGATTTATTTGTTTGTCCTAGGTTTAGTATTAATTTGTTAGTTGTGTTTTTTCTTATTCATTCACGTAGGTATTTAGTTTAGTTTTTATTCGATAGTGACATGTTTTCAATGTGCAATTGTTTCGTTTATATAAATATCATGTCTAGCTAATTTTCTTGCCCTAGGAGGAAGATGAAGTTAATTTAATTATTCTTAATTTCTTCTCTTTTCTATTAATTTATTCTCATAATTTTTTCTTGGTGCTTAATTGTTCAATTGACAAAGTGATTTTGATATATTATTGTTACCGAATTTATTTTTCATAGCCTATGCTTGCTCCTTGAAGTTTTGATAGGTTATTGTTAGATAACAAGTTTCATAGTATATGCTTGTCTCGTTAATTGATATATCTTATTTGTGAAGGAAAGAGGATTGATTTTAGGGCGAGTTGATATTAATCGTGATTGATTATTGGATTCGGATTCCTAGGTTTTCAATATTATTTGATAATCTTTGTTAATTAGGTTAATTAAATCTCATCTCAAATATTATTGTCTAGTTCGCCTAAATTAAAAATTAAGATTTTCGAAAATATTAGTCTCTGTGGATCGATATCTTAAGTATTAAAACGATGAATTGTGCGCTTGCAATTTTAAATCCTTATTTTTAGCATATCAAGTTTTTGGCGCCGCTGCCGGGGACTATAATTTTTCGCGCCTTAATTTTTAATTTTTCGGATTAGTTTTACTTGTCTCATTTTTTATCTCATTTTTTTTAGGAAAGTTGGAAATTCGGGAATCTTCTCGCGGAGCGTGGAAAAATTGGAAATTTTGGAAGCGTGCTTCGGTAACCCGTATCTCATTCTTTTTGCCTTCTTATTTTTTTTTAGAAAATCACAAATCAAAAAAAAAATTGAAAAAAAATCCAAAAATAAAAACTAGTTGTAAATACATAATTGTTGCATCATGCATTTAATCACTTAGGAGCACATCATCTAGATTTTTATTTTCTTGTTTTTAATTTTTCATACCTTATAATTGTGGTGATTGCTGGAGGACCCAAAGGTACGTTAAAATCTTCTTTCTGTTAGATTAGGACACGTAGTGTAAGCATCCATACATGTTTATAGCCTTTTTATATCTCGTTGTTTGTTGAATCATTTGTAGCCTTTAATAAAATTAATTTATATCTCGTTGTTTATAGCATCATTTGCATCATTAATTTTCAACATTTTGCATCCCCTAGCCCTTTTATAAATTTAATTAGCCATTTGCCCCTAGGATTTTCGCGCTCAATTAGAAAGGGGCCTATAAATAAACGTAATTAAGACTTATTCACGACCTTCGGTGTCTAAGGTTCGCATGGCTGTTAAGATTCGGTGTCTAAGTGACGAGTTTGGCCTCTTGGCAATGCCTGCTCTAATCTGGCTGAATCGGTCTGAATAATTCTTAATTTACGGATTTTTTTTAGTGTGTCTTAACATTATGAGCAATGTCTAGTTATTTTATTTCAGGAACCTAGGTTAGATTTTTCTTTTGATTTTCACCATTTATTTTGTGTGTTTCATTTTCGCACTTATTTGCTACGTGGTTTTATCCTTGATCAATCTTTACCATGTCTGTAGCATTTAGGGAGCGTTGTTACCAAGGTTGGGATTTTGACGAGGAGTTTGCAGATAATATGCTGTGGTGTGAGTCAACTAGGGAACCTAGTGTATATCACGAGTCGTCTAGTACTTTAAGTGATTTGTATTATAGTGAAAACGATATTGCAATCGACTCTGAATTAAATGCTCTTATTAGACGACTCGAAGCTTTAGAAACCATTAATGGCCCTTCACACACGTCTTGGCACCCAAATTTCAACTCTCCGAGTCTCGATTTTTAACATGGCCCCGACCCTCAACAAGTCAACGCCATGTCTCAACCAACCTCTCGGAATGACCATTTTACATCGTCTTCTAATTCCGGTTGGAGAGATTATCCCGATCTCTCATGGAACCAAGGTCATAGCTATCAAACTCCGCCTCCACATTTTCAAAAACCGAACTCTTATCCAATTCCGAGTCAAGTTTCTTATTCGAGTTCGACTCAAACACCCGCCCATCCTCCCGGCTTTCATGAGTCAGATAAGAGACTTAATAACTTGGAAAATAGCCTTGATGCGCTTGTAAAAACAACAACTAATTTGGCTCAATCTCAACAAGCCTTCATGCAAACCATGACTCAAGATAGGCAAATTTTGAACTCTAATGCTCAAGCCTTATCTAAGTTAAAATTTCAAGTGAATCAATTAGCCACCATGTGCGAGCGTGAGACGATAACCACCCCGAATCCACCCGAGGTCAACCTTGAAATTCTTATCACTCAAAGACCTATCGATACTTTCGATGATATCATTTCTCTTAGGTTTAATGTTCAAGTTGACACTCCTTTCGGTGGTGATTCACACGAAGAAGATTATAATGCTAACATCATTCTTTCTCTAGGTCAAACAAAGAATCCCAATGATTCTGAATTTGTGGCTTCACCTAGACAACCATCATCTTCTTCTAGTGAACTTTTCCTTTCATCTTCCAAACTTCTTACCGAAAAACCCAAAGAACTTCATACTCAACTAATAGGAGCTAATCTAGTTAAGGAGGTTGTTTCAAGGTCAAATTTGGACGATCATGAGATTGAGTCTCTTCTTAAACAAGATTTTCAATTGCATTACGAGACCAATCGAGAGCTTCACGAATCTTTTAAGGATTTGACCTTGGAAGAGATGTTTGGAGAGATGAAGAATATTTGTTCCAAATGGGAAACCCAACATAAGGATAGTTCTTGTGATCCTAATTCTGTTGGTAAAACATTTTTCGAAGAGACACCCCCACCCGTCCCTATTTCTTCATTTTCCACTCGTGCTCCATCTTTCATCGAAACTCATGATATTCATGATCAACATCTTATCGTAATTAATTTGCTTAAACAACAAAAAGAAGCATCTTCATGGTCTATGGATGAAGTTAGGAATATGAGTTTTATTCTTGCGCCTAATCGGATCGTTCGAGTGGTTTATGCTATTTTTGTGGGTGAGTTTCTGAAATATGTTGGTTGTATAACAAAAATAGTTTTTCCGAGAGCAGGTATTGGTTAGTAAATATTTGTTTTGTACCTCCCATAGTAGAATGTAGGTATGGGGGAGTTACAATGTGTGTGCGTGTGTGAGTTGTTTTTCTTTAGTAGTTTGCTTGAAATTTTCAGTCTTCGTCATCCCTTATCAGGTATTTCCTCAACTTTCTCCCTTCTCATTTCTCTTTTCTCTTGCATTTGAATACATTGAGGACAATGCATGATTTAGGTATGGGGGAGGGTTTAGTGTAATTACATAAAAATTGAAAAATCCAAAAAAATTGAAATTTTTTGAAAATCCAAAAATAGAGATATTTTAAGCTTAGTTGTCCTTCCCACTCTTTAACTATAGAACTAGTTGGTGTTAACAATTTTTTGAAAATTATATGTATAATGTCTTTAGATGATTTGAACGTAGTCAAGTAAGGTTTTACTCATGAAACTTTTGTCGATCAAATTTGTGCTTAAAAGTCCAAGACGACCCATTTGCACAAGACTTTTGATGGAAAGATTGCATAGGAATGTTATTCGATACCTGAGAGAGAACCCACATGTTAAAACAATGTCGAATCAAACCTTTGCGAATAAATTGTTCAGATAGTGTCTAAAAGAAAAAAAAAGAAAATAGAGTCAATAAATATTTGTAGTCATAGAGTGCTAGTGTAATTTTATAATAATAAATTCTTAGTAGGGAAATCGGCTAGGTTGGGCTCATTGATAACCCGAGTAAGTAAGTCTGAGGGGACTTTGTGCCTAGCAACCTAAGGTCCTTTGTGATCTGGGATTGTTGACCTAAAACTCGTTAAATGGGTATTGATGCAAAAGTCTTTTTGGGACCTAAACCATTGCACGGTCGGTCTAACTACTAAGAACGTGAAGTTTGATAGAACCTTGTTTTGATAGAGATTGGGTCAGTTCAATATTGGTTGAAAAAGAGAAAATGTTCGTATGCACTTTCTCCATCATAGGCCTTAAATTCACTACACACCTTGGGATTTTTTGTAAAATTTTTGAGTCTATTCAAGTGGATTGTGGGAACCTATAACCTGGCTATTATTAGAATAATCTATAGGCATGTATTTTCCTACAAAATTGTTTTTGTTGACACCAATGAAAGCTAGATTGAAAGAGGAAAGTTGGATACTTGCTAATTTATCTCAAAGATTTTATGGGTATATCTTCTGTAAACCCTTAGGAGACAGCACTCCTCCTGTAGAGATCGTCTATGGGTTTAACGGGTTGGTAAACCTAAAATTACCCGTGATTCCTACGACAGTGAGTATAGGTTTTTATTCTGCATTTTTTCTTTTTATTTTACTCGAGGACGAGCAAAAGATAGGTATGGGGGAATTTGATTAGTGCATAATTTTGCATATTTTTATTGCCTATTTATTGTTTGAATTCGTATTTTAATAAATAATTTTGTTGCATTTCAGGAAAATTCGAGAAAACTGAAGAAATGGCTAAATAAAGAAATAAATGACAAAAGAAGAAAAAGAAGGACCAAAACAAGAAGACAAGGAAAAGCAAGGGGTGGTGGTACATTTTTGTAGCCAACCAAAATGGAGGGCTAGGATTAACCCACACCAACCAAAATGGAGGGCTAGGATAAACCCACACCAACCAAAATGGAGGGCTAGGATTAACCCACACCAACCAAAATGGAGGGCTAGGATTAACCCACACCAAACCCAAAACCCTAAATTTTTCCTATAAATACCCTCATTTTCTCTTGTAAAAAAACACACCACTTTAGACACCACCTTAGACACAACATAGATTTTATAATTAGGAGTAGTAGTAGAATTTATTGTTTTTCAGTTCATATTGTTTTTTTTTAATTTTAACTTGTCACTTTGCTTCGTTATTTATTTTTCGGCCAGCTTTATTTTAAATTTCTGTTTAACAGATTCGCAGGTTATTTATCCAGCACTAGTTTAATATAACAAGTTTGTTTTGTCTTAGATTTATTTGTTTGTCTTAGGTTTAGTATTAATTTGTTAGTTGTGTTTTTTGTTATTCATTCACGTAGGTATTTAGTTTAGTTTTATTCGATAGTGTCATGTTTTCAATGTGCAATTGTTTCATTTATATAAATATCATGTCTAGCTAATTTTCTTGCCCTAGGAGGAAGATGAAGTTAATTTAATTATTCTTAATTTCTTCTCGTTTCTATTAATTTATTCTCATAATTTTTTCTTGGTGCTTAATTGTTCAATTGACAAAGTGATTTTGATATATTATTGTTACCGAATTTATTTTTCATAGCCTATGCTTGCTCCTTGAAGTTTTGATAGGTTATTGTTAGATAACAAGTTTCATAGTATACGCTTGTCTCGTTAATTGATATATCTTATTTGTGAAGGAAAGAGGATTGATTTTAGGGCGAGTTGATATTAATCGTGATTGATTAATGGATTCGGATTCCTAGGTTTTCCATATTATTTGATAATCTTTGTTAATCAGGTTAATTAAATCTCATCTCAAATATTATTGTCTAGTTCGCCTAAATTAAAAATTAAGATTTGTGAAAATATTAGTCTCTGTGGATCGATATCTTAAGTATTAAAACGATGAATTGTGCGCTTGCAATTTTAAATCCTAATTTTGAGCACATCATGGCTCATGTGATAGATAACGAGAAGAAGACCCCTACAATCGAAGAGATTCCTGTAGTAAATCAATTTAAAGAGGTTTTCCCGATGAGTTGCCTGGAATGCCACCAGATTGAGAGATTGAATTCACAATTGATTTAGCACCGGGAACCGCATCCATCTTAAAAGCGCCTTACAGAATGGCACTCGTGGAAATGAAGGAATTGGTAACACAACTGCAAGAGTTACTTGACAAAGGTGTAATCAGACCAAGTGTATCCCCGTGGGGAGCTTCAGTGTTGTTCGTGAAGAAGAATGATGGATTTGTGCGGCTGTGTATCGATTACCGTGAACTGAACAAAGTTACCATCAAGAACAAGTACCCTCTATCTCGAATCGACGATTTGTTTGACTAACTTAATGGAGCTATACATTTTTCGAAGATTGATTTGAGATCCGGCTATCATCAACTAAAGATCAAGCCTGCGGATATTCCTAAGACTGCCTTTAGGACTCGATATGGACATTACGAATTCTTAGTGATGTCTTTTGGATTGACGAATACGCTAGCTGCTTTTATGGACTTGATGAATCGTGAGTTCAAGAGATACTTGGATAAATTTGTGATTGTATTTATTGATGACATCTTGATATACTCGAAGTCTCCTGAGGAACATGCTGAACACCTCTGTTTGGTTCTGGAAGCGCTGAGAAAGGAAAAGTTATATGTAAAATTTTCGAAGTGTGAATTCTGGCTGAAAGAGGTTCAATTTTTAGGACACATTGTGAGCGGCGAAGGGATTTCTGTAGACCCCGCAAAGGTAGAAGCCGTATCAGATTAGGAGAGACCCAAGACTCCAACAGAGGTTAGAAGTTTCCTTGGATTGGCCAGATACTATCATAGATTTGTGAAGGATTTTTCAAAGATATCTACGCCACTGACTTGACTTACCAGAAATAGTGAAAAGTTTGAATGGACCCCCAAATGCGAAGACAACTTACAAGAATTGAAGAAGAGATTGACTACTACCCCAATGTTGACTTTACCTGATGAAAAAGGTGATTTCGTGATTTTCAGCGATGCTTCTCAAAAGGGTTTAGGTTGTGTTCTGATGCAATATGGGAAAGTAATAGTTTACGCCTCTCGACAACTGAAGGAATATGAGTCCCGTTACCCTACTCACGATTTAGAACTTGCAGCTATTATTTTTGCCCTCAAGATTTGGAGACATTACCTTTATGGAGAAAAATATGAGATTTATACCGATCACAAAAGCTTAAAGTATATATTCACGCAGAAGGAATTAAACATGAGACAGAGAAGATGGTTGGAATTGATCAAAGACTACGATTGCTCGATAAACTACCACCCAGGGAAGGCTAATGTTGTAGCTGATGCTTTAAGTAGAAAGGAAAGACTCAACCTGTTGACAACCTCAGAAGAATTGGTCAGAGAATTTGAGAAAATGGAATTAGAAGTTAAGGTCCCAGTCCAAAACAATGAAAGAGTTTACAGCATTCAGTTTCAACCAGAGTTACTCGAGAAGATTCGCCGTTGTCAGGAACAAGTCATGGAAGAAAGAAGATCAGAGTTGACCGGAGAAGAATTTCTGAGTTCAAAAGATGATAAGAGAATTTAGCGATTTACATCGAGAATATGGGTTCCTAATGTTACAGAGTTGAAGGAAGAAATTATGAGCGAAGCGCACCACTCGAGATATTCCATTCACCCAGGGAGCACAAAAATGTATCAAGACATCAAGCTGAATTATTGGTGGCCTGACATGAAGAGAGAGATTGCAGAATGGGTAAGCAAGTGTTTGACCTGTCAGAAAGTGAAAGCCGAACATCAACGACCAAGTGGACTGTTACAACCCTTAGAGATACCCGAGTGGAAATGGAAGCATATTGCAATGGATTTTATCGTAGGATTGCCTCGAACTAGAGCTAGCCATGATGCAATTTGGGTTATTGTCGACCGACTCACTAAATCTACGCATTTCCTACCAATTAGTGGTAAGTATTCCGTTGAAAGATTGGTGAACATATACCTAAAGGAAATTATGGTTCGCCATAGAGTGCCTATTTTGATTGTATCTAATAGAGATGCCCGTTTTACTTCTCGATTTTGGAAAAGTTTTCAGGAATGTCTTGGCACGAAGTTAAATCTGAGCACTGCATATCATCCACAGACCGACGGACAAAGTGAAAGGACAATTCAAACAGTTGAAGATATGTTAAGAGCCTGTGCACTTGACTTCAAAGGAAGTTGGGATGAGCATTTGTCCTTGGTTGAGTTTGATTACAACAATAGTTACCACTCGAGCATAGGTATGGCACCATATGAAGCATTGTACGGAAGGAAGTGTAGATCACCTCTATACTGGGATGAGGTAGGAGAAAGAAAAATACTAGGGCCAGAACTACTTCAACAAACTAAGCAAGCAACCGAAGTTATTCGAAAAAGGTTAATTGCAGCTCAAGATCGATAGAGGAAGTATGCAAATCAAAAGAGAAAAGACAAAGCATTTGAAGTGGGAGATAAAGTGATGCTGAAAGTTTCACCATGGAATGGAGTAATGAGATTCGGGAAGAAAGGCAAGTTGAGCCCTAGATATATAGGACCTTTTGAGATCCTAAAGAAGATAGGACCGCTAGCTTGTCAGTTGGCCCTACCTCCAGACCTTCAGCATATCCATGATGTGTTTCATGTTTCTGCGTTAAGAGAATATCATTCTGATTTCAGGCATGTTATAACCTACGGACCAGTGGAAATACGTCCTGATTTGTCATACGAAGAAAAGCCAGTAGAGATCCTAGATTACAAGGTGCAAGAGTTAAGAACTAAGTGAGTAAATTTGGTAAAAGTACTTTGGAGAAACCACCAAGTTGAGGAAGCCACGTGGGAATTAGAAAGCGAAATGCGGAATAAATATCCTGATTTTTTTAGTGCGTAGTTTTGATTCCGAGGACGGAATCCTATAAGGGGGGAAGACTGTAATATCCGTGAATTTTCGAATTTATTTTCTTACTCGTTATTTAAATTTTATTTAAGAGCGATGCACTAATATATTTTAATTAACGCGTTTTTGTAAATTTTAAAATTATAAATATTATATGTGAGTAAATATTATATTATATTTATTTAGTTATATTTATTTGGTATTTATTAAAATTAGGAAAATTTAGGAAAATAGGTTTTTTTTTTGGATCAAATTTATTTTAGAAAAACGAAATTTGAGTCTCGTTTTATTTGGCCAGTGGGGGAAAAACGAGATTAATATTACTGATCGGATTGCTAAGCACGAAGAATAGACAGCATTTTTCGATCACAGAAAACGAGTAATTCTTTTCCAAAACACAACATTCTTTCACATAGCACGACACTCTTTTCACAAACACGAGATATTCCAGAACTTTATTTTTAGTTCCATGCGTGTCTCTTTGGAATCATAAAGCCCGGCCATAGAAATATATATACACAGGAGTAAACCACAGTTAGTACAATTTCTTTCCTTTTTCCTGTTAAAAAGACCGACTACTACTCTTAAATCAACACCACCCATATATTCTCATACACAAAAACAGAGTAATAACATCAGGTAGTTATATTTCTTCTCTAAATTGTTTTGTTTCGATATTGTTCTTTTCGTTTTCTTCTTCCTTGAATCTGGTGGGTATGAGTACGATTGGTACTTAGAAATTTAGGATGGTTGTTCTCTGATTTGTGTTGTGTTGGTGAGGTGTGTGTTGTTATGGTTGAATCGGAGTGAGAAGAGAGAGGGATGTTCGAGAGGAAGGAGAGAGATGGGAGTGAGGAGAGATGGATAGAAAGAGAGAGAGAGAGAGAGAGGAGAGCGGAGAGAGAGTAATCGAGAGAGATAAGAGAGAGGCGAGATTTAGACGGGAGAGAGTATGGAAAAGGCAGGGAGGAAATCGGAGGATGGTATTGGTTTGTTGAAATCGGAGTAAGTGATGAGAGATTGATTCAAGAGATGAGAGATAGGCGGAGAGAAGAGAGAGGAGAAGAGAGAGGCGGAGGGAGATTGAGAGAGAGTCGGAGATATAGAGAGATAGAGACGGAGATGTCGAGAAGAGGGCGGAGGTTGAGAGATTGGAGAGAAAGATAGGGAAGTGAGGTAATTGTTGTGTGTGGGTTATATGGTGGCGGCGTTGTTGTTGTGCGAAGCGGGGAGAGTGGTGGAGGGAGAGATTGGCAGAGAGAGAGACAGAGAGGGGATACGAGAGATTGAGGGATGGAGAGTGCAGAGAGATTGAAAGAGAGAGAGCAAAGAGATTGAGAGAGATAACGGAGAGATCGAGGTAGAGAGATGAACGAGAGAGAGAGAGAGAGAAAGGAGAGAGAGATGCGGGGGTGGAGAGAGATTTTCGGGGAAGAGGTCGCCCAGTGGTTGTGGGGTAGGTGGGACCCACGTACAACTGTTGTAGTAAAAATAATAATAAAATATTAACGTATCAATAAAAAATTTATGATGGTATGTTTTATTCGGGATTTATATAAATAATAATAAAATGAGTTCAATTTGTTTAGTTAAACTTGGAAGATTATTTAAAATTGTGAGAAATAAATAGTTTATAAAAAATGGTTTAATTAATTAAACAGAAATATTTTGTGATTATTTGGACTTGATTTAGAGATTTAATAATTCGTTGATAAAAAGGAGAGATTAATTATGAATAAATAGAGATAAATACGGTTTTATTTTGGAAGATTGTTATTTAATATTCTAGGATTATTTTAATTAACCGAATCAAATCAGATTATTTTAGAGACTAAAACCGGAATTATTATTAAATTATTTACGAGATTAAAATGAATTCTTGGATTATTTTAATTCTGGAATAAAATATAGATTTTTACCCTTGTTCCAATAAAAATGGATTATTTGCTTTTGAGAATAAATAGAGATTTATAATATTATTGCCCTAAAATGGATTTAATTAAAATAGAGCTTTAATGTGAATTTTAGAGAATCATAGAAAATTTATTAGAGCCTTTTAAATGAGAATTTTCTTACAATTAAATAAAGTGGGATTTACGGATATTAAAATCGTATATATTTTTGAGATTTGATTCCTGAGTTCGAAGAAGGATTTATTTACCCGGGAATTATTTTTCCGCTATTTATTGTAGAGCTTTTCAAGAGATATTATATTATCAGTTTAGAAATATTTTATTTTGACGAATCGCTCACGTATTTCTGGTTGCCATTTTTAGAGAATAATTTCGAGCCGTAGATCGAAGCCAAGTTCACGGGTAGAGTATAATTTTATCTGCATTTTATTGATTATCTTTTAGTTGATTCATCTCTCGAATCAACAAATAAGAGTTATAAAGTTAGGATCGTTAGAGTTTTACTCATTGATCAAGTGAAAAATATTCTAACTACGTTCATCAATTTTGAGTATTATAAATAGTTGAGAAGTACTATTTGTTCAGTACGACTCCCAATTACTTCATTTTAAGACTATTCTCATAATTTCGAGATAGTTGCGGTTATTGTCAAGGTTTGGCATTTTGTTCGTGTCAACCAATAAAATATTATTATTGAGAGTTTACATCAGTCCATTGTTCGGATTGGTGATAAAATTGAGTCAGACTCAAATATTCGGGAATTCTATATTCTACTGGTCAATTTTGGGAAAGAGGCCCATTTTAGAGAAAGAGAGACTTGTGTACCGTTATGCGGACACAAGATTATTTAGGCACTATGTTGCCAGGGTTGAATTAATAACCCACTATGATGCTAGCATTCATACATATATATTATATTGTTGATATCGTATTGTAGCCGTGATCGGGCGAAGTGCGGTGTCATTGGAGGACGGTATCCTCGGTCGGTTAGTTGATCGCCCCATCAAGATACCAAGAGGTGGAAGACCAGTTTATTTTTAAATCATGAGTTATCAGAGTTATATCAAATGAGTCCTTCGAGTATTCTATTTCGAGATGAGTATTGAGTCTTTCGAGTATTATGTTTCGAGATGAGTACTGAGTCTTTCGAGTATGCTATTTTCGAGATGAGTTTGAGCCAATTCAGATTGTGATGTCCGATACTAAAATTTTGAGTATTTCTTTCGGTAAATCCTGTTATATTTATATACCGAGCAATGTGAGAACTTGCTGAGCACTGTAGTTGCTCATTCTTGCTTTACAACATTTTATTCAGCTGTCAAGATGGAAAGATGCGAGACGTCCAGCCAGGGATCCAGAGGGAAGGGAAAAGCTCCATGATATGCTAACAAGAACTAAATTATCCAGCCGGAACCCTTATCATTCGACTTTTGTGAAACTATGTAATATATTATCCGGAGATGTGATATGTCGTATTGTAATATTGTGTGAGACTGATCGTGGATCTGCGGAGTGGTCACTTATGCTCCGTTGTAATGAATATTTCATTTTATTATTGCGTTATCGTGTGCTACAGGATATTGAGACAATTTGACGACCCGGGTCCCCGGTCAGGGTGGATTTGGGGGCGTTACATTTGAGATTCTATCAACCCATGTGATTTGTCAGTCTTGTCAAGTCACTATGCTAAACTTCTAAGATTGAGATGTTATATGTTGATGTGTCACACGTGTCAACCGTTGAAAATTGATATCTGTTAAGAGTTAATTGTTTTCTTATCCGTTGATGTATATTGTTTATCCGGTGAGATATCATTTTCACTTATACAGAATTACAAAGCACATGCTATTTACAATTAGCTAATATATTCTGTATATTAGTTGATCGTCAACATGGTTAATAAAATCTATTAACTAACTCTCAACTGATAACTTAAGTCTTTCAATACATGTGTTGTGCCCAAAATCTCCATGGGCTAGATTTAGGCCCATTAGGCTTAAGGATCCAACCCGTATGAGTAATATGGGTTATGATTGAGGTCCCTTAAGTTAAATGGGGCTAAATAGCATGTCAAATGGATCTGGACATGTTCAGCTTCCCGAGAGACAGCTTCCTGCAAACAGCTTCCCGAGAAACAGGTTCCTGCAGACAGGTTCTTGAGAGACAGCTTCCTGTACGAGAACAGATTTATTCCAGCTGATTTATAGTACGATAAAGCCTCCTATTCTTTAGGAGCAAGTCATGAACATCAACTCCTTATTGGAATGTATTCCTTGGGCGCAGATGATCCTTGAATACATCTAATAGGACGAGAACTTGTAAACATACTCCTAGTCGGACTAGAACTCGAGTTCTATTCGACTTAGGTCGCCTATTCGTGGCTGAAATCTGGAGAAAATGAGGTCCCCACGAATTAGGAACCTAGAATATTGCTACCTAACCAGACTTCTAGTCTAAAAAGAACTACGTGAACTTGATCCCTATATATATAAGGGTACGTAGGCACCTTGAGAACATGTTTTACAAGCCTCGCAATACACCTACGAGATTCTTGAGAACACACGACACAAGCCTCAAGGGAACTCGTGAGATTCTTGTAAACGCTCTCGAGCTCAGTTCAACACCCACAAAAAATCTCCATTCTCCATAGATTAGTTGATCGTTAGCCTTTACAACTCACCATAAACCTCTCAAAAGTTGTTACGAAATCCACTCATCAACATTGGCACTAGAAGGAGGGCAGAGTTATCATCTTAAGAGTGGAAAGATGGCAGGCAGTTCTGATAGCGAAGCAACGCAATCTGTAGAGAAAAATCAAACACCAAAAGCAAAGAAGATTACTCCTGCTGACGTCCTAGAGCATCTAAAGTCGATTGAAGAGAGACTCACAACCCTCGAACAAATAACACCGAAGAAGAAGAAGTCGTAGTTAGCAGCTGGTAAGAAGGGTAAAAAAGCTAAGATTAATCCTAAGCAGTTAGGCGTCGATGAAGAAGAACGTGAAAAAAAGGCTGAGGAAGAGATCGAAACCCAAAGAAAAATACTGAAAGTGAAGAAGATGGTGAACCCAAGGATAAACAACCTCTTGTTAAGGAACCTTCCATCGAGATAATTAAAGATGATTCAAGTTCAGTCGATATCGCGAACGATTCGTGTATAGCAGATTCACAGGAAGCCGATGATAAAGATAATGAAGCAAAGGACGGTGGAGCTGGTGATTTGAATGCTGAAGACATCAAGAAGATTCTAGTGAAACTCAAGGAAGAAAAGCAGTCAATAATAGGTGCGATGATCTCATCTCCATTCACTAAGAAGGTTAGAAAATCTCCGTTACCTAAATCATATCGTATGTCAAATGAGTTTAAATTTGATGGCACTACGGATCCTGTGGAGTATCTGGGTCGTTTCAATACCGAGATGGATGTTAATCAAGTTAAGGAGCCAACAAGGTGTAGATTATTGGCTGCAACCCTTTATGGTGGAGCTCATCAATGGTTTAAGAGGTTACCATCAGATTCTATAAATTCCTGGGAGAATATGGGAAAACTCTTCGTTACTCAGTTTAGAGCTTCCGTCGCTTTTGCACCCCCAACCAATACCTTGGCCAACATCAAGCAGAGAGCAGATGAGACCTTGACAGAGTACCTCAAACGTTTTAATGCAGAGGTTCCCAAAGTTAAGAAAGCTCATGACGAGGTCATTATGAGCTTCCTGATTGTTGGAGTTAGAGCTGGTTCAGACTTCTGGAAGGAGTTACAAGTACGTGAACCTGGTACACTGGCTGATTTCTACAATCAAGATGAATTATATAAGTGCGTGGAAGAATCCTTGTTGAAGTTGAGAGAAACAGAAGATCTTGGAGATGAAGCTAGTCACAAAGGAAGCAAGAGAGAGAGGTCTCCAAGCCCGCAAGCATATGTTATTGGGGATCGAGCTTCCTCCAAAACAAGTAAAGCAAATTTGAAGACAAAGCGCGACAATTATACCTCTTTGGTCGCTCCAGTGGACCACATCTTCACGGTTTATGGGAAAGAAGGAATATTTGCAAAGCCTGCACCTTTACCTATAGGAGCAAGGAAAGATCTGAAGAAATATTGTGACTTCAATGAGGATAATTGCCATGATACTTCCCGAATGTAGAGCACTGAAAGACCAAATTGAGGATTTGATTAAAGCTGTGAAGCTCGTGGAATGGATAGCCCGAGGTGACCAGTAGTTGAAAGTTTGAAAGCTTCTTTAAAGTAGAGTTGAGAGACCTTTATTTATATATGTATTTCTTTCTTAGAACTGGGGGGTAGTGCATGTATACCTCCCTAGCAAGAAAACTTATTTCTTTCGAGTGGTTTTCAACGAAATTATGAGTAAGTTCTTTTCCTTGTATTACGTCATACATGAGCCTCTATTTAGCTTATAAAACAAGGAATGTAAATGAGTGAGTTGCTAGAAATACCTCACGAGTAATCTCTTTAAGCATCTCTTGTTTCTTATAATGAGTTAGCTCGCGTAAGCTTAGAGGTGCTGTATTGGGATATTTGTATTAGATATAGAGGTTCATTCTCAGCGTGTTTCGTAAGAGGTTAAAAAAGAAAAAAGAAGACATGTTAAAGCTACAAGCAGGAATGATGTGAAGAAATTATAGTATCTATTCGAGTGTTAAGGAAAATTTGGCATAGTTGGAGATTTTGATGAAGAGTAGCTACAAGAATTTGATATGAGCATCTTGAAGAAAACACACAGTACTCAACTTCATGGATGAATATTCAACGACTTATTAGAGATTATCGAAGAATTGTGAAGCTTCCCGGAGTTAGTTCTTCATCAAAGACAAGCTTCCCTGAAGAACTGGGGGGTAGTATAATTACTATAGCACATGGTACTTTGAAAATTGAGGATTTCAGAGTTTTGAGAATTTAGGTCAGGAACCTCACCATCAGGTCCAAGAAGCTCACGATTTGGTTCAGGAACCTCATGGCTAGGATGCAGTTTAGAAACCTCGTAGCTCATATTTGGTTCAGGAACTTTGAGGATTGATTTGGTTTAGTATCTTGAAGAGCAGCATGTTTGCATCATGAACATGTCAATGAGTTTTCGAATCTTAACTGAGGCTTCCACTTCACATATGATCAGTCTACAGAAAGATCCAGGTGATACCTCTTATTTTATGCTCACATATTCGTAGAAAACCTCCCAGGTACGCACAACAAACTCCTACTATACATAAAGCATGCTTAAACATCTATGCTATTGTGGTCTTATGTGCGATTAAGTTACGATTATGTCTTGATTATGTTTCTAGATGTTAGAATGCACATGTACCTAACACATTACATGTTCCTTGATATTTACCTGCATCTCGTAGGTTCCTTGATATTTATCTGCACCTCGCAGGTTCCTTGATATTTACTTGTAGCTTACAGGTTCCATGTATTTACCTTTAGTTAACAGGTTTTGTGTTACTCACCTGAAGCTCATAGGTAACAGCTTCCAGGTCTAGTTGCATTTATATGTGTCTAGTGGATTACTCGTTATTTTCTTGTAACTGACATCTTGCAGGTTCATTATTATATACCTGAAGCTTGTATGTAACAGCTTCCAGGTTCATTGACATTTGTTAGAAGCCAATTGTTAGTTTCTGACTAGCAGCTTCTTGCATGAAGTTCCCAGCCAGCCGATACCTGAATAGAAGAAAGTGTACTTATAGCAAGAGCTCCATGCCTTTAGAGGATTAATCTAGTGCCCTTCTGGATTCTTTTTGTGCTCCATTCAAGGATTCACTTAGAGCCCAGAAGGATTCATTAGGTTCCCCAAGAATTTTTATGTATTCACCAGATGCCCTCATGGATTCTCTATGTGTCCGTATAGGTTCACTTAGAGCCCAAAAGGATTCACTTGGTGCTTCATGCATCTACGCACATTTGTTTGGTATCTTAATTGATTCTCTTTGTAACCTTTTAGGGATTCATTTGGTGCCCAATTGGTTACGGTTTTTGTCCTAAGCAGAGGTTCACATAAACAACCAGTTGGATTCACTTTATGCCCTTATAAGGATTTGCATAGAGCCCAGAAAGATTCACTTTGAAAGCCCTGTCAGCTGCAGGCACTCGATAGCCAAAATAGACTTGCAAGCACGAGAGATCCACATCGAAAAGCCCTATGAATCGTAGGCACACATTCAAAAATCCCATAAGCATGTGGGCACCTAGTTAAGGATTTTGGGAACCTAAGCATGGGTAACCTAACCTAGAGTTCGCTTGTACTTGAAAAGCCTTCAAAGGGATTCACCTTGTGCCCTTACGGATTCACTTGGTGCCCCTAGAGTTTGAAATGATTCATCATGTGCCCTATAGATTCTCTTTGTGCCCTCTGCAGGATTCACTTAGAGCCTATAAGGATTCACTTGGTGCCACAAAGGAATTCACTTAGCGCCCAACCGGATTTTCTTCGTGCTCTTGCCATGATTCACCTAGAGCCCGGATGGATTCAATTCGTGCTCCCTAAAGCCAAAAGGATTAATTTGATTCCCAGTTGAATTCTTTAAGTGCCCTTCTCAGGATTCACTTAAAGCTCAACTAGATTCGTCTTATGCCCTACTTTAGCGCCCAATTGAATTCTCTAAGTGCCCTTCCCAAGATTCACCTAGAGCTCAATTGGATTCGCCTTGTGCCCTCATCAAAGCAATACATTGATAAATACCCTCATTTATAAAGCTTGTATATGATCGAAACCGGTACCGTACTAATAATAAGTTCTTGATAAAGCAGCTTCCCATTTCCAACCCGCAGTTTGTAGCTACAGCTTCCACGTTCAGTGATATTCTGTGACGCCCCCAGATCCGGGGTCGGAGATCTAGGCGCTCACGGTCCATTTTCCATTAATAACATACTTGTTCTTGCACATAATATAAATAAACAGCCATCGACCCCACAATAAACTCACACCACACACACACATACACACACAGAGGTTAGAGTCTCAGAAACGTCATACATTTGAATAAGCAAAAGTAAAAGTTTTAGAGTTATTACAGACCGAATTAAATAGCATTTATGCTACCAGCAACACTTCGATATGAAGCGAAGTTGGCGGCTTGAAAGTTTGTTACGGTACACTGCCTTGCACAGGTCATACTTATAAATAAAACGTACTAACAAAAGTTGCCAACCAATCCGGCTAATGGGGCCTACCGGTGGAATCTCAACTGCAGCCTGGGGTCTAGTCACCTGCTTTCGAACAGTCTGACAGGTTCTTGCCATTTCTCTTAGCTGTTGTGTTTGTAAAATTTGAAAACAAGCAAGAGTGAGCAACTATTGCTCAGCAAGAATATAAGTATAAGGTAAGCAATATAACATTTCATATGTATAACAGTCATTAAACTCGTTGTATCAATCAGTTATAAAATCACTTGTCATTATTGGTAAATTTCAAAGGTGCACCAGTACGTGCCCTTGTTTTCAAAATAACCTTGCAGTTCTAGCTACTGCATAAAGTCAACATCTTTCTCATCAAAATAGGACACTATCGGCAACTGGCACATAGGTCTAAGATGCAGTGTCAAAGCATTTTTCCAAAGTGGAGGAATGGGACTTAAAGAAAACATAAAACCTGACAGGGATTGACGATGATCAGTCGCCACATCCGAGTCCAATAATCCGCGGGTCTTCTCTACCGGTAGAAGGATAGAAACTACATCCGTAACTATCCCCGAGTGAAAACTACATTCGTAATCACCCTCGATGAAAACTACATCCGTAATCATCCTTCGGCAACACCTGGGCCGGAATAATAAGTGATGGACCGCCTGGCTCACGGCCGCTTACACATCCCGGGAATCGTTCGTCAACGGTTCCCACACCTGCCAGAGTCCCTTTTTCTTTTTCTTTTAAAATCTTGATTTTGATTGAAAACAGAGTAATTGTGGTTCGACATCAGTCGACCGATAATTCTTGAAATCATACAAGAAGCAGAACCTGACCGGGGGTTTTCAAAAATGTTTTGAGTTCGAAAAGTTCGAGTTTGAAGGTACTAAAGGTATCTTGGATTAGCTTTGTTTTTAAAATAGAGAACAATAATTAATAAATGATTTTTAAGATTTAATATTAATAATTAATAAAATAATTATTTAATTAAATAAACTTTTCATCCAAGATAGGTAATTTGAGTATTTACGAAGATATAAAATAATTACTTGAGTATACGATACTTCCCGAATGACCCTTCGGGTTTTCGCAATCTAGATACGATATAATAATATACCGCTCCCCGGTCAATAGGTATACACGGACCGCTACGACCTCTATTGCTAGAGTCGTTGTCCGAAGAAAACATATTATTCTAAGTTCAAGGGGTACAAGCATATATGTACTTATACAATCTCAATTGCATCAATACTTCGATAAACATAGCATTTGATATAATTGAAAACTACAAACACAACAGTGAAAGTCCTTGTATATGTATAAGTTTTGAAAAGTAAACTTGCCTTGGTTTGGTTGGGGTGGTCGAGCGTGCGGAGTGGAACGATCTATACATAAGCAATAACCGCTCGTTAGTACCTTAACAATATCTCTTTAATTACGGGGTTTTAGGGGGTACGAAATTAACTTAATGACTTCGTCTTATGACACTCTAGCCCCTCTATAGGTCCATGTCATCACTCGATTACGCTCGTCACTTATTCGACTTAATTTAGTTACCACATTCGAACCATAACCATTACTCCTAGAATCATGCTCCACTAACGACTTTTTCCCTTGCGCGAAATTTACTCTAGCATTTTTATAAAATTCAAAAATTCGTATTTTAATCCAATTCTTTTTGGGTAGCCTTCACCACTGTATTTCCTAGCTTCTCTAATTTTTCCATGATCCCACATAAATATTTAGGGGTTTAAACAAGGCTCACAAGGGGGTCACTTAGTGCAGTCCATAGTCCAGAAACACAATTCACTCCTCCGGCCATAACTTAATATCTACACATCACCTAGCCATGAACCTTACATTTCCAGAAACTACATTCAATTATCTTTCCAACAATATAAGGTAGGACATCAGGGGACAACATTTGGGTGTTCAAAACCGTGTCACAATACAGGTCATTGCTCCTGGAAAAACTCAGCATGCACATACTACTTAGATCAATCATTTTCCACAATTCCACCATACAACCAACACTTAATACACTCAAATCATGGTTCATAACTCTCATGGTGATATATATACTATCCATAGTCATAAAAGTCATAATCTCAACATCAAAATTCAAGATCCATGCTATCCAACACATATACAACCAAGATTAGCTCATAAATACATGGATCTACTACCAAATATCATAAATACTACATAACCAAGAGGGTTTGTGATTTTATACCTTCTTGAGCTCCTAGTGGCCTTGGGTAAGCTTTTAACAACTCAACAATACCTTAGATGGTCTCCTACAACACTTATAATGCAAGATCTAAAGGAAGAACAAACTTGGTTACTATTCATCCAAACTTTAACAATTTATAACTTGAAATTGGGTGGATGAAATGGAGTGAAATTGCTAACATACCTTGTCTAGATGATGTAGATGACCTAGGAATTATGTTATGATTTATGAGTGATGGGAAAGGGGGAAGAAGAAATTTTCTTCTCCACCTTTAAGCTTGGCCGAGAGCTTTTTGTTCAAGGGGGGGGTGTGTTTTTGTGTTTTGATTTTGGTGTTGGGTGAATAAGTGGTGTGAGATGAGGTTGGGTGATATGTATTAGTGTAAGTATATGCATGGTACACATAGGTATGGCTACTAGTACTACTTGTCTCCTCCTTTTTGAAAAAGCAAGTAACTAGGCACTATTCATCTTCCAATGGCTAACTAGTTTGCTTGATTTCTAACTACTTGGTTGCATGGGTTTGCATGCAATACTACTCCTTGTAATATTATTCTTCCACCAATACTTGTTATCTACTCTTTAATTCGTATCGTATCTTAATTAATCTCTCGTAATAATATTTTGTCGCGTAGAGATTTCCCCTATAATTCCTTAAGTACTAATTGTGTAAATTCCTCGAATGTCCATAATTCCTTATCATAATTCTTAATAAATCTTTTAACACTCTAATCATTCTCAAATCCCAAGTTTTTATAAATCTTACTAACAATAAGACTCTTGCCACAAGATATTAAATAAAATAAAATATTACCAAAAATTAGGGTTCTTACAGCCTCCCCTCCTTAAAAGGATTCCGTCCCGGAATTAGGTTGAAAACAGTTGGGGGTGCTTTTCACGCATTGCGCTTTCTAGTTCCCATGTTGATTCTTCGACATTCTGGTTCCTCCACAAGACTCTCACTAGTTTGACAACCTTGTTCCTCAGCACCTGTTCTTTTCTATCCATAATTTCTACGGGTTGCTCCACATATGTTAAGTCTGGTTGCAGATCCACTTGATCATGTTCTATCACATGTCGGAAGTCGGTATGATAGGGTCGTAGCATGGACACATGGAACACATTATGTACTTGCTGTAAGCTCGGAGGTAAAGCCAATTCATAGGCTAACTTTCCAACTCGTTTCAAGATCTCAAAAGGTCCAATAAATCTCGGGCTTAGTTTCCCCTTTTTACCAAATCTCATCAATCCCTTCCACGGTGATACTTTTAACATCACAAACTCTCCTACCTCATATTCCTTATCCTTGCGGGACTGGTCCGCATACTTCTTCTGTCTGTCTTGGGCCGCTACCAGCCGTCCTCTTATGAGTTCAATAGTTTCTCTTGTCTATTGGACCAGTTCAGGCCCTAATATCTTCCGTTCTCCTACCTCTTCCCAACACAAAGGAGACCGACATCTTCGTCCGTACAAAGCTTCATATGGGGGCATGCCTATACTCGCATGGTAACTGTTGTTGTAGGAAAATTCAATCAACGGCAAGTGGTCGTCCCAACTTCCCTTGAAATCTATGGCACATACTCTCAACATGTCCTCGATGGTCTGGATGGTCCTCTCACTCTGTCCGTCTGTTTGGGGATGGTATGCAGTACTCATGTTTAACTTAGTCCCCACACAATCCTAAAAACTCCTCCAGAACCTGGAGTTGAATCTTGGGTCTCTATCTGATACAATGCTCACAGGAACCCCATGCCTAACCACAATCTCCTTTAAGTAGATATCCACCAGCTTGTCGACAGTGTATCTCTCGTTGATTGGAAGAAAATGTGCTAACTTGGTCAATCTATCGATAATTACCCAAATGGCGTCATGATTAGTCTTGGTCCTTGGTAATCCGACCACAAAGTCCATCGCAATCTGTTCCCACTTCCACTCGGGTATTTCTAAGGGTTGCAACAATCCACTGGGCCTCTGGTGTTCGGCCTTCACTCTTTGACATGTCAAGCATTTACTTACCCACTCTGCTACGTCCTTCTTCATATTTGGCCACCAATAATACTCTTTCAAATCCCTATACATCTTGGTGCCTCCAGGGTGAATCGAATACCTTGAACTATGAGCCTCTTGCAAAATCTCGTCTTTTAATTCTTGAACGTTCGGGATCCATATCCTAGATGCGTACCTCATAATTCCATTCCCGTCCTTCTCACACCTAATTTCTTCGCCAGTCAAAATTTTCTCCATCAAATTCTTTTCTTCTTCTATCTTCTTTTCCTGGCATAACTTAATCTTTTCCAATAGCGGTGGTTGGACTTTTATTTCCATTAGACTCTCTTGGCCAATTCCTGGTAACCTCACCTCAATCTCCAGCCTCTCGAGATCCTTGATCAATTCGTCCACTGACGTTATCATCTTAAGCTTCTCCTTTCGGCTAAGTGCATCGGCCACTACGTTGGCCTTCCCTGGGTGATAATGAATCTCGCAATCATAATCCTTGATTAGCTCTAACCATCTCCTCTGCCTCATGTTTAACACTTTCTGAGTGAATATGTACTTTAAGCTCTTGTGATCCGTGTAGATTTCACACCTTTCTCCGTAAAGATAATGTCTCCAGATCTTCAAAGCGAAAACTATCGCTGCTAATTCCAAATCGTGGGTGGGGTATCTTATCTCATATTCCTTAAGTTGTCTGGACGCATACACAATCACCTTACCGTGCTGCATAAGCACACACCCTAAACCTTTATGGGATGCGTCGCTATAAATCACAAAATCTCCCTTATCATCGGGTAGGGCTAGTACTGGTGCTGTCACCAACTTCTTTTTCAACTCTTGAAAGCTCTCTTCGCACTTCTCAGTCCACACAAACTTCTCGGTCTTGCGAGTTAGCCGGGTCAAAGGGGCTGCTATCTTGGCAAAGTCTTGGACAAATCTCCTATAGTAGCCAGCCAATCCTATGAAACTTCTCACCTCTGTCGGAGTGGTTGGTCTCTCCCAATTTGATACAGCCTCTATTTTGGCTGGGTCCACTAGAATGCCTTGTTCACTAATCACATGCCCCAAAAACTGAACTTCCTTCAACCAAAATTCACACTTCGAGAACTTAGCGTACAACTTTTCTTCTCTTAATGCTCCCAATACAATCCTCAAGTGCTCTGCATGTTCCTCTTTCGTCTTGGAATAAATCAAGATGTCATCGATGAAGACTATAACACACTTGTCCAGGTACTTCTTGAAGACTCGATTCATTAAGTCCATGAAAGCTGCGGGTGCATTCGTTAACCCGAACGACATTACTAAAAACTCATAGTGTCCATACCGGGTGCGAAAGGCCGTCTTTGGTATATCTTCTGGCTTAATCCTTAACTGGTGGTACCCGGTTCTCAAATCGATCTTGGAAAAATAAACCGCGTCCTTTAGTTGGTCAAACAGGTCATCTATTCTGGGCAAGGGATACTTATTCTTTATGGTCACCTTATTCAACTCCCTGTAGTCTATTCATAATCTCATACTGCCATCCTTCTTTTTCACGAATAGCACCGGGGCTCCCCACGGTGACACACTAGGTCTTATCATTCCTTTATCCAACAGCTCTTGCAATTGGGTGGCCAACTCTTTCATCTCCACTGGGGCTAGCCTATAGGGGGCTTTTGAAATTGGGGCCGTGCCCGGAACTAAATCTATAGCGAACTCGATGTCTCTATCAGGTGGTAGTCCTGGAAGATCATCCGGAAATACGTCCGCGAACTCATTAACGACTGGGATTTCCTGTAGGTTTGGCGCCTCCTTCTTGGTATCCTTTACATAGGCTAAATAGGCTTCGCATCCTTTACGTAACAGCTTTTTAGCTTGAATCATAGTCAGGAACTTTTGGGTTTGTCGTTTTCCACTAAACACTACTTCCTCATCCCCTGGCAGTCTTAAACTCACTTTCTTCTTCACACAATCAATCTGAGCTCCGTGGGTTGTCAACCAATCCATACCTACTATTACGTCAAACTCTCCTAATTTAAAAGGTATTAAATCTACCCGAAAGTGTCGCCCTTCTATTTCTAGGTCGCAACCTGGACATACTTGGTTAACAGGAATAATTTCATGATTAGCTATCTCTACTTGCAGTCTGTCTCTCAATGGTTCAGTCTTAAGGCCTAACTGACATACAAAATCTAGAGATATGAAAGACTTGGTAGCTCCCGAATCAAATAAAACATTCGCATTAACTGAGTTGAGTAGTAGGGTACCTGCGATCACATCCGTGTTCCTCACGGCATCTTGCACAGTCATGTTAAAAGTTCTTGTAGTAGGGGCCCTGTTAGAAGTAGTTCCACTCACTCTTGATGCAGCTGGCCCAGAGGACATACATTCCCTCATTCGGTGCCCTAGTTTCCCACACTTGAAGCAATTACCTCCAGCATTGGTGTTGTTACTAGTCCCTCGACAGGTGTTAGCATAATGTCCCGTCAGCCCACACTTGAAGCACTTCACATCTTGCAGGTTACACACGCCCGCGTGTTTCCTTCCACATTTATTGCATTCCGGGAGTGGGGCTCGGGGTGGGGTAGAGTACGATGATCCCTGTGGTCGGCCGCCCTGGCCCACACTCCAACTTTCAGCTCTCTTGGTTCCAAAGTTTCCGCTGGGTTGGGACATTGTTCCTCGCTTAAATTTGCTCGGAAAGCTCCCTCCCGCAGAGTTTCCCTTTCGACTGTCAAACTTCCTCTTCTTTCCTTCCCTCTCCTTCTGCATCTGTTCACCCCCAGCCTCAACAATCGATGCTTTCTGTACCAGGGTGGCATAGTCTGTCAGCTCAAGAACCGCCACACGATTCTGAATCCATTGCTTTAGCCCCAATTGAAACCTTCGGGCCCTCTTCGCCTCAGAGTTCACATATTCCGGCACAAACCTTGACAGCTCAGTAAATCTTGCCTCATACTCGGCCACCGTCATGTTACCTTGCTTTAGTTCCAAAAATTTCAGCTCCATTTGTGTTTCCATGAACCTAGGGAAATACTTTTCCAAGAACAACTCGCTAAACCTCTCCCAGGTCACCAAACCTCTTCCCTCCAAATTCTTTTTAGCTTCCCACCAGTAGTTTGCCTCACCCTTCAGCAGATAGGTGGCGAAAATAGTTTTTTGCTCTTCAGCGACTCCTAGTATCTCAAAAGATTTTTCCATTTCTTTCAGCCAGGCTCTTGCCTCGACTGGGTCCGCAGTTCCCTTAAACTCCGGGGGTTTCAGGGATTTGAAATTCCGAAAGGCATTGGCGTTCGCATTGTTGGGTGGTGGCTGAACCGGGGGACGGTCCAAGTTCTGCCTGAGTAGGTCCATGAATCGCTCCATAGGGTCTCTCCTTGGGTTTTCCACCTCTAGGGTATCATCTTCAGCTTCCTCTTCATCATACTCAGAGTTATCAAACAAGTTATAGTCACTACCTTCATCCTCGCTCAGGTTCAAGTCCCCTCTCTCACGGTTTTGGTGGCCTTCCGGCCCATGGTGGCTACCCTGGCCTTCAGAGTTGGCCGGGTGAGCTCGAGTGTTCATTCTTCTGGGTGGCATGATTCTGATAATAAGACAAAAATGGGTTAGGGTTTTCAATTTATTTGACCGTATTTAGAGAAGTCAGGAACATATTGTTCCTCTTTATACAGGGTTAAAATTTCGAAACTCGCAGTGCCCTTATGATGGCGATAAACTGTAAAACCTTTTTAGGGAAAGTCGTTACGTGGTTCGAAAACACTTGTAGGAATTTCCAAAATTTCAAAACTTCGAAACTTATAGAAATATTTTCAAAATTTTAAACAAACTAAAACCGTTTTTTTTTTTTGGAAAATGTAGAGAACAATTTGAAATCGCATATTGTAAATTTGAAACAGCATGGTTGTATTTGTGGCTTGTAGCAATTGTATAATCACAGTTGTATATCAAAACAGTAGAGCATGGCATCGGAAAGTAAAGCAGTTGAGACAATATCAAGGAAACTGAAACTAAATAAGTACGGTACAAGGGTTGTCACAAAGTTTGGATGTTAGAGCCAAATACATAGTTCCGATGTCAAAGTCTAGCAAAAGTGGAACAAATACAAGTACATAATCCGAATAGTCAGGGCTACACAAAAGTAGGGCTACATCCGTACATACTATCCGAAGTCACATCTACATATATGTAGGTCAGTCTACTCATCCACTGGTCAGAAAGGACGCCACTGCACAAGTCAACTATCCCGCAAAATCGACACACTAATGTCATCTGAACCTAGGGGACTGAGCTATCAGTAACACATCACGGGGCCGCACCACGACGGAGCAAGGTCCTCACTCGGGCAAATGCACGACGCACAACACGTCTAACATCCCTAGCCTGGATCACTCCGCCCCCGCGGATCCCTAATCCGAGAACCCTCTCGCGACTCCTCCTCTCAATCCTGTGGAGTCGAGCTCTAGTCCTCCTAGCAACAGTAGTCCTCATCTCAGCCTGGATCCTCAAGCGCGCCTCGCGCTCCTCCACTATCACCCTCCTCGCCTCGTTAAGTCGGGCCTCCGCAGAAAGTAAGTCTCGGGTCAGGAACTGCACCACATAGGCGTGCTCGGCGCCCGATACTGGGGGTAGGTCCAGTGGTGAGGGTGGCATAACAGGGGCAGGAGCAGGGGTAGGGTCACGCTCCTCCTCGCTAGAAGTATCCTCCTCGGAGTCATCATCAGATGAAGTAGGGCTAAATGACTGTGGAGAGGGTGGGGGTGACACCACACGGTCCTCACCGGATCGCACACTCTCCTCATCAGTGGCTACAGGGGAGGGGGTAACAGGCTCAGGCTCAACAAAGGGCTCCTCCTCGGGATCCTCCTCCTCAGTGTCCTCTATCAGCTCAATCACAGGGTCGGTCCCAGAGTCAGCATCAGTATCCTCAACAGGGTCCTCAGTCTCTCTCAGTAGTGCCTCATCATGCTCCCTCTCATAGGCCTCAGGGTCTGGTATCTCCTCCATCTACACAAGGGAAATAAGGTAGGTTACTAACCATAAAGAAGGGTTTAAGGGGTAGTTCCCTCACGGGCCTTAGAAGTCAGGGCTATATCCGATAACCCGACTGTGAACTCGATGAGAGCTCCAGGTATTAATGGGATTATTATTATTGTTATTATTATTCGTATTATTATGGTTGCTTCCCTAAGTTACTATCGTTTCTGAGAACTGTAACCTTCTCTCTGATACCATTTCTGTGACGCCCCCAGATCCGGGGTCGGAGATCTAGGCGCTCACGGTCCATTTTCCATTAATAACATACTTGTTCTTGCACATAATATAAATAAACAGCCATCGACCCCACAATAAACTCACACCGCACACACACACACACACACACACACACAGGTTAGAGTCTCAGAAACGTCATACATTTGAATAAGCAAAAGTAAAAGTTTTAGAGTTATTACAGACCGAATTAAATAGCATTTATGCTACCAGCAACACTTCGATATGAAGCGAAGTTGGCGGCTTGAAAGTTTGTTACGGTACACTGCCTTGCACAGGTCATACTTATAAATAAAACGTACTAACAAAAATTGCCAACCAATCCGGCTAATGGGGCCTACCGGTGGAATCTCAACTGCAGCCTGGGGTCTAGTCACCTGCTTTCGAACAGTCTGACAGGTTCTTGCCATTTCTCTTAGCTGTTGTGTTTGTAAAATTTGAAAACAAGCAAGAGTGAGCAACTATAGCTCAGCAAGAATATAAGTATAAGGTAAGAAATATAACATTTCATATGTATAACAGTCATTAAACTCGTTGTATCAATCAGTTATAAAATCACTTGTCATTATTGGTAAATTTCAAAGGTGCACCAGTACGTGCCCTTGTTTTCAAAATAACCTTGCAGTTCTAGCTACTGCATAAAGTCAACATCTTTCTCATCAAAATAGGACACTATCGGCAACTGGCACATAGGTCTAAGATGCAGTGTCAAAGCATTTTTCCAAAGTGGAGGAATAGGACTTAAAGAAAACATAAAACCTGACAGGGATTGATGATGATCAGTCGCCACATCCGAGTCCAATAATCCGCGGGTCTTCTCTACCGGTAGAAGGATAGAAACTACATCCGTAACTATCCCCGAGTGAAAACTACATCCGTAATCACCCTCGATGAAAACTACATCCGTAATCATCCTTCGGCAACACCTGGGCCGGAATAATAAGTGATGGACCGCCTGGCTCACGGCCGCTTACACATCCCGGGAATCGTTCGTCAACGGTTCCCACACCTGCCAGAGTCCCTTTTTCTTTTTCTTTTAAAATCTTGATTTTGATTGAAAACAGAGTAATTGTGGTTCGACATCAGTCGACCGATAATTCTTGAAATCATACAAGAAGCAGAACCTGACCGGGGGTTTTCAAAAATGTTTTGAGTTCGAAAAGTTCGAGTTTGAAGGTACTAAAGGTATCTTGGATTAGCTTTGTTTTTAAAATAGAGAACAATAATTAATAAATGATATTTTATGATTTAATATTAATAATTAATAAAATAATTATTTAATTAAATAAACTTTTAATCCAAGATAGGTAATTTGAGTATTTACGAAGATATAAAATAATTACTTGAGTATACGATACTTCCCGAATGACCCTTCGGGTTTTCGCAATCTAGATACGATATAATAATATACCGCTCCCCGGTCAATAGGTATACACGGACCGCTACGACCTCTATTGCTAGAGTCGTTGTCCGAAGAAAACATATTATTCTAAGTTCAAGGGGTACAAGCATATATGTACTTATACAATCTCAATTGCATCAATACTTCGATAAACATAGCATTTGATATAATTGAAAACTACAAACACAACAGTGAAAGTCCTTGTATATGTATAAGTTTTGAAAAGTAAACTTGCCTTGGTTTGGTTGGGGTGGTCGAGCGTGCGGAGTGGAACGATCTATACATAAGCAATAACCGCTCGTTAGTACCTTAACAATATCTCTTTAATTACGGGGTTTTAGGGGGTACGAAATTAACTTAATGACTTCGTCTTATGACACTCTAGCCCCTCTATAGGTCCATGTCATCACTCGATTACGCTCGTCACTTATTCGACTTAATTTAGTTACCACATTCGAACCATAACCATTACTCCTAGAATCATGCTCCACTAACGACTTTTTCCCTTGCGCGAAATTTACTCTAGCATTTTTATAAAATTCAAAAATTCGTATTTTAATCCAATTCTTTTTGGGTAGCCTTCACCACTGTATTTCCTAGCTTCTATAATTTTTCCATGATCCCACATAAATATTTAGGGGTTTAAACAAGGCTCACAAGGGGGTCACTTAGTGCAGTCCATAGTCCAGAAACACAATTCACTCCTCCGGCCATAACTTAATATCTACACATCACCTAGCCATGAACCTTACATTTCCAGAAACTACATTCAATTATCTTTCCAACAATATAAGGTAGGACATCAGGGGACAACATTTGGGTGTTCAAAACCGTGTCACAATACAGGTCATTGCTCCTGGAAAAACTCAGCATGCACATACTACTTAGATCAATCATTTTCCACAATTCCACCATACAACCAACACTTAATACACTCAAATCATGGTTCATAACTCTCATGGTGATATATATACTATCCATAGTCATAAAAGTCATAATCTCAACATCAAAATTCAAGATCCATGCTATCCAACACATATACAACCAAGATTAGCTCATAAATACATGGATCTACTACCAAATATCATAAATACTACATAACCAAGAGGGTTTGTGATTTTATACCTTCTTGAGCTCCTAGTGGCCTTGGGTAAGCTTTTCACAACTCAACAATACCTTAGATGGTCTCCTACAACACTTATAATGCAAGATCTAAAGGAAGAACAAACTTGGTTACTATTCATCCAAACTTTAACAATTTATAACTTGAAATTGGGTGGATGAAATGGAGTGAAATTGCTAACATACCTTGTCTAGATGATGTAGATGACCTAGGAATTATGTTATGATTTATGAGTGATGGGAAAGGGGGAAGAAGAAATTTTCTTCTCCACCTTTAAGCTTGGCCGAGAGCTTTTTGTTCAAGGGGGGGGGTGTGTTTTTGTGTTTTGATTTTGGTGTTGGGTGAATAAGTGGTGTGAGATGAGGTTGGGTGATATGTATTAGTGTAAGTATATGCATGGTACACATAGGTATGGCTACTAGTACTACTTGTCTCCTCCTTTTTGAAAAAGCAAGTAACTAGGCACTATTCATCTTCCAATGGCTAACTAGTTTGCTTGATTTCTAACTACTTGGTTGCATGGGTTTGCATGCAATACTACTCCTTGTAATATTATTCTTCCACCAATACTTGTTATCTACTCTTTAATTCGTATCGTATCTTAATTAATCTCTCGTAATAATATTTTGTCGCGTAGAGATTTCCCCTATAATTCCTTAAGTACTAATTGTGTAAATTCCTCGAATGTCCATAATTCCTTATCATAATTCTTAATAAATCTTTTAACACTCTAATCATTCTCAAATCCCAAGTTTTTATAAATCTTACTAACAATAAGACTCTTACCACAAGATATTAAATAAAATAAAATATTACCAAAAATTAGGGTTCTTACATATTCAGCCGAAACAAGCAGTTTTCAGCCAGCCGCTTCAACAAGCTATTAGAGGTTCACGCGTCATGATGGCTCGGGGGGTACCTCAATTCCCCTATATAAGCTTGCACAGAGAAGAGCTTCCATCTTCCAGGTTCAGTAACAGAACCTCAATTCATATCGGTACACTGAAGCCCATATAAGTTCTATTTTCATGTCTTTATATCCTTAACTATCATGCACATTTTCTGTCAACTTGAGCTTACATTCTGTCATGCTTAGATACATATAGCTTTTTATGCGTATATTGCATGATCCTTAGAAATGAAATTTATGTGAACTTGTACTTAGGATGTTATCATGCCCTATAGGTTTACAGTTTACGCAATATATATGCTTAGTTTATGATCTCGAACATGTTAGTTGAAACAACCTGTTAGATAATTGATATGCCACTTGAGAAGGTAGCGACATATATAACGTAGATAATCATTCATACTTGCATACATGCATCACTTATATGCGAGCTCTTCAGCTCGTATTACTAATCTATTTTTTCTAGTTTTCTTAGTGTTATGCCCAAAATTACCATGGGCTAGATTTAGACATATCAAGTCATAGGTTCCAATCAACAAGTATTGTATGAGCCAGGAGACAGATTGTATCTAGTACTAAATATGAAGATCAGACATGAAGAAATGAGCATTAGACAAAGAGATTGTTAAGAGTTGACAAGCATCAAGAGGTTCCTGAAGAACCAGAAGCTGAGTAGATTATAAGAAGACCATGTTCCTCCCCGAGAAGAGCCCAAGTCAGCCTAGCAGCAGCAATGAGGACAACAAGAAGTACATGGGAACTACAGAAAGACTCCTTAGACTAACACATTTGTTATATGTACAGGTACAGATTCCTGTAGAGAGGTTCCTGAGCATAGACAACAGAGAGATCTAGAAGCCAGCCAGAAAGAAGCAGACTCATTACTGGAGAGTACTCCTAGGACGCAGCTGATTCTAGAATACCTGTAATAGAAAAACATTGGATATTCAAACAAAACAGCAGCTTAGAATGTGGAGCAGCCTCTCGAGCAATTAATTATGATTTTCAAGGTTAACCTCGTGCCCTTTTAAGGATTCATCTAGTGCTCTATTGGATTCGTTTTGTGCCCTCAGCATAGGTTCACATAACGCCCAATTAGGTTCACCTGATGCCCTTATTTGGATTCATGTGGTTCCATTGATAATCTTAAGATTCACCTTGTCCCATTTAAGGATTCATCTAGTGCCCTATTGGATTCGTTTTGTGCCCTCAACATAGGTTCATATAACGCCCAACTAGGTTCACTTTATGCCCTCATTTGGATTCACTTAGTTCCATTGACATTCTTAAGGTTCACTCAGTGCCCAATTAGATTCGCTTTGTGCCCTTGTCAAAGGATTCACTCAGCGCCTAATTGGATTCACTTTGTGCCCTTGTCACGATTCAAGCAAGAAGACAAAGACCTGCATGGTTTACTCAGAAGAAACATGGGAGCACTGAAGGGATTTGACCTTAAAATATCAGGCTATTTTGGTTCCTCTCGCACCCTATGACTTCGAGGAACCGGGGGGTAGTTGTTGTGCCCAAAATCTCCATGGGCTAGATTTAGGCCCATTAGGCTTAAGGATCCAACCCGTATGACTAATATGGGTTATGATTGAGGTCCCTTAAGTTAAATGGGGCTAAATAGCATGTCAAATGGATCTGGACAGGTTCAGCTTCCCGAGAGACAGCTTTATGCAAACAGCTTCCCGAGAAACAGGTTCCTGCAGACAGGTTCCTGAGAGACAGCTTCCTGTACGAGAACAGATTTATTCCAGCAGATTTATAGTACGATAAAGCCTCCTATTCTTTAGGAGCAAGTCATGAACATCAACTCCTTATTGGAATGTATTCCTTGGGTGCAGATGATCCTTGAATACATCTAATAGGACGAGAACTTGTAAACATACTCCTAGTCGGACTAGAACTCGAGTTCTATTCGACTTAGGTCGCCTATTCGTGGCTGAAATCTGGAGAAAAGGAGGTCCCCACGAATTAGGAACCTAGAATATTGCTACCTAACCAGACTTCTAGTCTAAAAAGAACTACGTGAACTTGATCCCTATATATACAAGGGTACGTAGGCACCTTGAGAACATGTTTTACAAGCCTCGCAATACACCTACGAGATTCTTGAGAACACACGACACAAGCCTCAAGGGAACTCGCGAGATTCTTGTAAACGCTCTCGAGCTCAGTTCAACACCCACAAAAAATCTCCATTCTCCATAGATTAGTTGATCGTTAGCCTTTACAACTCACCATAAACCTCTCAAAAGTTGTTACGAAATCCACTCATCAACAACATGTAATAAAAGAATTTATTCGTTGATAAGTTACATCTTCAACGGATGCTGAGAAACATGTCATCCGTTGAACAACTATAACATTTCTTATACAAATATATGTTTAGGTTTTTTGAATTATTATCAAGAACAACATAATTCCTAACATCCTGTAAGCGACAATTTCCACTCCCGACAATTTTATGTGTTAAAAAAAATTAATACATAACATTGTATAATACTAAATATATACCAATACAATTATTTTATATTTACTTCTTTTACTAGTGTAGTTAATTCATATTTTATACTAGTTTCAAGGTCATTTTATATCTATTACTCGAATATTTTCATATTATAATGTAAAGTAAAAGATTTTTTATAAAAATTTAAGGGTGAGTGTGATATTTGCAAAGACATGAATATTTTCTAATAAATCATTTCAAAAAATATTAATAATTTATAAAAATCATCATAACCAATTTGGTAACTGAATTAGGGGAAGGATAATGATTATACTAATTAATAGTAAAATTATCAACATAGATGATAAAAATTATGTACAATATCTTCATTTAATTTTCATTTGCGTAACAACTCATTATATTAAAATGTGCATCCTATGACTAACTAATGCATTTAGTACGACTATCACTTAGCATAGCATTATATGCATGAGTTCATTGCATAAATTATTAAGGCACCTAGAATATAATCAATGAATTGGATGAACACAAATAATATTTTTGAAGATATTGAAGTAAATTAAAATTTATGATTTTTTTTAATGTGCAAAGGTGCATATATTTTGGAGCACAAAGATCAGGCTATAAGATAGTTTTATAATAATTTAAAATTTAAAATTTCAAAATTAAAATCTAGATCTTTTATCTTGAAACTTTGCAAATACCTATTTAACAGTCAATAAATAATGTTAATTTTTTCCTACCCATTCATAATCATTATCCACTATTAATTCGTTAACGTTAACACAAGTTTAGAATGTAATAAAAGAATGAATTTTAATTAAAAATATATTTAAAAGAAATTTTTTAATATATTTCATTTTTACATGCATAAAAGTAAATGAAATTTAATCTTACAAGAGTCACATTTATAGATTGACGCTTTGATTATAGATTCTTGGCAATACAATGCATGTGATATTTTCTCACATAGTCGCATAAAACATATATAATATTCATCTAAAGCTAGGATGTGATCTAGGAAAAATTTGAAAATTTTCCATCAGTTGTTTAGAGTATGATCTGGCTGATCACATATTGATATAATTTTAATCAATTATAAAATATCATTTAAGTTGTCTTATTCTGTAAATGTGGTTTTCAAAGTTATTCTTTTAGTATTTACTTGGTTGGCAAATTAATGTTAAGACTTCAGTGGATGCTCTTCGGGTTTTTGTATAACTTCACACCAAACATATGTACTCTGAGACCCGTTTCTATTTATTTATTTCTGTTAAAAAAGAGGCATGATTATGTGGGATGGTTACAATTTGGGGGTATAAACTTTTAAAAGTTGAGTTCTATTCATTAGTATTACATGCATCATAGAAATGCATTTTAGTTTACCACGATACATGTTAAAAATACCATAGTTATTTCTACAATGTAAGTGACACAATGTAGAAGACGAGGTTTACCACTTTACTATATAGGGGATATGGGATGGGGACTACGAATTCAGACCCCATGAATTTGTCATGGAAAATATAAATCCTTGCCGCTAAGTAGGGCTGTAATTCAAGTCGAGCCGGGCGAGTTCGAGCCGAGCTTTAAATCGAGCCGAGCTCGTTTATTAAACGAGCCGAAAATCCCCGCCGAACTCGGCTCGTTTATAATACGAGTCGGGTCGAGTTTTTCGCGAGCCTGACACGAGCCGAGTCGAGTATCTGTTAAACGAGCCGGGTCGGGTAACTCACGAGTCTTGTCCGTTTTTTTTTACAGAAGATCAGAAGCATGTTAACTTTAAGCCCAATATTTTGTAACAAAAGCCCAAAAATATTATAACCAATATGTACTGTAAGTCTGTAACTGCTAACTACAGTAGTTAATTACATTATCTAAAGTCTAAATGTTATCAGATCTAAAAAAAAGTCTAAATATTATCTCTCAACTCTCTCTCTCTCTCTCTCTTATTAGTTATTTCTTAACTAGCCAACTCTCTCTCTCTCTGTTCAGTGTATTATGTATAATTGTATATGTATGGTTTGCATTTGTTTTGTATTGGGTTTGTGTTTCAATTAGGGTTCTTGAAATTGGGGGTTTAATTTGTAGTGGGTCGGGTTCAATTGGTGGGTGTTGATGATGAATGCGGGGTTGTGGAAGAAGAACGAAGGTGGGGGTTGATGAAAGCGATGAAGGCTATTGATGGTCGAATGGTCGATGGAGACTAATCTAATTTTTGAATTAGTAGATCAACATTAGTTTTTCAATTATTTTGATAAACGAGTTAAATTCGGGTTCGAGTCGAGCCGAGCCGAACTCTCGAGTTTCGAGTCGGGCATAATCGAGTATACTCGGCTCGCTCGAGTAACTTAAACGAGCCACCTTCTTTGATCAAACTCGGCTCGTTTACATTATCGAGTCAAGTCGAGCAGCCTTAAACGAGTTCGAGCCGGGTAGGCTCTCGAGCCACCCGACTCGAATTACAGCCCTACCGCTAAGATATTCCTTGATCCGCGACTGCTATCATTTTTTAGTACGTGGCACGATATGCTTGCTTGTAAATTGAATTTTATATTAAAATAAACGGAATGTATTGGTTTGTTGATCATACTATGAATTATAACTAATGGAACTATAGAAGTACATTTTAGAATCTATGTCAGATAAGTATGTCAAAGGCGTTTTTGTTCAGGCATGTACGAGGCTTACTTGATATAATCCAGAACTGTTTAAATTATCTTAATTACAAGGGGAATAGGTAAAAAGAAATTACAACTTTTTCAAATTGTAGGCTCAAAAATTTTGAAACTTGAGTCTTGCCTACAAATTCATGGCTACGTTGGTCGCTTATTATAATACATTAGTGATAGGTAATAGCCTAAAATATCATAATTTGCCATTTGTTTGCAGAAAATACCACAACTCGTTCCAGATTAGGTATTAGCTTCAGCTTCAGGTTTTGGGATATTCTGGGACTATTTTATTGAATTAGCCTATTCTTAATATAATCATACCATACATTGTAATTAATCCAGTTTAGAACATGTTATTCTGCATATGTGCAATTATACTCGAAGTATAAGGCTTCACAAGGCTACTCTATTATTTATATAAATGCCTATTTATATACTTTAATTTTATTACGATTGGCTTTAACGTGGTGCTTATGTTTGCAGATCTGAGGAGCTGCCAATTGAACCTGAACTTGGTTGGAGAAATTTATGTCAAAATATGTAGATTATGATATACATTGACAATCCATGTTCGGGTTCTTAACTTAAATGAACATGAGATCTTTTTTAGTAAAATATATGTTGTATCCCCTAAGAGAAGGGGAGGTATTGAATTGGTTACTAATTATGAAATTATACATTTTGGTATGACTTTCATTTTGTTGTACTTTGCATTTCTTTAATACATTTTTCGCTTAATATTTTGGTTAATTTAAGAAAACATTTCTCAAATTATGTATTTTTCCATGAACACTAAAATCTTGACTTGAAATCGAACTAGGTTCTAGGGCTTGTAAGAGAGAAAGAAAATCTAGCAGGAGTGTGGTACTCATCCTTTCTTGAATCTTTTGCGAACTAGGTTTATATTGTGTCTCTGAATATGTTGGTTGAGTTTTTTGTACATATTTTGACATAAATTTCTCAAATGTCTTTTGCCAAGACATTTGAGAAATTTATGTCAAAATATGTAGATTATGATATACATTGACAATCCATGTTCGGGTTCTTAATTTAAATGAACATGATATCTTTTTTAATAAAATATATGTTGTTTCCCAAAAGAGAAGGGGAGGTATTGAATTGGTTACTAATTACGAAATTATACATTTTGGTATGACTTTCATTTTGTTGTACTTTGCATTTCTTTAATACATTTTTTGCCAAATATTTTGATTAATTTAAGAAAACATTTCTCAAATTATGTATTTTTCCATGAACACTAAAATCTTGACTTGAAATGGAACTAGGTTCTAGGGCTTGTAAGAGAGAGAGAAAATCTATTAGGAATGTGGTACTCATCCTTTCTTGAATCTTTTGCGAACTAGGTTTATATTGTGTTTCTGAATATGTTGGTTAAGTTTTTTGTACAAATTACTGTTGGTTTTTACATGAGTACCTGTTTCTGATGTGTCATATTTTAGAATGAGAATGTGTTATGAGTTATCGGGTATGTTTACGTTTCTTTAATACACATTCTTTCTTGCATTTTATGCTTGTCAGTAGCCTAATTTTTGGAATTAAGTCATATATATATTGTTGAGTTTTTATTTTATTTTTGCCTATTTTTTGTTGTCATTATTACCCTTTTCTAATTTTTTTTATTCCGAAATTCTAAATGGCACAAACACAAAAAAAAAGAGAAATATCAAGGGTTTTAAGGATAAATTGTTTGAACATAAAGGCTTCAAATGAAAGAAGACCCCCATGATAAAGGGGACTAGCCTGTATGTTGATCAGAGCAATGCTGTTCGAGGGCCCACAATTTCTTGATTGCACTCCCCGTGAAGCTAGAGTAATGGAGATCGGTATGAAATCATGAGATATTATTGATTGGATCAGAAATGGATGGAGGTTTGATTGTTCATCAATAAACTGATTATTGTTAACTGTCAAACTACCGGTGATTGTGCCCATCATCGTGGGAGGAGACAACACGATAAAGGTAAGTCCCATGTGAAGATAACCATGGGTCAAGGTATTACTTCGACCTCATTATCTTTCTTATGTCATTTTGTATTAGATGTATCATTCTTTATATTTCTAATATGCTACACACATGTCCACACACAAGCCGTGAGTCTTTTTGGAAACATCCTCTTCATTTTATAAATGAAGGTACGGTTGCGTACATCTTACCCTCTCCAAACCCTATGATAAGCGGAAAATACTGGGTATATTTGGTTGGTTGGTTGGTTTACTAAAATCTTGACATGAATCTTAAAACCTTTGTTAAAGATCTAAGAAAATTATTTAAATCCTTGAATTTTCATTAAAACATTCAATATCTATTAAAATTCAATTAAAATTTTCTTAAAATTTGCGTTACACTACATCAAAAGTCGTTTTTCTCCTTTATTTCTAAATATATGTTGAGTATAACACACATGCGCACATGTGTATATCGTGATACATTAAAAAGTTTCATAATTATAGAATAAAACAATTTTTTTTGCAATATATAATTACATCCTAATTTTATACAAATATTAAATACATCTTGGAATATTAATATCTAGTTTGTAAAACACAAAAGAAAGTTAATCCATGACAACTGATTGTTTCCAAATATTTATTTCTAATAAGCTTTAGCAGAAAAGAGAAAATAGTAAGAATGATGTGATGTATTAAACATGGATAGATGATAAAACCTCCCTGTATTTATAAAAGTTTTCAATATTAAATCTATTCACAAGAAATTATTACAAATAAGTAATTATAACAATTGATTGTCAGCGATCAAGACCTAATGTAAAAATTGTCCAAAATTATGTACTCCCTTCGTCCCATTTTACATGTCCCTTTTGAAAAAGTTACGCATATTAAAAAAAGTTAGTTGGATAAAGTTTTTCAACAAATATACTTAATTAATGTATTGAAAAATTAAAATAGAATTAAGTTTTAAAGAAATCAAACATTGAAAGTAATAATTATGGGGATAGTTTTGGAAATTTAGGTAGTGTTTGGGATTGCTCGTCTGGAAAGCTACAGCAGCTTTTAGCACAAAAGCAGGTAAAATAGTGTTTGGTAAAATATAAAAGCTGCTTTTGGGGAAAGTGTTTTTTATATAAAAGCTGCTTATTTTAGAAGCAGGTGTGAGATGCTTTTCTAAAAAGCTGCTGGTAAAAATAAGCGGACAACAGCATCAAAGACCTGCCATCAAACCCCAGCTCCTGCATTTTTTTTTTAACGTGGATAACAAACAAGTAATACAACCCTAAACAAAATCAAACTTCACTATATATATAAATATAAACACGTCTAATCATAATCAAACTAGGGTTTTTTAACAGGTTCTTTATTATTTGAGAAAAGAAAGGAATAGTTAGCTTTGGTTCAAGCCGTGTTCAACCTCCGATTAGTGGTACTCTTCTTCCATCTCTTATATATCTTTTACATGCTTTTAATGTCGATTTTCATATATTTGTCATGTATGAATTAGTAGTGATTTACTTGAATTAAAGAACGTTGGTCCATTATAGATGAGTGATACCTACATGAATGTTTTGCACTCAGAAGTACTAACATCCAGCAAAGAGAATGCTCAGGCACAGATCATAAGAAAAGAAATCTAAAGGTCTAGAATTAGTTGTTAAAACTCTCCAATGGTTCATGTTTTGCCAAATCGTCTCTATAGGCACGTAACATAACAAAATCAATTAATTACATTTGTTTTGCTGTCTTTTACGATATCTTTGCCTTCATCAACTTTTGATCTAATATTGACAGAGAAGCAAATGAAGAACATGGTATAATATTGACTTGAATACTGGGGTGCTATTGTGGAATATAATGTTTATGTTTTTCATTAATGACTGCTACTTTGTTCTTGTATGTATTCTGCTTTTATTGCTTAAAGTTTGAGTTTATTGTGTATATTGCTTTTCGTGGCTTGTTTTTCTCATCATGGATTTCACGTAAATTATTTTACTCTTATAAATTTCAATAATATCATGTCTCTCTCCTGAAAGCATAAACATGCGACAAGGCAACTGGATGATACTAGAAAAATATACATCTAGGTAGCGGCAGAACCATATATGTAGATTCTTTACTTTAAAACAGAGCAAACTAAACTAATAATTCTCCTAGAGAAAGCAGCCATGCACCGAGTAGCTTTATTAAATGCATTTATGGGTACAAACGAGTCAAGTCCTAGAAGGCTACAGATTTAATTTAATGCATATATGGGTACAGAAAGTGCTCTGAAACTACAATATATTCATGAGTTTAACAATAGCAATCCCTATACAGTCAATTGTCTCTGGGTCAGCTGTGCATCTTGTCATCTGGAGATCGATCGCCACTTTTGAGCACCCAAACAGAGCCTCGTGAGACACACAATTCACTCATAACCTGCAGAAGCAGCGGCGGCAACAGCAGATCATCACATTTAATAATGAAGAAACACTAACAAAGACTATTTTTAAAAGACTCTTGACATGTAGTATAACTCTGCCTTGCAGAGAGCATGAAAGAGAAAGTTGAATACTGATATAGTGATATGACCTTATTGTACTCCGCCATGGGTATTTCCTCCCTCTTGAGTGCAATTTTGGCAGCTTCAAGGATGGTCGCCTTTTTTAGCTTTGCATTAGGCCCCTCAACAATAAGAAGATCAATAACAGTTTTCCTAAATGAAGAAAAAACACAATTTAGCATCTACTAACTCCTATTGTCTAGACAATTTAGCAATCCCAAACACTACCTTACAATCTGATCCCCATCCAGCAGACAGCAAAGAAAATTGTGCTACTTAGGGATGGTAACGACTGCTACCACCATAACCTCCCTTACTTCCATCATCTTCCCAAGAGGAGATTAGTTGTGCATTTGGTAGGATTTATTACACTAGCATATATAGCCACCGAATGGGAAGAAAATATCAAACTACTCCTTGCAGAAGTAGAAATTTTCAAAATAACAAATTAAACATAAAACATTACAGAACTCTTCCATATCATCAGATAAGCTCATGTCTACTGTTCCAGATAATTAGTAAGTGAAATAGGAAGAGGACATACATGTATTTTATACTTAATTTTCTCATGTATCCATGTTTTATTCACGCTCCTGGTCCGATACTAGTAATGTATCTTACATCAATCCATAGGCTTTCCACTGCATTCGTTACTCCTACATGCTTTAGTATCCATGCATTATTTTGTTTATAATTGGTTTGATTATGACTGTACAAGATGACAAGTAACACTCAAAAAAATACAACTCAAGAATCAAATCAAGAATCTGGGAGGACTACGGAAGCAAAATGGACTTTGAGTACTACACACGTCTTTTGTGATATTTGTGTACAAGCTATTCAGAAGGGAATGCGTCCCTCTACACATTTCAGTCCCGAAGGATGGAAATTTGTTATTTCAAATTTTAATAGCATTACTAGTGAAAACTCTACCAAAAGAATTTTGAAAAATAAGTGGGATTTATTGAGGACGGAATGGAAATTGTGGAAGGAATTAATTGGTAAAGAAACTGGATTAGGTTGGAATCCAAGGTTAGAGACCGTAGATGCTACTCCAGATTGGTGGGAGAATAAAATTAAGGTATTCTACATTCTTATATTTTAATTTCACTTTATTAGTTTTCTTCTTAGATTCTTATTTTTTTCGTATTTAATTAATTGCAGATTAACAAGAAGTATGCCAAATTTCGTAAGAAAGGATTGGAACCTGACCTTGTTAGCAAGAACGATCTCATGTTTGGGAGTACAGTGGCAATCGGAGAGTTTGCTTGGACTCCATCTTCATATTCTAATGTGCCATTGGTCAATCATCCAAATCTTGCCAATAAAAATGTTAACCTGAATGATTCTGAGGATGATCAGCTTGAAAAGAGTATGGAAAGGTTTTTAGAGGAAGATGATGATGATGCCATGTCAGATGGTGCGACAAGTCTAGGTAAAAGGCAGAGAAAAGGTAAAGAACAAATTGCATCTGGCTCTAATGTGAGTGAAGACAAGCCGAAAAAAGGTAAAATACAAAAGGGAGGAGTTGCGGCCAAACTAAGATCTGATATATCAAAGTTGGTGGCAACCGTCGAGAAAAAAGCTACTTCAGAGGCTGGTTATACTATTAAAGATGCCATGGATGATTTACATAGTATTCCTGATATTATGAAGGGCAGTGACTTGTACTTTTTGGCCGTGTCAATGTTTGAGCATAAAGCAAAAAGAGAACTCTGGAAACACTTGGAGACTGCGGAGGCTAAAGTTGGTTGGTTGAAATATCAAAAACAAGGGGATAAATGAAAGATATAAATTAATATGAATACTCATCTTCATGTTATTATTTTGCATTTGGATGATTGTATTAGACTATTACGTTGACATTTCTTTTGTGAGACACATTTTATTTTAATAAATATTAGCTGTGCTCAATTATGAATATTTGTTGAAAGCTAATAATTTTTTTTTTGTATTTTCAGCTTAATAAATATGAATGATCTTACTGTACACACTATTGATGACGAGGTCGATGATAAAGATGACTTTTGGGATTTGGTAAAATGTACAACTGCTTTAATTGTAGAGTACTATTGAACATTCCTACATAAGGAACCGTGCATGACTTCTTATCAAACAGGACATAAATGGATGCAAGAAATATTATCTATGAATGGGACTCGATGCAAAAATATGTTTCGAATGGAAAAAGAAACATTTTTCCAGTTATGTAATGACTTGGAAAGCATGTATCAACTAAAATCTTCAAGGAGGATGGCAGTTATTGAAAAAGTAGGAATATTCATCTTTATAATAGCTCAAGGTGCATCGAATAGACATGCACAAGAACGCTTTCAACATTCTGGTGAAACAATTAGTCGTGTTTTTCATGAGGTTCTACAAGCAGTTTGTTTGTTAGCCGGGGATATGATAAAACCTGATGATCCAGAATTTAAAGAAATTCCATCTCACATCCGTAACGATCGTAGATATATGCCTCATTTCAAGGTAAAATATATATTATTTAATTTTGTAGTTAGTTAACCAATATGATAATTTTTATTTGTGTATATTTAGGATTGTATTGGCGCGATTGATGGCACTCACGTGCATGCATGTGTACTCGTAAATGATCAAGTGTGTTTTGTGGGAAGGAAAAATCTACCAACGCAAAATGTGATGGCAGTGTGTAGTTTTGATATGCGTTTTACATATGTTCTAGCAGGTTGGGAAGGCACAGCTCATGATGCTCGTGTTTTTAATGCAGCCATTAATATGCCAAATTCTAATTTTCCATTTCCACCGTATGGTAAGATTGATCACATTAAAACATGTAAAATTATACATATGTTAACTAACATTTTTTTATTAATAATGACAGGTAAATACTACTTGGTAGATGCTGGATATCCTCAAACAGTACAATATGTTGGCCCGTACAAAGGAGTTAAATATCATCTTCCTGATTTTCGGCGTGGTCAACCACCACAAGGATACCAAGAAATATTTAACAAGGCACATTCATCACTTAGAAGCTGCATCGAAAGAACTTTTGGAGTTTGGAAAAAATGATGGAAGATTTTGTCAAATATGCCCTCGTACTGGTTTAGTTCTCAAAGGAATATCGTTGTCGCAACAATGGCACTGCATAATTATATTAGACTACATTCTAGTGACGATACAATTTTTAATAGGATTGATGCAAATCCGGAATTTGTGCCAAAAGATATTTTTACGGATCGTATATCAACATCAATGGACCAAAGGCAAAGAAACAGTAGAACAAGTGAGGTGGACTTGCTTCGAAATCAAATTGCATCCAGTTTGATGATGGCATCCTAATTCATTTCAATTATTTTAATTTACTTTTCTTTGCTGAACTGAATGTGAGAATTATTATGGTAACATTAATTTTATTAAAGTGTTCATTTTTATATTTTTAATTGTACTAGCTAGTTTGTCCAGTAAAGACATTGTTAAATAACAAATTTTTAAAAATTATTTACCAAACGCTTATTTACCAGCTTTTCATTCAACAGTAGATTAATTATGAATTTTACCAAACAGTCAGCAATTTTTTCTGACAGCAGCTTTTTCTGACAGTGCTTTTTACCACAGCTACAGCAATTTTTACAGCAATCCCAAACAGAGCCTTAGTCTGAAATTTGTATGAAAGAAGAGTGGCATGTAAGTTGGGACAAATTTCTTTTCCAAGAAAAAACATGTATTATGGGACGGAGAAAATATCAATTAACATTAATCAAAATTTAAGATGAAAAGTGTAATAAAAAATGCAAAGTATGTCAAATTTTGAAGTTGTACAACGAAACTGCTACATTTTATAATCGGTATATGCTAATACTGATATCTTCCATTCTTCACGAATGTAAACATGCAATTACTTTTTCTTTTTTGGGAATTTTAGCAATAAGCACTTCGATAAAAATGAATAATAATATACAATTGAAGTGTTTTATCCACTTGTCATCACTTTTTTTAAGGGGCACAATAGTTACGGGATCAAGTCAAATCGGTCCGATGGAAGTAAAATAGCAGAAATCTCCTAAGAGATGACCAACAACGGCTAGGTCGATACAAATATCATAATTTAATTTTCATATAAGACGGTGCCTGTGACAGCCCCAGATCCGGGGTCAGGAATCTGGGTCATCATACTCCAATTTCTATTTATTAACAATATCTCTTGATCTTTTTTTTAATACTATTTAATACTCACACAAATGACCCCACACTAATATCATCACACACACCAGTCATATGCTCAGAGAACGACATCCATTAATGATAGCAGTTAAAGATAAACTATTAATACAATCCCAGAATACCATCTATTACACCCATATAAGTATATACTACCTTGAGAACAGGTGTCGATACTTTCTCATAAGGTAGACTTCCCCTTTACCCTCTTCCGGGTTGTACTGCGACGTTTCAGCACCTGATCTAGCTGTTATATAAATAAATAGCAAAAGTGAGCTATAATAGCTCAGCAAGATAAATTTTGTAAACTAGCATCAAAGGAATATATATATATATATTTAAATAAACTGAAAATTCACTATAATAATTCAAGAGAAAAATTTATCCTTAATTACTCCACATAACCTTTCATTTTCGTTTATAAGAAAAAGACATATTGAATAATATAATATCAGTTTCTTTTCTAAACAAAATAATAATTTATACTTCATCTCAGTATAATATCCCAGATAATATAACATTTGAGTAAAATCTTTCAATATAATCTTTTCATTTCCTTTTTATACAACAATTATATAAAAATAATATAAAATCAGTTTCTCTTCCAACCATAAAAATAATTCCATAATCTTCATACCATTTCCATTTATCATCACCTTTAAAAATATATATGTCATAATACTTTGATTATGACTCAGATATCTCCTCTGTATTCAATGAACTCAAATACGCTCTTATATACATAAAATATTCCATCTATTTTAAAAGTATTAAATAATAATCAAATATTATTTATTAAATCACAACTATTTAAAAAAAATATTTTTAACATAATATTGTAAACATATAACTCTAGATAACAACTGATACCATTCTTTCATATCTCTTGAAACCATAAAGTATATTCGCTCTACTCATATTCATATCCATATCCATAATCCATATCCATATCCATATCCATAATCCATATCCATAATCCATATCCATATCCATAATCCATAATCCATTATCCATATCCATAATCATATTCATATACACCTCCCTTTAATTTTCAAAATCAGGAAAACAAATTCTTAACAATATAATAATAATAGAATCACATATATATTCCATGAAATCATTTTTCTTTGAAGATAAATAATTTTTCAAAGTAAAGATAGAAGAAATCTTGCCTCGATCTCTAAGTCCCAGTGGTATGACCCGTTGTTCGTCCTGAGTTTCTATAAACACGAAAAGAATCATCATTAGAATACTACATCTCTTACTCACTTTACCTTTATATAACAATACCCTTGACCCTTAATATATGATTAAAATATTATTAATAACCCAAGAGTTCCAAGAACCTAACCATTTTAAACTAAATCAAAGTTTCAGTGTTTTTCACCATTTCCATTAACAACCACACTCGACTATAAACATTCTCAAAAAAATATAAATTTCGAATTTTCACCCAAAGTCAGTGGGTAATGCTTCTCTGATTACCCTACTATATCCTCCCAAAATTTCATAATTTTTAAGAATGCCTAAGTATGTCAATTATAGCCTCAAAGTTGACACAATTGCATTTTCTCGGTTTCTGAACCACTTTCACTAAAACGTTCATAACTCGTTAACCGTTAACTCAATTGATGCACCGTTTTCGCGTGCACGATCTAGGAAACATTTAGAACAAACCAATGTAAAGTATTTTTCCAAAACCACAGAAAATCTGTCCGAAGTTACTGTTCACAGAAGGTTAGTTGATGAACAGTGATTTCGTTTAACTTTCATTAAAACTTTGATATCTCCTAAACCGTTCATCAGATTTTGACGTACTTTATATCAAAACGATCTATGAACCAAGCTCTATCTTACCATGATCAGTTGGTACCTTTTAATGACCTTTAACAGTTTGAAACTCTGTCTTAAAAACAGGGCAGTTTTTGTTCTAACGAAAATCGGGCATTATAACAGCTATATTTTTCTCACTTTCCATATTTTCACTCCTCCAATCCATCATCCCACATATATACCATTCCCTACCCCATGTGTTCATCATACCAACCATGGTTACAAGCACACACAACACTTCCATATCCAATTAAATCACTTGTAAACACACATAACATCATGATTTCATGCTTAATATCTATACTATATTATAATAAGCAAAAGGGGGTATAATTTGTTGTTGGTTACCCCTTTTTTGGTTATCCCCATTTTTGGTTATCCCTCATTTATCACCGTCAGATCAGCAACTCAAATAGATCATGACCGTTAGATATAACAATACTAAAAGTTGTTATATGCAGAGGTTCAAGGTTCGATTCCCGCCAATAACATATTAATTTATATTTAATACTAAAAATTATTATATATAAAGATGTAAGGTTCGAATCAATAACATATTTATAATATTATATTATATTATAAATAAATTATAAAAAATTGAAAGTAATCCGTGCTTTGCACGGGCTATAAGCTAGTATAATTAACCACTAAACTAACTATAATTCATCATAAACTCAAGATAATACTAAGGGTCCATGAACTCCATACCTTCCTTGAAGCTTGAATACTCTTAACAAAGGCCTGTAGTCCTTAAACAACCTTAAAGTAACTTGGATCAACTAAAGGAATCATAAAACCAAAAGTTAGTTCTTGAAGGTTACTATTCATCCATCACTTTGTAAAAATCATAGAAAATCGAAAAATAAGAGTTTGTCTCTCAAATTTTTACCACATCTTGGCCTATTCATATCTTTGATTTGAGCTATAGATTACCAAAAAAAAAGCTTCCTAGCTATGATTTTGAGCCCTCTTTTGCCGCTGGGCAGAAACTGTCAAGAATCAGGCAGTTTGGTTTCTTCAACTTGGGGAAGGTATTTGACTAGGCTACACTCATTAGATTGCCATGAAATTTTGAACGAATGTTGCCCATGGAGTGGAGAAGTTATGGTTAAAATTTGGTGATTTTATCATGGATAGAAATGGAGATATGAATTTTTCTTTGTGCTTGGTTCTTGCTTGGCAGATTTTGAAGAGCTTGAGTTTCTTTGGTTTTCTTTGCTTTCTCTTGAATAATACCTATCTAATACTCTTATATTTCAATCTCATCTCTTTTAATGTTTTGTTGATCATCCATTGGAGCCAAGTGTTGATGGTCCATTAGTCCACTTGTTGATCTTAAAACACATTACTCCATTTTGGTTAAAGTGCAAATACACCACTCATCTTGTAGTTGACTTGCTTGCATGCTACTTTGATTTCATTTAAATCAATTAAATCCACTTGCTACAACTTATATGTTGCACTCTATTGTAATAGTGTGGCCTAATACCTCAAACAATTGTTGTGTCCAATTTCCTTTGCATTTTCTCTTTATCTTAGAAAACGTTCTCGCGGTTTCTCAAATGTTCTCTATTCCTTTTTCTCTAGGGTTTTATTCTTAATTCCATTATCTTCTCATAATATATCCTCCCTTGGACTTTGAATATTTAATATCTTCAATTTATAATCCATGATTCGTTCGCTTTATCACCTAATCTTGTTATAAAAGTCTCAGCGGTTTCTAGAACGTTCGTTTCACTGTCTCAGTAGTTTTTGTTCTAAATTCTCAATTCAAATATAATAAAATTCCAAAATATTAAATCCTCAATTCCTCAAATTTAATATCTCATTTCCAAGTGGTTCTAAATTGTTTAACAATCCAAATTCCTCTGGCATTCCCTTGACTTAATAATCCCCTGGTTTAACCTAATTTCACATGTTCCTCAAAGTATACACCCTTTTCATACTCCATACCCTTTAATATCCAATACAATAGTGCTCAATTAAAATCAGACATCTTAAAAATCTATACTCAGGAATTTCTGAAATCCGTCATCGTTTCGAGTCACTCATTTTCATAGTACAACAATAATATGGTTCCTGATTATTCATTTTTCATTTCAAATCTAGGGTACTTACATACAACTTCCCTAAATCCTCAAAATTACTATTCATTTAGGCACTGTAGTATTCTAAAAGTTAGGATTATTACAGTGCCACCCCCACATCTGTTAAACAAGAACATACATGACCCATCTAATTCCCGCATCGCCATGTAAGTGCCACGAACTAGCTTCTAGGATGAACACCGGGCAACACGAGCCAGAACGAGCGAAGATCCACCACGGATAGGCAGAGAAAACCTGCAAAGCCACAGTAGACAAGCCTAAAAAGAGATAGCACAACCCTCTCCCAATATTTTTATTGTTGGAGAGGGGATCAAAACCTCCACCTCTCATGAGAGAGGGCGGAGACACAACCAGGATCAAATGCCTTTATTTGGAAAAATTACAAAAAATAACCATTTTTACATAAGGGTGGTAAGTAGAATTTCAATGGATATAGCTATAATGAAAGTTGTGTATATTTTTGCTAAGGGATTAAGTTGGTTCAACAAATATAGTCAACCAAGTATGATTGTCTATAATTTTTGCTAAAAGCAATTATGCATTGAAGTGTATTTTTTTTTTTTTTTACATAATCTCTATTTAATGCCACTCAGAATAATATTGCTAAAGGCTCTTTCCCATTAGAGATGCTCTTAAAACAAAAATCTTCTAAGGTAGATAACTATTATTATTCATTTTTATATGATTTGTTTTTTCGATTGAGTCCTAGATATTATGCTATCAATTTGTTTAATATATATTAAAAAGGGTTGTTTAATATATATTAGAAAGGGCTCGTGATTGTTGCAGCAAACCATACTACATGACACTCCTATTTTCATATCAAAAACTCTACCACTATTTGTTATGGTAAACATTTGTCCTTGACAATCCTCATAAAAAGAAACTCTAATATGATTTTGCATTTGCCAAAAAAAGGAAATCAAAAATATTATAATACAAAAATTATATGAAATATACATACATAGATAAGTTTAGGATGCGCATGTAGCTTCCATTCAAGTGGTCCACGAAAACAACCCACCAATCACTATGCATAGGCCTGTCAATGGGTTGGATTCGGATCGGATTACCCTAAATTCATATCCGTTAAGATTTTTCGGATTCGGATCGGATCGGATGAGGGATCGGATATTTTTTAGATCGATCCATACCCGATTCGTTCGGATTTCGGGTTATCGGATCGGACCTCCGATCCGTTTAATAAATTTTAAATATATAATTTTTTTATTTTTTAAATTTAAAAAATAGTATGTTAATTTTTTTTGATGAAATCAAAATTAAAATTATGACATATACATTGTTAAATCCAAATTTATATTCCAAAATAATATTATTTATATAAACTTTTATATATTATATATGTTTTATATATATTTAATATATATTATATATTAAATAAATATATAAAATATAATATATTCGGATCGGATTGTTATCGGATCGGATCACATCAAATCCATATCCGCTCCTTATCAGATCGGATCCTTAACACATCATATTTATTTTAAAAGAACCATACCCACTAATTTAACTACGGATCGAATCGGATCGGATATTGGATCCATTAACGGGCCTAACCATGCATACACAACAGTACAACACTCCCGAAGTCTTCTCTTTTACTTTTACTTTTACCCCACATTCATCATTTCATCCTCAACTAAAACTAGAGATGCACAAAAAGTCCGAGCCCGAAAATCTGGCCCGGCCCGATCCGGCAAAACCCGGTCAAAGCCTGGTCCGGTCAAAGCCCGGCCCGAGGGCCTTGAACGGTCCCTATATTTTTGGGCAAAGCCCGGCCCGGTCCGGCCCGGCCCGGCAAAAGCCCGGTCTTAGCTCGGTCTTTTAAAAAGGCCGATATTCGGCCCGGCCCGATTAAAAGCCCGGTTCGGCCCGATTAAAAGCCCGGGTAAAATTCGATTATTCTACTATACTTACATAAATATTTATGTATTTACACTTCCTACAAATATAAAAATAATTTAAGTACATATATATTTACATATTCATTATTAATAATAAGATTATTTATATGCATATATTACTATATATGAACGAAAACAAGTTAAGTACACGTGTAATCAATTAATATATCAACAAATCAAAAAGTAAATTGATAAATGTAATATTTGTATCGGCAATATAGATTGTTTAACACATGTCTCCCATTATTACATAAAGAACATTCTTATATAACATAAAATCTCGATCCGATTTGATCCCGAAAAAAGCTCGATCCGGCCCGACCTGCTTCAGGCCGGAAAAAAACTCACCGCGACCCGCTTTGAGGGCCTAAATGGGCTTACATTTTTCACAGAAGCTCGGCCCGGCACGATCAAAGTCAAAGCCCGAGCCGAGTTTTGACCAAGAAACCCGATCAAAGCCCGGTCCTATGGACTTTTTGTGCATCTCTGACTAAAACACACCCAAGAAATTTTATTGAAAAATAAACAACCCCTTCGACCTTCTCAACAAAATAAACACTAAACTTTACAACTATCAAAAAATAATAATAAAAAAAAGATTCAAACTTTATTAACAAAATAACAATAAAGATTCAAACTTTATACACACAACTATGAACCCAGATCAACCAGACAATAACCATCAAAGAAACAAGAAAAAATGGTCAAATTTAATGCCTTTATGTGTTTTTATTGTTGTAATTGCAGAGATTTTGTTTCTTGGTCGACTCGATATTGCTAACAAGAAATCTTTGGTTAACTCGTGGGCTGACTCGTTTTATCAATTCACCACCTTGCCTTGGTCATCTAAGAATTTTGGTTTTGATGATGAGGATTTTGTCGGGTCGGGTCTGGTTGGTGGTGTTGAGGAGAGTTCAGGATCCGAAAGCTGTGAGGAGTTGTTGGAGAAACAAGATTTTGTAGCTTATTCTAGGGATTTTGAAAAACAACCCATTTATGTTGCCGGGGTGATTGAGGTTTGACCCATGACCCGTTTTTGTTTCTGTTGTGAATTTTCTTGTGCATTGTCTGTTTTTGTGGTTTTTACTTTTTTAGCTTGTTCCCTCTGTTTTTCAAATATTTATCGTTTTGACTTTTCTGCGGAACTAATATTTTACTTTAACGAATCGCGAAAAAAACACTAGACAAACCCTTTACTTAACACGAAAAAATTGAAAGTAATAATTTTAGCTATGCGGTCAGCACTGTGATATGGAATGACAGATATGCTCACACATGCACACACTTGTGGATTGTTTTTGGTTGTTTATAATCATAGAAATCACCATTCTTGTGGGATCCTGAATTTTTTGATTTTTTTTTGTTGCAGTTTAGTGGTTAGCAAATTTGCAGCTTTTATTGCAGATAAGATGGGAGTTGCTACTCCCTGGTCTTCTAAGCAATGCAGTGTTACAATGAGTTTAAAAGTCTTATTGGTTATCAGTTGTTGAAATATCTGATCACTTTATGCATGTAAATGAGTACATAAGATTTTTAACTGCGGAAAAACTTCAAAACTTTGATGATGCTGTTTATCGTGTGCTTTTTTTATAAGTACGTTGTGTTCTAAACTTATCCCGTTCGCATCTATGTAGAACTTGAAATCTTGTGCGGTGGGATGTATACTTGGATATCATCGTGGGAAGAAGGCTGATGCTACATTTGGGTCTGCCAAAGCAGATAAGGAACCCACTATACTTCGATCAATGGAGCCAGTTAGTTACTATCAGGAGAACAATCTCTCTTATGCACGACGGTGGGTAAGCACATACCGAAATGACCAATGGATTGTCCAAATTTAAGATACACGGATTCAACACATCTCCTGCTGTTGAAACTATATCTTCACTTTTCGAGACTGAAGTATTTGGAACACTTGCATTTTGGTATTGCTAGAACAAATTTCTGAGGAAAGCTAATTTTAATAAGAATTATGAAAAAACTGTGATAGTTCATAGTTGCTTTTTGCATGTCCATTTTTCGATACAGCACAACCTTGAACTCTTTGGCCGAGGAAAGTTTGAACCATAAACATTCTAAGAAACATGCTAAGCTAATTATACTACCGTATTTCCTCGAACCATAAACATTCTAAGAAACATGCTAAGCTAATTATACTACCGTATTTAGAATTGCCAAAAATAATTGCTTTTGATGAACTTTAAGACCTGCCTTTGAGGCCACTAGATCTTATCTGAAATTCCCTTGAACAACATCTACTAGGCGCTATAAGTTTCTGTGGTCCAACTAAATAAGTTTAATTTGAATGCAGAAGGCCTACATAGTGCTACATGTATAAAATTGATTTTGAGAAGAATGTCTTTTATTTTACCACAGCTATGTACTTTACTTCTATTTAACTTTTTTAGCTTTGTCTTGTACGTCCCTCGCTCTATATCGTTGCTTCCGTTTCCCTTTAATGTTGCACGCATATGCCGTGTTTAGTAATACAAGATTCTCTAAATTTGTCTCTTATGGGAGTTACTTATACTTTCTCATTGATATCAATTTTTAGTATATTGCTTGATCTTCAAGAGGATTTTGACTCTTTAAGATTCAAGTCTCTTTTACCCCTTGAGACTCAAATTATGTGCAATGACTTGGACTTGTTTGGTGAAAGTTTCTAATTTGGTATTTGTAGCAAAGGTGTTAGCTATGACAATAATTACTACTATTAAAATCCTTGGTCAGAAGTCCGACAAAACTAATATTGATATTTCATTACCAGGAGGGGATATGACTTGATTATGACAACTAGTCTCTCGTCAGATATTCCTGTTGGATATTTTTCTTGGGCTGAGTATGACATTATGGCTCCTTTGCAACCTAAGACGGAGAATGCTCTGGCAGCTGCTTTCATTTCTAATTGTGTTTCTCGTAACTTTCGCTTGCAAGCTCTTGAAGGTCTTAAGAAGGCAAACATCACGGTTGATTCTTATGGCGCTTGTCATGGAAACCGTGATGGAAGGGGTGAGACTTTTGGAACTCTACTTAATTGATGCCCCAACCCTGCCAAGGCATGTGTTGCAAGAGTACTCTTATACTTTCATGATTGTTAACTTTTGCCGCAATTTTGTAAAAATTGGTAATCTCTAATCTGTGTTACCTGGAGAGGCATTATGTTTTCAAGTTTGGGTTTGGCAAATTTCCCTCTAATGGTGCGTTTTTGGGCCATATACTTATCCATAAAAGAAAAAGTTTTTGAGGTTAAGTTTCTTGGCCGTATTATATGCTAAGGTTTCTACAATAATTGGAGTAAGGATGGTAAGATCTTTTAATATATATGGATTAGAGTGTTATACTCTTATATCTAGTGACTGCACTTCTGGTCTAAATATTTGTTTGGGTGGCTCATTGTAGCTATCTAATATTTACAAAAGATATTAATCTAAGACTTCGTATTATTTTTCTGTCTTCCAAACCAGTCTCATTTATCATTTGAATATCGGCTCTTCATACTGTAATCTATTACTATGTTCTACTATAAGAGATTGTTGCTCTTACATTTCAAAGTGTGTAAAATTTCGTCTAGTGCTCCAGCTAGTTGTCAGATTGTTTTTCTTTCCCAGAATTTCAGTAAAATCAACTTCACAAAATAAGTTTTAGTCTATTCATATGAGTATAGATGTTATATTTAGCATCATCTGTTGAATGGACATCCATTTTATATTTATTTTTGTTGTTTGCCTTTACAGTGAACAAAGTGGATACTCTAAAGCGCTACAAATTTAGCTTGGCGTTTGAAAATTCTAACGAAGAAGATTATGTTACTGAAAAATACTTTCAGTCTCTTGTTGCTGGTAATACTTACTGTTGTATCACTAGTTAATCCTGTTTTGGCAGCAATAGTACTTATTTTTATATCTTTTTGGAGGCAATATATAGTTTGTATATATCTCTGTCTTGGTTGCTTTCTCTTGCCTGTGGACGTTTTTGGCCACTTCTCATGTATTACATTTGCAATACTGGTCCATGTCTTGTATTACAATACTAATATATTTTATTCCTAATCCTCCTCCAAGGTTGCAATATTCTTGTTTGCTGCAATATGCTATCACATTTGTTGGTGAAGTATTTAACTGAAATCATGCAATCTCATTTGATACTTTGAAATAGTTTGGTTGTGGATAATGCTATAAAGCACACTGACTTATATTTTGCCATATACTTAAAAGTTTAAACAACAATATTCTCCCTACATGTTAGGCTTGTGATTGTAGTTACTGTTGATTATCCGGCACTTTAGGATGTTAATGGCAAAGGCTGAGATGCTACCGTGGACATGGTACTCGGCGATGATGTGTTCTGATATTGTAAACTTTTGTTGATTTTATAGGAACTATTCCCGTAGTTGTTGGTGCTCCAAATATCCAAGAATTTGCACCTTTGCCTGGTTCAGTTTTACATATCAAAGAGGAAGGAGACATCGATTCAGTTGCCAAGACCATGAAATACCTCGCTGACCACCCAGACGCGTACAACCAGTCACTTCAGTTAGTAGCTTTTACATCTAAATATTATTTTGTTGATACAGTTTGATGAACATATTTAAGCAGACAGATCGATTCCTACTTAATCGTTCTTTATGTTTACCTTCTAATGTTCTGGGCACCTTGCATCCTCAACTACTTTTTAAAATTTTAATGACCAAATTTTGGGGCGACTACATTATTCAGGTGGAAATTTGAGGGACCTTCTGATTCTTTTAAGGCTCTTGTAGATATGGCAGCAGTTCATTCATCATGCCGCCTGTGCATTCACGTTGCAACAAATATTCGTGCTAAAGATGAAAAGAATGTGACCATTTCCGAACGCCCTTGCAAGTGTACCCAAGGCTTAGAAACTGTGTACCATGTATATGTACGAGAAAGAGGGAGGTTCGAGATGGAGTCAATTTTCATTAGGTAATCATATCTCCGCTAAATTAGCTTAATACCCAGATCTATAACTATTTAACTGCACGCACTGTTATGCATTGGTTCTATTTACATACTGATTTAGACCTGTCAATTGCATGCTGGTTGATCAAAGATTCTATATAAATCATGTGTGTGTGTGTATGTGTAATTCTTGATATAATGGATGCATGATGGTACAGTAATATCTCTTCAGTATAATGGATTGTTCAAGGGTTAGAGTAATATACTGTAAAGGTTGTAGAGTGTTGTCCAAACCCGGGTCTTTATGGAAACAACTTCTCTAATAGTCCTATGAGTAAGGGTAAAAGTAGTTTATGCCTTGCTCCCCAGTCTCCACAATATGCCTGGTTAGGGTTTGTGTTTAGCAGCCTACAAAGCTCGACAGGAGTAAAATAACTTGTAATCTATATGTAAGGCTACCTAAAGCTGTTAATCATATGTGTTCTCAGCATAATCTTGAAATGAACAAGGTGATCTGTTCAATATTCTCAATTTTGAGGAAGTCTCACACAGGTATCTGCTTTCAGATCCGGAAATTTGACTCTGAAGGCCTTGGAATCTGCAGTGATGTTGAAGTTTAAGTCTCTAAATCATGTGCCCGTTTGGAAGGAGGAAAGACCGGTCAGCATAAGAGGAACTGATGAGCTCAAACTGTATCGGGTTTATCCTCTTAATTTAACACAGCGAGAAGCCCTATATACATTCAGTTTTGAAGGGGATGAAGACTTGAAGAATCACATAGAGAAGAATCCTTGTGCAAAATTTGAGGTAATATTTGTTTAAATCAAACTTTAACCACAGCATCACCACCTCGATTTGTCAGACAACAGAAGAATGGCGGTTTTTGCTTCGTTTACATTTTTCTACATGTTGCTCGTCATCAAGAATTCAAGATGCAAGAAGCCACACAACTGGGTTGAAGTTCAATGCAAGATACCTATTCGTGTAACAAATTATTTATATTTGATGATAGTTGAATTTTGGTCGCAATAGCCTATGAACTTCAAATAATTCTTTATATTTGTGTACGGGTCAAAATTCAAAGCTATAATGTACAGTGAATGAAAGGATCATTTTAAACTTGTCTACTTTCAAAAAAATCAAATGGACCCTATACCCAGTGCGTGTGGCCGAGGCATGAAGAGTCGTGTGGCGATTTGTATGTTGAGGGCCAGCTTAACTCTTGGCTGATGGGGGAGGCCAGACCCCTTTTCTTCTACTCAAAATAAATATTTATCACATCGAAATCACTCGAAACACCTGAGATTAAGATTTTTATAACTAAATCAAAAGAATTAATCTGGATCGAAAAAGTTTCTATCAGTTCCGACCTGGTTTCGTAGTTATTCATACAACAATAATAAAGTCACATCTGTATGCTTAAACTATATGCTAATTCCTACTTATTACCTACCCTTGTTAGATCTTTACATGCTGTGTGATGATAAAACCACTAATTATATTTAAGATGCTTCCCTCCTAAGCAAAACAATTAACAAGTAATCTACTAGTTTTGCACATAATTTTGGACAACTCTGAAGTCTGAAGGGTCAAGGGGTGTCAAGTTTCTTACTATAACAAAGTGGCTACAAGACAATGGGCAGCTCGCCACATACTACATATAATATAACAAAGACAAAATAAAACAAAAGGGACACCTAAATAATCATAGTAACTAAATGCATAATCTATTACATAAGAAAGTCGAAGATTATTTTAATGTAAATTCAACTCGATCTATCCAGCCACACCACACACACCATGATGCAACCGCGAAATTTTGCACTCACATGGCACACTTGCCGATGCACTAAAATACCATGTCGGTTTAGAAGCTTCATTTTCAATTCACAAATTTTTCGTCATAGAAATATAAATACTCATGCACATATAATTTTTGTTACGTTATATTAATATTTTATATATTTTATTTGTCAGAATATTTTCCAGCTGGTAATTTTATTTTTTTTTGGTTTTGCCCAACAACTTTTATTTCAATAATTATCAAATTAATTGAGCTACACATATGTTAATTTGACTAGTAATAATATATTCCATGAATATCCCTGAAATTTGGAGGCAAAACACAAGATGTAACAGCTAAAGGACACTTTTGCAAAAACAAAACTAACGGTATCGTATTGTCTTTTCACAATTTCACCCCTTCAAAATCAAAAATTAACATTTCACACCTCACAAACACAAAAACAAGCACTGCCCTTTGGCAATCACCAAAAGTCCAGCATACCTCATATTTCTATCTACAAAATGCCCATCACCTCCTCTCTTAGCCACCACTCACCACCATTCTCTCCGGCTGCTGCACTTAACTCACACCTGATCATCATCCAACAAAATGTCATCTTTTTCTGTCAAGTTCTTGGCACCTCCTATACTACAAAACTCAAGTTTTTACACCAAGAACACTAGGTTACATGCAACACCTCCTGCTCATACTGCTGTGCCTGTGCCTTCTGTGGCTGTTGAAGGTGTCGAAAGGCTGGAGCCTAGAGTGGAAAAGAGAGAAGGGTATTGGGTTTTGAAGGAGAAGTTTAGAAAAGGTATTAATCCTCAAGAAAAGGTTAAGATTGAGAGTGAACCTATGAAGTTGTTTATAGAAAATGGTATTGAAGATCTTGCTAAGATTCCCATCGAAGATCTCGATAAATTGAAAGCTACTAAGGATGATGTTGATGTGAGGCTTAAGTGGCTTGGTCTTTTCCACAGAAGAAAGAATCAGTGTAAGTTTTTACAGACTCAAAATTCTTGATTTTGCTTGGAGAAGCTTAGTATTGCATATACTACTGTGCTAATGTGCAATTTTCCTATTGGTGTTCTGAGATTTTTAGTTTTCCTCCCCATGCTGTTTTGTTTTTGGGCTCCCCTGTTGCTGATTCATATCTTGGTTTACTGTTTAAGTACAAAACATGGATATGTTTGCGATTACTAGGATATCTAATACAGAGAATGATTACACTAATCTGGAAGGCAAGCGAGTAACAAGCTGCGCTACTAGTCCTCTTCGGATTGGAAAGCCAAACCTCTAGAGAATACATAATTATTTGTTTTTTCATCTAAAATTTGTGGTTTTCTAGTTCCCCTATGATCTTTATTATCAACAGCTATTACTTGTGACATTCATACAAAATATTATGGAAAGCAGTTTCCGGAGAACATTTTTCTTATATGAACTGAGGCTACGAAAATACCATATTTCGAACAAATCCAAGTTGTCTCTTTTCATTTATCATAAATGGCCTCTCTTTTGCCTTTATCTCCTCTAAAACTTTCTTTATGTGGTGTGATCAGATGGTAGATTTATGATGAGATTGAAGCTACCAAATGGAGTTACAACAAGTGCACAAACTCGATACCTTGCTAGTGTCATAAGGCAATATGGTAAAGAGGGCTGTGCAGATGTTACCACTAGACAAAACTGGCAAATTCGCGGTGTAGTACTACCTGATGTGCCAGAAATACTAAAGGGACTTGAAGAGGTTGGCTTGACAAGTTTGCAGAGTGGAATGGACAATGTGAGAAACCCAGTCGGGAATCCACTTGCAGGAATTGACCCGGATGAGATTGTTGATACAAGGCCTTACACTAACTTGCTATCCCAATTCATCACTGCTAATTCGCGTGGAAATACAGACTTCACTAACTTGTAAGATTCAACAATCTCTTCTTCTATAGTTTTCTTTTGATTGTTTGGGTTTTAAACTATTCTGAAAATCTGAACATAAGAATATAAGATTAAAGCAATTGATGTTATTTTGAAGTTAAATTTAAGTATCTAACAACCATTTTTCTAAATGTATTAGGCCTAGAAAATGGAATGTGTGTGTTATTGGCTCACATGATCTCTATGAGCATCCCCACATCAATGATCTTGCTTACATGCCCGCAACAAAGAACGGAAGATTTGGATTCAATGTGCTAGTTGGTGGATTTTTTAGCCCCAAAAGATGTGCCGAGGCAATTCCGCTTGATGCCTGGGTTCCAGCAGATGATGTGATTCCATTGTGTAAAGCAGTATTAGAGGCTTACAGAGATCTCGGTACAAGGGGGAACAGACAGAAAACTAGAATGATGTGGCTAATTGATGAACTGGTAAGCAGTGATGTGTCCTTTTACTCCTCTTAACTCTTTTTGTCCATAAATGAGTCACATCAGATTTTATACAATACTTATAGACATTAATTTCTTTGCTGTAAAAACTTGTGCATTGTGGAACTGCAGGGTGTAGAGGGATTTCGATCAGAAGTTGTGAAGAGAATGCCTCAGCAAGAGCTAGAGAGATCATCTACTGAAGATCTGGTACAAACACAATGGGAGAGGAGAGATTATCTTGGCGTCCACCCACAAAAACAAGAGGGCTTCAGTTTTGTAGGCCTTCATGTTCCAGTAGGACGTCTTCAAGCTGACGACATGGATGAGCTAGCTCGATTAGCAGATGAGTACGGATCAGGTGAGCTCCGTCTTACTGTCGAGCAAAACATTATCATCCCAAACATTGAAAACTCAAAGCTTGATGCTCTGCTCAATGAGCCTCTTCTGAAGGAAAGGTTCCTACCCGAGCCACATATTCTCCTGAAAGGATTAGTAGCGTGTACTGGTAATCAGTTTTGTGGACAAGCCATAATTGAGACCAAGGCTCGGGCTCTCCAAGTGACTGAAGACGTGGGGCGACTAGTGTCCGTGTCACGACCCATTCGAATGCACTGGACAGGCTGCCCAAACACATGTGGACAAGTTCAAGTAGCTGATATCGGTTTCATGGGGTGCATGGCCAGGGACGAAAATGGGAAGCCTTGTGAAGCTGCAGATGTGTACTTGGGAGGGAGAATCGGAAGTGACTCGCATTTGGGAGAAATCTATAAAAAGGCTGTCCCTTGCAAGGACTTGGTGCCAGTAGTTGTGGAAATTTTGGTCAATAAGTTTGGTGCAGTTCCAAGAGAAAGGGAAGAAGGGGAAGATTAGTTTTCAGTGACCTTGATGGTCTTTAGATCATGAAAGTGTGGGTTCTGTCTTTTTATTTTTCTCTCACGATATAGTGGCACCCCTGATATAATTTGTTTCAGAATTCTGATATTTTTCGACAATGTAATACGGAGTAGGTATACTATGTGTTTTTACTTGCCTAATAAAATTATTTCACTTACATATGTGTTTGCATATGTTTTTTATTATAAATGAATCACAAGAACGATACAAATTACGAAAAGGAATGGAGAACCGAATCCGTGATGTATATAACTCAACCTCGGGCACTAGGTTACGTACCTCATGGACCTGACACAGACTAACAGCCCTGACTCCAGCTAGGTATGTAACAGACTAACAGGATCATAGTATGATCAAGGGTAATGCATTTGATATGTCAAACGTCAAACATTGTCAAGAGATGAATTCTTAAAACTGCAAAACGCAAATTTTAGAGCAACTTTTTCTTTTTGGAGAAACAGCAGAAAAACAAGATAATTTTTGATTTTGCACATGATTGCGGGAGATATTTCGAAACAGTAGTCATAGACTGACAGGTGATTCTAAATCTCCAAATCGAATTTTTTCTAGTTGTCTATTGACCGATTCATGCAAAGTTGATGTTAAATTATTTAATTTTGCTGAAATACTTTGTTAGTGTTAATATTTTCTGTACCTTTGGTTAATTGAGATTTAGGAAATGAATCTGTGTTTGATGATGATTTTGATTTATTCATGATTTTCTATATTTTTTTATTTTTGGTTAATTGATGCAAAAGTTAGTATAACGTTGTTGAGATCATTTTAGTAAGTTACTCCCTAGTCCCGTCCCTAGTCCCTCCGTCCCACCATTTCTTTACAGTTTTTTCTCACACTCATTTTAAGACTATTAAAAAGTATAATTCCATAACTTATTTTTAAAATTTTCTTTTTTTATATAAAAATAGAACAATTCTATTTTTATACAAAAAAGAAAATTTTAAAAATAAATTATGAAATTATCCACAAAATGCATCTTAAAATCCGTGTCAAAATTACGTCCCCCAATATAAATAACCAACCAATGGCCAATGGGACAGAGGGATTACTTAAGATTTTTGGTTAATCTGTATTTGTATTATTATAATTTCAGAATAATATACGTATTTACAAAATGGAACACTTTTTTACTAGACAAAACTTCAAGATCTTTTTTCTCTTAATTGATTCTATTTTTTTTTAAGTACGTTGGTTGGTATGGTTTTTCTCTTTTAGAGTTTTAGTTGATTCATAATTGATTTTGTTATTTTTTTTATCTAGTTAATTTTTTGTGAATGTTTTGGTACATTGAATTTACACTTCGTTTTTAATCTTAGAGGAAAATGGCCTAGGTTGACTTTAGGACATTTACTTGAGATTATATTGATTTTTAATATAAATGATGAGTGACATTTTTATAATAATAAAAATTATTCTCTTATATTTACAACTAGCATAATAACCCGTGCGAGACACGGGTTAATTTCTAGATATTTTTTGTTTAACACGTAACAATAACATTCTTAATTATTCGTTAATTAAGCATATGTATAATGTTTTAGATATATATCAATGCTTTTGATTTGTACGTAAGACATTATTAATTTGCGCTACGTTGGTAATTTAGCTCATAAACCGAATGATAAATTTTCTTGTTTGTGACATGTAATCTGCATGTATTGAATGAGTACAAATTATGTAGTTAGTGATAAATATTAGGTCACTACGTCGTGTGGAGTGTTATCTCCCCCCATCCTGAATACGTCCCGATCTAGAAATAAAATTGTTTTGCTAACTAATCCCCGTCCCATATGGGATACGGAAATCTTGCGGTAAGTGGAGAATTCATATTTTTTCTTAAAATGAAATTTTATATATTCTAAAACCTATGTGAGTGACGAGCTATTTTCTAGTATCAGACTTAAATATTGGTACTAATGTCGTTCGAGCATTATTTTGATTATGATCGAGTTTCATATATTAATTCAATAATATTGTATGTAATCTATAACCTATATATTTTTAATATAGGTGATATTTGAAATCAATGAATTTATATGTGATTGTCAAATTGCATTGATCGGTGAAAAATCCTTTTAATTAATAACAAATAGTTTAATATTTATTCTAAATTGACATTAAATATTAAATTAAGACAATAAATGACCTTTTTTTATAAAAAGTTCACCATTATTAAAATTGACATAAGCTAATATTTTAAACTGTGATATTAATTCAAACTTTTTATAAAATTGTGAAATGTGATAAATGAGTTGATCAAGTTTAATTGCAATAATCATGGTCAATTTGAAATATTTCCTAAAATCATATCAAGTTATTGACCTAAAAACTCACCACATACTAAGATTGTAATTTTGATATGCATTATATTAACTTGCTCTTATACAGGCGTCAAATACACTAATTCGTATTGTTGGGATTTATGGGTGATAGCATAGAGACAACTTAACTATATTTCCCTGTACTTAGTTTTTACTAAGTTGAACATACTGTCATAGCCAGAGTATGTCTTCGTATTCGAATAATTGCTGTCATGTAATAAATGTATGATTTGGGAGAAGTTCATATGTTTGTTCAAGCCTCAAGGAATACATCCAGAAGACAGCAAGAATAAAAGTTACTGTCATGTCCCTGAAAGTAATGTTACAAGAAGACAAATGTTGCAAAGTCACGACAAAGCTACATTTGACAGCAACATTGGCCGAAGCAAGAGACAGTAACATTCTCACACTTGACAACAAGTCTGGAGTTCCGACAGCAACATTGGCGGGAGCTAGTACTGTCAACCTCTGAATATTCCTTTGATAGCAGACTCTGCGGTTAAGGTTACTGTCACCTTGAATTATTTGAATTGGGTATTTTCTTAGTCAAAGCCCGTGACAGGTTACATGTTCAAGAAACAGATTTGCTGCAACACACTATCGTTTGTAGCAGACCTGCAAGACTACGACAGAAGCTTAAGATATTCACAAGACAAGGCTGGTCAATTCGAGGAGCATGTGATATCCACATCTACTAGAATTGTATTAGCTAGAAATAGAAAGAATCTAGGTTGCTTTACTTATAAGGTTTATCCTGCCTGTATAGCAATTAGGGAAAGTCACATGGGTGTGCAAATTGTAATGAACTGCCACTTGAAAATGACAGCTGCTCAACACCCCATGCGATAAGGACAACAGAGTATCTTAGTCTACTTAGATACATCTTAGATTCTTTTCTATTCATGTACGCACACGAAGCAATCTGTATCTCTTGAGATATCGAAGCTGGAGAAACTCTCTCCAGGTTGTAGCAACACTTCACACAAAATAAATAAAACATTTATTTTGTGAGAAATCTTGTTTCACTTATTGCTTGCATACATCTACTGATAATCTATAATCTTTATTTTCGTTGTTGATTTAAAGATTCGATTTTATCAATATTGCATTCAACCCCCCCTTCTGCAATACTCAGGGACCAACAACTGGTATCAGAGCGTACAGATTGATACACAAATCTGAAGATCATGACGAGTATTCAGAAGTCAAGTGGAATCAAGATTCCAGTCTTTGATAAAGAGAAATACAATTTCTATAAAAGAAAGATCTTGTTATTTATCAAAGCTGCCCATCCACTGTATTTGGGAATTCTTGAGAACGGCCCCTTCATACCTCAGAAGGAAGTAGCTGCTGCTACTGTGAATGATGAAGTCATTCCAGCCCATTGGGTTGCAAAGAAGCCTTCAGAGTACACAGAGTTCGAAAAGGAGAAAGTAGTCTTGGATGACTATTTACAACTCATCTTGCTCGACTCACTTACATTAGACAAAGCCATGTGTGGTAATGTCCTGGGATGCAGATCTGCAAAATAAATGTGGAGCAAGATAGAGCTGCTGTGTGAAGGAAGTGAAGAAGTTCGCGAGAACCAAAGACAAATTCTTGTATCACAATATGAAGCCTTTATGGCGAAACCAGGCGAAGAACTTACACACATGTTTGAAAGGTTCAGTAAGCTGATAGCTGAGTTGCAAATTCATGGAAAGTTCTATGATAGAAAGGAGATTAACATCAAATTTCTGCTCACTCTCCCTGAGTATCTTGAGCACAAAGTCACAGCCATAAGAGAGGGAAGAAACTTGAGTGATGTCTCTCTTGAAACTCTCTATGGTGTGCTCAAATCATACGAACTCGAGCTTTTTCAAAAGAGAGCTATTCAAACTGGAACCAAAGGAAAGTTGGCAAACATGTCAGGAGCCCTCATAGCTCATGAGCCACAAGTAGCTTGTCCAAGTGAACCATCACAAAGTTCACAACCAACACAGATGCCATCTTTAAAAATTGAGGAGGTGTTGGATGACGAGGAGAAGGTGGTTCTGCAGCTGAAAGATGTTGAAGATGAAGACTTCTACACAGTAGAAGAGATTGAAAGCATGGATAATCCAACCATGGCTTATATGGCTAAGAGATTCAAGAATATCAAGTTCAGAAGGGACAAGTCATACAAGCCACAGGGTCAATCATCTAAATTCAACAAGGGAAGTTTTTCAAAGCCCACTGGTGGAACCACAAGAGGCGGATACAAGACAGGGTTGATGGACAGGTCGAAGTTCAGATGTTACAACTGCAATGAGCTAGGTCATTTTGCTACTGAGTGCAAAAGACCAAGATAGAATCAAGGAAAAGGATCTGGAAATCCGTTTAAGAGGAATCAAGGGAAAGCCTATGTGGCTGAAGGAAAACGCTGGGATGATTCTGAAGATGAAGAAGAAGAGAAGTTTGTGAACTTAGCCCTCATGGCTAAATCTGATGAAGAAGCTTCCAGTTCATCAAATCAGGTACCATCTCTAGTCTTACTTGATATGTCTAAAACTGAGTATAAGCATACCATTGAGGATTTAAGTGTTGAGATGTTTAACATTCATGTTAGTTTATCTACTGCTCATGAAGAAATTGCTAAGTTAACTAAACAGAATGAAACTCTCAAATCTGAAAATGAAATGTTGTTGCTAAGAACCAGTCCCCTAGATTCATTAGCTCAAGAGAATGCTAGATTGAAGAATGATATTATCTGTGCTAAGGAAATAGAAGATTTTCTCATGAGTCAAATTGCAGAAAACGAGTTTAAACTCAAAGCTTTTAGAAACTCTTCTAGGTTAATCCAGGAATATCATGATAATCACAATGAGAATCAAAAGGTAGTAATAGGTTTCAAGTATGGTAGAAGGCATGGAAAGTCAATTGTTCTTGATGATAGTGATGTTGTCAAACCTCAAATTCTCAAAAGAGTTAACAATCCGACTTTCAAAAGTCTTCAAGCTGATTTTGATGAAACCTCCATGTTCATCAAACAAGAGCTACTTGATGAAGATGGGTGCATTGATAGCACACTGAGCAAAGGAAAAGATACTGTCAAGTTCCCCATGACAGAAACTCTACCAAGCAATCAGACAGAATGTTCTAAAGTAGCTGACAACAAGGATGAGACAGAAACTTCAAAAGATACTGTCAAGAGAGAACCCAAGACAGCAACCTTCAAACCTGCTATCACGACAGAGGCAAAGAAAGGTATTGTCAAGGGTGGCTCGATAGCAACTTCAGAACATACTGTCAAAGCAAATGCCTACAAGCCTAAGAATAGGAATGGTAAGTTAGGGATTGATAAGAAGAATGGATATAGTCATGTTAAGGATGCCCCTAGGAAGCTTTGCAATAATTGTGGATCATCTCATCATTTAACATTTGTTTGTAAGAAACCCAAACAGGATAAGGTTAATGCGTCCAATGTTAGTGGTAACTTACATAGAACCCCCATTATGCAAAGAAGTATGGATGTCTGTAATAACATTGACTGTATGCCATGCAAAATTGTTGTTATGAGTACTTGCTTCAATCTACCTATTCTGTCTATTGAAAGATGCTCCTATTTAGAAACTGCTGAGACTTCTGTGCCTGCCTATGTTGGTAAAAACTAAAAAGGCAGCTTCCACCAAGAGAAAGACTAAGTCTAACTCTAGAACCAAGTGGACAGTAAAAGAAGTCAGACAGGAGGATTCTAGTGTCGATTTAAATGTGAAACAGAATGATATGAACAATGATGCTGTAACTGCAGGACCCAACAGAGTTTGGGTACCAGATGCAAATTAAAATCATCTATTTTGCAGGGCAAGAAACAGAAGCAGGTCATGTGGATCAGCGACAGTGGATGCTCCAGGTACATGACTGGTGATATAGCCCTGCTATCACATTTTGTGGAGAAAGTCGGCCCAATCATAACTTTTGGAGACAACAGCAAAGGTTACACTATGGGATATGGCTGTTTTGAAATTGGAAATGTTGTCATTGAAGATATTGCTCTTGTTGATGGATTGAAGCACAACCTACTCAGTGTCAGCCAGTTCAGTGACAGGGGATTCAAGGTTGATTTTGATATGATGGTTTGTGATATCTATCACAAGAAAGATCGAAGCCTCTCTTTGAAAGGAGTCAGGAAAGGAAGCTTGTTTGTTGCAGATTTAAATTCTGTCAATAAAGACAAGGCTTACTATTTTTATAGTAAAGCATCAGTTGGTGAAAGCATGCTTTGGCACAAGAAGCTCTCACATCTCAATTTCAAGAATATGAACATTCTGATGAAGAAGGATTTAGTGAGAGGACTACCTCAACAGGAATTCTGTCAAGAAGGACTATGTGAGGACTATCAAATGGGCAAATTGAAAAGATCTGTGCACAAATCAAAGCAAGTGAATACCAACACTGAGCCACTCAAATTAATTCACATGGATTTGTTTGGTCCAGTAAATGTTCAATCTCTTGCAAGGAAGAGATATGCCCTGGTAATGGTGGATGACTACTCAAGGTACACTTGGGTGAAATTTTTAGAGATAAAGGACGAAGTTGCTCAAGAAATCATTGATCACATAAGAGTTCTTGAAAGAACCGCAAATGCTCAAGTTCAATATCTGAGAAGTGACAATGGTACTGAGTTCAGAAATGCCACACTAGGAAACTTCTGCAAAGAAGAGGGCATTGTCCAACAATTCTCCACTGCCAGGACACCACAACAAAATGGAGTTGTAGAAAGAAAGAACAGAACTCTCATCGAAGCTGCGAGAACTATGTTGAATGATTCTAAATTACCAACATACTTCTAGGCAGAAGCTATTAATATGGCTTGTTACACACAGAATAGAACCTTGATCAACAAGACTCATGGAAACACTCCTTACTATTTGTTAACAGGAAAGAAATCTACTGTCAAGTATTTTCATGTATTTGGAAGTAAGTGTTTCATGATGATTGACAACCATGAAAGGAAAGGAAAGTTCGATGCTAAAGCTTATGAAGGCATTTTCATGGGATATGGTTTGGAGAGGACAGCCTACAGAGTCTATGTCATTGATCACAAAGTCATTGAAGAAAGTGTGAATGTCACATTTGATGAAACCAAATTCCCAGGATTGCAAGAGGATGGTCAAATGGAGCCTCTTAGATTTGAAAATCAAGGGTATTTGGAAGAAGAAGAAATTGTTGCTGATGAACCTACTGGTACTCAGGATATTGAGTTTGAAAGAAATGCTGTCAACACCAATGATGCTACTCAAACTCCAGCTCAATCTCAAACTATATCAGCTAATCATCAGAATGAGAATGATTCTGGAGACATTGAAGAACATGAAGGAGAAAACATCAATGGTGGAGAGTCAACACCTCAAAGAGGAAATGATGAAGCAGATCAAGAAAGAAGCTTGCCCAGAACCACTAAGTGGAACAGAGATCACACTAGAAATCTAATCATTGGTGATCCCACTACTGGTATAAGGACGAGAAGAAATATTTCTACTGACAGCATGTTTTCATGTTTTCTATCTCAAACTGAGCCAAAGTCAATTGATGAAGCATTGTTGGATTCAGATTGGGTGATAGCTATGCAAGAAGAGCTAAATCAATTTGAGAGAAACAATGTATGAAAGCTGGTCCCTAGACCCAAAGGGAAGTCAGTAGTTGACACAAAGTGGGTCTTCAAAAACAAGTTGGATAAAAGTGGAAATGTGACAAGAAACATGGCAAGGCTAGTAGCTAATGGTTACTGTCAACAGGAAGGAATCGATTATGATGAAACATTTGCTCCTGTTGCCAGACTTGAAGCTATTCGGATATTCTTAGCCTATGCTGCACACTGTAACTTCAAAGTGTTCCAAATGGATGTCAAAAGTGCCTTTCTTAACGGAGAATTAGAAGAGGAAGTGTATGTCGAACAGCCACCTGGATTTGAGGATGCTGAGTTGTATGACTTTGTCTACAAGCTGTTCAAAGCACTTTATGGATTGAAGCAAGACCCTCGAGCTTGGTATGAAACTCTATCTACTTTTCTCATTGAGAATCAATTTACAAGAGGTGTAGTGGATAAGACACTGTTCTACAAGCACCATGGCAAGGACATCATTCTGGTTCAGATTTATGTTGATGACATAATCTTTGGTTCTACAAACGAGATGCTGTGTGAAAAGTTTTCATCTCTTACGAAGAGCAAGTATGAGATAAGCATGATGGGAGAACTATCATTTTTTCTAGGTCTACAAATTCATCAAAAGGATGATGGTATCTTCATAAGCCAATCGAAATATGTCAAGGAACTTCTCAAAAAGTTCAACATGGAAGATGCATCACCTGCCAAGACACATATCTCTACTGCAACCAAGCTGGATTTGGATCCTAAAGGAAAGAAAGTGGATTCTAGTACCTACAGAGGCATGGTGGGATCGTTGCTATACTTAACTGCTAGCAGACCAGACATCATGTTTGCTACATGTCTCTGTGCAAGGTTTCAAGCTGATCCAAAAGAATCACACTTAGTAGCAATCAAGAGAATCTTTAGCTATCTCAAAGGCACTCCAAACCTAGGCCTTTGGTACCCTAAAGATACTGGATTTGACTTGGTTGGTTATTCGGATTCAGACTATGCTGGATGCAAGATTGACAGGAAAAGTACAACAGGAAGCTGTCAATTTCTGGGTGGAAGATTAGTGTCATGGTTTAGCAAGAAGCAGCATTCTGTATCTACTTCAACTGCAGAAGCTGAATATATCGCAGCTGGAAGTTGCTGTGCTCAAATTCTTTGGATGAAAAATCAGCTAATGGATTATGGTTTGGAGTTGTCCAATATTCTTATTTATTGTGATAACACTAGTGTCATAGCTATCTCAGACAATCCAGTTCAACACTCCAGGATAAAGCACATTGATATCAGACATCATTTCCTAAGAGAGCATGTTGAAAGGGGAACTGTGAAGCTGATTTATGTTCCAACAGAAAAGCAACTTGCAGATATTTTTACGAAGCCACTAGATGAAGCAACCTTCAACAGGTTGGTAAGTGAATTGGGAATGCTAAATCTGGTATGTTAACTTACTAGTTTTTACATTTTCAATGTGGTTAAAATTGCAGCTCGTGAGTCGTGACCTTAACTTTCAATGTTACTGTCATGAGAAGTTAATGTCCTATGTGCTACTTGTTTACTTGACAGCATGTTTGCTATGACTATGCTAAATTCAAATCACATGCTTGTTTTAATTTTTGTAATGAGTAGTCACGTGACATTAACTTATTTCGTACGCGTGGTTAAGTGATAAGTATTTGTGTCATGTGAAATGACCCCGGGTGTTTGTCGTCTTTTTAACTTAAAGTTTATTTACTTTATTAAAAAGAAGAGTTTGGGAAACTGAAACGTCACCTAGGGTCCTATAAAATGTGCACGAGACTAAATATCATTTCATACTCAATCACTCACGCCTTGAGAAAGAAAAGGAGGATTTCTACAATGGAGAACAAGAATGTCATTTCTCAGAAGCCAAAGGTCTGGTGTGAACCAGGTCATGAAGCGGAAATAGAGGAGCTCTTCAAGGTAATGGATAAAGCGCTGGAAGAAGATTTGGCAGAGAAAGAGAAAGCTGTCAAGGACAAGGTCGAAAAGGATCTTGAAGACTGGTTGGAAATGCTAGTCTTCGTCGAGGTTCTTCTTCAGGTAGAAGGGCTAACCGATGAAACAGTTCAAGTGGAACTGTATGAGCTTGCGTCTGATGATGAAGAGGATGTATATTATTTTTAATGATTAATATAAAGAATCTTTTCATCTTTTGCACTGTTCATGCTTTTTCTGCTAGATTCCCCTACCTTGGTTATCTGCTGGGTAATGCATGTGTCTGTTTTGATTGTTTGTGTGTATGGATGTTTGTGGATGTGTGCCTAAAACCAACAAATATGTGCTTAAATCGGTTAAAAATGCTATTTGGTAATTTTCGCTTAAGCAATAGGCAAAGTCGATTAAAATTCATGACATAAATTATTTCCGCCTAAGTTGCTGTGAATAAGTGAAGATGCTGTCACGAAGTGCCTTGACAACAAGTTTCTTAGATGACACAATTGAAAAAGTCTCTGTCATGAAATTTAAAGGAAATTGTATAAATTGCTTAATGGTGACAGTATGTTCTTGCAACGATATTACTATCAAGCAAAACTTGTTGTCATCCTCTCAAAATTACTAATGAATTTGTTACAGCGCATAGGTTACTATCAAGATTAATGGACCGAATTAATTGGGATTTTACCTCCTCGATTTACAGCCACTAAAAATTAACTACCCACGACTCCACGTGACTGATTAATGGGCTAAGACATAGTTACTTTCCCTTTCTCAGTAAGACATTTGCTATTTTCATGTAAGCAACTGTCAAACACACAAACACACAACTTTCAACAAAACCTCTCTCTCTCTCTCAAAAGCAAAAATCTCTCTCCGAAGCTCAAAGCAAGAAATGGCACCCAAACAATCCTCTTCTCAAACAAACTTTGTTGGTATTCTCACTGCTGGAGATGCTGGTGAAGGATATAAAGGACTCGTATCCTTTATCAACAAGTCATATCTGGGTCATGCTATAACATCTACACCATCCTTGAACCTGGAAAGACTTGAAGAATTCTGGAACACTGCTTATGTTCCAGGAGGTGCAGGTAAAGACACAATACAATGCAAAATCAAAGGAATCACCTGCATCCTCACAATCAAAGGCATCAACGAAGCTTTGGGAATTGGACTGCAAGCTAAAGAATCATACAAGGAACTTGCAAGTGATGAAACCCTAAAAAAGGTTTTCTTGAAAATTGGGTATTCTGGTCCTGTTCTTGAAGAGGGTACATCGAAATGGTACTCGACTGGTGAAATGGACAGAAAGCATTTGAGAAAAGAATGGAGCATGATTTTTGATGTCATGGTGAAGGTTTTCTCAACCAAAACCTCTGGATGGAATAGAATTCCCTCCTATATCAAGAAGCTTACTCACTCTCTTGTCCATGGATACAAAGTGGATGTAGAAAAGTTGCTTATGAGTCAACTCAAGTCAGCTTTAAGCAGGAAGGTACATGTTTATCCTCGCTTTCTTACTATGTGTTTGAATTCATTATGTGGTATTGATGATAATGCATTTCTCTCTATAGAATGCAATGTTTTGAAAAGAAATACACACACATCACTCAATTCACAAAATTCAAATGCACATATTCCACTCTGTTTCACCAAGCACATGGCTGATCAAGAGCCTCATCTTGACGTAGCACTACCCTCTGGGTATGTTGTCTTCTCCCTTGAGAATGAAGCTGAATTAGACCCAAATTCAGTTAACCCACATTCTACTGCATACATTCCTATCAGATTCTCTAGACAACCAAAGACCACAAAAACAACTCTGCAAGAATCCAAGAAGAGACCCTTGGAAACTGGTGTTGGTAGTAGTTCTGAGAATGTTGAGGGAGTAACTGCACATGATGCAGCAAATAAGGATGTTAGTGAAAGTGAACCCACAGTGGTTCCTCTTGAGCCTAAGAAGAAGAGAGCTAAGAGGGCCAAAGCCACTGTCAGCCACCCCACAATCTCACAAAAGGTTGTGGAGAGTAAAAGGGAATCAAACACATCCCTAGGTGCTTCTTCTCAACAAGAAGTATCTATTGAACCTGGCCTGTCTCCCAAGGCATCCTGTAAAGAGTCAGCACAACCTCATGTACTCACTCATGAGGAGCCTACACTTGCAGAAATGCACACAGAGATAGGGCACAGTGAGGGTCATGAAACTTCTACTCTTGATGTTCCACAAGTTAACCCTGTGGAACAACCAAAAATCTCTTCTAAACCATCACCTTCTTTATTCTCTAATCCATCAATTGTTTCTTCTCAACAACCTAGAGAAGGGAACAGTCCAATCCCTTCAGGTTTTGATCATCCATCTCAAGTCATGGATGAGCCCCCATCAAGTGGTCCACAAAAACCCATTTCTCAAAGTGAAATGGACACCACTCACTCAAACACCAAGCTAGATCAAGATGGTACTCTGCCAGAAAATGAAACAACCAACATCTTAGTCGAACTCCAAAGAGCAACTGACCTTCCGAAAGTTGCTGTCACAGCCTCAGTTGTTGTCAAAGACACCACAAAAGTTGTTGTCAACCCACCTGTGGACAGTAACATTTTGGGTAAAGATATTGTCGCCTCTACACAGCTTGATCATGATATTGTCATTGTTGAAGATGCTTCAGATGATGATCAACTTACTATCTCTGCTTTGAAGGTACAATCTAAACTTTCTACTTCTTCAACTAAAATGCATGCAAGTACTGCTCATACCCATGCATCTAGGATGAGTGAGGGAGTGAAAAGAAAAAGAAAGATAAAAGAAAAGAGAGGTGAGCATAAAAATGAGAGGCAGCCAAATGAGCTGGCAAAAGGTGAGGGACTTGAGCATGTCCAGAGCGCACTTGAGGGAACCCCACACACAAAGGCACTAGGCCTTGAGAGTCATTCTGTGAGGAGTGATTAGATCACTCAGAAAAACAATGAGTGTGTGAGAAACCCCACAGCCTCCTTACCCCAGTCTCTTCCTTTATATCCAAAAAGGCTGAGAACTGGTGGTCCTTCTAAACAAGCTGAATCAAGGTTGAAATCCCTTGAGGGCAGATGTGCATCCATGGAAGCTAAACTTGATGCTCTGTCCACTATGGTAGCTACTGGTTTTGCTGATATTCAACAAACTCTTCACTCGTTCTCTACCATCCTTAGTGCTGCCAACTCAACTAAGGGGGAGAAAGTGGTAGATCAGAATAAAGGTGAGGGAGAGAAAGTGGTGAATGAGGGTGAGGGAGAGAAAGTGGTATATCAGAATAAAGCAAACCTGGTAGAGAAGGAGAAACAAGGTGAAGCTGCAAGTGAGGGGGAGCCTACAAGTGAAGGGGAGCAAGTTTTGGAAGAAAAAGAGGGAGATGAAAGTGAGGGGGAGCAAGAGAAAGAAGAAAGAAACTTTGGTGAAGAACTGAAGGCAACAGGAGATGGTGAATTGTTTGAAGCAGAAATAGATGGTGAGGCAGTATTGTTATCCAATGAAGTATTGGAGCAATTAAAGGGGACTCAAAAGTCTAAAAGAACAGTATTGCCTCCACTGAAAATCAATGAGCTAAATCCTGAGGAAGTCGAAGCTCCATTCCAGAAGTTGCAGAATGAATGGAGAGAAAAAGAAATTCAAAATGCTCTGGGTAAAGGCAAAGGCAAAATGCCTGAGTATATGGACATATCTGCTGGCATATCTACTGGAACTACTTGGTCAGATGGAAGTGAATACGCCCTTGAAGTTGCAGAATTGATGATGGTTGATCACATGGAGAGTACTTTGAACAACAAAGATGAAGATTTCAGTAAGTTAGTGGATGAATCAATTAGTGAAGCAGGGGGAGCTTTTACAAAATTGGCATCAACACTGAAGAGCAAAGTAATAAGTATCTCTGTGAGAATCAACTTGGAAAGAAGGTGGGTTGTTCAGGTTTATTTAAGAAACCGGTTGACCATATTCATCACAATGCAACTTTTACAAAGTTTGCATGCTAGAGTACTCCAAGTCCTTGGAACCCTGGTAGTCAGAAATTCAACAACCTTCAATGATAGTCTGATAGCACAAATTAAAAGGATGGTTGAAGACAAACTCCCCGAGGTGATTCAAAATCCTTATGGTGTGTGTTTCAGAAGGATCACAAAGACAGGAGCTAGAAGGTTGGATTTCTTACCATTGGATAAAATCTCAGGACTAAGCACTGAAACAATCATGACAGTGCTGAAGAAACTTCTCAAATCCAGTATCACAAGTGAAAAGGTTAAAGCTGTCAAAGATATTCATAGGCTGTTAGCAAAAAGAGATGAGGAAATTAGCTCAATCATAAAGAAGCTGATCTCTGATGCTAATGCCAAGATGGGAGGAAGCTACAACTATGATGATACTTTGGATGATGATGAGGATGAAATTGGAGAAAGTGGTGAACCTGGAAGATTCAGGAGTTCTAGAAAAGAAGCATCTGAGAATGTTGCTACACAAACTCAGATGGATGCTACCCAAGAAGAGCAAGAAACTCCCAGTACTGAAAAGAAAGATGTTGTCAAGGAAAAAGAGGAGTTAGAAATTTGTGAAGCCTTGGAGGCAAGTATCTTGAGATTAGCTGTTGAATGCTTTAATGCTGAAAAAGATACTGTCAACAAGGATACTGTCAAATTGGCTGAAGACACCCAAGTGAAAGATGCTGTCAAGAGCCAAACAGTCGATGCTGTCAAAGTTGCTATCATAAAAGATGTTGTCAAGGATCAACTTGAAGAAACTGTCAGAGTACGAAAGCTTGTCAAGAATTTCACATCTAACAGAAGGAAGACAAGAGCCCAAGCCTATCGTACAACCAAGATAAAAGGGAAGACAGTTGCAGCGGCAAAGAAAAAGAAGCATGAAGCAGTTTTGACAGAGAAGCCCATTGATAAGAGAAAAGTAAATAGTTTTGAACTATTGAAAAGTCAATTGATGGGAGCATATCATCTGTCTCGGTGGAACTGGACCCAGTCAACAAAAAGGTACGAAAGTATGATCTTAAGGACTGTGGAACTACATGTATAACTGTAGAACCAGACTTCACTATGGAGATAGTCTTAAATGTGGTAGGCATGCGTGATCTCTCATGCAATAAGGTAAAGGTAAGGAGAAGAATTGATTTCTTCGTTTTGGAAAGGATGATCACTCTCATGGAAACAAACCAAGATGTTTCCAGCAGTATCTTAGAGCATGTCAAAGAATACTATACTCAAAGATATGCTGAATTCTATGAGAAGTATGGTGACTGGAGAGCACATGATGATGCAGACCTTGAAGTTAGTTTTGATGGGGAACCAATGCCTGATGTGGACCTTGTAGCAGCACATCGTCCTTTTACAAAGGCTGGCATGGCTGAATATGAAGCAGAACAAGCTTATCAGGCTGCTAAAGCTAAATCATCCCAATCCACCAAACCTACCAAACCTGCCACATCTGCCAAACAAGGTGCTGAAGACCTAGAAGCTCAACTGAAGGAAAGCTACAAGAAACTCAACAAGCTATTCAGTGAGGAAGCAGGTTATCAGCCCTGTGTACTGGATAATCCTCTGAGAATCAAGGATGACAAGCAAGAAATCTATGTTGATAGTTTTCACAAGCTGAGGACCAGTATACTGAAGGATCTCTACTGGAAAGTTGTTGGATCTATTCATAACTCGAAATGCTAGTTGCTTGGGAACTAGAGGAAATATTTGATCAGAGGAGAGATGAAGATCCAAAGCTAGACAGAAAAAGGAGAGAATCCTTAAATGCTTTTCCTGGAAGGAGGTTCAAATTCATCCAAGGAATTCTGAAGTTCAGAGCATACACGTATGATTTTGAAACTTGGTTTGATGTAAAAGATGCTGAAGTATTTACTTCTCGAGTGATACAAGGGTACATTGAAGACATTGAAGATGATGCCAGATCACCAGAAGAAAAAGCTTTAGTTGAAGACCTTAGAAAAGCAAGAAATGAAGCTCTCAGAAGAGAGGGAAAAATCTGAACAATTGGAGACTGCCAAAATCAAGCTAAGTTAAACTCTGATTTGCTCATTCAATAGGAGCAATTGATTTGCAGTAAATTCATAATCTTCATGTTCTAGATTTTTCTTTAACATTTATCAGTTATAGTATTTCATCTATTCTGATCTATGTTAGTTAAGTTGTCAGCACGTTTTGATTTTAAATTTGTTGTTATTGTCCATAAAAACAAATTGGGGGAGATTGTTGGGATTTATGGGTGATAGCATAGAGACAACTTAACTATATTTCCATGTACTTAGTTTTTACTAAGTTGAACATACTGTCACAGCCAGAGTATGTCTTCGTATTCGAATAATTGCTGTCATGTAATAAATGTATGATTTGGGAGAAGTTCATATGTTTGTTCAAGCCTCAAGGAATACATCCAGAAGACAGCAAGAATAAAAGTTACTGTCATGTCCCTAACAAGAAAACAAATGTTGCAAAGTCACGATAAAGCTACATTTGACAGCAACATTGGCCGAAGCAAGAGACAGTAACATTCTCATACTTGATAGCAAGTCTGGAGTTCCGACAGCAACATTGACGGGAGCTAGTACTGTCAACCTCTGAATATTCCTTTGACAGCAGACTCTGCGGTTAAGGTTACTGTCACCTTGAATTATTTGAATTGGGTATTTTCTCAGTCAAAGCCCGTGACAGGTTACATGTTCAAGAAACAGATTTGCTGTAACACACTATCATTTGTAGCAGACCTGCAAGACTACGACAGAAGCTTAAGAGATTCACAAGACAAGGCTGGTCAATTCGAGGAGCATGTGATATCCACATCTACTAGAATTGTATTAGCTAAAAATAGAAAGAATCTAGGTTGCTTTACTTATAAGGTTTATCCTGCCTGTATAGCAATTAGGGAAAGTCACATGGGTGTGCAAATTGTAATGAGCTGCCACTTGAAAACGACAGCAGCTCAATACCCCATGCGATAGGGACAACATAGTATCTTAGTCTACTTAGATACATCTTAGATTCTTTTCTATTCATGTACGCACACGAAGCAATCTGTATCTCTTGAGATATCGAAGCTGGAGAAACTCTCTCCAGGTTGTAGCAACAGTTCACACAAAATAAATAAAACATTTATTTTGTGAGAAATCTTGTTTCACTTATTGCTTGCATACATTTACTGATAATCTATAATCTTTATTTTCGTTGTTGATTTAAAGATTCGATTTTATCAGTATTGCATTCAACCCCCCCCCTTCTACAATACTCCGGGACCAACACGTATCGATATGGAATGTTACAATCCCTATCGTAATTGGACGACGATCTCGTCTATCCCACGAACGAACAAACATACTAAACCTTGCAAATGACGATGCAATTCCCTCCTGGCAAGGCTAATATTATATGTATAAAATGATGACATTTTGAGTATTTTTAAAACATCAAGTCATGCTCCGATTATGAATCTGAAATATGTCGAACTACATTGGTTCAATGACATGAATTTAAATGTTCGGATTGTTACGCTTTCATTAACCAATTTTCGAAATAATATGCATTTAAATGTAATGAAAAAATTTAAATATCTAATAGATATCTTATATTTATCTATTAATATTGTAAATACTTACTATTAATATTATTTTATTGAACTGAATGTGAAAATGTATAAGTTGACTACATATTATAAATCACTATTTTATACTATAAAATAATATGATACAAATTTGTAAATGTAACAAGAAAAAAATGATTTAGAAAATTTAGTAGTCATAATACTAAGAGGGTGTTTGGGAGAACTTATTTTTCAGAATAAGTAACTTATTTTAAGTTAGAAAGTTAAGATTTCTAACTTTCCAACTTATTTTTCAACTTATTTTTGCAACTTATTGAATATCACACATACATTAAATACTTGTATAAAAAATATCATAATATAAATTTTTTACCCGAAAATAAGTCAATAAGGTCTTAAAAAAAGGTGTGCCAAACGGGCACTAAATATTCTTAATTCATGAACATTCACGAACACATAGTATGTGTATGATTCATAACACATATGATTGAGTGGTGTAGTGGTAGGATGGTGTGAAATCAATGGTAAGACTTGAGTTCGATTATCAACTACCACATTTTTTCAAAAATGAAAATAAAAGGGCAATTTAGACAATTCAAATAAAATAAAATGTATTACTATTTAAGTTGATTAAAATGTCTCACTAATTTAAACCCCTTGTTGGGCTATTATATATATAATAATGGATACTATCCCTAATTTGTAATGTATTATGTCTAACCTCATGCTTGTTACTGAGAATGTCCTCTCCATACTCTTAATCCTAAAATAAGAAACCTAAATTTAATTTTAGAATGCTTTTCCTTAAATGTAAATAACATTTTTAGTTATTTATTGTCAAATATTCACTTACCATATTGTGTTTTAATTTTATATTAAAAGATCTCAAATCTATACTAATATATAATAAGCAAACTAGGGGATAATGGGTAGTTTGGTTGTGTGGTTCAATCTTATATTTTTAGCCATAATTTTAGTCATAATTTTACTTGAATTAAAAATAAATTTAATTAACATTTTATATAAAAAAAAACGTAACTTCTCGGACTATTTGGAGCTCGAGAAAAGCGCGTGTAACAACGAAGCAACACAGAAAAATGGTAAACGCGTGAAAAGTGAATCACAAAGCTACTCCCACAATTCCCGTATTTTTGCAATTTAAAAAAATAATTGTTATTAAAATGATAAATTTACAAATAGTTTTTCTTAATAAAAGTAAAATTGTAAAAAATTACTTTTAGCAATTTATTTATCAAAAAAGCCCTAAAAATAACGACTAAAACATTAAAATCCCATTTTTTTTCTCTACTTTTTTCTTAAATATAATATTATAATTTTTAGTAACTAACCATTATTTTGTCTTTAATTTAAAAAAAAACTCATTACTTTTAAAATATGTTAGCTTTAATTTCTATTTTCCAAACTTAAACCTTTTCTTTTAAAAAAAACTACAGATAATTTTATTTATATGATATTATAATTTCTAATAACTAACCAACAATTTAGAGGGATATATTTCGACCCATATCTTCTATATTTATTGAGTATTACAATTTTTAATGAATTATTAATTTTTAAGATAATCAATTTGCTTCCCCAAATTAGTGAAAGCAATGTAAAATTGCGACCATTCCCATAAATTATCCTTTTTAAAATTGTATAGTAATTAATGAGGAATGACCAAGAATATAAAATAACTCATATTCTTAAAAATCAATGCATTTATAATGGGTATAAAATAAAATGTATCATCTAATTAATGTTTTCTTAAAATGCGTAATGGTTCCTCATTTTTGGTTATCCACATTTACAACTGTTAGATCTTCAACTCAAATAAATAAGTACCGTTTGGAGATCTAAGGTTCGAATCCCGCCAACAACATTTTAATATAAAATTAATACTAGATTATGTTATATAGAAAGGTTGAATGTTCGATTTCCACCAACAACATATTAATTTAGAACCAACTACAAATTATATCCCTTTCGCTTATCATATAGTCTCAGAAAATGAAAAAGATTTTGTAGTATAGTATAGATTTATAAACAAAGGTCTAAAATTTAAATTTTATCAACATATTTATAATATTATATATACTAAACTATAAGTAAATAAAAAAAAATTAAAAGTACCCGTGCTTTGCACGGGCTATAAGTTAGTTAAATAATAATTCAGAAAAGTATCTTAAAAATAATCCTAAATTTCAATTTTTTTATCCTCGTAAAAAAGTATAAATTTCACAGTTGATTTATCCGATTGGGTTTGATTGCAAAAATTTATGTTTTCGATGAGAAAAAAAATCGCATTTTTACAAAAAAGAAGACTAATTTACACTTTGCATCCCCTTGGTTTGGGCTTATTGCACTTTGCACCCTTTAGTATAACTATCTACACTTTGCATCCCTTAACTTTCCAACTCGCTACACTTTGCATCTTTTTATCATTTGCACCGTTAGTTTGACCGTTACCGTCAGTCAATAGGGGTAAAACAGACTTTTCACAGACAAACATATACTTACACCCTTTTAATGTTATTTCCCCGCCTTTCTACTATCCCCCAATTCCCCCCCCCCCCCCCCCCAATTTGCAAAAACCCTAATCTGATTGAAAGAGTAAAAATGAAGGGCAAACTGAGGCGGCCGAAGGACGGATGTGCGAACGATGATGAAGTGACACCGGCTTATGCTATTGATACTTCAAAATGCTGTACTCATTCTAAACTTTACTTTATGCATGCATGACTGATGAATAATCTATTTAGCTTTGTATTGTTAAATATGGCATGAATTTATAGTTTATACTATGACATTATAATATGGTTGTGATTGTTGTCCCTGTATTTATTCTTATTTCTTTTTTATATCCCCTGATACCACTTTTTAGGGTTCCAAATCTGGTAATATATATAGTTTTTGTGGTCCCTTAATTAATATATGGTTTGTGATTTTATATGTGTAGTGGATTCTGAGTTTTTTACTCTTAAAGTGTTTTATGGTGGAGAGTTCGATGCTATTTTTGAACATTATAATGGTGGGAATGTTGAATATTTTGATTACATTTCGAGATTTGATTTGTCATTGACTGGGTTGCAAGAAATGTTGGAAGAATTAGGGTTAGAAAAGGGGAGTTTTGATGTTTGGTTACAACTCCCTGGAAGAGAGTTGCACTCATCCTCTATAATGCCTCTCGAGAGTGACTCACATGTCCAAATGTTTGGAGACTTGATTCAGACCTACTCTACCATTCTTAACATATACATAACCCCAACTTGTAATGGGCTTGATTATGACTTTTCATTCACACAATATGACTTGGATGAGAGAGAGAGAACAGTTGATGAAATCAGGGAAGAATGTGAGAAAGAAAATGTAGAAAAAATGGAAGAACAAGAACAGGGTAGGCCTGGTGAGATCAGTGAAGAACAGCTTAAATATTATTGTGATACATCAAACCTTGACTCAACAGAGACTGAAGCACCCCCTCCTAAAAGAAGACAGAGGAGGATACCTCCTCCAAACCCTCCATACAGAACAAGAAAGAAAGGGAGGTACTCAATGTTAAGAGTAAGTGCCTTATCTGTGATTCTTACATATTTGGCCTTGCTTTATGTATAATATGAATTAATTACTAATGAATTTGTTTTTTGTGTTTGTTTTAGGGCTTGTTCAAAAATACAGCTAAAACCCCAGTTGTATTGGATGAGGATGATGATGAAACTGATCATAGTGACAGAGTTGTTCCTGATACTGAAAAGGAGAAGAAAAAAGGAAAGTTTGTTAATGAGTTTGTACAAGATAAAAGACAAGAGTTTGAAGTTGAGGAAGATGTAGAAACATGTGATGAGAAAAGTCAAGATTTTGAAGAAGAAGAACAGGGATTTGATGCAGATGAAGGACTTGAGGATGATGTAGAAACTGCTGATGAGAAAAGAGGTGAATTTGGTAGTAGTGATGATTCACAGAGCATGTATGATAGTAGTGATGAGAGGATGGCAGTTTCTTCATGTGATGAGATGGATCCTCAGTATCCAGAATTCAATGAGCTCAGTGATATGCAGGATCCTAAATTTGAACTAGGGATGCTGTTCAGTAGTGGAAAGGTTTTTAGAGCTGCTGTTAGGAAGCATGCTATAGTGCATCAAAGACCAATAGTACTGAGAAAGAACTTGGCTCATAAGATCAAATGGAAGTGTGCTGAGGGTGTCAGTGGAAGTGTCATGGAATCAAGCAACAAAGATCAAGTAACATACAAATCAAAACTCTATGCACAAAGCACACTTGCAACCCTACATGGGAACAGAAACAAGTTAACAGTAGGTGGATTGCAGAAGCATATGAAGACCAAATCAGGATGAACCCAACTTGGAAACTTGCATCATTCCACCATCAGGTCATCAATGACCTAAAATGTCAAGTTTCTTACTCTATGATCTACAGAGCCATGAGGAAAGCAAAGGAAACAATTCTTGGTAAACATGAAGAAGAATTTAAGAAGTTGTATAACTATGGTAATGAGTTGATGAAAGCAATGCCAGGCTCTACAGTTAAGCTGATGACAGAGCCTAATGATGGGGTAGATGGAAGAAGAAGATTTAAGAGATTTTACATCTGTTTGGGTCCTCTTAAAGCTGGTTTTTTGTCTGGGTGTAGACCATTAATAGGGTTGGATGGATGCCATCTCAAGGGCCCTTTCAAAGGGATATTATTGACTGCTGTTGCCACTGATCCCAATGAAGGGATGTATCCTTTGGCTTGGGCCCAGGTTGAAGCTGAAAACACTAGTAGTTGGAATTGGTTCCTTTCACTGCTGAGAGCTGATCTTATGATGGAAAATGATGGAGCCTACACCTTTATTTCAGATAGGCAGAAGGTGTGGCATTTAATGTTTTAATTTTATTTTGCAATGATGTCTTCAATTTTCAGTTACTAATCCAATTTTATGTCAATTTCAGGGTTTAGTAAATGCACTTGATTCAAACTTTCCTTTAGCTGAAAAAAGGTTCTGTGTAATGCATTTATACAGAAACCTGTGGAATATACACAAAGGGGTAGGAATTAGAAAGGAAATTTGGTCTGCAGCTAAGTCAACTACTGACTACTATTTTAACATACACATGGAAAACCTGAAAAAGGTAAAAATCTGGAAACCCTAAATTTCAAGAGATTTTTAAATCTTAATTGTACTTGTTTTTATGTGAATGTAACATATTTTATGTATTTAATTTTGTATAGCTCAATTTGAAAGCATATAAATGGCTAGCTGATAAACCAAAGTCCCAATGGAGTAGATCAGCCTTCAGGGAGACTTGCAAATCTGATATGTTCGTTAATAATCAGTGTGAGATTTTTAACAATGCAATTAACCAATTCAGAGAGATGGGAATCATAACAATGTTCAAGAACATGCATATTACCTGTATGGAGAGGATTCAAAGGAGAAAAACCAAAATGGAGGGGAGGAGTACTACTTTCTGCACAAAAGCCTTGAAAAAGCTAGATAAGTAAGCACTATTTACATTGTCACTGTCTATATTTCTTGCCAAATTAATTTTTAAACTAGATAAGTAATTGATTTTTTTAAAACTAGGTGATAGAGTATATTTTTATATATATTTTAGATGATTTTATTCTCATATTTATTGTGTTTTGCATTGATTTGGATTTTTATTTAATAGATTTGATTGTTTTATTGTAGGAAATAAAGAATTCATGACTTGGAAGGATTTGGAGCAAAAAGAGCTATTTTGGAGATAAAATAGGAGAAAATTCGTATTATTGGGCTACACGGGCTGTCTAACACTGTTTGGGCCATATCTTGAGTTCCAGAAGTCAGAATTTGACGATCTTACTGTCCACGCGAAGCTTAGGGAATTATCTTTAATTCAGAGGTGGTCCAATAAGCAAAATCCAACTGGAAGAGGCCAGAAACAGAGGAGAAAAAGAAGTGACGAATTTTAATTAAGGAATCCTATTCAGTTATGGAATCCTACTTGTAATTGATTTAGAGTATTAAAATACTTTTATTGGGCAAGACTTTTAGAGCCTATATAAACACATCTAGGGTATTATTTTATGGGGAGATACATACGTGCTCCTACTCTTAGGAGCTAGGGTTTTGGAGAGGAGACCATGAATTTCATTCTTGTGACAGGATTGATGATTGCAGGTTTTCTTATCTGAATTTCTTCTCAATTCTTATTAGTTTAATTATGTTTTCTTGTTTTACTAGTTGTTTTACTTGTTTAATTATTAGTGAGTAGTTATTTCTAGGGCTTAAAGGGAAGCCATGTTTGCACTAATATTGGCATGATTTTCATAGTGGTTTGATTGGTTATGGTTAATTCTGATTGATATGTTTTAATCATTAATTTGTGTAATTGGCCAATATCATGGATTAATTATATGCAAATAGGGGTATGGATCGAGAGATTTACTTACTAGAGGCACACATACGATTAGCAGAATTGAATTTGAGTGCGAGAGCATCATTGGATTTCTGAGAGCGTTAATGCTTGGAAAAGATTAACTTGACTCTAATTACCTGATTGATTGAATTACTAAAAGTGGTTAATTGTGTTGAATGTTTCGAGAGTGTTAATGCTTGAAAGAGATTAACATACTCTAGTTATAGGATCACATTGATTGCTTTAGCTTAAGAGCCAATTGTGTAAGCATGGTGGACCTGATTGCCCTAGGTTTTAAATAATTTGTTAATCATCTATTTACTTAGTGTTAATTTAGTTTAATTTGCTAGTTAGTTAATATTCTCCAATAATCGTTTGTCCCTGAAACAATTAGCGATAACTGAAAAGGAATTAGTAGAACCTGTCTCCTTGTGGATTCGACCCGCTTGCCATCTGTACTAGCAATAGACACCGTGCGCTTGCGGTTAGACATAATTTAACATATCAAGTTTTTTGGCGCCGCTGCCGGGGAGACAGCGAGTTTCTATTGATTTTAATTTAGTTGTTTAGATTGTTTCCATTGTCTCGTTGGAACCTTTGTTCCAATTGAGGCAGATTTTACTACGTTTTCTTGGCTTTGTTGAGTGTCTACAGGTTTGCAATGGGTGAAGTTGATACTTTTGCACTACTCTCTTCCATGTTGGAGGCACGCACTCAAGAAATTGCCTCATTCAACCCTACAGAGCCCACTATGCGTCCAATGAGTATTAATGAGATGTCACAAGTGGCCCCTAAAACTTACAACTTCTGTCCAATTTGTGGTGTCCAGGGTCATTATGGTTTGGAATGCTATTACAATGTCTATAATTCTCAGAGTGCTCAGTTGGGACAAATGAATTCTTTTGAAGAAGGATATGGATACAATCAGTATTCAAACACTTTTGATCAAGAATGCGTGAATCAACCAGATTTCTACTACCAGGACAATGGTGCTCAAAATTTTTCATATCATAATCAGCAACAGTTTGAGCAACAATATTATCAGTCATATGAGCAGCCGCCGCAGCAAGAATATCAATATCCTCCTCTACAAGAAGATCTACATGTTTCTCAACCCAGTGTAGATGTGCAAGCTGATCAGACAAATGAGATGTGGGATATCTTGAATAAATTGCTAAAGAGTTCTGAAGAACAAGCCGAGAAGATCAAAGAATTAGAAACTCAAAGTTTGGCGATTGAATCTCAAATTGTACATATGGCTAACTCTTCTACTAAAGGGCAGCTCGACTATTTACCATCATCATCTATCCGATCCGAAGAGGACCTGATTGCTATCAATCTCACAAGCGATCAGGAATATGATAGTTTCTCCATGTATGTTGATGATGAAGCCATTGATAAAGAGAAGGAGCATGCCACCGATGACGAGATCAATGATGTTGTTGCTACCAAGGACAATGTGACTGATGATGAGGCTACAAAGGAAAGCAATACAGAGATGGTTGTTGTTTCTCTTCCACAACCTGTGCCTAAGCTACCATGTATTGATAAATTTGCTCTCGATCTAGCCTCTACTTACAAGGCTTCTTTGCTCAAGAACACTTATTTCAAGGTTGATGTGATAAAAAATATTGTCCAAGATGATATTTCTCAAATTCTGGTTGAGGATTCATATAAAGTGGCTCATACGTTTCAAGCTCGAGAAGAGGGAGAAGATGGAAGTGTCTTATTAGTCAATGATGTGATAAGCCAAGATGTCTGAATGGCTCCAGTGAAAGTGAGGAGTGAAGAAAAGCCACCACCAGAGCCTCCACCTTATGTCAGGGGAGTTCAATATTTTCGTGGTGTCGAATTTTATCGCTGTTTTATCACAAAGTTTTCCAAAACTGCACAAGCACTCTCTCTATTGCTTATTAATGACATATTTTATTTTACTGATGCTTGTTTGGAGACTTTCTGCAGGATAAAGACAACCACTAACACTCTTGATACTTTTTGTGGTGACGAGTTTATGATCGAGAAATTGGATATTCCGTTTTCATCGGAGTATTTTTGAGGAGGTCAAGCTAATGACTCTAAAAAAGCGCTTCTCGGGAGGCAACCCAAGGTTGTTGTAGAAATTCTTAAAAAAAAAAAAACTTTCTTTCTTTCATTTTAATTTTAGGTAGAATTTTTGTATTTTTTTTTTACTCCCTCAAGGTGCCTTGATGATTTTCGTGTGAAATGTTTCAGGTGTGAAAAGATTTGTTATACCTTTATGAATTAAGTTAATGGGCTACCCACGAGTCTTCTATTTCTACCTGCTGTGTTAATGCTCTCTGTTGAAGTGTCTCTGTTGCAAGGCGTTGAAAAAAAAAAGACCGAAAAAAAAATCCTGCGGTGCAATTTTTCTTACCCATGGTGCGGCTGGTCCCTGTTGACACAATACAACAAAAGAACAAAAAGAGAGGTGAGGCCCGCGGTGAGAATTTGTCTACCTGCGGTGCCCCCTTCCCTGGTTTCCACCCCTCATGTTAGCACACGTACACACACTTTTGTACACTAATGTTTTTTTTATTTTTCTTCTTTGTTTTGTTTCTTTGTTTTTTTTTTTGTAAGTAATTAATATTTCTATGTTACAATTTTTGTAAATATTATAAATATTTTTGTTGATTATTACTATTATTACTATTATTATTATTATTATTATTATTATTATTATTATTATTATTATTATTATTGTTATTATTATTATTATTATTATTATAACATATGCATATTTTTTTATTTTTTTTTTGTATTTATTACTTATGTACAATATGTTATATTATTTATACCTATATTTTATATGTCTTTTGTACTAATATTTATGTAAGAAATCATTTGTATTATATGTGTAATTATTTACTGGATTTTTTTATAAATTTTTTTTTGTAACTAACTTAATTAATTAATTATGTTATGTATAATACATTTGTAAATTAGGTTTACAGGGTTGAATGCACTTACCATACCAGGGGTACCATTATTTCTCACCGACAAAAGAGGAGCAAAATCATGGTTAAATCCGACACCTTGATTCCAGGGGAGTTTTCTTTCTTTTCTTTTTAGTGTATTTTATTTTGTATTTAGTTGTAGTTTTGTATCTTGTTCATTAGTTCATTGGGGACAATGAACCGCTTAAGTGTGGGGAGGTGTTCTCAACGTAGTGTATTACTTGTTTAAAAAAAATCAAAAAAAAATAAAAAATTAAAAATACCAAAAATAATTCTAGCCATGCAATTTGATTAGTTGTTGTATTTTGCTTGATACACCCATGCATGCGTAGAATTCTTGTGTTCTTGATGCTTTTGTATGAGAAGTGACGTGCTTTGTTCTTGTGCACACACTTTCACTAGCAAGTTGAAGCTGGTAGACTTAATTGGATGTTGTAAGTGATTAGAATGACATGAATATGTGCAAGATGACTTGGTTTACATGCTTTGAGTACAAGTAGGTGCGTTAGAGAGTCTTGTTACTTGGGATTGATTATGTTTTGTCACACCAAGTGAGTTTTGAGCCTATATGCATATCTTTTGCATGATTTTTCGTTTGCTTGAGTGTCCACATGTTGTTTACATTGCTAGCACTTACTTGAGATCTTTCTTGAAATGCATGACATTACTTGATGATGAGATGATAAAGGCACTTAGGTTTAACCTCGTATTTCCCATATTTCCACACCTTTTATACATGATCAATTAGTTAACCCGTTGAGCTTAATCCTATTCTTTCGGTGACACACCACATTACTTGCCATTATCCTTTTTATTCTATTGGCCTTACATTGAATTTGAACCTAAACTGTCAAAGGCTAGTATCGTGCTTAAGGGAGTAATAAGGTGTTCATAAAAGGGGGGTTATTGATGATCATACTTTTGGGGAATATTAATTTTGGGTTGATGCTTGCTAGTCGAAATTCATAAAAATGTCTATGGATCATTGTGTTTATTCTTTAGCTCTCAAGAAAAAAAAAGAAAAAAAATAGAAAAAAAAAAAGAAAGAAAAAAGAAAAACAGAAAAAAAAAGAAAAAAAAGAAAAATAAATAAATAAATTTGAGAGCATTCCTATGTTTTGTATGATCCTTCTTCATTCGACTAGTCAAGTTATTATGTAAGGGGTATTGAAAAGTTCAAGTGCGGGGAAGTATCCATTGGTTTTAATAAGTATGGGAGTTGTTTTAATTTCATTGTTGGGTACTAGCTTTTGACATTAACCTGTTTTAGCTTTACTTGACATACCTGGTCCCTAGCCCACGCTACAACCCGAATAAAGACCTTTTGATTGTCATCAGTGATGTATGTTGTGTTGAGAGTGAGATTGATTGCGAGTGTCAAGTTGTGTTTATGATTTTGTTGGAATTGAGTGATACACTTAACCTTGTTCTTGAGTGAATATTCGTTTTTGAGTGAAAGGTGAGTTATTACTTGTTTTGGCATAGGAGATCCCGGGTTTAGACTTAAAGATGTATTTCTTGTGGGCTTAGCATGATTACCAACGATTTTTACACTTGACATGAATTTTTATGACCTTCTGCATGTTGGTTGAGTAGACTACGTGAATACTTGCACTTTCGACACCAAGACATCGTATGTTTGCTTTGATTCTTAAGTTGATGTGGCATGAGAGGACTTGTGTGTGTGGTGTTGTGTTGGCATTGATCTTTTGCATGGTTAGATGAATTTTGTGGGTACATTCACTATAAACCCTCACGAGACAACACTCGTCCTACTAGGGCTGCCTAGGGGTTTAACGGCTTGTTGCATATGCTCAATGCAATCGTGTCATCTACGAAAGTGATGTTTGTTAGGATTTAGTTTTTATTTCACTTATTTGCCCGAGGACGTGCAAATGCTAAGTGTGGGGATGTTTGATAGAGTATATTTTTATATATATTTTAGATGATTTTATTCTCATATTTATTGTGTTTTGCATTGATTTGGATTTTTATTTAATAGATTTGATTGTTTTATTGTAGGAAATAAAGAATTCATGACTTGGAAGGATTTGGAGCAAAAAGAGCTATTTTGGAGATAAAATAGGAGAAAATTCGTATTATTGGGCTACACGGGCTGTCTAACACTGTTTGGGCCATATCTTGAGTTCCAGAAGTCAGAATTTGACGATCTTACTGTCCACGCGAAGCTTAGGGAATTATCTTTAATTCAGAGGTGGTCCAATAAGCAAAATCCAACTGGAAGAGGCCAGAAACAGAGGAGAAAAAGAAGTGACGAATTTTAATTAAGGAATCCTATTCAGTTATGGAATCCTACTTGTAATTGATTTAGAGTATTAAAATACTTTTATTGGGCAAGACTTTTAGAGCCTATATAAACACATCTAGGGTATTATTTTATGGGGAGATACATACGTGCTCATACTCTTAGGAGCTAGGGTTTTGGAGAGGAGACCATGAATTTCATTCTTGTGACAGGATTGATGATTGCAGGTTTTCTTATCTGAATTTCTTCTCAATTCTTATTAGTTTAATTATGTTTTCTTGTTTTACTAGTTGTTTTACTTGTTTAATTATTAGTGAGTAGTTATTTCTAGGGCTTAAAGGGAAGCCATGTTTGCACTAATATTGGCATGATTTTCATAGTGGTTTGATTGGTTATGGTTAATTCTGATTGATATGTTTTAATCATTAATTTGTGTAATTGGCCAATATCATGGATTAATTATATGCAAATAGGGGTATGGATCGAGAGATTTACTTACTAGAGGCACACATACGATTAGCAGAATTGAATTTGAGTGCGAGAGCATCATTGGATTTCTGAGAGCGTTAATGCTTGGAAAAGATTAACTTGACTCTAATTACCTGATTGATTGAATTACTAAAAGTGGTTAATTGTGTTGAATGTTTCGAGAGTGTTAATGCTTGAAAGAGATTAACATACTCTAGTTATAGGATCACATTGATTGCTTTAGCTTAAGAACCAATTGTGTAAGCATGGTGGACCTGATTGCCCTAGGTTTTAAATAATTTGTTAATCATCTATTTACTTAGTGTTAATTTAGTTTAATTTGCTAGTTAGTTAATATTCTCCAATAATCGTTTGTCCCTGAAACAATTAGCGATAACTGAAAAGGAATTAGTAGAACCTGTCTCCTTGTGGATTCGACCCGCTTGCCATCTGTACTAGCAATAGACACCGTGCGCTTGCGGTTAGACATAATTTAACATATCACTAGGGCAATGGAAAAAGCAAAAAATGCTAGGCCTGTATGGAGTGGTGGAGATAAATTTCATGTCACCATGACCTCTGGTGGACATGAGATTGTTGTGGACATTAAACAACATCATTGTGCATGTCGAAAATGGCAGTTAACAGGTATCCCATGCTTCCATGCTTGTGCATGCATCCTGTTTAAGAGACAAAATCCACTAGATTACCTTCATGAATGCTACAAGAGAAGACAATATTTGAATGTCTATGAACACATCTTGGAGCCCATAAATGGTGAAGAATTTTGGAACCAGGTAGAGGAAGCTGAACCTCTACCTCCTATTATTAAAGTTGCTCCTGGTAGGCCCAAAAAAAATAGAAAGAAAACATCTGATGTGGTGGAAACAAGAAAAAATGACCCTACAATGTTGAAAAGGAAGGGGACAACTCTAAAATGTGGAAAATGTGATCAATATGGCCACAATTCAAGGACATGTGACCAACATGTATAACTCATTTATTTGCATTTACTTTTATTTGCATTTACTTTCATGTTTTAGGTGGCCTATTAAATGAGCTTATGGTCATAAACAGGAAAAAGAAAAGAAGGGAGTTGATTTGGTAATGAAAAAGAAAATGAAACCTGTCATTTGTTATTACTGCAAAGAGGAGGGCCACAACTCTAGGACATGCAAAACTAAGGTCAGTTTTTTACTACTGTTGTCTCATTTTTTACTTGATTTTAGTCATCTCATGGACAATGATATTTATGGTCAATTTCAGAAAGTTGATATGGAGACCAAGAAGAAAGAGAAGGAAGCACATCTCATTGAAGAGGCTACAAAGAAAGGAAATGTCAAGTGGAAAGGGCCTGCAACACATGTTTCTGCAACACATGGAGGTGTCATGAAGCCATTTAAAGCTCCTACAAAGGTTGGGCCATTAGGTGTTCACAATGAATCATTCGTAGGGAAAGAAGGCCAACTCCTGACTTCAGCTACAAAATTGAATGGGGCTAGGTGCAAAAAACAGAAGGTTGCTGGAAAGAAATTGGATGCATGAATTTAAGTGATGTTTGAAGTTATGTGTTTATTTTGGACTTAGGCTATGTATTTAAGTGAACTGCTATTTTGTAAGGGCACGGTTTGTTTTGGATTTCTATAATGCAGTCATGTATGCAACTTATTTAACTTATGTAATGTTGAACAAATCTACCAAAGCTTATGTTTATTAAGCATTACATAAGTTGTTATATAACACAGCATTACATAATAATCACTAACAACAATGATCACTAACATAGCATTACATAAGTTGTTATATAACTATACTACCCAGCACTAACACCGTTCAACAATCCTCATCTTCATCTTTCTTCAAAATGGTGTAGGTGATGATTACAAACCATGTCAAAATCAGCAAAACCAAAGCCCAATTACACTGACGACTTCCATCTTTTTCTTTGCTTATTTGTGCTTTCAATTCCAACTCCAATTCAATTTTTTCAGCTTCCAATCTGTTCACTCTACGAATCAAGCCAGGGATGATAGTTTGAGCTCGATCATATAGAGGTTCGTCCACCCACCGGAATGACAAGTTGCACCTCCGATTTGAACAAGTGATGAACCTTCGCCCTGCATTGGCTTCGGTCCAAGCGGTTTGCTGAACGATCCAATTGCCGCATATACACCTTTCACTCATGATTTTCTGAAAAATTCTTAACACCAAGCTTTGTATACATATGTTTTGGTGTAATATATGTTTACAAAGTTATATACAGGCCACAAGCTGCAATAAGACCGTTACATACTTTTCTTCCATTTCTGCCCTTCCCCAATAAACGTTGTTTGCCTTTTTTTTTGGACCAATCGTTAAAGGGATGCAAAGTGCAGCGGGTTGGAAAGTTAAGGGATGCAAAGTGAAGATAGTTATACTAAAGGGTGCAAAGTGCAATAAGCCCAAACCGAGGGGATGCAAAGTGTAAATTAGTCAAAAAAAGAATCATTGTATTCACGAAAAACCTTTTGTTTTTTTGTCGTAATAAAAGTGAACTAGCTATTTGTGCTGCGCACCAATCTCGATATTCGTACTCGAACACAGATCGTACGGCCACGATCATTACTCACTCACACCACTTGATCACTAAACTTTGCCCCTCTTTTTCTCTCTCTAGATTCCCATTTGCACCCTTTCTCTCTCTAGATTTCCTGCTTTCACTCCACTTTTAATCTCTTTTCTCTCTCGTATATAAAAATTAGGGCAAATTGCAATGCACGCATTCTAATGTTCGTCTTTGATTTAACAAAATTAAATCAATTGATGATTTATAATTCTCGATTTCATCACAGTTCGAGTTGCTTCAATGGACTCGAACACTATTAATGACGATGTTAGCTCTTGGCATTTGATCTTCGCGTTTTTCCTCGCGTTTCTTTTTCTTTTTCTTCGCTTCGTACTCAATAGATTCATCTTTCGTGTAAGATCTCTCTCTCTCTCTCTCTCTCTCCCTCTCTCCCCCTCTCTATCTCTCCCTCCATCTCTCTCTCTCTCTCTCTCTCTCTCTCTCTCTTATTCTCTCTCTCTCCCACTCTCTCACAATTATGTATAATGTATAGTTTCTGTGTGTTGGTGCTCAATTCGATTATATTAGAGATTGATTAAACTAATTAGTTGCAAGGATTTATATGGATAATTTAGTACTGATGAAGTATAATTCGTTTAATTAGTGAATGTGATGTGATTAATTAACATGCCAATACAGAAATTGTATCTGTAATAAAAATGTGGAAACATAATAAGCTATCTATTTTAGTATTGCATTTCATTAACAATACAACTCCACACTATATTTCCGTAATGATCTAGATGAAATGAACCCGGTTAACAGGGAATCGGGAGTTTAATGAAATGGGTTAGTCTTTGGGTTGAAAATTTGGTTGTTTGGGATGGGAGTATCATTCCCCTTAAGGGTCCGTTTGGATCGGGGGTTGAGAAGGGTTGGGTTGGGTTGGGTTCAAATTTAAAATTTTATTTTTGAGAAAATTTTAAAAGTAAAGTGTTGGATTTTGGATTTAATATGTAATATTATGTTAATTCTTTCGTAAACTATCAAAACCCAACACTTTACTTTTTAAAATTTTCTCAAAAATAAAATTTTAAATTTGAACCCGACCCAACCCGACCCTTCTCAACCCTCAATCCAAACGGACCCTAAGTGGGTAAAATTGTTTCCTTCATACCCGTTGGGTTCCATATCATCCTCATTCCCATCAACCATCCAAGCATCCTCTTAATAGTAATATTAAGCAAATATTTAAGTATTGTTTTTTGTACTGTTGAGTTTTTCTCAGTTTTTGTAATGTTTAGAGGATTTGGATTTTTATATATTATTGTTCGGGTCTGTATGGCTTAGACTTCTGTCTAAATAATGGTTATTGGTTACTATGACAATCTAATTTGTGGTATTTTCTGATAAGTGCTATGTGCTCTAGCTATTGTTTTACATATATTATGCCAAATTGTTTTACTCTCAGTTGTAATGTAGTTTTTCGGAATGTGCACTTCTCTTATTGTCTTTATTTATTGTACAGAGGTTGTCCATTTGGCTATTGAACACTAAAAGTACATCTTTGAAGAATGACGAGTCTTCACGAGCAAAAATTGAGAAGTGCATGGAGTCTATGTGGAAGCTAACCTACTATGGCACTGCTGAGTTCTGTATTCTGAAGGCTATAAACCAAGAGACATGGTTCAGGAGTACGGAGGATTACTTTAAAGGCTGGCCGAATCAGGAGTTGACGTAAGTAATTTACTAGTAAGATAGCCTAATGCCTTAATTTTAAAATTTCGGTGAGGGGGTTTAAACTACCATGTCACTTATAAATATATAAGCAATATTATTAAAACAACCAACACTTATATTTTAAAGTTAGGGAAGCGGTTTTTACCCGTTATTATGTCTTTTTTTCTTTATACTGTGCAGTAGGGGTCCCGCTCATGACTCAGATGCTTCACCTCTTATTGTATAATATGGTTGTTTCGTTATTCTTGTATTTTGGTTTTGTGATTTATGTATCCTGGAGTTCAATGTTTAATGCTCTTATCTCGGCAGCAAAAATTTTAGTCCTGCTAACCTTATCTTGATCATGAATTTTTAAGGATGTTCAAAGTGATAAGTGTTATTTTATAAAAGCTGAATTAATTTGTGACTGGAAACATGATTGGGTTTTCATCATTATCACGGAAAAATATTTTTTGACGGCTTGCTTAAATTTCATGGTATGTGCTTGAAATGATCAGTGTGATCTTAAATGTTATATTATTTTGGTCATTTGGTTACCACTTGCACATGACATTGTTTAACAGTAGATGAGTAGAATTAACTTTTTTTGTCTATATTTTTGGTATTTTTTTCCCTTACTTATTTGGTGCCACTCGGTATACTTTTAGTGACCTGTTGCCCTTTATCTTTCAGGCTTCCAGTAAAGCTTTATTATATGTGCCAGTGTGGTTTCTACCTTTATAGCATTGGTGCCCTGGTAAAATGGGAAACACGCAGGAAGGATTTTTCTGTTATGATGTCTCATCATATAATAACTGTCATCCTCATTAGTTTCTCATACATTACAAGGTATCTTTCTGTTACAAAGGTTGGACTCAATAACATCATCCCTAACTCTCTAATAAGTTATTCTATTTAATTTACACAACTACAATGTCTAATTTTTTTTTTCTTCTAAAACTCTCTAGTATTTTTTAAACTCTTGGCCATCACTGGTTCGTATAGCTTTTGTATTGAACTATTGATCCATCAATGTCTTACGCGTTGTTGTAATTCCTGCCGGATGCATGATGTTTGGTTTCCTTAGTCATAGAAACAATGAAGTAAGGGGTGGGAAACCATATACTAGCATATGATATTAATAAAGTTCGGTGTCTGGTACTCTGGAAGTTAAACCCCTTGCAAAACTATTGACCTGATGAACCAAGTTTGGGACATCTCTTTAATGAATCAGGTTGGTATTCCAGCATGAAAGCCTCTGCGTATTTATAACAATTGTGCATTAAGCTAAAAAAGATGTCGCATAGGTGATCACTGTAATAAAATAGTTATTCACTTGGGGCTTTCTTTACAAAGTATTGGAATGACTGTACTAAGGCTAAATTTTTGCAAGTAAATCCTTTCTAGTTATAGTTATAGTTTGTGGACTTGTGGTTCACTGACAAATGATTCAATTTGTTGTGTTGAATCATGTAGCTTTAGTGAGAGCTATTCCTTTTCTTTTCAATATGCATGCTTGATCTCTTTCCATTAATTAAAATATATCTTCCAAATTTTTAAGTAACTATGAGAACTGGAGTACACTGAATGGGCTCCATTTGGTGCAGCAGCTGTTTGTGTGTGTGTGCAGGCCTGCGGCACACATTTGTGTGTGTTAGCCGGCATTACTTTATGGACATTTTAGTACACTTTCAGTACTTTCGATTTGCTTCTCCGTAACATAATACATTATGGACTTTTTCATACACATTCAGTACTTTCGCACACATAGATGTTTTGTGTGCGGTGCACATTTGTATGTTTTAAATCTTGTTGTGGAAGCTAATTATGACATATATCAGTACTCCACAAGTCATAACTGACCTCCAAAAAGTAACCAAATTAAAAGGAAAATTATCAGAATATGTAACATACTTTTTAAGGGACTACCTATCTTTCAATATAGCTCTAAATGTGGCCCCTTTTTGGCAATGTACACACTGTTTAAATAATTGCTTGCAATTGAATAAAATATGGTGAACCTATGATGGAAACAGTACTAAAATATCTCATGTAGGTTCTTTCGGATTGGGTCTGTTGTTCTAGCGTTGCATGATGCAAGTGACGTATTCATGGAAGCAGCCAAAGTTTTTAAATATTCCGAGAATGAGCTTGGAGCAAGTGTATTTTTTGGTTTCTTTGCTATTTCATGGCTTGTAACGAGGCTTATATTCTTTCCATTTTGGGTCATTCATGCTTCAAGGTTTGTCGTAGTAAAGATCCTTTTTTTCAAAATCACGATCAGTACCATTATATCTGTTCAGTGACACGGTTGTGTTTTAATTTCCCAGCTATCATCTCGCTAAGGTCTTGAGGCTATCAGAGGCTTATCACATGTCACTATATTATGTTTTCAACACAATGCTATTGACCCTACTCGTGTTTCACATATATTGGTGGATACTCATATGCTTTATGATCATGAGACAGCTAAAAAATAGAGGGCAGGTTGGAGAAGATATACGATCTGGTATGCATACTATTAGTTCTCTTTTACTTATTTAGAAAAGCAAAACTTAATATTTCTGCAAGATATTTGTACATATAAATAGTTTCATGTAAATGTAACAGAGAACAAGTTCTTGGAGAGAACTTGACTGTTATGGAGAACAACGTTAACGATTTAAAATAATCTTTGGTCAATCATATTGACTAACCTAAAACTTCTCTTTAAAATTATTACATGGATCCCAATCGGACACTGCCCTTTACCCAAGGGAGGGAGGGAGAGAGAGAGGGGGGGGGGAGAGAGGGGGGGGGGGGAAGAGGCTGATTTAGAGGTTTTGAATTCTGTAACATTTTACTAGGGTGCATATAAAATTTGGAACCCTGGGAAAGTCGAGGGGATTGAGAAATCTATATCCCACCAAAGAACTATCTCTTTGCCTTCTGTGTAGTGAAGCACATGGGTGGAAGATAGAGCTATTTGGCAATGAAACGTGTGAAGATAGTTTCCTTGCTTGTCCTTTCACTACTCGTAGAAACAGGCATGGAGGAGACCCTAGACATTTGCATATCGTTTATATTCACGAAGTTAGTGAAAAAATTAAATCAGTATTCTACTTTTTCCTGCAGTGGAACTTGGAGTGAAATCCAATTTGACCAGAAATTTTTTAAGTGACCCCATGAAACTCATGCTACATTTTTTCAGTCCATGTGTTGACAACTAAATAAAGTGGTGGAATAAACTCTTCAAGACCTGAATTTACGGCAACAAAGAACCGGAGTAAAACCGTCATCCATCTATATTAAAAGCAACATGATTGTTTAGTTTCAAATTTTAGCTTCTAATCAGTTTTGGTTTCATATAAAACTTTCTTTAAATTTCACAAAATTGTAGAGAACTTTTTTTACATCAGTATCCTACTATTTTCTGTAGTGGGACTCGGAGTGAAATCCAGTTTGACCAGAATTTTTTTAAGAGACCCCTGAAAAATTGACCTTATCACGCTGCATGCTGCAATTTTCCTTCCATTTTTCCCAGTCCCCGTGTTCACAACTTAATTAGTAGTCAGAAGAAACTCTTCGAGACCCGAATTTACTGGCAACAAGATCCGGAGGAAAACAGTCATACATTTATATTGAAAGTAGCATGATTTTTTGGTTTCATGTTTACTGTAATATGTTTCAGATTCATATAAAAGTAGATATCTAATGACTTTGTTCTGTCTGAACATAGATTCGGAAGATGATTAGTTGGAGGGATCTGCACCTGCATAACTGTTCCGGTGGATATACATTATTCCACCAGAGGATTACATTTGACTTGATTGTAGGTTGGTCACTGTATCTTTATGTTCTCATATGTGGTAGAATGGGTAGGAGCATTGAATATATATGACATCTTGATATAGATCTGATGTATAAATGATAAGAAATTAACATTAGTTTTTTTTTTTCTTCTCAATTCTTACCAGAAGGGAATTGTATTTTAGTTTAGAACTACAGAAAATTCTCTACTAGAGCCTGTATTCAGGTTTTTGGCAGTTAGAGCAGTAATTTTTATATCTATATATTTGTAATGTTTGGCTTATACTATTTTTGGGTGAGTATCAGAAAATGAACAGGGATCTGTCATACAGTGGCTCCAGTCTTGGCACCCATGAAAAATCAATATAATGCGAAAGCAGAGAAAAGAGATGGTGTCTGTTCTTTTCTTAGAATTTGAAATTGTGAAAAAAGTGAAACGAGTTTCTTGTTATTCTTATGAGAGCTTGTAAAGTAGATACTGGTAACATTTTTCCCTTGGTAGTAAAAAACAATCTCTCCAAGTATTGTGTTGGCTACTTTTTCCTCGTTTGTCTTGGACACAATACTTTGCTAGAGGCCTAGGGTTATTAATTGTAGTGTCTTTTGTTTAGTCGGCATGAGTGGGGAAAAAAATAATATTTAGGTTTTATGTGTTAACATTTATAATCTCTCTATCTTAACAATTGAAACTAAATAATTCACCAAATCTGATAAAAAAGAAAATTTGTACTCTTCTTTTTCCTCGTACATTATATCTCAGAGTTGTGTTCCCAATTTTCCATTTTTTTTCCTTTCTCTTCTCATTTATCTCCAAACTTTGATATCTTGAAGTCTTTGTTCACAATTTTGTGCTTTATTCATTCCTCTTTTTCAATGTTTCCAAGTAAACAGGGGATATGTAAATTTATGTTATCTATAAATTATAACTTACATCTTAAAAATGATATATGATATATTGTTTTAAATAAAGAATGGAAAGCTATCTTTGACTTTTAAGTATTAATTTGGCTTTCCAAATTTGTGTTGTCTGATGTTTTTTTTTTAAATGACAAAGTAGATTGTAAAAAGAGCTCTCTGTTTTAAATTCACTCTGGTTTTTTCATATAGGACATGTGATTTTTAAACGTAATTTTAAATGATTTGTAAACGTAATTTTTATATTTAAAATTATTATATTTTTAAATTTTCTTCTTCTAAATAAAAATATGTACAGTTCCTTATTAGAAACGGAGAAGATTCAGAATATTTGAATATTTAATTTACTCTCAAACTCTAGAATTTTTAAAATGTTTTAATTAGTGCATGTAAAGAGTTAGTTTAAATTACCATTTATTTTTATGTTTCTAATTCAAATACCACTTCGTCAATAAATGGAAGATTTTTGAAGACGCATATGCATATATTTACCTGAACATAATCCTGGACATATAAACATCAGGACAGGATGGATGGGGTCTTGGGACTGCTGAAACACTGGAGTATCTTGCTCGAGTACCTTGAGTTTGTAAAAACAGCCGAGAAAACTAGAGTTCTAAGATTTGGTGCTGCTATACTTGAGCTGTGGCCTGTGTTAGGAGGCAATTTTTTAGAGGCACAAGCCAAAACATGATGAATTTGGTTGACCTGGTGATCTGGGATATTGGAACAGAGTGTTTGCTGGTCAAGATTTGGCCCCTGCATGCTTGTAGCTTATGGTGACAAGTCCTTGACACTTTAGGATGTTATCGAAAGAGATGCGATCAGACAAGTAACCATGTAGCAGACTCCATCACAAGTCGTATGCATCTTCGTTCTTCTGCACATTGGTTTGTCTAGCATGTCCTAGGATATTTCGTTATGCTGTGGAGGAATGAATGAAACAAGTCTTTCTGAAGGGGGTGGAATGTTCTGGGATATAATAAGGTGATCACTAGCCCAACACTAAACTCTTCTTTTAACTGTAAAATTGTCTCAAACTACAAAGTTCTTCGCAACAGCAAACTCATCGATAACAAATAATGTTATTGTTATATAACTCTTGTCAAAAGAGGATAAGAATAATAATGTCATATCACTATAGTTTCTATTTTGAGGATTATAGAGGAGAGCTATCGTCATTTGTCGAATCTTTAGAAATGAATACATAGCAGTCATCAACAGAAAATCCAGGAGGGTATAAATATACATCTAAAGTCTAAACCCATAAACATTGTACCTTACAGGTATACATCCACAACTAGAATTGACACAGAGAAGTCGAGATACTTTCAATACGCCTAAGCCTGCTTTACTCAAAGTTAAAATGCATCTATAGACTTAACAAAGCATCTTTCAGACAACATGCAGTGATGTCCTGAACCAATCAAACTTCTGGTCAGAAAGTTTCCCACTATAATTCACTGAAAATATATGAGAATTCAACAGCCTTACAAATGCTTGTCTTCCAACTGTTTGCCTCTTAACCGACAATCTAAAGTACATACAAATCAACTAGAAACGATAGGCGTGTACAATTTCTATGGTCATTCTACTTAAAAAAAATTGTGGTTCCGCTGATTAGGAGGGGGAGAATTGAGATTGAAGTAAAAATATGGAGAGGAATATTCTCTAGAGCAATGGATAAAAACTTGTGTATTAAACAAAAAAGTAATGTGAATGGATCTAAATTATCAGGAAGTCTATTTACACTTTTTCTCCTTCCCTGCTGTCAAATCACTGCGCGGAACACATAGCTTAGCAATTTGTTCCACTGCCTTGACATCATTTACAACACCCCGGCGGGGCGCCACAATAACAAGCAAGTTGTTCATCAACTGATAAGAATCTACAAAATAAATTAAATAAAAATTTTAGACACTGAAGTAGATAGCACAGAAGAAAGATACAAACTACAAAGTAGAGTATAGAAAGAAAAACCTGTAATTATATGTGAGCTCCTCCCATTGCTCTATATCTCTTTTGGCAAATATGATTACATGCTCATCACCATTAACAGTAATGATTCTTGAGTAACAATTTGGCTGCAACAAGCGGAGAAAAAGTTCAGTCAGAATGTGGACCCAGACCTAAGAGAATCACAATTGTGTCTGAAGGACAACTTAAGATTGATAAACTTAAGTTTTTTATGCAGTAATCGATGGCAAACTTAAGTTCTTAATTTTTATTAAAGAAACGGTCATCCATGTTGCAAGTTAAATTACTATAAGCAAATATCTATAAAAAAAGTCGGTCAGATATCTTTCAATTCCCAACTTTCTAGAGATTTTTCACAGGCAAAGCAGTGGACATGAAACATACTTCACACGAGTGATTGATCAAATGTGCTATATTTCCTGCCTTTGTGGCGTCAATAACACGATCATCATCAATCTTGAACATATAAGTGCCAGTACCCTGCAAGTAGAAAGTTCATTTAAGAAGTTCAGATTTAATAGTAACCTCGTTTTTCCTAAGACAAGAAAAAACCAGTATTTAACATTTGCAAGGACAAGCCCATTGCTACTTGTATATACTTTGACAACTCAGACATTCATTCAGTTGTGCAAATATCACACCAATAAAAATTCCAATGCGGATTATGAACTATCACGAGAAGCAGTTCAGCCTTGATAAAAGCAAAAGAACAGATCAAGTGCTAAGCAGTAATTTTTTTAGGACACGGGGAACGTATATTCATAGCAATAGATGCTAGTTTGCCATTTGAAATACAAGTATGATATATGTATCACTACTTTCACATGAAATGTCTATATTTTTCAGTTCACAAATTCTTATTTATAGCAAGACGCATCATTACTTACAAATAAAAACAAATATACATCTGAAGTAGATGTAGATGACTTCATGCAGGCATAAGCATGTGTAATAATTTGAACGAGTTATCGTGGTACTCACCACAAGCGAATTATATGTCAAGTGTTCTCTTCTGTCAGCCATTATAGCTCTAAAAACTTCACCAGTATATTCGATCACCTGCAGCAAAATAATTTATATACTTGGTCTAGTATTTACAAAATACAATTAAGTCCTCTTGCAATTGGTAGTACCATGTCTCCAGCTACATGTGGATGCTTAGCAAATATTCCATATCCATGTATTCCAGATTTTCCTGTCCAAATGAAAAATTGATTCTATATAACTATTTACTTGTTGTCACAATTGTCGGGCAACAAAGAGTACTGTCTAAACCGATTTCTAAGCTAAAGGTAACTATTTATTATGTCATTCATAAGTTTTTGGTGGGTGAAGGTCAAGCGGATAAAAAGCGAAGGACAGTTAAGCACACAACCAGAAGAAGTGAGTCAAAGAACATAAACAGAATAAATAATAAGTAAGAGCAAACACAATATTAGAATACTATAAATTAGCCAGGAAACTGTATGAAGAATATAAACTATACTACATATCCGTTAAACACTGCTTGTCTAAGTGAAACAATTGCGTGGAGAAAAAATATAGGTAAGAACTAGAAAGATAATCTAATAAAAACAGAAAAAACACAATTATAAAATTTTATAAAAATGGAAACTAAGACAATATTTAACTTATTCCAGCTTATATAAGAAGCAAAGGTATTTATTTTTTACACTGAAGGTAGAAATTTCATCAAATACAAAGAGATAAAAATGCTTACCAAATGCCAATCTCTTCCTTAAGGTTTTCTGCATGTGGCTATATTTCTCAGCCATGGAAGAGATGCTACTAGAAGTAGCGCACCAAGAAGAAACCACTTTGCTCAGCGATTCATGATGGCTGTATCCGCGAACTAAGTATGGCCTATTCTCCAAATATAAGCGCTTCAAAGATACAGTCTCACAGGATTCTGGTTCTTTTCTGCCTCTTCGGCCTAGATAGTTATAAGGCTCTACAAAAGTAAAAGAGCTCTTATATAATAACAATCACAACCATTACTACATAAACTAAACAGACCTTTAAGTGAGATACATTGACTCTAATCTTGGCAATAGAGCCCCAATTGAAAGTGAAGTGTGAAAAGTTATAACAATGAAAGAAGATAATTAAGCAAAAACAATTTAACTCTTGTAAGGTGTAGATCAAACCATTAACATTATAAAATTTATAATAATTAACACCAAGTCTTATGAAAGCCATCAAAAACCTTAATTTCAACTGAAACAAAGCCGTGTTTAACTTTTGATGCCACAGCACATAACCAATATATGTAAAAGTATTTATTTCATATTTGTTACCTTTCATGACAAATATGACTGCATCAAAAGAATATCAAATAAATCTAAATACTTATATACTTCTTAAAAATGTTATATAAATCTATGCTTCTATACCATACATCTGTATATCTATACTATTATAACTGAACTAGAGATCATTTGTAGTTGGTCATTCAGTTTTGGTTATTGGCTAACCCGAAATCTAAAAAAATCTTAGACATATTAAAAAAAAATTAAAGAAATATTATATAATATAAATATTTAGGCCATTATTCCAGAGAGAACCTTCTTATAGAGTCCCGGAGAAAACCATTGGTTCTACTATAGAATATCATCAATAATTCTAAAATCAAAATTTTCAAAACATATAATTTGATTCTAATGTAGAATATGAACGCTATATAAACTTTATAAAAAATTTAACACGTAAAATTTGAACAAAAAACTTGATTTTGAATTTGATTCTATTGTAGAATCATTTTGGATAAATTTGATTCTATGATGGGATCGCTTCGAATTACTTCATTAATTTTCAATGATTTTCCCAAAAAAAGTTCTGTAATTTCATTTTTGATTTTCTAATTAAGATTCATAATTATATTTCATACAAAATAAGATAAATATATGTATTTTGTGTGGTTTTCTCTTGGACTCTAAATAAGGTGGTTTTATCTAGAGTGTCACCCTAAACATTTATATTAAATAATATCACACACTGAATCAATAATATCTATCTATTTCTGATTAGAAATTCCCCACCAGGAGATTGCACATGCATGCTTTCGTTTTTATACATCACAAACAGATAAACAAAATATAGAGAGCAGCGAAAACATTAATTTTTTCAACATATGCAGAGATTTGCCTAACCCAAACTAAGAATGATGGAAATATAAAAGATAAGTACTAATTGAAAAACAAACCAGTTCTAGCACAGCCAGATGGATTAGGTAAAGGAATATAGTCTGATTGTTGACAAGCACTTTGACCAATCCTATGTTGAACGACAATACACTGATCGGATGGTCGCCTATGCCTCTTGCAATAGGAAATCAAACGAATGCACCGGTTGTCCTCATCCTCCTTCCCAGAATTGAGACGTAATCTGTCTTCCTCGTTGAACTAAGTTGATATAAACCAGTAACATACAAAAATCTGGTTATATTGTTTGATTATGAACAGACAAAACTAAAATAAGAAAGTAAACAGAATATCATCTGTATGTGAAACAAATCGCAGAGAGTGCGATTCACGATCTGCTACATCCACACATCATCTTTCCAAGTTTATCAAGAGATTAATATGATTAAAATCACCTCAAGAAAATAACCAGCAGCCCTTGCACAAAGGGGATGATATGCTACATGACAATTGCTGTTGGAACACTGTAATTAGCAATACCAAACAAGTACTTCAAATGAGTCAAAATACTTGTGTTGGAATAAATAACTAGAAGATTAAAACATTGACTAAAATTAGAAGATAGAGAGAATACAGAGTTAACCGACAGATAGCTAATACTGCAAGGTGAGCACAAAAAAGCAAAAAGGAATTAACTCTTTCTGGAGGGTGGGAGGGGGTCCAACAATGATAACATTGTGAAAACGTTAAGTAGGTGGTTGGACAGAGTTGTTTGGAAGAGACTATGAAAATTATGCTATCGGTGGAGTTCACCTATGTACGTCAGTAAAACTTAGATTCCAAAAGACCTATAAAACTTTGTAGCAGACAAAGGAGCCTCTGTCATGACCAGCGTACGAATTATCCACCAATTTACACTTCTCTATTTCAATTTCAAAAAACCAACCTTTTAAAGGTCAACTAATAATCCAGTAATACCTCGATAACTTAATAGCATCGGGACCATAAAAAAATTATTAATTAATCGAGATACTAATTAATCGATATATAAATATATTACTAATTTATTGATAACTCCAATTTTTACATTTCAAAACGGAAATTTATAAATACAATTAAAATAAATTATAGTTGTAATAATAACATTAATAAATGTATTTAAAGAAAGTTCATTAATTTTATTGAACTACGGTTATGAATTCAATTAAATATAGATTCATAATGCATATAATTTTGACGTAAGATACTTGACATGGGACCTATGTGCTTTAATACCATAATATTATTTTATAAATTTCTCGAATTATTATTTATCTTTAAGGGCCCAACTTGGGACTCCTAAAAATCATTACTTAATCGAGGTTATTAATTTATTGAGGTTTTACTGTACTACGTAATCATGGAATTTCACAAAAACTAAAACGGAAATATTGTATTATTAGTACTCAAAAATATCAGGTTGCTAAAGTCTGCAGAGTGAGGATCCTATACAACCATAGAGGACAGAAGACCTTGTAAATAAGAGGAAATGAACTTCTTACAACAAAAATATATAAGTGGAATATTCTTTACTTTTCTGATCCTTGTTCTTCAATCTTGATCACAATTATGACATACTCTTTAGATCATTGATAATTTAGGCTAATTGTTAGGTGAAGGTGGTGAAAATATACAACTTAAAAAAAATCCAAAGTAAATACATTATAAGTATTATAATATATGATGTAGTATTGCAGTACTTATAACTTGCCTGAATACAAACTCCATGAGAAACCTTGCAAATGCTACATAAAAGATTCCAGCGATCCTACATGAACACAAAATAGATTCTCAAGATTAATGTATATATATATACACATATACAATAAATTACTTGACACGGAGCATTTTTAAACAACTAATCCTTGTCATGTTTTTTAGGCACCTCGATGTCTTAAAGGGGCAGTTTAAATATGCATATGGCAATATAAAGAAAATGTAGACATAGATGTGGAAAGAAGAGAACAGGCAGTCATAATCAATAATGATCACCTATGTTCTAGAAAGAAATATAAATTAGTATATAGACAGATACCTTATTGATTCTGTTCAGCCCATCAATGGGTTCCATTTTCCTGACATCTAGCAAGAAAGTTTCTGCAGCACGCTGGATAGTCAACAAAAGAGCGTAATTTATTGATTTACTATATTAAAACTAAAAAAAATAAAGAAAAAACCTGGTATGCAAATGGCACATGCAAGATGAGCCCACCGCCCATCTGTTGTAGGCTTCATAGCTCCTCCTTTGAAATGAATCAATTTATAGATTCAGACAGACAAACTTTTACATGAACTGCAAAAATTTGTAACAAACGATCATCTAAGCTCACAAAGGTAAATACCTGTAAGTGGACAAAGGCAGCAGGGTGTAGGGGATTGAGCAGCCCCGCGGCAAAGGTTGCAATACCAAAGTGCCCCATCAGCAGGTTCCAGCTCCCCATAGCATCTGGTATGAACCTAATTAAGTAATACTACTTATGAAACCAATTGGAATTACGAGAAAACATTTTGAAGATGATAATCAAAGCTCATTATATTAACAATTGTAAAAAATATATCATGTGTTTAAAGGTCCCTGCATTAAAATTGCAAACTCCTAGCAGAGCTGATCTCGTTATTGCAATAAACCAATTTTAAGTATATGATCTCGAGGACCTTGACTTTCTTATATATGAAAATTTATTTTCTACCTCAGAAAGAATTCTGTATTTTTCTTTGTAGGTACAAAATGAAAGGGTTGGAATGTTAGAGTTCTCTCTTGTGTAACTTGCAATCTGTCTTATTATTATTTCATTTTTTAATTCTCATTACCGGAATACCACTAGCATAAATGAACAATTTTGCATGGCATACTTTAGACCTCAAGTAATGAACATCATTTTTATATTGCAGATGCCACACTCACACAAGTCTGAAAACATATATCAAGTAAAGTTACACCGACATATAATTTATCTCATTTCGTGTTACTTATTTACATTGATTATTTGTATTGCTAGATATTTTTTGCACATGTTGAGTCTATGCGCTATGTTAAGACAGAAAACAACAGCATCTACTGTTTCCAGTTATATAAGATGTTGATAGACAGTGCTACATATCGAGCACAAAGGTTCGCAGACCATCTCTAGGATATCTAGTCCATTTTGTGTCTCCATAGCCTGAGCTGGTGCTGATTTCTTAGATGTGGGTTGAGACTCTCAGCACAGTCGACATGCTTTGTTTGTATATCTGTAAATTAGCTTTCTATATTCCTAACTACTCATTTGTTTTTACATGTCTCTCTCTTCTGAGGTTGAGAAATCCTAGGCTAGTGTATTCTCTGCGGTTAATCCATCTATATCTTTTCTTTTATTGTATTCCTTCTTTTTAATTCTTTGTCCTGCATCAGACAACATTGATCAAATTTCCTACAGGAAATGGAAAATTTAAATGCTTCATGCTTGTTCCATATATTGTATTTTTTTTTTCACAATTATATGTCTATGTGCACTCCATCTACTAGCTTGTTATTATTGATACTATATGCCACTGCCAGACAATTAAACCCTTTGTGAATATACTATGAAGTGGAAGAAATATTTACAATACTTAATAAACATCTGCCTACCAGTAAACAATTATTCATACACAATAGTTTGACAATAATTTTCTTTATCGTCAATTTATAAGCTTATAATTTTTACTGTAATAAAATGATTGACAAGGTAATATATTTAAAGTTGAACTTTGTGGTACACTGCATCTATAACCTTTATTAATAAGCGAAACCCCTTTTAATGGTACTATTTTTTTGGTCCGCACCATATTTTGGTTTCACCCCTAAACTCCTATCTCCTACTTTTTTGGTTCGCACCATATTTTGGTTTCACCCCTAAACTCCTATTTCTACTATAATTCTATGTTGTTTTTTTAATTAAAAAATATAAAACCTATTATAACTCTATAATTCTCCTTTTGCAATTATTGGTTTGCACCATATTTTGGTTTCACCCCTAAACTCCTATTTCTACTAGGATTCTATGTTGTTTTTTTAATAAAAATAAAAAACCCATTATAACTATAATTCTCTTTTTGCAATTATTTAAATTAACACGAGGTACCGCACACAATAAATTTACAAGTGCACTTCATTAAATTAAGTCGACACTATAAAATAATTCAAAGACTTTATCATATTAGCTTTTTTTCATATTAATAAGCGAAACCATCTTTTAAATTGTATTACAGTACCAAATTTGGTACACCTTTTTTTGATTTCACCCCTTTATTTCTATTTGTTCTAGAATTCTATAAAATCTTTAATGAAATAATAAAATTGTTGTAATCCTAGAACAATTGCAATTCTTTCCAGTCCTTTATTCCTATTTCTTCCAGGACTCCAAGTTATCTTTAATAAAATAGTAAAATTGTTATAATCTTAAAAAAATTGTAATTTTTTTATTATAATCGTCTTGAGTTACAAAATAATCTATGAGAGCCATATATATTGTATTTTCTTAAAATAATCTTAAATAATAATAAATTTTATTAATAAGTAAAAAATCCGTTCTAATGATACTTCAGTCTCCATATTTGATTTCACCCCAAAATTCCTTTCTTCCAGAATTGTTGAAATTCTGTTATAAATACAATTGTTTCTTTACTATAACATACCGAGTTGTATAAAAAACATAATTTTTTAAGATCATTCAAAATAATAAATTAATGATCAATTTAAATTAATTTTCTCGACCCGTGCTCCGCATGGGTTATCATCTAGTATTAAACTAATAAACTAACTGGATGTAAACCTACATGACGCCTTAACTAGGAAGTGCACGGAGTGTTATCTTGGCATTATTTAAGTTGAATACCTCTTTATTTTACTCATTCTTTCCTCTCTTTTTTTCAGTACAAACCAATTTCAGTGGGAATACAACAGAGAGGAAGACATAATAATAAAAGATGTTTTTCAGTTCACAGAAAGAATCTCAAAGTAATAGTAAAGCACTTACATTCATCCTGCAACTATGGCACTGCAGAAACGGATTATTGTCATACTCCTAAAATAACAAAAGATAGTTATTAAATAAAATAAAGCAATGGTAAATACAAGAACAATATAAGAAAAAAGTAGGCATAGTTGTTAAAAGCATAAAATCGCAAGCGAGCGCAAGACGCCTCCGAAAGCCTATGCGCAAAGACTGATGCATACTTATACATAATTGTTTAACATATCTATACACTGGGTGCTCTTTTTCAAATAAAACAGGAAAACTCAGGGCTTGGTAGGCTTGGGCTTAAGTGCGCTTTTCACAACTATGAGTATAGCATAGCCCAATGTATGTATCCATACATATAAATTTTAGGGTAAGGGGTAATTTAAAGACAGTTCCTAAAAAGGGGCACATATTTAAATACTTTTCCCTACCCTTCCCCACATATTCAAACACACAACAGTCCATAAATAAGCATAACATTTTTGTAAATATACTTGCTCACAGTCTTTTTTCAGTTTATGTACTGGGTTTTACCTCATCCGTATGGCAGACATTGCATTTGTCAAGGTCTTTCCATGTAAAACGAATAGGTGTGTAACCAACTGCAAGATCTTGACACCTTTTGAATGTGAACTTAGAGGAATCCAAGGGCTGTTCGTTAGTTGAAGAAAGCTGTTGATATAATGTGCAATGAGTTTAACATTACAAGGCACAAGATATCTACCAAACATGTAGAAAAGTCATCAATTAATTCAAATAATTGAACATAATTTCTGTCATAAATTTAGTGGGCGAGTTGAGAAACTGAAAGTCAAAAATGATAGTTCTATGATCTAAATAGGAATCCATGTAACCAACAACTATACAACTATACAAGTCATTCAAAATCCCCGCAACATATTCAAGGACTAAACACACTGTACACATACGTTACAAGAAGGCCACACAGGCATTACTAGTCTTCAGCCTCATCAATTATATTATATATAATTTGAGAACTGGTATGTTAAAAAGATTTAAATTTATCGTATGATTGATATAATATATATAACTCTAATACAGAAAAAACAACAGAATTAGACTTCGGATGTCAAGATATAGGTGGTAGGGTCCCTATATGCTCACTCTACTACTTACACACACCTAAATTTGCATAACACTTTGTAATACTGGAAAGTAACGCATCTATCCCAAATTTAATGTCCACATCAGCAGTGCACATATGATGTTTAATATATGCGGAAGAAACAACCCAATTTTCCACAAACATAAAACTCTGACCAAATAACAAATATTAGAATGTAACACCGTTCAGGGTAAACTTTTAAGTCCTTAAAATGAATTACTAAATTTAGCAATTAATGCCAGTCCCTTTCGCTATAGAATGAACTCATTTCCACTTCCGTATAGCTCACTCATGATTCCATTATTCCTCCTTACAATGGAAATGATACTCTGTCAATACAATGCTTCTTCTAAGAAAAAATATCTCTTGAAGATATTATTATTAGACTTGACCAAAAAAAAAGATTATTAGGCTCCAGAACAATTTATATATTCCAGATGTGAGATGCAACCACTTTTATCTTTGACCACATTACCATCAATAGGCCTTTGATCCCTATAAAACAAAAATGTATTTAGAGCATGAAAACCCAATTTGAGGCAGAGTGAATCTTATTGCCGACGAGAATGTGTCGTGAAGCCAAATATTACAAGGTTTTCTGCAAAGTGCATTAAGCAACCTAGATAGCTTCAAACAAAATCCTGGTAACATCCAAGATGAATACGCCCAACACATCTATAACTAATTGTATGGTTTCGACCAATCTTCTTTTGAAAATGGCCGACCAATTACACTTCACTTTATGATGTCCTTACCCTGTTACCAACAGGTGTAAAGGTCAAAGTACTTTCTAGATGGGACCAGGGTTGAGACTTTGAAGTAGGCAATGTGGAGAGAAAGCAAAGAAGAGGGGAATATTCTATCAAAAACAATAACAAATAAGAAGATACTAAAATACCTGTATAAGTTCCATGATTTCAGGATGAGAAAATCCAAATAAATTAGGACCAGATCTAACAATCTTGTTCTGTTCTTCAAAAGCTTTCAAAGCATCAGGACCGTGCAACTTCCTTATTTTTCTGTAAAGTTTATCCCAGCAGGAAGACGAAGTTGGTCCCTCAAACTGCCAAAGAAAACAAGCATTTTTACTAAGTCCTTAAGTTTTTAAGACTGTTTTAAGCATTTAGAGAAATTATCAATTTACTCTATTGGCCCAAGTCAAGACTGGAAAATATTATTATTTGATTAAAATTATTACTCATTGAGGTGTTAGATTATCAAGTTTTGTGTACTATCGACATCACTGGCGATATACTTTCGACTAGATTGTGGACAGCTGTAACAAAGTTCTTAACATCATAAAACATTTCATTTAGATTTTGAGTAAATCTCCATGACATTATTTACTTCGACTTGCTTTTCTTTAGATTTTGATAAAAATTCCCAAGAACGCATGTTCTATTTCTCTTGTCCTTTGTCCTTCCAGATGAGATTGAAAAATGAAGATACTCACCAAGGATATAGAATTCATCTCACAGATAAAGCAATTTTTTTATTTGGTTTTTATACAAATCATTTTCACTTTAAAGACCTGTTCGAGATAAGACGATGTTAACTTGATCCTATTATATCTTTAAGATCCCCCCCCCCAAACTCGCATAAGCCTATTTATTTGGGTTTGAAGGGTGTATCACTAGGTGGTTATTCCTTTTTGGGCCGAGTGTCTGATTTTATTTTAATTACTAGGTGGCTCTATCCCTTTTTGAGTTCACCATAGTATACTTTAAAATAATGAGAATATTGGGGGTAGGATGGACTCAAGTCACTCAAACCCGAAAACTCTCTTAACCTGAGGTCTGATACCATGTTAAGTTGCCGGTTCTCTTAAAACTTCAAAGTGTTTAGGGTTGGGCTTAATTAGATCCTATTACATCTTAAACAGAAGAAAATCTTTCAACATAATGTAGATGGATCCGGAAAAATCCCTTATATATCAAATGCAACAGCTATTTTCTAACATACTACAAAAGTGGTAAAGAAATTCATTATGGAGGCTATTGATATAGCTCCCATGAGATTGTGAGAATACTAATGTACTAAAGGAACATGTCAAATAAAGAAGAATTGTAGTATTAGTTTTTTATCTACCTAAGGAGTGTAAAACATGTGCTGAAACAAAGCTAGAGTTGGTAGCACTCAATTAGAAATAAAATACCTGATATCCTCTCTCAGATGTAACTCGAAACAGAGGCTTGTTCAACATATTACCATCTCTGAGAACTTCCATCTTATACGAGATACATTTTTTTGGATCTGAAAACCCTCAATTGAAAAGGGAAAAAAAATAATCTTAACAAGTACAAGAGAATCAAACTTAAAAAATAGAAACATATAGAAACACTTGAGAAAAGAGATATACCTGATATCAGAGGAAACTTTCTCATTGCGGTATATCCCTCTGGACAAACATAATTACAATCATATAATAACTCTGAATCTTTAAGAATCTTTCCTGTTACAATTTAAATCACGCATGAGTGGAAAAACCAACTTCAATAGACAATAGAAATTCATAGTTCAATAAACAATGAATCTTATACAATCTTTCGTGTTACAATATAAGTACTTGTGATTTTGTCATGACTCTCAAAGCAGTTAGACAAAGCATTAAGCTACTACAAAAGAGATATCAAGAAAGTCACGCAATAATAGCTTCTAAGAACAATGACATAGAAACAAACAAATTCAATGTAAAATGATTCTGGACACATCAATTCTCAAGAAGCAAGAGTACCCAGGCTTATTATTTGCAAACCCCCAACTTCAAATGGGCAACTTTTAAGGCTCAAGTTCTTTGGAATCTCTTCATTTCTTGTACCATCTTCCTCTCCACTTGCACTTTCCAAGTTACTCGTATTCCTACTTTGTAGTGATAACATTCTATTTGGAAGCTTTTCATTGCCAAGATACCTGATAAAACCAAAGCGTAAGTTATTCAGAGCAACTTTTACAGCTATATGTCCAAAAACACAGATGAATAGAAAAAAATCAACCACTGAGACTAAAATAGGCTCAACAACCCTTGTCACTTTCACTTCAGACATGTGCATACTCTCATTTTGTAATTTATAATTGAAAATACAACAAAGATGTATTTCTCCTGAGAAACTACCCACCCAAAAAAACCAGGTAAAGCTACGTAGAGAGAAAACAACTAGCAAAAAGCATGATAAACTAGTATCTAATTTCAAGTGAGATAGTGTACAGAGTTCTCACTGTGAAATTTATTAGCCTCTGGCCAAGTGTAAAACCAAGAAAAGGTGTGTAGTAAACTAATAACTGTTTACAGAAAAGCAACAAATATTTAATTTCCTTCCTCTTATGTATAATCCATGCTGCCATGTATGTTAATTACATAACAGCATGAGTACTAGGTAAAGATCCAAAACAGCAAAAACTCAATAAATGACACTTTGAAAGGAGATGAGTAATATAAATTTGGTCAGTTGACTAATCGAGTATAGTTGTCACTTGAGAAATGAGCACAAGTCGCGGCAATATAAATAACTGAGGTAGATGCTGCTAGAAGCATGTTCAGAGATCCATTTACCAGTCCTCTCACAGGTGGCAGTTCCCTTATACAAAGTAATGATCATAAATGTGACTTCATCATAGACATGTTCCCGCATGTTACTATCATGGTTATATCTCCTTAAATTTATGGAAAAGATAACTCAAATATTCTTACGTCTTTGCTTCAATCAAGCTTCTCCGGAAATCTGATTTCTTGCACTTTCGGTGTAATTCAGAAAGAAGTCCTTTAAGAAATGGGATAACTTGTTTTTTGCTAAGCCTGAATAAAGCAAGACGAAAGGACTCAGTACTAAATAGTGAGAATCAGGTTTTATTAATATAAAGGGTGATTAATTGCTTACCTAGCGAAATCATGGGTACCAAAGAATTAAACCAGAACTGATTGCTCTCCAGAAATTTTCAATAATTCAATATTACCGGAAGCAGATTCATCCAAAACAATTGCAGGCCACATAGGATGCCCTGCATTAACAGGTATTTTAAAGTGTATAATAACATAATAACACATAATGGAACAGATGGAAATCATTAATAGAAAGTGAGGATAAACAACTCCCTTGCAAGTTAACAATATGGGCCAAGCATAAATAAAAATCCTTATCATTGCATAATTAGACAGAATTTAAAGGAACTGGATTGACTGTGAATTAAAACCCATTAGGGAACTTGCATATTCAGATTTATGGTCACTTTGTTTCTTATTTTATATATAAATATATAGTTCCTATTTAACCACATCAAGGACCCCAACTGGTCAGGTGCTACACTAGTTCTGGTAAATTAAGGAATACTAAACAAAAATGACTACAAGGTCGGCAAAACAAAATAAATGACAAACCTTTTCTCATTTGTTTGTTAATGGTAACAAACGAGCTGCGCATTGCGCGAAGGCTAATTTCACTCTTTAACACGCAATGCGCAGAGAGTTTTCTCAAGCACAAGTAAAAGTAAAGAATGCATAAAATAAAAGGATTACCTGCATCGGTCATGGCCTCTTGATAATTTTTTTTTTAAATAAAATAAAACAAAATCATTGCAAACGACATTTAGAAAAACAGTAATGGCTGTGTCAAAGACTTCAATTCTGAATTCCTAAAAACACAAGTACATTAAATAGTACATTAAGGTATACAAAATTAACACCATAGGATATATGTTTGAAAGTGGCATCGTAGAGGCAATTAGTTCCAAATTTTAGGAGAAATCAGGCATGTAAATTGTTACTCTCTAATAATATAAGCTCTACAAGACATGTACCTTTTTTTTATGAAATATACATTTCATTACTTTTGTTACGAAATATACATTTTTTGATAGAAAGAATTGCATTTTGTATCATAATGATGATCTGTTGATGCTTAGAAATTACATTGTTAGGATAATTTCATTTGCTTTTACCTTAAAAAATAAAAATAATAAAACCAAATTTTTGGGAAAGGTAAACCACTTTCTTTTAAGAATTTAGATGAAGTTGCTTTTTCTCTGAAATTTACTTTTCTCTTGGTGAGAAATGTTTGTTAATATCTTGCTAAAAATATTGATTTGAATATAAATATTTAGGATTTTCAGTTATTTTCGAAAAAGAAGAAAGAACTTCAGTTACGTTACTAACCAAATTTATATCGGTTTGGTATATGGCAATACAATTTCATCTAATAGGGGATTCCTTATACATGAAATGATTACTGAACGGTATCTAACTCCCAAATGTTCACCCCTAGATACATCATACATAGGAGAAGGCAGCAAATATATTATAGTTACACCTACCAGTAACCTTTGCCCATATCATATCCCCGGGTCTAGGATCAGCGTGAGAACAGTGATCTAGCGTGGCAGCCAAAGCAACCATGTCATCAACATCGAGGCTATCAACGTCTGGATGTCGAACACAACTTAAATTAAGTTGCTGCATCTCTTCAGGAGAAACATAAAATGAGATTCTCTCATTTGACAGAACTAGGTTTTCCTCATCACCATCGTTGTATTTTACCTACATCATTTTGACAAAAGAAGATGCAAATTACGATACTTCTTGGTAACTTGTTACAATAATACATAAACGTGCACTGATAGAAGAGGCATTACCTGATGTCTGTCAGTTAATGGATTGTACCCAGAGATGTGGCCATAGTACCAGTTTTCATCAAAAAGGCCAATAAACCTGTATCTCTGATCTTTATAGTTAGCAACATATACTCCCTCCGTCTCTAAATGATCTTCTCGTTTAGAATGTCGGTCCTATTCATAACAAGAGACAAATTACTAATTTACGTCTAATCTATAAATTCAAATATAGTCATGAGTGATCTTGTTGGATTCGTATTTATGAGTACTTTAATACAATGAACTTTTTATATTTAATACTAATACGAAATTGAAGATATTAACGATTAAAAGTGTGCATTGGCAAACGTGTCCAACTCAAATGGGAAAAGTATTTAGAGACGGAGGGAGTACCATACAAAGGATTTTGGACTAAACTCCGTTTGTTTTGCAAAAAAATACTTTCATTTTCCTAATTTTCTGGTATTTATCAAAAGGGAAAATCCCTTTAAAAATGTAACAAAATTAGGGAATTTAATTTCCAAATTACGCTTAATCAGAACATTTTCTGAATTTAAAAATTCTTTAGAACATTCAAGAACACTGTTTTCTGGTCATTTTTATATGATCGTCAAAAGATAGAAAGCAAAAAAAAAAAAATCAAATAAAACTTTTAAGGAAAAAAAATTATTCTTAAAAATTACTCTGCCAGAAAATTATCTTTCAAAATCAAGTTACTTTGCTGCAAACTACACTGTGCCTACTAATTGCTGAAGTACTTGCCTTGCATTTTAGACCGATAAATCTCTTTCGCTCGCCGTCAATAGTTACCCTGTTTTCCGGAAGTACAAATCTAATAAGCTTTATTAATATAAAATAAAATACACACACACACACAGAGAGAGAAGTCCCATGAAATCAGATAATTCATAACACACACAGAAATATATAAATGTACATATATAATCTTGAATTATCCCCAATTTAATGACATGAATATACAAAGAACCAACCAAAAAGTAAGAATAGAAAACATACCATCTCCACTGTTTGGATCTTACATCTCCTGCATCTTTCCTATCAATTTTCTTTCTCGGTTCCCGTGCAGATGCTAATCCAACAATTGCAGCTGAACCATTTTCAAATGCTTCAAGCATCTTAGTAGAGGTTAATCTCCTCCTCTTGCTTTTCTTTGTCTCATTAACCCCTTCTCCACCTTCCGATTTCTCCCATTGATTATCAGAATCGGAAAGTTCTAGAACCTTCCCTTTCTTCGAAGCTCCAGAGACATCATCAGAGGGAGCAGTGACATCGTATTCCTCATGGAGAGGAATGTAGTTGACTGAAGCTTTGGCCATTTCATGGATATCTGTGTTGTTGCTCATTCTAGATATATAGATTGAGAAGATATAGATATAGACAGATAGAGAAAGTTGGGGTTTTGAGAGAGAAGATATAGATGAGTGAACATTGAACTCGGGGGGGGGGGGGTTTGGAGGCAGGAGATGAGTATTGAAAATGGGGGTATAATGTTTGACAGGTGTATGACTATATGTACATGAGGTGCCAACTTTATGGAGTATATTTCAAATTATTTTTTTTTCTTTGAATGCAAAAATATGCAACCATCTCAAAAATTGGGGAGTTACTTCGGTATAACGTATGCTTTTGGGGAATTGGGGAGTTACAATAGCATAATGTATGCTTTTGGGGATAAGTTTAATTCTATATAGTATCTATTAAGATATTGTAAGGAGATAACACATGCTTTTGGGGATAAGTTTAATTCTATATAGTATCTACTAAGATATTTGTAAGGAGATGAGTATTGAAAATGGGGGTATAATGTTTGCCAGGTGTATGACTATATGTACATAAGGTGCCAAATTTATGGAGTATATTTCAAATTCTTTTTTTTTTCTTTGCATGCAAAAATATGCAACCATCTCAAAATTGGGGGAGTTACTTTAGTATAACGTGTGCTTTTGGGAATTGGGGAATTACAATAGCATAACGTATGCTTTTGGGGATAAGTTTAATTCTATATAGTATCTACTAAGATATTTGTGGTATCAAAAAATAAGCATATAAAATTGTGGGACCGGACCCCGCGTAATAGATTTGACAAAAACAAATACTCCCTCCATCCCACCAGATTCTATACTTTTTTTCACTGCTTGACACGCATTTTAAGGCTCCTGTAAAGTATAGTTCCATAACTTATTTTTAAAATTTTCTTTTTTTTGTATAAAAATTTAACATACCTATTTTTATACAAAAAAAAAATTGAAAAATAAATTATGGAACTATCCTTAAAATGTACCTTAAAATGCGTGCCACGCCCCCGTCCCCCAATGTATACTATCTGCTGGGACAGAGGGAGTAACATTCTTGAAAAAAAGTGTATTTTTTTATGAAAAGATACTTTTAGAGAAAATTTAATCACTGGTATTTTTAAATAAATAAAAACCTTTTCTTTAACTTTTGTGGTCATGAATTGGAGTAAGGAATCATATCAATATTTTGTATTTATTTTATATAAATATTCAGGAACAAAGTTAACTATAATATATTGTAAAGTTTGATTATATTTTATAAGGAAAATTCAAGATTTATATTATCATGATAATTTTTTGGAGGAGGAGGAGGGCGGTGGGGGCCTATGTTATTCAGACTCGGGTACGAAGTTGGAAGTTGGAGGAAGGAGATGAGTATTGAAAATGGGGGTATAACGTTTGACAGGTGTATGACTATATGTACATAAGGTGCCAACTTTATGGAGTATATTTCAAATTCTTATTTTTTTCTTTGCATGCAAAAATATGCAAACCATCTCAAAATTGGGTAGTTACTTCAGTATAACGTATGCTTTTGGGAATTGGGGAGTTACAATAGCATAACGTATGCTTTTGGGGATAAGTTTAATTCTATATAGTATCTACTAAGATATTTGTGGTATTAAAAAATAAGCATATAAAATTGTGGGACCGGATACCGCGTAATAGATTTGACTAAAACAAATACTCCCTCCGTCCCACCAGATTCTATACTTTTTTTTCACTGCTTGACACGCATTTTAAGGCTCATGTAAAGTATAGTTCCATAACTTATTTTTAAAATTTTCTTTTTTTGTATAAAAATTTAACATGCTTATTTTTATACAAAAAAATAAAATTTGAAAAATAAATTATGGAACTATCCTTAAAATGCGTGCCACGCCCCCGTCCCCCAATGTATACTATCTGCTGGGACAAAGGGAGTAACATTCTTGAAAAAAAGTGTATTTTTATATGAAAAGATACTTTTAGAGAAAATTTAATCACTGGTATTTTTAAATAAATAAAAACCTTTTCTTTAACTTTTGTGGTCATGAATTGGAGTAAGGAATCATATCAAAATTTTGTATTTATTTTATATTAATATTCAGGAACAAAGTTAACTATAATATATTGTAAAGTTTGATTATATTTTATAAGGAAAATTCAAGATTTATATTATCATGATAATTTTTTGGAGGAGGGGGAGGGCGGTGGGGGCCTATGTTACTCAGACTCGGGTACGAAGCGTCGGATACAACACATATCCGGGTGTCGGATTCGGTAATTTTGAAAAATTAGGATACGGGGACACTGTCCGAATTTTGGACACGGGAACAGGACACGGCATAATTTAAATTAATTAATTAAATTTATATTAATAAATAAATTATTTTTAATTGTTTTATAATATTTAAATATTATTTTGAGAAACAATGAGCAAACTAATTACTCTTTTTTGTCAAAAGAAGAAAAAAAAACTAATTAGTCTTTTTGAATAAAAGTATTATTACTAACATAATAATAATAAATAGGTTTGACAAAAAAAAGATAATAATAATAAATACAGATATAGATTATTTGTGTGGTGTAAGACATGACAGCTGGTCCAGCTATCTACCTAACAAATGAACCTGGACAAACTCAAGTCCAAATACATTTGTTATACAATACAGTTATACATACACACATCTGTACGTCTTTTCTTCCTCTTTTTCTTATTGTCTTCATTTCTTCAGTCTCCATCCATCATCTTCTTTCATCATCTATTGTCGTTCTTTCCTTTTTATCATTGTATATCCTCTACAAGATGATGAGTCGCTTTCTCCAGCGACCTTCAAATTTCTCCGACGACCTTCAAATTTTTCCGACGACGGAATAGAAGTGTCGGTTTTTCAGATAGCGTATCCGCCCCGTATCTCGTGTCGTGTCTTGTGTCGGGTCGGGTCGACACGGGTACGACGACCGGGAGTGACGGGTCGAAGTAACACAGGTGGGGGCGTTGGAGGAAGGAAATGAGTATTAAAAATGGGGGTAAAATGTTTGACAAGTGCATAACTATAAATACACAGGTGCCAAGTTTACAAGGTATATCTAAAAATCATTTTTGGAATGCAAAAATATACAATTGCAAAAATATGCAAAAATCATGTTCAACCAACGTGATCAGGAATGCATCTATAATACAAGTTTTGGAGGAAATAATGAAAAGGATGTGCTGTACTGGAATGAGGATCTGTTGGGGGTTTATACAGTTCGTAGTGCTTATCGGTTAATTCGAGCTCAAAAGGAATCAGGTTTCTCAGCTGAGAGCAGTGTGGTTTGGAAGCTACTGTGGCGAGTTAAGGCGCCCCCAAAAGTGTTAAATCTTATTTGGCGTGCTGTTAACCAGTGTTTACCAACGTGTGCTAATTTGCAGGTGAAAAGAGTTCGAGTTTCAGCTTTGTGTCCGATATGTAATGGAGAAGAGGAGACGATAATGCATGCGTTGGTAAGCTGTTCTTTTGCCAATCGATGCTGGAGGCAGATAGGTGCAGTTTACCAGGTCAGGGGCAATGTTTCTTTTGACAGATGGTTAAAGATTATGTTTGACAAAACAAAGAAAGATGATCAGGGGGAAATAGTCACATTGTGTTGGAGCATATGGCAGGCCAGGAATCAAATGGTATGGAACAATAAGAAGAGTTCGGTGAATAATGTTGTGTATTTGGCTAAGCAGTATCTTTCAGAATGGAAAGCAGCCCAAGTGTGTTCGACAAAAGCTCTGTACAAGGATATAATTCCAGGGGACGGAGCGAGTTCTTGGGTGAGACCTAAACAGAATACAGTAAAGATATCGGTTGATGCAGCCTTGTTTGCTGAGAGCTCTAAATATGGGATTGGTATGATAGCTAGAGACTTTGAGGGTCAAGTTGTCCAGGGTTGATCTATGCTGTTTGAAGGAGTGGTTCGTCCGGAGGTAGCAGAAGGGATGGCTATCAAAGAGGCCTTGAGTTGGGTTAAGGTAAGTAGTTGGTTTCCGGTTGTGATAGAATCCGATTGTCTGGGAGTAGTTCAGGCCATCCGCAGTCAAGTAGCTATGTTGTCGCCATTTGGAAACATAGTTGAGGAGTGCCGGAAATTACTTGGTGAACTAAACATTGAATTGTTTTTTGTGAAACGATCTGCCAATAAGGCTGCTCACTATATAGCGAGGGAGTCTTATTTTTTCCCAGGTTGAGTTTTTGACAGGAGGTCTGTTCCTGTTGAATTACAGTCCATTTTAGTGGCTGATTTATATGAGTAATGCATTGCTTTTCGTCAAAAAAAAAAAAAATACACAGGTGCCAAGTTTACAAGGTATATCTAAAAATCATTTTTGGAATGCAAAAATATACAATTGTACCAACTAGGAGTTACTTTAGTATAACGTATGCTTTTAGGAATAAGTTCAAATTCAAAATATTTTCAATTAATATAATCGTGAGACCAAATAATAAGCATATATAATCACGGGACCCGTACCGCCTAATAGATTTGACTAAAACCAAACAACTTTTTTTGGAAAAAAAGTGTAAATTTTAATTTAAAAGATACTCTGAGAGAAAATTTATTCCTCAGCTTATACTATCTATACTATATTATTAAAACCGAAACACCAAAAGTTTGATCGGTGATGTACCTACTTTTTGGTGCGTGAATGCCCAAAACACCTAATTTTCAGCAAAAAAATGCTCAAAATACCAATATTCAATAAAAATGGCCCTAAATACCCACTAGATACTCCATTGGTAGTGGAGTATTAGGATGACACGTCACTCCCAAAGGAGTATTAGGAATATATTCCATTATCAGGTCAGATACTTCAGTGACGGTGAATGGGTGAGGAGTATCACCTCTAATACTGCACTGGGTGAGGAGTATCGCCTATGATACTCCACTGCAAATGGAGTATCTGACCGAAATGGATATTTTGGTTAATGTTTTTCAAAATGTGTATTTTGGGCAAATAAACACTAAAAATGAGGTATTTTTATCGTTTTCTCTTTTTTTTGGTACGCTACTTATTCTTTGATACTTGGGCTTTATATTAAAACTCTTTGCAATCTAAGCCCAAAATATAATATAAACACATATTAAAACTCTACTTTAAAAACAAATTTCAAGGGCCTTATTACATATATTCTAACGGGACTAATAGTTTTGCAACCCTATTCTAATTAAAAACACATATGCCTATTTAATTTAAACATATCCTTAGGGCCTACTTATCTTAAATCTTTTTTAATAGGTTCAATTATTTTAATAACCTGTTATAATTATAATTAAAATATTTATAACAATAACAAAATATTAGAAGATATAAATATATATATATAACAAATATTAAAAGTAAATCGTGCTAATATATAATACCATTCAAACTCTCATATACTTATTATTACTAATGTTTGTATTTAGACTAAATTGCAATTTGCAACCCTTTGGTTCGGACCAAAGTCAGTTTGGTACTCATAGTTTGCATAATTGCAGTTTGCATCCCTAAGAATGTTTGGGCGCTACAAATTGCACCCCTTTCGTGTATTTTTACCAAAAACCCAAGGATAATTTGGTAAATTCAGAATACTTAATTACATTTTGATCCCTAAAGTATGAAATATTGCATACATGAACCCTTGAACAAAAACTTTTAAATTTTCATAAATTTTTTCGAATTTTTCTGTGAATCGTTTGGAAAAATTCGGAAAAAATTACGAAAAATTCGAAAAAAATTAGGAAAAAATCGATAAAATTTATTAAAATTCGAAACTTTTTCTTCAAGAGTTCATGTATGCAACATTTCATATTTTAGGGATCAAAATGTAATTAAGTATTCTGAATTTACCAAATTATCAGGGGCAATTTGGTAAAAATACACGAAAGGGGTGCAATTTGCAGCGCCCAAACATTCTTAGAGATGCAAACTGCAATTATGCAAACTATGAGTACCAAATTGATTATGGTCCGAACCAAAGGGTTGCAAATTGCAATTTAGTCTTGTATTTTACATGTATCTACACAAATACATACGCGTATATATAAAGTATTTGATAAAGTCGTTACTTCATCTATTACGGGTTTCTAAGTATTGGCCCATACATAAAATTGCCCTAATATTTTTTACATCATATTAATATTAAAAAATTAAAATTTAAAAGAATAATAAAACAAATATATAAAAAATTGTAAGACCATAAATAAAAAATCATCAAAAATCAAAGGATATAAGCTTGCGTTTTTAAATAAATAAAACCTTTTTCTTTTACTTTTGTAGTCATAAATTTGGATACACTTTTTTTTTTGGGACAAGGTGTAAAACGATTGTGATGCGTAGCAAGTAATCACAAAATATTTTTGTATTTATTTTATATTATTATTCAGGAATAAAGTTAAAGATGATATATATTAAAGTTTGATTACATTACATTACGAATATTCTAGATTACATTATTATAGTAATACTATAAAATGATTTGTTTCCTTAAATATAATTACGGATTAATACTAGAAAGTAATATAGTTAAGGATTAACTTTTGATGGGGTTTTCTTCAAGATACATGTCCATGTGACTCGAGTCGTTAATACAAATTAAACTTAGAGAAAAAACTCTCTTATATTTCATATGATGGAGATGAAGCCTTTAAATAGGCATATACAGGTCTGTTAGTTATTCTGAGTTAATAATAATTCCTAAGAATCAAGGATCGTAATCTCTAAACTAGGAAACATATATTACAACTACTGTACAATAGCTTTTCAAATAATTTCTAATCTGATTCATATTTTCCACATAAATGAAGAACAAAGAATTGACGTGAAGAATTATTTGATGAGTACGAAAAATCTAACATGAATCAAGCAAAACTCTTTGAAGATTTATGCATCAAATTGGCAAAGGCCATACGCCCTCGTATTGCAAAGGAAATGAACGTGACTCAAGCATTATTGTAAATGAGGACACTTTTAAATATGATTCAGATGTACAAATTAGAGATAAAGAACTCATTTCTCCCTGTATTAATGTCCCCTTTCTTCATATACTTGGTGAGTTACAAGTCGAGTTGATTCAAAGATCGTACCATAGGATATGAATGTCAAGGGGTCTTTTGAAATAGTTTAAAACAAATTGAATGATTTTATTAAGTCAACTAAGCACACCATATATCTTAATGGATTAAAAATTCATGTCCAAGGAATCTTATTCGAATATTATGAATTCTTCCTTATTATGAAACAACTCGTTGTCAATTTTTCTAATGGTAGAGCAAGGAATCAGAATCAATTATTATGTATTTATATTGCATTATTATTTTAAACAATGTGAATTATAATTTATTTTGAAATTTGATTACAAACATTAAGAACACTTTAGATTTATAGTATCATGCTAATAGACAAAAAAAATGAATTTTTCTTTCTTTTTCATGTCATGAATATGGTAGTAGATTAATATTGGAAAGTATATAAGGATATGGATTAGTTTTTCTTTTATTCTAAGATTAGTTAAGTAGTTTATCTATATAGCTCATGTAATCTTAAAAGATAGCTAAATATAATGACTAGATGAATATTTTAATAAATCTAAGAATTTAATTTTTTATCTCAAACTTTATCTCAATTTGACTGTCCAGTATTTTGGTTTTGTAAATCTACCGATTTCCATAAAAGCGCACTTATGTGTCACATTGTGTGTACAATTTATATTGGCAAGCTTAATTATTTTAAAAAAAGATATTTAAAATAAGTTGGACCGGTATGAAAATTGATATCCTCATCCCACAAAGATCGAACCACGACAACTTGGTCCATGTTAGGTATCCACATTCCCCAATTTTTTTAATCCTATCCACAATGTTTTCTGGAAAATTCTACAACAATTGTAATACACAGTTAGGTAACTGAAATGATATATTTGATACAAGTTGTATGATATTTGTATATAGAACATGTAAGTGTGTTCGTGTGTATGAAAATCATGGTAATCACCATGTTGCACTTAGATGTCTAATTGCAATGACGGTGGCACCAAGACATCCTAGCGCTCGCACTGGCACTACCATTAGAAATATGATTCACGTTTCAAAAAAGGTTAAAAGAGAGGACTATTTTGGATATTATACTTCTAAATCTTTAATTGTTAATATGTGTAAATACATCTACAACGGTGAATTAAAAATTATTCAAAATACATCTATTTTACTCCAACTTGGAACGACGAGAATATTACAATTATATCGCAAATATTACATTCAACTAACAAACATGTGCAATATCATTGTTTGATGAATTTTTTTAATTTAAAGTAATCGCTAATTACATCATGGTCCAATAATAAAATGGGAAACCCGAGGAAATCCCAAAGTTGGTTTAGATATGCTTAAAAAATGTTAAGCCCGGGGATCTTTGCGGAAATAGCCTCTCTAATCTTCCAAGTAGCAGAAGTAGAGATGGTGCAGGATTGAAAGCCTAAAGAAACTTGAGTTGAGCAATTCTATAGGTTTCGGAAGCCCATTAACTTAATACTAAAAATTAGGAAAGATCGTAATTACCCTTTAGAGTTCAAATTTAATAAGGCAAGTTTGTTTAGTTTTATTGTATATAACAAGTGGGTTTTAGAACTAAGGTAAACTATATGTATAAATTTTACCCTCCATAGCTCTACAAGCTATACACATAGCACATTTGGTTTAGTTTGGTTAAAATATGCTTAAAAAAATAATTAACTTGCATCCAAGAAGTGTCTTCATATTAATCTTCTGGAAACATTTAAATGAGATCTACTCTAGCCAATTGTGGACACAGTTTGATATCAAATGGTACAAATTACAATCCTGAAAATTCATCTTTTCCAAACTCAGCTCTTTCAAGGTCTATAATAACTAAAATCTTGAACACCATTATAAGTAAAGTCTTGAACATCACAAGGAATGATTCAGAATCATAGACCTTCCTCAGTTTCAAAGAAAAGGTTCAGAGATATAATGTGCCTGTTGGGCTTACCTACAAAAGTAACATTTTACTTAAAACTTTTGTTGTAACTTGTAATAGCTTTTTAAGAAACAGCCTTTTTACCCACAACTATGTTACTACCTGTGTAGGGTTTGGATGAATTAATACATAGTGTATAACATACAATTTAAAAAAAAAAAAAACTAGAAGTTGCATATAGTCGGTGTAATATTAATTTTTGTCAAAGTGTGTATCAATTACAATGAGTCTAAAAAAAAGTACCTCCTTACTAAATTTTAGAATTAACTCAATTTGAAATTTATTGGTTGTTATCTGACAAACATATTAAATAACTTAACTTAGACTTGAAAGTTGGTTTCGAGTTGCAAGTCCTTTTTGTCATACAATCTTCACGGTTATTAAGGCTGGTCCAGTTTTAAGTTTTACATGCTCTTATGTGTAGCTACATTTACAGTGGTCACCTAAAAAAGTGAGGATACATACATATTTAAGCTGCTAATGGCAAAACTATTATAATCAGATAACTAAGATACGTAAATCCATTGTTTCTTGGAATTGCTAATTTAAAGTAATCGCCAAATATATCATGGTCACATAATAAAAGAGGAAAGAAAATTACAAATAAGTATCTGGCAAGTTGAATGTTTTTCCCAAACATACCTCGAATACTAGGCTTTTGGATTGTCCAGCTTGATAACTCAACAGGTCAAAACTGGTAACCAACTTCTTCTCCAGGCCTTTGTTAACAGATCAACTTTTCACCCCTATGACACTTAAGATTAGAAAAATAAGGACATTAAGTAGCAGCCAGATTTGGTGACAGTGCCTATCAATGCGACAGTCATACTGCTTTCTAGTATAATCAATCCATTGCTTTCGATGAAAAAGACCCCTATAAAAGTGTCCAAGAAAGTACAATCTATAACTGAATTCTAACCTACTATCAGAAGTTGTAATTTCTATCAGAAGTTGTAATTTATCTCAAAATATAACAATTCAGACTCTGATTGTTGGAAGGGGATTACTGGCTTTCATAATTATGAACGGGAAGTACCTGGCTATATGATTCTCTCCTCCCAGTCCAAATGTTGAGCTAAATTCCTGGAAAAATCCATCAAGATATGCAATCTATTCTGTTTCTGTTTCTTCAGAAGATTTGAACAGATGTTCTTCACTAGCCACTGACACCCCTGAGCATTACTCGGAAATCTTGACATGAACTTATTCAATAATACATCCTCCAGAAAAGCCACCACATTCAGGAAACTTAGCAACTTCTTCAAAAATCTCTCTGACTTGAGTATCTTGAGAACTCTATACTGAGGAATCACTTTATCCTCCATGCTAAACATCAAATAGGATAGATATCTTACTATGCTAATTTTTTTCAACTAAATAGTATTCAAACAGAACAAAACCCCAGACTTCAACTTTCTATCTGATGACCTAAACAAGCCTAACATTCTCCTAAACTTTCAGTCAATCATCCAAAATGTTCAAACAATTGAAACTTTCTAGCTAACCTATCATCCTTAACCGAACTTATGGTATAAAGTGCATGACTCAACAGCCTAGAATCGAGCGAAAACTCATATCCAAAACCTTACCAACATACTCCTTAACATCATTTAAATCCATTGCAAAAAGGCCGAGGTTCTAGCATCGACAATTTATCCCCCACAATCCATCAAACAACACACATCAACCTTCAAACATGTTTCCGAAAAGCTGTTAATTATCCAAATACATGTATGCATCATCAAAATCAAATCTTTATCATTTACAAGAACTTTCTTGAAAGTACCAATACAAAAATCCGCAAAAAGCATATAACTTTGCAAAAAGAACTCACCGAGATCAAAATCCGCAAGACCCTTGTAGGAAGTATAGTAAGAGATTATACCTGAAATCAAGATAACAAAAACAAAATACCAAAAAGATGTTTCGAGGCACGTGAAAACCACGCTATCCTTAAAACAGATAAGCCCCTTCCATGTGGTGCTTGAAGGTTGTTTGTGGCTTCCGTCTCCCAGGATACAACGAAACGAGGTGATCTTAAGCACTAGAGATCCACCTCCTACGAACCGAACAAATACCGCAACTATCTCACAGAAGTAAACCTCGAGCGCTAAGATGAGTATGCTATAATATTATAATAATAATAAAAAAACCTTGAGGGATTTTTTGGTATCCCCAACAAAGATCCAAATGTCTACTTATATAGTAGTAGATAAAGTGTAACTTACAATTGTAATAACTTTGTAACCTCCCTCATAATGGTCAAATAACATAAATCACATTATTATGGGAGTTACAAAATTAAACACATGAGTTACAAATCAAAGAAAATAATATGGACTTAATTTTTATTCAAAATAGTCTAACAATCCCCCACATGAATAAAAATTACTAAATGACTCTTTGACACAGAGATAGAGTGCACGGTAGAAACCAGCATAGGATAGGTAGGCGTACACCCTTGAACCTTCCCTTGTAAGAACATATTTACATTTCTAGAATTTCAGTAGTCGCGTTGACTTCGAACTGCCCTTCTGTTTTGTGAAATGATGATACATCCCCCACTGGAGTCTTTCCCTATATTTGTTCAGTTCTCACTGTTAAGCCCATTTTGGTCCTGAGCTTTAGCCTGGTTCTGTGAGTTTTTCCCAGAATTAGCCCCCACAATTCCTTCTTGAAGCGACCCCACTTCACTCACATAGGTGATCTCTTGAATAATACAAACGTATTATTTGTTCGACATATCGACACATAAGGATCATTAAAAGCATAGCTTAGCCTTACCCAAATTTTATCACTATTTTTCATCATAGGAATGGACCCGGGAGTAAAACCCCCACAGTGATCTCACTAAGTCTTTACAGTTAGGTTGTCCCATTGAACCAAGATCTTGGGATCTCCAGTCAACAAGGTTGGGTTTCCTTTGTATCGACTTTTATTATGGGCTTTAGTCCCATTCCTTTCAATGATTTCTCAACTAACTCTCTTGTTAACCCTTTGGTTAGCGGATCCGCAGTGTTATCTTTTGACCTAATATGACCAATAGTGATAACTCCAGTTGAGAGTAGTTGTCTAACGGAATTGTGTCGACGACAAAGATGTTTCGACATTCCATTACAATCTTTTTCACTATACTCGTGCATCTTAACTTTGGCATATGTCACATTTTGGTAATCACTTTACCAGTCATCAGCTAAGGCTTCAATTCGTCATTGACATTACCAATTTTTAGCGTCCCAAAAATTAGTAATATCAATTTATCTAATTACCAAGTTTAAGCGTCCCTAAACTGGCAACACTCATTCACTAAGTTACCAAATTTGATCGTCCTAAAAAATGGCAACTATATCGTTTATTATGAAGTCATAACATATCGCAACAATATCAAATTTTATATGCCAATTTTCGTATCTATGTTGTTTCAAACAACATAATCACCGAAATACAGATTTTCTGCTCTTGCCTTAGCCAGAGAAACCAAGAAAGACTGTTCCAAAGTTCATTGATGTACTTCTAATTTCACAGTGCCGACAATTTAAGTATCATCTTGATGAACCATATTCTTATAACTCAAGAATATATCATAAAGTAAGTTAGGTCTTCACTTTTGACTATAATCTTTTAATTATCAGTCTGACCTTTTACTTTTCTTTGACCCATATATTTATTTTCTAATTTGAAAATTCGTTTGGGCCCAAATGGCATCTATCTCACAAGAAGATCCATCCATATTTATTAAACACGATTCTGTCACATAGAATCACTTCTCTCATAGAAACACATAATTCTAGTCAATTTCTCTATTGACATCCATTTTCTCATAGGATCATTCCTCTCTATTTATTAACATCCTCTTTTTTTTTCCACAAAGGATATAGAGATCATATTTATTTGAAAAATGTCATATTTCTTTTTCTAACATACGTGTTAGAAATATTAATTTATTGACTTCTTAACTCTAGTCAATTTCTTTACCAGAGAATTCACATAGCTCTCCCAAACTTTGGGTTCTACCTTTAAGCGAATTTTCAGATAATTTTGGACTTAGAAATCTTTCCAAGCCTTTTGCTCTTTCTAGGTTCGACCTCATTTCATCCAATAACTCATAAGTTTATTCGGATAAATTTTAATTATCGATCTACAAGGAACTACTAGCTCATCAAAGAAGCATTCGTAGATTCCGTAATTGCATTTAATGATCTCACAAATTAGATTCATCTGCATGCTACAAGATATCATTAGACTCAACGTTGTCTATATATCCATCCCAAATACCTCAGTTGGTTTTGGATCTCTTTTTACCTTAATAGGTATTAGTATCATGACATCTTCAAGATACCCCCACATTTCGAATATTTCTAAGAAAGTCAAAATGCATTCCAAAACTAATAGGAACCAATTATTTCCTTTCATAAGAAAGATTACTCCATTCTTCTAATGCGAGTAAAGTGTAGTGTCCTCACAAAATTTACCCAGTGAACATTCACCACCAAAATCACCAATTACCATCTTAATTTTCTATATTAAGTTGGTTTTCAACCTCAAGCTTATAGAGTATTTCTTTTCTATAATGCTTCATTTTATACTCTTTAACGAGTACATGTAATCAATGTATTACTATCAAGTAATCACAAAACTTGTTACCGCCTCTCACTAGAGCAGGTTCACGTTAATGTCATGTTCAAAGAACTTTCTTTATTCTTGAAAAATTCAACTATAGATTTTTTTTCCCAAATTTCAATTTGGTTCACAAGAGAACCTAATTTTCTGACTCACCAACCAGTACAACCAGAAGAGGTTCGAGGAAGAACATAAACTTTCAATAAACCCACATTCAGTTATCCTTGATCTACTGATGCGTTAGGGTTAACAACATTCTGGATTTCTCCAAATTTCAGCATACATAGCTGATCGCAATGTTACCGTATTAGGTATCACTTGGACTATCATAATAGGCTCGTGTGTCAATCTCGTAACAGATCGACACCAACACGAGAAACAGTGCCGTATTAGGTATCACATGGATCACCATAATAGGCTCGTGTGTCACTGTCTCAACAGACCGACACCAACATGAGATATAAGAATTTTCTGGAGGAACGAATCCATTCGTGAAAATATAAATCTCATGTCGACCCAAAACCTGTACTCAATAAGTAACAGGCCCGTTAGGTTTTTAACGTCTCGAACCGTTCAACCAAGATTGATATTTCTAGAAAAATTCCTTGCAAACAATCAACAAACGATTAAAATGTAACTGAGCTAATAATATTTGCAATTAAAATCATTACTTAATTTCACAACCGTACCGATGATTTAATTAATAATCATAATTATTTAACTCAACATATCTTGGTACACTTTCACGACGAGTCAAATATGTCATTCATTAATATCCCAGCACAATCATAATATTAACAAGACATTTAAATAACTCGACATTCAAATAAACCGCTAAAGCAAGCTGACAATCACCAATTTTATTTTATTTTTTTCAAAAAAACAAATTTACCATGTACAGTTATCAAACACATCAAAGCTATTTTTTTTTTCTCCTCAAGGAAAAAATAACAAAATCCACTAGCTTGATATTAAAATAGGGATTATATTTTTCCCGAATTAAATACATCAAATTTGATACCTCCATAAATAATTAATTCCCAGGGGTTGGAGGGGTCACAGCGGTCCCACTTAATAACCAACTCCTAGACAGAATTATCTTCTATCAATATCAAAAAATAGTATGTCCTTCCAGAAAAATATTTCCAAAATAATATATATACATGTATATTTGTCCAAATTTTTTTTTTTTTTACAAAAAAAAAAAACCATAATCAAATTAGCACATTTGATTCACATTAATATATTCATAATCTCCATCGGTTATGAAACAAAATATTAAAATTTTTAATGACAATAAATATCATAACATCCATATTAATGCATATCACACATCATATCAGTTACAAAAAAAAAAAACTGATTACCATAAATAAATTTTAATGCCAATAAATACCACAATTAACATATTGCTAGAGTGGTAAGTGTGCGACTCCCCCATGTAAGAACATATTATATCATGGCATCATATTTAATTCACATGAAATTATATATATATTTTTTAAACTCATACAACCATAAAGACATGGTACAAACAACCGGGCTCCACAAGTGAGTCAAAAAAAACATGACAGGCATTAAACAATTTATAAAGGCAAAATTTGACACAAATTTATGAAAAGAAAAATGACAGGAGAGTAAAATTATAACAAACCTTTTTTCTTTCCTTTAAACAAACATGCCATGAAGTGCAACAATAATATGTACCAAGTAAATCACAAAAACCATTTAATACACATTCACGAAAACTTCAAAATTACCTAACCATAATCCAGCAAAACAATGTAAAACCACTTTTGTTCTCATAAAATATATGCATTTAAGAACTCATTTAGAAGATTAAGCAATTAAGAAGGGGTTAAATAATGAAGCTTAAGAAGGCATATTACTAGGCATTTATAAAATCAAAGGCAGAAGACATAAAAACGCACATCTACAAAATCATCCGCATAGCAGGATAGTTTAGAATAAAACTAGTATCACAAAATATACTACATGCAAGATTAATTCTTGGAGGTACTACATAAAAGTTACATATTCGGCAAGCATGGAATGATGATTAAACACGTTACTCTAACACTCTCATAATAAACAGTACATGCATGAACAGTCCAATCAGCAACAAGAATATCACAACATACATAACACTATGAAAGCAGTTGCAAATTAAAATCCCTATACTCCAAAAAAAAAACCAAACAAATTAGTTTATGGGCTAAACCAATTCATATGAATTATGTTATCTGTTTTAAGTTTGTAGGAAGTATAGTAAGAGATTATACCTGAAATCAAGATAACAAAAACAAAATACCAAAAAGATGTTTCGAGGCACGTGAAAACCACGCTATCCTTAAAACAGATAAGCCCCTTCCACGTGGTGCTTGAAGGTTGTTTGTGGCTTCCGTCTCCCAGGATACAACGAAACGAGGTGATCTTAAGCACTAGAGATCCACCTCCTACGAACCGAACAAATACCGCAACTATCTCACAGAAGTAAACCTCGAGCGCTAAGATGAGTATGCTATAATATTATAATAATAATAAAAAACCTTGAGGGATTTTTTGGTATCCCCAACAAAGATCCAAATGTCTACTTATATAGTAGTAGATAAAGTGTAACTTACAATTGTAATAACTTTGTAACCTCCCTCATAATGGTCAAATAACATAAATCACATTATTATGGGAGTTACAAAATTAAACACATGAGTTACAAATCAAAGAAAATAATATGGACTTAATTTTTATTCAAAATAGTCTAACAACCCTAATCTCGAAAAATCTCAATTTCAGGTCTAAAAGGGGTGTCAATGTGGGAAAATACAATTTGTGGGGATTACAATGATAGAAGACAGAATGTGGAATGGAAGAAACCAAGAATTATCAAGAAAGGGATACCTGATTTCGGGGTTTTCGAAAATGGTTGCATGAGAATCAGAGATACAACTCTGGGTTTTGAGAAGGTTGATGATTGAGTTAACTGATTGAAAGCTCAAGGGTTGAATGGTGTGGAAGATGAGGGTGTGGGTGTTGTAGCTATGAAAGAATATATAGTATGGGATCATTGTGTTTGTAATAGGTGAATCTTCTAGTCATCATTTGAGTTGCTGATACTACCAAACTAGTACTACATTTAAAGAACCTCTGTTTTCTTGTCTTTTGTTCTTGCCCTTTGGTTAGACAGTTCCCCAATGCGCTGGGTTAAATTTTAGTTAGGTAAAAATGATCAAATCAGCATTTTTCTACATATGCTTTCATGTCTCTTGTGGTGTATTGTGTTATAATTTATAAATAGGATTTAACACTGTTCGTATTTGTTTTTTTACTTCATATATGTGAAATAAAAAAGCATACAAATTCACATTATTATATTATTGTAACAATGAAATAATAAATATTAGGAGGATCACTAATAGCGTCTAAATTTTATTAAATTGAGGGATTCTATCCCTGTCGTTTTTTTGCAGGGATGAGCATAAAAATCCGAAAATTGGATAATTCGATTTTTCGATTCGGTATTCGGTTAACAAAAATCGGAAATTAGGATATTCGATCTGAAAAAATCGGACTGGATATCCGGATCCGATCCGATTTTTAATATTTATTATAAAATAATTTATATATTTAATAAATAATGAACTTATTGTAGATAAATAATTCAACATTGAAGATATTAAATTAAGTAATGAATTATCAATAAAAATTAATGAATTTATTGTGTATCACCTAAGTTTAAAAGTATTTTAGGTGTAAAACGTAAACATGGATGTACTTAAATGTAAATTTATAAATACAACTCCATATATTTATATATGAAAATTTCGTAACCTCGTGTAAGTTTTCTTAAATCAACCTTGATAAATATTTTCTCTTACTTAATCATTTTATCCAAAATGATTGATTAAGAAGTTATAATATTAAAAAAAACAAAGCAAATTGAATAATATTTTCTTTTAATAATATTTTTCTCATAAAATTAGGAATTTGAGAACCAGAGTGCTACTACCTCTATTTCGTTTATATTGGACATCAATCAAAAAGCACGTATTGAGCAATAAAGTGAAAATTGTCAAACTTATTCCCAATTGTTTGCATACTTTGAAAAACATAACATTATTAATACTTAATTTGAATTATTTAGGAAATGTGACTCTTACTTTTGGGACATGCAAAAAAAAGAATTGTGGCTCATATAAACGGGACGAAGGGAGTATAACTTAAAATATATATATAAGAACTCGTTAAAGAAATGAATGATAGTTTGTGATAAGTTAAAATAAAGCTAGGAAAAATTGAATATTCAAATTTTAAAATATGAGATGATGATATCTAAAATTTTATTAATTAATTTATCATTTGTAAAGTTAACGATAATTTATTGAAAATGTAATAAAATACATTTATTTATAGAAACTAAAATAAATTTTACTTTTTTTTACGAAAAAATAAATTTTGCTTAATTAGTTTGGATTCGGATAATCCGATTTTTGATCCAGTTTAAATGGACATTCGAATTCCGGATATCCGGTTAAACCGAAACCTGAACCGGAATAGATTTTTCATAATCCGAAAAATCGGATATCCGATTTTGCTCACGCCTAATTTTGTGTAACAAATTTTAATTATTTTTTTCCGCTTTGGCTGGTCTCTTCAAACACAACTTTTTTAACATCATGATATTTTTAATTTTTTTAATAACTAGAATTTTCAATGATAATAGGTTGGTAACACTTCAGGACCAAAGTCTCGAAGCCCAACCGACCAAAACCCTATAGAAGGGGTACAAATGACGCATGTCCCTAATTCGTTCCTAATGGGGGAGAGCGAGAACAAAGTCCTAGAGATTGCATACAAGCTAGACAAAAGGAGAGACTACAAAGAAACTACGAAATAAACTGAATCGGAGTAGGTCCAGGCTACTCGATCGACTTCCCCACCATTCACCGACACTTGGTCTTGAGCAGCCACTATTACACCAATGGCTTTCATAGCAGCAAAACCTAAAACCCTACCTTGCTCGTCCACTAGAATAGGAGAGATTTGCAGCTGCGAAATAGGGGGACCCAAGCCCATGTCAAGGACCAGCTTCTCTTGGAGCCTGCCAAATGGAACATGCACAAAATACATTGAAGTCCAGTTGTTGAGGCCCACTACAGCAAGATAATGAGCTGCTCTGTTGGATAATTTTGGTATATACTTGATGATGTTCTCCCACTCCGGGTTGTAGTCGAAAAGTTTCTTGATCTGCTCTACTATCCATACGCAGGTCCTGTTTCCCCTTCCATCCTGCCTAGTCACTTCAAAGAAAAAGTTAAAATTATCAGTTTCGAGAAGAACCATTTCATTGTTAGGTAGCCTTGCTTGGTTGAGACCGAGATGGATTGAGTGGCTAGAGGGGATAATCCACGCATAGTGCCTGTTAGCGCTTTGACCATTAGGCCACGATGGTCACGAATGATATTCCTATCCCATTGGAGTTGCCATTGAACTAGCGAGAAGTGTGGATAACATGAACATTGATTTTGAACTGTCTTCTGGGAGGAGCCTTCCAAGTGTAATAAGCCATAGTGTTGAGTTGGTGTGTTAGAGAGAGTGCTATATTACGAAGAGTGAAGTAAGTTGTAACTTATATATAACTTGAAACTAAGAAATCTTGTAAACTGTTAAAAGTAGAGCAGATATGACGAGGTAAGGTGTTGTAAGGCGCATCCAAAAGAAATAAAGTTGTATAGAGAGTTGTAAAAGTGTTAAGGGTTGGAGTTAGAGGAGGTGTGAAGCATGGGGGTGTTGCACCGTGGTGTCAGGGAAGTATAGAGTATCAGAAAGGAGGCATGATAAAGTGAAGGGGGTGAGGGAGAGCTATAGACTGGAGTACAGAGTGTGATGTCTAGATCTCAAAGTTGGATAAATAAAACAAAATAAGGCGAGAAAAATATGGACAAAACCTATCGGCCCCAAATGGTGTTGGGCCTATTGAGGCCTTGTTTGGCAAGAAAGTCTACCCCTACATCCCGACACACTTAAAGTTGTGACATCTAGGGATGTTATCTTTGATGAAACATCATCTTATTATGTGCAGCCTATACTAACACATATTCCAGATCCTTCAAACAATGAAAATGAAGATGTCATTGATAAATCAAATCCTTCAAGTCCAACTACAGCCCACGATGATTCTGCTAGTGAAAGTGAGCCAATTCATGAAGAAAATGAAGAAAATGATGGAACTCAAGAAAGTGATCAGCCGCCTCGAAGATCACAAAGAGCACACAAGAGGAATGAAAGATACAAGGACTACACTATATGAGCTGATTATGATAAAATAACAGAATGTTTCTTTGTTAGCCCATTTGATGAATTTGAACCATCGGCGTATGAAGAGGCTAAAGGCAATCAAAATTGAAAAGTTGTTATGGAGGAAGAAATATCAGCACTTCATAAGAATGAGACATGGGATTTAGTTCCTAAACCTAAAGGAGTTAAGCCGATTATGAAGAAGCTTTCAGTCCAGTTGCAAAGATGATGTCCGTTCGAGCTATTTTATCCATGGCTGCCTCAAAGGTATGGAAACTTTGGCAACTAGATGTGAAGAACACATTTCTTTATGGAGACATTGATAGGGAGATTTATATGGAGCAGCCTTTGGGGTTTAAATCAAAGAATTTTCCAGATTATGTATGTCGGCTCAAGAAAGCTCTTTATGGTCTCAAACAAGCACTGTGGGCCTAATTCGGAAAAATTGCTCAATATTTAAGCTTTTGTGGTTATGCTTCCTCAAGTGTTGATGCAAGTTTATTTATAAAGAAAGATTTAAAGGTGCACGTTCTTGTGTTATTTTATGTCGATGACATGATAATAACCGGTAATGATGAGAAAGAAATAAACAGGTTGAAAGATGAACTTGCCATCCGGTTTGAGATGAAGAATCTAGGAGAACTGAAGCACTTTCTCGATTTGGAGGTATCAAGGTGCAAGGAAGGTATTTTTGTTTCTCAAGGTCAGTATACTAAAAAGATCCTCGAGAAATTCAAGATGATCAATTGCAGACCAGCAGCTACTCCAATGGAGCAGAATTTGAAATTAAGAGCTAATGTTGGGAAAGAGCTCAAGAATGGAAAAACATATCACACTTTGGTGGGAAGCTTAATATATTTGACTATTACTAGACCGGATATTTCATTTTCGGTTGGAGTTGTTAGTCAACTTATGCAAAATCCAAGGAAGCCACATCTGAATGCAGCAAATAGGATCCTTTGTTATCTTGAGTATACGATGAAATACGGGCTGATGTATAAAGAAGGCGCGGAGATTTTTCTTAGTGGATTCACCGATGCAGATTGGGCAGGTGATCCTTCCTCAAGACATTCTACATTAGGCTATACTTTTGACCTTGGTTCAGCTGCTATCTCTTGGTGTAGCAAGAAGCAAGCTACTGTAGCGTTATCAAGTACAGAGGCAGAGTATAATGCTGCTACACTCGCTGCACAAGAATGTGTATGGTTAACGAGACTGATCGATGACATTTCTCATTCTAAAATGGAACCAGTTGAGCTATATTGTGATAATATGAGTTCGATTCGCCTAGCCTCAAATCCTGTTTTTCACGCAAGGACTAAACACATTGAAGTGCGCTATCATTTTAAACGGGAGAAAGTGTTGCAAGAAGAGATTGATTTCATCAAAGTTGATACAAAAGAACAACTTGCTGATATATTTATGAAGGCATTACCTAAGGCGAAGTTTGAGTTTCTTAGAGCACAACTTGGCTTGGTATCCGAAGTTCGCACAAATGGGGAGTGTTGAAAGATTGTGCAGAACTTCTAGAAGGTTCTAGAATAATTAAGAAGTTAAGTAAGCAGTCATGGTTCATGCACTAGAAAGTTCCAGTACTTTTCTGCATTTCATGTACTAGAAAGTTCCAGTACTTTTCTGCATCTATTAATCATCTAGAATCTTCTACTGCTACTAAAAAATGTACTCAGTAGATTTGTATCAAATTAGTGTTCAAATTTTAGAATAAAATTAATTATAAGCATTTCTCTCAAATAACCAGCAGTGTTGTGTGTGTGTTCTGTGCTATTTCTACCTAGTTACTTAATTCTGATCCTGGGTCTGTAGTTAGTGTGTCTACTGTAGTTTGAGAGTGTCCATAATTCTCTCAACAATAATCACCGTAAGTAAGACACACACTCTCGGTCTACCTCCAAAAAGTTACAGATGGCCATCAAAATGTTGTCAACCTCAATAGAAACCATGCCAATACACTAGACATCTCTTGTCAAACTCAATGTAAACCATGCCAACATATTAGACATCTCCTAATTCATACACAGATGCACTAAACCTGTTAGAATGTGCACTCCGGTGTCTAACTAATCAGTTACTTATACATATGCTCTTCTCTAATTTAGTTTCCACAAATTTCTCAATCTAATTTCCTACGGGGAAAATTCATCCCAAATCACCATCACTAATAACTAACAAGACAAAATGCAACATTGTAAAACATTCCAAATATTGTGGTAACACGAAACAAGTAGTAACCTTAATTAGCAAATGACCGAAATCCGTGCCAACATATATTAGACATCTCTTAATTCATACACAGATGCACTACACCTGTTAGAATGTGCTCTCCAGTGTCTAACTAATCAGTTACTTATACATATGCTCTTCTCTAATTCAGTTTCCATAAATTTCTCAATCTAATTTTCTACGGGGAAAAATTCATCCCAAATCATATTGGCACCCCTATTAGATTGTGCACACCTGTCTCTAAGAGCATCTCCAACAGCGGTGCCTACAGTGGTGCCAAAATGTGACGTAACACTCTCTGGTGCCTCCTTGTGGGAGTTACAAGAGTGCACAAAGGGTGCCAAGAGAAGTTGCCAACTTTCTTGGCATCCCCTCTAAATGGATAAAAAAAACAAGTCGCAAAATGGTTAAATAAACAAGTCGCAAATACTTGTACTAAAAATATATATTACACTTAATAATACCTATCTTATTGCATCTAGTTTTTCTATAATTTAATTAGGGACCATTTAGGCACCCTTATATAGGGTACCATCTACTATAGTAAGTAGATGACGAATATGACATGTATGGATAAAAAAAAGTACATTATTTATAATGAGTTGGACAGGTTTGGCACCCCTAAAGGGCGACCCTTTTGGAAATGCTATATGTAATCAATTACCTCTAAAGATGGTCTTATCTAATTTAATAATAACAAGCTTCTGACCATCATCTCAAAAATAACAAGACAAAATGCTTAAACGTCAACAAGTCAAGTCGAGTCGATGGAGGTCTAGCTCGTCGACTAGTCTCTGACTAGTTCATAAATTAATTATAATTAAAAATTATGTGGTTTCCCACAACAAAAGTCCAACATCCCACACCCAAATGTATATGAATTACAAAATAGATATGTTAGTTACAATCATCATTTCCCCCCCTTCCATTTACACACATATATAAGCTGAGTCAATGACTATGTACACAACCTTTACAAACATGTATACTCAGTTTTAATCGATTTATAGTTTTATACATACATAAACATACACACAAATATTAGCATGTTGATTGTTGTTGCTGTTGGGTGGGTTTTTAATTATTTTCCAGCACAAAAAATTGGCAATATAATAAAAACAGGTTTAATTTAACAAAGGTGATCATGAATAGATTACTGATGTCGGAAGAGGATGAACAAATTTCGGGCCATCAAAAAGTTGATGCCACACACATGACCCGTCCTAGTAATAAGCGGTCCTCCTTCAAGAACCTGATATATTAATATTAGTGAGCAAAAATATGCATATCAAGAAAAAAAAAAAGGTCACAAATATAAGAAAACAAAAATCAGAAAGAAATGAGTGCATGCATACAGATCACCCCATGTAAACTAAGCATTACATTCCTATTAGAAATATTAGAAGTCCTATTAATTGGACAAAAATCCTACCGATATGGATATAATGTATGCAAACCTTACTTTATAACATCATCACGCACAAACTCATGCTAGCTTATGGCATCAAATATAGACAATTTACAGGTGTAGAATTCCCTACCTAAAGCAACTACAACTCATTCTTCAGTCTATATATTGCGCTCAACAGGTTTGAGTGTGGCATCTGAGTTCACTTTTAGAGTTACTATGTTGTGGTAATAATCAACATAGTCCTCTTCAGCCAAAAGAATTTTTCCATTTGCGAGTCGAATAGCAATCTGAAAGTTGAACGACAAAATACAATAGCAATGAAATTGATAGCAAGAGAATCAAAAAATACAAAGTAAAAATATAAATTTTCAAACGGATGACAAAGCCAAAATTGAAAATTAGTGTGTGCATAGGGTTGAGACGAGGTTAATACTTAATAGCTTAATTAATGGTAATAGGTTAATTAATGGTGATCAGGACTTTAGGGAAGACATGCATAAAAAAAGGACGGGTATTATTTTTCCTGGCTAATTAAAAAGGAGGTGCACGTACATAATAATCATCTCGCTTTCCAGGAAACCTCATTACTTTTGAGGAAGTAAGAACGGTAGCTTTTTTATCAGAATCATTCCAGTCAATGATGAAGCCCGAGCAATCGAGATACCTTTTGATCCCTAGGAATAAACCAAAAAAGTCAATAAACCTCTTATTTATGTAGTGTAGGTAGACAGACAATGAATGAAGAGATTAATCAAACTTATCACCACCGAAACAGAAATTACGGAAGGCGCGACTTTCATAACTATAGAGCTCAGCTCCTTATCCTTGTTAGACAACAATCTCCATTTGCAATGAAGATCTAATTTAACAAGAAACGACAAGTATTTTAGCACTAGTATTCGACATGGAATAAACAATTAAATAAGAAATTAATTAATTACCATGGGGGCACAACTTGGGTATGGTTTTTCCTAGAGCAGAAAAGTTGTAGTATTTTTGAATACCTAGAAAGTTACATATCATCTTAGGGTTTTAAATAGACTTATTATATTTAGATTTAAAAGAGTTAAAAGATTCCCTTACTTGACCAAAACTTGGAGAAATTTTATTTCAACCAGTCAGGAGGATTACATATCATCTCAATAGTTGGTCATGATTAACCATCATCATCTTCATCCTCCATACTTTGCCAAGGTTCAACTTCAACTTCATCCTCTATCATCGAAACTTCATTCTTTTTCGTACTCTCTATAATAAAATAACAACTAGCGTAAAAATGTTAATTTCTTTTACTATATATATTAAAAATGTTATTTGAAACCCGAGTTTGTTGTGCTTTTGAGATAAATATACGAAAAAGTATGGACATGGAGTATTTACATAGGATATGACTCCTTTTATGACATGGAATAATGCATATTATTTATTTTACTGTTTACAAAAAATATGAAAAATGAATCATATTGATGGCATATTTCGGGGGTTGGAGCAAGGATACAAGAGGACAGTAACAAAGATATTTCATCGAGGGTGAGGTCCATCAGGGTGGAGTGGTTTTGCTGTTTGTGTTGACTCGTGTATTATTATGAATGTATCTCATCCGGTTAATCAGTTATCACATGAACAGATTTATGCTATAAACGGAATTTATGTGAAATTTTTCAGGGACAACCAAGAGTATGATGCGTGTGCACTTGGATACAATTTTTCTTTAGATTTGCTCATATTGCGGTAAAAATACAAGTAATGTATGTATACTAAATTTTACCGATGCACACGCATTCACTGAGGTTTGACTTTCGACCACATTAGAGGGGTATCCACAGTAGAGGAGATAGTAAATGAAGAACCTGAGGTTAGGGTGGCTGACACAGTTAATGAGCAAGTGAATGATGAGTTCTACACACTTGAAGAGCTAGATGCAATAGAGAATTCATCATTTACCTTCATGGCTAGGAAGTTTCCAAATATCAGATTTAAAATGAAACAACCATTCAAGGTAAGGCCACAGAATCATTCATTCAGCAAAGGCAAAGCCCCTCACAGTCAAACAAAAATAAATTCAAAACTGATTATGTGGATAATATATATATATATATATATATATATATATATATATATATATATATATTTATATATATATATAATACAAACTTTTCTTAAATACAAAATTACAAACTTTTTTTGTTCAACACATTTAGAATTTCGGTTCAACATCATTTATCAAATAATTTGAAATTTTATTGAATACATTTATATTCATTATTCAATATCCTTCCGGGGTTCACCAATATCAAAAATAAGGCATAAAAATAATAAATTTTATTTGTTTAATATAGAATATATTGAACTTTAGTTCAAAATTTGTTGAATAAATATTATATAATTCTCAATTCCCCAATACCAAATTAGGATGTAGAAATATGAAATAATATTAATTTAATACAATTTTCTTCATTCTATCATTGTAGAATTATTTTATATATTTGGATTTAACACAAGTATAACCATTGTTCAATAGATGATGTTGAACTCAAGTTATGTACTTGTTGAACATCCTTTATAAAAGAATTTCAACTTTTCGTAAAAAGTGTTGCAAATATGTTTTTATTAAATTATTAAATGTTATAAACATATTTTTGTTTCCAGTTATGCGTATTCAATAAAATTTTAATTATTATTTAATAAATGATGTTGAACCGAAGTTGAAGTTGTATATGTGTTAAACAAAAAAAAATTGTATGTTTGTATTTTAGAAAGCTTTTACTAAAACTCAACCCTATATATATAGGGAGTTATTCCAATGAGAACTCAGTGGCAATTTTGTAAATAAATTAAACCGTAAGGGATATTTACAAATGACGATTCGTATAAGAAAAAAAAAAGATTACGAACACTTTTTTTTTCGCTCATGCATACAATAACCTTAAGTCACTATTCCAAACTTCTTGAAAACTCCATTAACGATTAGAAACCACTAATTTGAAGCCATATATTGTGTCCCTATCATTATAGCACACGATATTTTTTCCCAATTCGGATCGCAAAGATTTTAAGATATCAATCACTAAATATTAGGTGCTTTTAATATTTTTCATTGAAAATTAGATGAATTGATACACTAATATCACTAAATTGTTAATGAAATTGACTATGTCAACACAAAATTCACAATATGTGATATATAATTTATATTTACATGTTTTCAATACTAATTCCCTGGTGTTTTGGTATTACCTCATGATTTTTGTATAGATTCTAGGATTTCAAGACTTGGAAATCACTATATTCTAAATAGATGATTCAAATGGAGAACATAGTATACCTCACTTTTTGTTGAAAGAAATATATGTCACCGATATTGTTCTTTTTAGTGATTTAGGTAGGTTAATAATGAAATAGTTTTGATTATCAACTTTATTTGTTCATGGAAGATGTAATAGTAGGTTGTGATACATATTTTTGGTGATCTAGTCATACAAAATGGTAATTTGTCTTTATAGATTATATATCTTTATATAAAATGGTATTCTTTAATTTGGAAATTGGTTGATTTGTTATAATAGTTCGTTTCACTTGTTCATGGAGGATATAAGTGTAGGCTTGTAATATATATTTTTTTGGTGATCAATATGAAAAATGATGATTTGCCTTTATAGTGATATATATTCTTAGATAATATGGTAATTTGCCCTTATGATAATATTTTTAGTGATTTCATTGTGGAAAAGGTTATTTATTTTCATAGTTAGACTCATATGTTAAGGGAAATATAATTGTAGGATTGTGATACTTTCTTTTGGCGATTAATAGATATAGATGGTGATTTGATTTCATTGTGATATATACGCCCTCATGAAGCAACTCCATAATTATCTTTCCAAGTAGTACAAGTGTATATATGTTGGTGTAATCTCAATTTTTAGTTTCACGATGAAGGTCAATCTTTGAGGTTGGAACCTCAGATACTAGTTTAACATGTGATGATACTTCGAATCAGTGATCTGCCACAGAGTAGATAGAAACATTCTTGTTTCATATTTTTCAGGTTTGGGATGAGTAAATCGTTCTTTTGTGACCAATAGTAGTGACATGGTTCCAGATATTTATGTGCTTCATGAGTGCCTACAATATATTATATATCTCAATCGCTACACTTTTATTTACAAGTTTCTATTGTGATGTGATCGTATTGTTAGAATTTTACTCATCTTACAAGTTCTGAAGGTTTATGTCTTGTGCTTCACCGTGCATAATCAGATTCGTAATTTGAAAAATTCCCAGAATTTTCGAATTGCCGGTATTATTATCTTTGATCTAGATGATTATGACACTCATGATCATGCTTCTGCATGGTTTCAATCTGTCCAAATTTATTTAAGTGGTGTATTTTATCATTTTTCTATCAAAAGTGTTATAGAGGTCTGATGGATTTACCAAATAGTGATTTTTATTTCTAATGGGTAATCGTACTCTTTTCATTTGATAGAAGCTACATTGGCACTACTAATGTTTCTTTCGATTCATTTAATCATAATATGGATTTCTGCGAGGACAATTCTAGGATGCTATTTTATTAGATTACATTTGGTTGTGCCAAAATGTGTCGAGATAGGCTTGGTAGTTGGCAGTCGATTCATTTTGAAAATCCATGATCCAATGTTCTCTATTCCTTATTAGAGGATTTTTTTTATTGCAATTTTGGTGGTTTGCCAATGTTTGACAATATCTATGATTTTTTGTCTTTTTAAAAATCATGACTATGGTGTTAAGGTATGTAATTAGGCAATCTCTGGTCCTATGTTTCTAGTCATCCTATGTTTCTAGTCAAAAAGTTTTGGTATTGGTTTCTGATGTGTTTCTATAAGTTTGGTGCATGATCGACAATTTTGTTAGTAAGATCTCAATTCGGATAAAACTTCTCCAATAAAATAAATGTGACTGTTAACACAAAATCACGCAAGCGCACGTGGTCACAAGTAATATAGATATAAGTCAAGTTCATTCCCACAGAGATCAGGTTTTTACTTCAATTTAGTACCTATGCAACAATGTATGGTTTTAATTCACTGCTAAGACAATTAACAAATTGGGGTTGATTAACTAAATTAAACTAAGATGCAAATTATAAAACTAAGAATTAAATTAACTAATAAAATTAGAAATCGAATTACTTATGAGAATAAAAACATGGAACTCTAACTTCATTATCTACTTCACTTAGAGTTGATGCCTTTAATCAATACACATGTGGGTTTTGATATCTGATCGGAAAACACGAAATAAGTAAAAGTTACCTCTCGGTATACTAGTACCAAACTACACATGCATCCACAAAAGAGATAGAAGATGGGTAGACACCAATTATGTTTAGACCCTATATCTCCATAGAATTTGAAAACATAACGGTTTAAGCACAAGTTATCCACATAGATCACATAGGGCAGCATAATATCTCTATTCATGCCACAAATCATGATGCTAAAACATCAACCTATCCTATGCTAGCATGGCAAGTTCTAAATCTCAAGATCCACTCTCGCTTCACAAGAGATTAACAATTCAATTTAGATGTTAGCTACGCATCTAAAAGCATTAAGATTAACCATACGAGGATATCAAGAATTCACCACAAGTAATCTTTAAAGCAATCAAACTACTAAGCTGCATAGATAACTCCGTTAGAATCCCATGACAACGATTAGCCCATAATTGAACCGTTCATCGTCATGGGATTTGATGAAAACATGATAATAAACAAGATATGAATAAAAGAAGTAATAATATTAATAAAACAAAAGTTGAGAAAACAAATCTATAATCCAAAGTAACACAAAAGATGAAGTAGATCTAGATCCGTTGCTTGTCACGAGCGTTGAATCCTTCTCTCCTTTTCTCCCTTGCAGATCTAAGCTGGTTACAATAATAAAACTATGATACAAATTACAATGCTTAGATGTGTTTTTATAGGCTCTAGATTTCTTGCCCAGCAAGAATTTATCTTCTATTACAATTAGAATTCAATTAAGGTTCTAGAACCTGCCCAAAATACGATTAGAACTTAAAAAGGGCAAAACAGTAATTTCCCTGCTCCCAACATTCTGTTTGTCGTGCTTCCTGCCCCCACCACGCGCAAATTGCACGTGCAACACCTGTTCCATGTTGTAGAAAATCTCCCAAGCTTCGCGTGGGCAGTAAGATCGCTGAAAACGGACTTATAGGACTCCAGATATGGCCAAAACAGTGTAAGTTGCGCAGCCTTCCCAGAAAATCCGAATTTTAATCAATTAAATCTCCAAAAACGATAGAAGCATCAACCTTAATCAAAATTCTCGTAAATCTGCACAACTAAGCAAAACACATCAAAACTACAAGAAACTTGAGTCCAAGACAATCAATTTAAGCCGATTTAGAATGCTCCAAGTGGATATAAAATCCACTTATCATTGACGTCCCAAATTCTGGGTCCAGATTTGGTGCCACAAATTAAAACAAAGAAATATAACTTAATTACACAAACGATCCCTCAACAAGGATCGATCATAGGTCATGGTATGAAATAAGAGTCTAAACTATACAAACTATTACAACATCTCTTTCCGATCTAGATACAATCTACTATACCATTAAGTCTCTCGCTTAGTCCAAAACTGAGTCCGTCCATGCTAGCTCAGAATTCTATCTTAAATAGAACGCTTTGCCACACTCGCTCGTATTATAAGACGTAGACATACCATTCTTAAGCCTAGCTGAAAGGTTAGATGAATAAAACAAGAGTGAGCCAAAAACGCTCAGCAAGTGTATAGTGAAGCAACAACTTCTAAATAACTGTTGTTAAATAGAATCAATGGTAAACTTATCTCAGAAGAGTAAATCAATTTCAGTTTTAAAGCATTTATCTCTTTAAATCATTTTTAAAACTGATTGGAGTTTATACATGACAACAGACAGTACGGGTGATCAGCCACGTAAAGTCCACATACCGGACATGAAGTCCCTCTCGACATTAAGGTAACTTGGATTCCGAAGAGGCACACATTGGCCTATAAAGGTGTTGGACTAGTCCCACCAGAACTATAGCATATAAATACAGAAAACTGGCTGGACCGGCATCACCGGATCTCTTACGCCTCTCCAATCTTTAGGAATCCGTAGAAACCATTTGACGGAGTTCCTAACAGTTTATAAAACTTAACTTTAAAAACAGTAAAGCTTCCAAATCTCTAAAGCATTTAAATAATTAAATCATTTCGATGAGCAATGGTAAAAGAATTATGGGTCGGAATATATGTGATACAGATTTGCAATAATTAGAATCACAAGGTAAATCATTCAAGTAATCGAAACACTCAAAAACCGTTACCTTGAAGTATATTAAACTCACTGATAACAGATCAGCCCAGTCTAAGTAGCTTCAACGTACTTTTAAGAACTCATTTTGATTGAAAATGATACGAATTCAAGGGTGTAATCATCTTTAAGATCTAGTTTGTACAAAGTTGTGGCTAAGAAAACTTGAGTATATGCTTTAAAACATTAAAGTAGGGTAACAAATCAGTTTATGGTGATAAAGGTCTTGCATCAATGAAATAATGGTTAGATAGGGTATAGTTAAATACGTCTCACTTTTCTAAATCAAGGTTCATTTAATTACGAGTTTTAAAACAGGGTACATAGGGTAAAGTTCATTACAAACCCAGTATAAAAGAATATGATTCTGTAAATCATGGTTCGTTAAAACCTGGTTCTTTAAACAGAGGTTTAGTAAAACTTGGTTCACTAATACAATGTTCGGTAAGATAGAAATTAAGAAAACATGAGTAAGTAATATTTGAGTTAATAAAACATGGTTTGGTAAACTGGAAGAAGTTATCAATCAATAAATTATAAAACAGGTATTAAGTTTTAGAAATCATATTTAAGATTTGAAAGTCGGATTGGGTTTATAAGGTATAAATCTAAAGCAGGAGACAGGTTATAGAATCAAACTTCATTGTTAATCTAAAGAAAGATAATGGTAGGGTGCACAGCAATCAATGTATATCAATGGATAGCTCACAAGATAACTCAATGGAATGGTACAAGAATGTACAAATTACTCGCAATTTGATTTGAAAGAAACATGTTATAAATAATAGGAGCATATATACTTCACTTGAACAATAAGTGAGGAATAGAAACACTTGTCTTAATACACGTAGTCTTGATTCCAACACATTGATTCGTTACTCTCTATACGTTAGTCTCAACTTCTTTATACGTTGATCTCTAATCGACTATACGTCTAACTTTCCTCCATAATTCGTGAACCAAAATGCTTGTTAACTTCAATAACATCTCACTTCTAAGATTTCAATTACACACGTACCGGTTCTAACCGGCCTCCTAATGGTACCTATATAATGGTAAAGTACTGTTTCAATATACTTTTACGCTTAATCATCTAACTCTATTCTACCCAACAAATCCCATAACGCTTTATCACTTAACACATATAACACAACTTAGTATAACCAGGTAATCATAAAGGCACAAAACACAGAGTTTCTTGGAATCTAGGGAGGGGAGCTGCCCATCAATGACTTGGAGGAGTATTTGTTGGGGGAAAATCTTATTAATTAATGGATTAAGAAGGCGTATAGGTGATGGTCAGAACACTCTAGCTTTTAAAGATCCATGGATTCCAAGACCACCATCCTTTCTAGCGATAACACAAGGAGGAAATGATAATATGAAAGTATCTGATCTTATGCAAGAACCGGGAAAATGGAATGAAGAATTAATTCAGCAATGTTTTTTGAGCCCGGATTCCCAACTTATTTTCACAATCCCTCCTAGTCCTTTTAGTCATACAGATGCATGGTGTTGGCATTATACAAAAAATGGAATCTATTCTGTGCGAAGTGGATACAATTTAGCGGTAAGTGTTGATAAATCAGATCCTTCCTCATCATCTGACGTACTCTCAGCATGGTGGAAGGCCTTTTGAGCAATAAAAATTCCACGGAAAATCTTAATTCTCGGATGGAGAGGTTTCCATGAAATACTACCCACAACAAAAGGTTTAAATCGCAGGAATGTATCTAGTCATAGCAATTGTCCCTTATGTGGATTTGGTGAAGACTCGAATGCTCATGCAATATTTTGGTGTCCTTTTTCGCAGAATTTGTGGGCTCTCCTTGAATATCAATTTCTAGTGGGGCATAAGGAAGAGATTTCATTTAAGAATGTGTTATTCAGAACTTTTAGGAAAAGATTCTTTTGCTAAGATGTTAATTATGGCGTGGGGTTTATGGCAGGAACGAAATAAGAAAACTCATGGACAACAGCCCAGGAGCCCGCAACAAATGAAGAACTGGTTACTTTCTTTCTATGAGGAAATTAAAAAGGTGCAGGCAACTAAGTATGAAGCTGGAGGGGGAAATGAATTACGAAATGAGGGTCCGGAGTTAGAAATTCATGATCTGTCACTCTATGTGGATGCATCAATTTCCTCGACCTAAAAAATGGTAGGCTTTGGTGCGGTGATAGCAACAGCCAGTAAGAGGGTTCAGGCCACTCTTTCAAAACCACTAAAAGGTACACCGTCAGTTTTATATGCAGAAGCATTAGCACTTTTGGTGGGTTTACGCTGGGCTCAAACCGTGGGATTGCCGATAAAGATGATTGCATCAGATTCTTTGTCTTTGGTCCAGGCTTTACTTAATGCGAGGGAGTATCATAATGAGTTTGGTTTCCTCATTGACGACATTAAAAAATTGTGGTCTTATTTTCCAGAGGCAACGATTACCCATGTTAGTCGTAATTTCAACGTTGAAGCACATAATCTAGCTAAACATGCTCTCCAATTAGAAAGTGAATCATCATGGATGGGAGAAACTTATCGTCGAGCAGGGAGTTTGGTTTAGGTATGTTTACATTACTAATAACTGGTTTTTGGAAGCTAATTATTAAATCTTGTGGTTATTAGGATTAAGATATAATGGACTTAATATTCTCAACTAAACAAAGGAGTATTGCAGGAATCTAAAAAGTTAGATATAATACTTTAGTGAAATAATGATGGCCACTTTATCCAGGTAGCTATTTATAAACAAAGTGTCATAGTAATTCTAGGTATGGTTATTAGGTTGTTTTCTTCCTTAGCGAGTTTTGAATTCTTTGGTAGTGTAAGTTGTGGAGTTTAAAATTATGCCTATCAACAGAACTAAACTAAATGAAATTACCTGGTAAGCAAAGATGATGTGATCAGTTTTAAGGCAGAGTTTAGGGAATTAATTAAGTAAGGATGGAGAAGTTAAGTGTTTAGGAGATAGAATAGTTGAGTCATAAGAATTGTTAAATTTGATTTTGGCATTTAGAATTCATGTATATGTTTAAGAAGAAGTGTACAATTCAACTAATCATGGTTCTTTATATTGTTTCACCGTGTTTCTTTAAGTAAGGAGCTGAAATTCTAATTAATAATTAATTTGGTTGAGGCTTTGTTTCTTGTTATTTCTTTCCTTGCAGACTGATTTATTAAGCTAGATGAGAAGTTAATCCTAAGGTATTGAAGTTTCTACTGGAAATCTTAAAACTAAAGTATTGTCAGTCGATATGCCTTGTAGATCTAACATGTCGCATAGCACTTTGATGTATCATTATATAGTTTGTAATTTTACAATCTAGTTAAACTTATAAAATGATTCTACATATTTATAACATGAAGAGCAGAAGATAAATGCTATAAGAAGTTGAATTCTAATTTTCAGATGGATGCATAAGGTATCTTCCTATCACTACAAAAAATCTGAGACATCTATCTGATTTCCAAAAAGAGTACATTGTTTTTCCATAGTAATATTGATGTGTAATCTATCTGATTACTTGTTCGTTTTGTCAGAGGAGATTGCAAATAAGGACAAGTATCTCAAGTTTGCGGTGGATTAGCTCAGAGGAAGTATAAAGGATGTATCAATCTGGCAAAGTCCATTTTCAGTTTATTTGAATTATTTGGAGGAATTGTAGTTTAAGTACCCATTTCGATCGGATTCGATGTATTGGTGTTTACTTGCACCCACTAAATTGTGCTTACTGTTATTTTCCAATGAAGTTTTTTAGATGCTTTGTAAGTATTAAGTATACATTTATATGTTAATAAAAGCTATTCATCGGTTAATTAGAATGATCAACCTCATTTGTTAAGAGAATTATTAGAGGATTGCTTGTGGTGTTGATTTCTAGGGTCCACCAGTATTTATTCAACTCAATGCAATCTATTTTAGAGCAAATAGAATAAAAGCTGATAGTAATCCCAACCATTTAAATTTGAGGAGATGAATAGTTTGTTGTAAGAGTATTTTTCTGGACGAAGTTGAAAAGGCCATGTTCTCATTTCTTTGCTGATATAAGATTTATTTCACAATTCAAGTGTAATCCATATCATTATAATAATTCGCTAATTGTGTTTCTTATTTTTAGTAGATAGTTAAGAAGGATATTTTAATAAATCCAAATAGTAAGTAACCAAATATTAAGTATTTTTTTCATGTGTTTGTAATTTCAAATATACTTTATTTAATCATGACACTTTTTGGGTAAAGTATAAATAAATGAATTATTTTAGTGGTTAACAATGTAACTAACCAAAGGGCTCCCCTTTGGTTAGAAGTGTACATTGTTATGCCTAGAACTAATTATAAGTTCTTTTTAATATTGCTATCGATATCCACATTGACTTATTTAATGATGTCCGGTTTTGTAGGTAGTCTTTCAGGAGTGAGCATCTTTTGTGAGGTACGGGACGATTCTTTTCCAAGGGTGTTATCGAATCAGACATTAAGATTTTATTATCTAAATTTCCGGGGACATCATGCATGCCCTTCGGTTAGATTATAAAACTTTTTGAATAAGAGAAACCCCTGCTGTGGATATTGTATCTTGATACAATTCATCTACGTGAAGGTAAGTTTTGTCAAAAAAAAAAAACACATAAAACACATTAATCATGCAAATCACTTATACACTTAACAGATAATGTCAACTTAACTTTATAAGTAGTTTATATTATAGTACTATACACTTTACGATTATAATTTTAAAAAAAAAAAGGGGCAACATCTCCTTTTTAAAGTGGACTAACCCGTCAGAACATAACCGACTCAAATCAACATTCAACCCAATTGAACAGCTTTTAAATCCATTTATAAGTCAAATCATACTAACTACCAATACTCGAGATCACATAAACCAATTACTTAATAGATTACCATTTATGAATTCATGCTACAAATAATCGACTTTATACCACCTTCACATGTAATGACCATTTACATATACATATTAATGCAAGTAAATCATACTCTGTTGAGTATTGAACACAAAGAAAGAATACAGAGGGGGGGGTGAATGGATTCTTGAACTTTTCGTGCCTTGAGTCTGTGTAGCAAACAAGTGTTGTGTGTGCAGAGATGTATATATGCGGATAAAGAACAACACAGAACACAATATCACTTTAATCTAATGTATTATTAGATAAAGGTTGCTACAATCTGTGAATACAAATGATAGTATTCTCAGCTTCGTTTTTCTCAGAGAGATATAGCTTTACAGTGCATGAAAAACTCGACTCGCACAAAGTTACTTAGTTATGAAGTGAGGCTGTGTCCTTATAGAACATGGATACAGCCTACTTACTGCAAATAAGGTAGCTAAACAAATTACTTTCTAGTCTGTCTATCCTTTTTGAGTAAGTGTCCAAACGGTTACAGATTTGACTTTGCAAAGCCTGTTTAGATCCACTTCTTTAGCTCCTTGTCTCTTCTATATCTCTCCAAGCTTCCTTGTAGGCTTTCCAGAGCACGTTACAGATTGTGGTCCATAAAGTGCATTGGCTTGTTGCAGGTTTCTGACTTGTACAATTTCTTCAGTATTTTGTCTCCAAGAATGTATTCGAGAAGTGACTAAGTAAGTGATTCGAGAACTAGAATTGACTTGATCGATAACTCTGAGTTCTCGAACACTGTTATATTGACATATCGAACCACTTCTCGAATAGCTCTTTTCCATCAGGATTCCTTGAGTTGTCGAATAGAACATTTGACTTATCGAATCCTCGAGATATCGAATAGCTTTATGAGTCCTTGAGATATCGAATGGAACTTTGACTTGTTGACTCTTTGAGAACTCGAATACCATCTTGACTTATTGACTTCTTGAGTTCTCGAATAGAGTAGTAGACATATCGAATCCCTGAGATATCGAATGAGATATCGAACAGTGTATTCAGAGATATCGAATAGTGTCTTGAGATATCGAATCCCTGACTTCTCGAATGCTGGACTTCTCGAATAGACAAATATACTTCTCGAATTGGTACTTAGGCAAATTCTTCATTTCTTCAAATCCCAACTGTGATTATTTGACAGTCTTTAACTCCTTGCTTGAGGCATGAACCTTGGAACTTCTTTCAAGCATTATTCTAGACTCTATTTGTACAATTACACAACTAGGATTTGATGCCTACTACAAGTACAATACAAACAGAAACTCTACAACTAGAGGTTCCCTCAGTTAAGAGGTCATGTAAGTAATGCAAAGCATTACAAACAATTAGGCTTGTTATTAGATGTGTACAGGCATGCCTCTGTAACTAACAATCTCCCCCAAATTGTGAGTGAGACCCTTAGTCACAATTTCATGTCTGATAACAAGCCTAACATACATAAGAATAAGACTTTAAGAGTACAGGTATGTATACTGATTGAACACATAAATGGAATTACAAGATAAATGCTCTTATAGTATGATGAGGTACTAGCCATTTTCATTTGATTGCATCTCCATTGCTTTGGCTTGTAGATCATCATATGCTTTCTGTTTCCTTTCTTTCTCCTTTCTTGCATTCTCATCTATTGCTCTTATGATTTCTGCCATAGAATCCAATTCTTCAATCATGATAGAGTTTTTGAAATCTTCAAGCACTGGCTTCAGAATGTTGGCAGGATAGTGACTGAGTAGGTTCATTCTAATATTGACATTGTCTCCATTTCTTCTCCTATACTTCACCACATAGGGATCAAACTGAACTCTACACAATCCCTTTGCCCTTAGCTTTTCTGCTTCAATCTCCAGTCTGTCGATTTCTTTCTCCCTTTCTAACCACTTCTCATAGCAGCCCTTTCTCAGCTTTTCAGCATAATCTCTCTTCATTTTCACAAAGTCAATCAATTCCAGCTTCCATACTTTCTCCTCCTTGTCTTTAGAGTCCAGCAATGCAATGATTCTTTCTATCTCATACAATTTACCCCAATTTTGACAACCCCCTTGTTTGAATTTCATTTCTCTCCCATTAGTGTACTTGATTTCAAGGTGGTCATCCACAATTGTAGCATAGCATATCTTTTGAGCTCTTAGAAATTGCAGTTGCTCTTCATCAAAGTCTTCATCAAGTGGCTGGAGTTTCAATCCTGGAATGATTGTTAGGGCTCTTGATTTGGATAGCTTCACTCTTCTTGCAGCATATTTGACTTTAATCTTCTTTACATGATTGCCAGGCAGTAACTTGTGACCCTTGCTAGAAGACCATTGTAGTACTCCACTAGCAGTTTGCTTATGGATACATACACCTGGTTTCTTGATTTAAATCCTCTTCTCTTCTTGAGGTGCCAAGACAGTTGCAGAAGCCAGAGATGTAGATTTTGATGAATCATTACCAGTGACATCCACCCTAGACATTGAGCCTTGTGTTGTGGTAGGAGTGTCATTAGTAATGTTCATGGCTTGCTGTTTTCCAATCTTCCTCTCATAGATTTTGCCTTGGTCATCATCATTCTTCTTATCCTTGTCACTCTTCTTCTTCTTCTTGTCTTCATCACCCTTATCTCTCCTGTGATGTCTTCTCCTCCTATCACTTTTGTCTTCAGAATCATCATCCTTATTTCTCCTAGGTTGAGCATTCTCTGGAAGTTCACCAGTTGCTATAAAAGATCTGAGAATGTGCAAAGCTTCAATTTCTTCAGCATTTCTGGCTCCAACCTTCTTCTGTAGTTGATCAATGATAGCAATGACCAGTCTGTGATTTCGAGAAGTGAGATCATGGGGAATGACCAATTGCTTGATGTCTTCAATTCTGGTGCCAGACTGATAGATGATTGTCCATGGCTTCTTGATCACTTCTGGTAGCCTTGAAGGTTGGCCATTCCTCAAATCATCAAACAGACTTTTATTGTTCTCATTCTTCTTCTCAATAAGCTCAAGTATGGCATCTATCTCTGAGTGTTTTAGTTCTTGTAGAGTCTTGTATGTTAGATGCCATATCTTCAATTTGGATATCATCACTATCTCCTTGATCCATAGGTTATTGACTTTCTTGGGGATGACAGTAATGAAATCAATCTGCTTCTTCAACTCCCTCAGATAGAACTGAGTGTCACCAACTTGTTCCCTTGTGGCTTTCAGAAACTCCAAGAAGGCTTTATCATGATAAACATTGGAGTTAGCAACTTCTTGTAGCTTGGCCTCAGTAACAACTTTAACTTCTACAGGCTTGGCACTCTCAGGTATGGAGGATGGAAGTTTGTCAGAAGGCATACTCCCTGCAACCACTGTGGTAGTTATGGATTGCTTTTGAGCACCAGGAGTAGTATTGTGCACAGTTGGTAGAGTAACAACTGGCAGTAAGGTAGGAGGCTCATCAACTTTGGATTTGCCTTTGCCTGGCATATTGGTTGTAGATTGTGCTCTGTGATGACCTTCCTCATTAATCTCTATGCCCTTCTCCTTAGGTTTCTCCCCCTTTGGATTTGAGTTCCTGGACCTTTTCTCCCCCTTAGGCTTGTTGTCAGGCACAGAGGCTGTAGAAACCACCTGTGGGTTGAAAGATTCTTCAGGTAGAGGGAGACCCATGTGCTTCATCATTGCAGCCAACATGGATTGCTGATGCAGAAGGACATTAGCTGTGGTGGTTGCTTGAGTGTCCAACTGATCATGGAGAAGTGCAACCTTGTCTGTAAGGTGAGCATTTGATTTAGTGAGAGTAGCAACCTCCTTTTCAAGAGTGTTCACCTTAGTGAAGAGCTCATTGGCCTTGAAACCAGATAAAGATTGATCCTACAGCCTCTTCACTTCATACTTAGACAGCTCATGCACAGGGACTTCAGTCACTAGTCTATCTCCATAAAGGTTCTTGAACATTGTCCTCAGCATGGCATTGGCCTCTGTAGTCTGGTCAGATAGATTTTGAAATCTGCTTCCTAGGCCTGTGATTGTATCTTTGAGGAGGGCTAGGCCATTGTCCATCTTTGTGCAGGTGGTGTTGCAGTGTTTGAGAGCTTTGACCACACCATCCAGTTGAGGAAATTTAGCATCAAAGGCCCTCTTGACTTCTGCTACTGAAGTGGCTGTCTTGTCACACACCCTGTTGACTTCAGTTTTGACTCCCTTGCCAAGGTAGTGTGCAGCCTTGAGGAAACCCTTGTAGGAATCATTGACAGCTTCATACACTTCACTAGGAGACAGGGATTTTGCATTGGAGCCCAGTGAAGTGATGTATTCCTCTCTAAGATATTGAAGTGCTTCACTGAGAGTTATATCATTCTTTCCTTGCAGCCAGGCATCTACATTGCCATCTCTCTCAGCATCATCAATAATCTTGGCCTTCTGCATCTCCATATCATCCCTATGGCATAGTAGGATGGCCTCATAGTCTGGATTAGGGATATTAGAGGTGACAAGGTTCTGAGCTATCTTTACAAACTCAGGAATCTGATCCACAATTAAGCTTTGGAGTGCTTCAACCGTCAATGTTTGTGGAACAGACCCTGATCCTGAAGCACTGTCATGTTGCACAGGCTTTAGCCATTGTGACATAAAGTCAGAGCTAGAGCTAGGCAAGCTAGACTCCTCAGTTACATATGCAACTTCTGTAACTGGATGGATTGACTCTGCTACTGGTGTCTCCACAGGAGTGGGATGAGTTACACCAGCAGTTGACACAGGCACAGAGTCTCTAGTAAAAACTAGTGGAACCTCTGTGTTTGTGATGGTGTCATCAGGAGATGCCCCAGCATGCATTCCCTCACCATCTAAATGTGGGTCCTGGGTGGTGAGCAAAGTGTCATGCACTAAGTCACTTGAGTCCATTGGCTCACCAAGAGAAAAGGATTCTTGGTGATCAATGCCTTGCTCTTCAATTGCTTGAATTACAGACTCCAAAGAAATTTGTGTGTTAGATTCTGGAAGAGAAGTGTGTTGTAGAGTAGATTTTGGCAACTCCCCCTGAGAGATAGAGGGAGTTTCAAGTGTGATGTGCTCTCCACTCAGTGTAGTGCCAGCCTTATCACTCCCATGTACTGACTCTGTACAAGAAGGTGCATTGGGGAGGATGCTTGATTCTATAGGTGCACCCTGTTGAGAGGATACACCTAGTGAGCTGTGTGCCCCTGATTTTACAACTTCAGCCATTTGTGTGACTGAAGAGGTGGTCTTAGTTTTCTTCTTCTTTGGCTTTTGTAAGGGTGACTCAGGTTCCTCACTTTCTAGCCCTAATTCAACAGCTAATGCTGCTTCAGATAATATATTCAGTGGTGCAGACATTACTTCCTTTCTCTTCTTTTTACTAACATCACCCTTTTGAGAGGATGATGCAGTTGGCTCAGTGTGTGGTAGAGTGTTTTGTTGAGAGGGTTGGTTAGCAGGCCCTGGGTTAGCATTTTGTTCCACTTGCTTGGGCTGTGCTAACTTAGATTTTGCATCAAATGTTGGCATGTTGTGGGGATAAGTTCTAAACAAACTCTCCATATGGGGAGTTATGTTCAGTCTTACATCCACATCATTCCTAGTCTCCAAATTACCAAAAATGAGTTTGGTCAAGGACTTAGGATAGCCTATTCTATTTTTATCAATCCCAGGCAATTCAATCAATGAAGCATTCTTAAAATTAAGTACAGATTGAATAAAGCGAGGGAAGAAAATATCAGTACCTCTCTTGGTTGTGTTCTTACCAAGTCTTCCATATAGTTCTTGGAGGATGATTTGGCCAACATCTATCTTCTTTCCATAGGCTAATGCATAGCCAATTTGCTGCACAGGTGCACTGATTTGATCAAAGCTTGATTTTCTGGCAGTGAAGACTTGAAGAAGAGTTGCAAACACATAGCTCCACTCCTTTCTCAGATTCTTTCTGTTTAGCTTTCCAAGATTGATCCCATCTGAGTAGTTGATGAACTCAAAGAATTCCTCTAACTCTGCATTTGTGGCTAGTCTGTCAAATGACTCTTGTTATAGGCCCAGTGCTTGATTCATGTCTGCAGTAGTGATAGTGATTTCCTTATCTTGAATCTTGCAGTAGATGATATATGAAGTGATTGCGTTTTCCAGGGCTACAACCTCCACAATAGCAGTACCCCAAAACTGTTCCAGGATATCTAGATACAGAGTTGGGTTGGCAGAGAGTGCATCCTTGATGTATGACTCAGCCATCCACTTCACGAAGCACTTGAAATTGGCATTGGGTGCTTCGACATCACTAGTGAGAGCGATGAAGTTGGTGTTGAACTTTACTGTTGCCATTTGTGTAGAAGAGAGGAAAGAAATTGAAGGTTGAAGAAGAAATTTGGCTTTTCGTAGCTAGGGTTTCAGGGGTTTAGAGAGTGTAGATGCTTGAGAAATCGAATGAAATGAATCGAATAGATGTGGAATTGTATAAGTATGAAGTACTTGAATTGTCGATTAGATGAAAGTTTTGTATCGACAAGTCAGGCATTCGAGAAGTAGAAAACAACTATTCGAGAAGTCAAGAAAGGCTTAATCGATAACTCAAGCAGATAGAAACTCATAGCTGACGGTTATCTAACTCAGAAATAATTCTAAATTAAATAAAATGTGTTTTTATGAGTGATTTAAACTTTTAGACAAAAGTCCAAAATCGGTTAATATTCAGCGAGAATTCAGCCTTTTCAAATGATTCGAGAACTCAAATATAGTGTTCGAGAACTCAATCATTCGAGAACTTAGTTACTATATTCGAGAAGTCAAGAATACCTCTATTCGATATCTCAGAAAGACTCTATTCGAGAACTCAAGAGTACTCTAATGAGACTTGTTAGAGATGTCGAATAGTGAATCATTCGAGAAGTCTGACTTATCGAACTATACCCATCACTCATAAAAATTTGATTTTCACTATCTTTTAAAATTTACCAGACATATTCATTGAAGAATATCCTAGCAAATTAAATAGTGATTTTCTCAAAATTTCATAGAAATTTTAAGTTAATAGAAATATGATTTTCAACATATGCAACAGAGTTGAAATATTTATAAATCATATTTCAGCCAACACTTACTCCAAAAATATTGAGAATTTAGATAAAGTAAGTGTTTACTGCTGCAACAATCTAGATGCTGTATTCACTTAGCCAGAATCTGAAGAATTCAGCATTCCAATCTCACTTACCAACCTTGTGAAGGTGGCTTCATCTAATGGCTTAGTGAATATATCAGCTAGTTGTTTATCTGTAGAGACATAATGCAACTCAATGGTTCCATTAGTTGCATGTTCTCTTATGAAATGATATCTGATGTCAATGTGCTTTGTTCTAGAATGATTGACAGGATTGGCAACTATAGAGATTGCACTTGTGTTGTCACACATGATTGGAATTCTTTCCAACACAAGTCCATAATCTCTAAGTTGATTTCTAATCCAAAGCACTTGAGCACAGCAACTTCCAGCAGCTATGTATTCAGCCTCAGCTGTAGAAGTTGACACAGATTGTTGTTTCTTGCTATACCAAGAAACTAACCTTTGTCCAAGAAACTGGCAGCTTCCTGAGGTGCTTTTCCTATCCACTCTGCATCCATCATAATCAGCATCAGAATAACCAACCAGATTGAACCCTGTGTCCTTAGGATACCATAAGCCCAAGTTTGGAGTGCCCTTCAGATATCTAAAGATCCTTTTTATTGCAATCAAATGTGATTCCTTTGGATTTGATTGAAATCTAGCACATAGACATGTAGCAAACATGATGTCTGGCCTACTTGCAGTGAGGTAGAGTAGAGAACCAACCATGCCTCTGTAGACTGAGATATCTACTTTCTTGCCTTTAGCATCTTCATCCAACTTAGTTGCAGTGGCCATGGGTGTCTTTGCAGGTGAGCAGTCTTCCAAGTCAAACTTCTTCAATAGATCCTTGATGTATTTGGTCTGACTGATAAAGATACCATCCTTCCTTTGACTGACTTGCAACCCAAGAAAGAATGTCAACTCTCCCATCATACTCATCTCATATCTGCTCTGCATGAGTTTGGAAAATTTCTCACATAGCTTCTCATTTGTAGACCCAAAAATGATATCATCCACATAAATTTGGACTAGGATAATATCATCACCATGCTTCTTGTAAAACAGTGTCTTGTCCAATGTGCCTCTAGTGAATTGATTTTCAAGAAGAAATTGTGATAAAGTATCATACCATGCTCTTGGAGCCTGCTTAAGTCCATACAATGCCTTAAGCAATCTGTAGACAAATTCTGGGAAATGTGGATCCTCAAAGCCAGGTGGTTGTTGCACATAAACCTCTTCTTCCAACTCTCCATTTAGAAATGCACTCTTGACATCCATTTGATAAACTTTAAAGTTTGAATGAGCAGCAAATGCCAAGAATATTCTGATGGCTTCCAACCTAGCAACAGGGGCAAATGTCTCATCATAATCAATGCCTTCCTGTTGAGAGTATCCTTTTGCAACCAGCCTTGCTTTGTTCCTTATTATTACACCATCTTCATCCATCTTATTCTTCAGAACCCATTTTGTTCCAACAATGGTTCTATTCTTTGGTGCAGGCACAAGTTCCCATACTTTGTTCCTTTCAAATTGATTCAACTCCTCTTTCATAGCAATAATCCAATCTGGATCCAATAGTGCATCATCAAGTTTCTTAGGCTCAACTTGTGATAGAAAACATCCATAGAGGCACTCATTTTGAGTTGCTCTCCTAGTCCTTACTCCTGCATTAGGATCTCTAATGATTTACTCTGCAGTGTGTGATCTATCCCATTTCCTCGAGTGTTCAGCCTGATTTCTCATTCTTGATGTTGCTTCATCATCCACATCATGGTCATCCTCATTTCCTCCCCCTGTGAAGTTGCCATTACTCACAGGTGTGTCTTGGATGCTTGTTTCTCCACTATCGATTGGCACAAATTCTTCTCTTGTATCATTATTCACTTGAGTTTGTTGAACTTGAGTTTCAACTCCAGTTTCAATCTCTTCATCAGAATCATCTAGATTATCAAACCTCAATGGATCTTTGTCTTCATCATTGGCTTCTTCTAGTCCAGGTAGTTTACTGTCATCAAATGTTACATCTGTGCTTTCCATAACTTTCTTTTGACTGATGACATAAACCTTGTATGCAATTCTTTCCATAGAATAGCCAATAAAAATTCCTTCAAATGCTTTTGCATCAAATTTTCCAACATATTCAGAGTTATCCTTTAGTACAAAGCATTTGCTTCCAAAAGTATGAACATACTTTAGAGTAGGCTTCTTTCCAGTCATCAAGTTGTAAGGTGTCTTTCCAGTGTTTTTGTTGATGAGGGTTCTGTTCTGAATGTAGCATGCAGTACTCACAGCCTCAGCCCAAAAACATGTAGGCATTTTTGCATCAAGTAACATTGTTCTAGCAGCCTCAATTAGAGTTCTATTCTTTCTCTCAACAACTCCATTTTGTTGTGGAGTCCTTGGAGCTGAGAATTGCTGAGAAATACCATTCTCTTTACAGAATGCTTCGAGTATGGCATTTCTGAACTCTGTTCCATTATCACTTCTCAGTGCAATCACACTTGCATTGTTTGCCTTTGCTTCCTTGTCAATTTTCTTTATATGCTCAATAATTACTCCACTGGAGCCTCATCTTTTGATGCCAGAAATTCCACCCATGTATACCTTGAAAAATCATCAACCATTACCAGGGCATACTTCTTTCTTCCAAGTGACATAATGTTGACAGGCCCAAACAAATCCATATGGATGAGTTGTAATGGCTTGGTTATTGATGTCACTGTCTTTGACTTGTGGCTTGATCTTTTCATTTTTCCTTTTTGACAAGCCTCACACACTCCTTCTTGGTAGAATTCAAGTGTGGGCATGCCTCTCACTAACTCTCTTTTGACTAGAGAATTAATGGCCTTGAAGTTCAGGTGTGATAGTTTCTTGTGCCACAGCCAACAATCTTCATTTGATGCTTTTGAGTAAAAGCAACAAATTTTGTCCTTGTTTGCAGAGTCCATATTGGCTACAAACAGGCTTCCCTTCCTTACTCCAGATAGAGCAAAATCACCAGTCTTCTTGTGGGTGATCAAACATTCATCTTTGTCAAAATTCACTTTGAATCCTCTATCAGTAAACTGACCAACACTTAGCAGATTATGCTTGAGCCCCTTGACTAGTGCTACATCTTCAATGATGACATTACCAACTTTCAGCTTGTCATATCCCAATGTGTTACCCATGCTGTCATCTCCAAAAGCAACCATTGGGCCAGCCTTTTCCTCATACTGTGATAGTAGGGCCATATCACCAGTCATATGATTTGAGCATCCACTGTCCAAAATCCACATGACCTTCTTTTCACTTTCTTTGCCCTGCAAACACAAAGGTATTACTTTTCCTTTGGTACCCAAACAAGTTTGGGTCCATGTGACTTAGAGACAGTTTTATCATAAACAACATGCTTATCAACTTTCTTAGTGTTAGTCTTCTTTTCACTGTTGGAAGTCTTAGAACCTGAAGTTTCAGACTTAGGTGACAGAGGTACCTTCCTAGCTTTAGGAGGACTTGAAGACTTTGACCTTGTGTAGTGTGTGTGAGAATTGTGACTGATACAACCATCAATGAATTGCCTTCTTAAATTAAAACAACTAGTCATAACATTCATATTGCATGGCATACAGTCAAATTTATCACAAAAAGGTGCATCTCTATGACTTAGAGACACAGAACAATCATAGAAAGGTTTAGACACACTACCAACAGGTTTCTTGCATGCATGAGTTAAATGATTGGTACTGAAACAGTTCTGACAAGTTTTCCTAGGGGCATTAGGCATATAAGCATAGTTGTTATCCTTGTTAATCCCTAACTTGCCATTTCTGTTCTGTTTCTTCTTGGTCACTTTCTTTTCTGATTCACTCTTCCCAGCTGAAACAAACTTAACAAACTTCTTAGGTCTTGGCCTATCAACTACTGGTTCCTTGGTCTTAGACTTGACACTCTCACTCTTAGAGGATGCTTGTTGTTCACTAGATTGTGCCTCATCCTCATCATTCAACATTTGTTTGATGAGTAAGGCATCCTCATCAATTTCAAATGTTGATTCCTTAAAAATTGGATTTTCAGTCTTTCTCAAAATGTGAGGCACTTTCTCATGAACAGCTGTATCCTCTTCAGTGACAGCATAGCCTTTCCTCTGTTTGAGAGAGTCATAGTCAAGTCCAATAGCTGCTTTGGATTTAGCTTCAATTTTCTCACAGTAGGATTGCACTAGACCAGATGATTTCTTGAAAGTTTTCAGTTTGAATTCATTTTCAGCTAATTCATCCCTAAGAGCCTTCTCTACTTGGCTAGCACATAAAACCTTGTTCTGCAAATATTCAACTTCTTTCTTAAGGTTTTCTACTTGCATAGCAGTTAGCTCAAGTTCCTCATTATTTTTGGTTAATATTTCATTTCTAGTAGACAGTTTAGCAATCTCCTCATTAGCAGCAGTCATACTAGTATGAATATTAAACATTTCAACTGATAGTTGTTCGATCATGCATTTATACTCAGAAACAGACATGTCTATAGTAGTGAGAGATGGTACCTGAGAATCAGATGGAGATGAGTCATCCTTGGAGTTGGCCATCAAGGCATAATTGCAGAATTCTTGTTCCTCTCCATCACTCTCAGAATCATCCCAACACTTCCCTTCAGCTATGTAGGCCTTACCTTGTGTCTGCTTTTTCAGAAGGGCCTCATACTTAGCTTCGAGCTCAAGATAATCTCTATCCTTCTTTTTAGGCTTCTTGCATTCACTGGCAAAATGCCCTAGGTCATTGCATCTATAGCACCTTACAGATGACCTATCCACATAACTGGTTTTGAATTTATTTCTGTTTGGTTTCACAGGTGCCTTGTTCTTGTTGGCTGAATGGTTTTGAGGTTTGGGTTTGAAGGGTTGATTTCTTTTAAATCTGATGTTTGGAAATTTTCTGGCCATGAAAGCATATGAAGTATTTTCCATCCCATCAAGTTCTTCCAGAGTGTAAAACTCTTCTTCTTCTTCCTCCTTTTCCTCAACAGGTTCACTCACCCCAGCTTTAGTTTCTTCATCATCTGCTACCTCCTCTATCCTTAGCTGGCTTGTAGATGCTTCTAGGTCCAGAATAGATTTGTTGACAATCAAGGCACATGATGTGTTTATCATTCTACCCTGGTTGGCTTGGATAGCCCTTTTCTGAAGCAACTCAAGTTCATGAGTCTTTAGGACTCCATAGAGCACATCATAGGTGACTTTGTTCAAATCTCTCTCCCTTAGAGAAATGACTCTTTGCTCTAGATGATTTGGTGAAGATAACAGAAATTTCATATTTAACTCCTTGGTGCTGTAAACCTTGCCATTCATCTGTAACTCAGTAACTAGCTTGTGAAACCTTTCAAACATTTCAGTGATGTTTTCCTTGGGCTGTGCCATGAAAGCTTCATACTGTGTGACCAATATATGTTTCTTGTTTTCCTTAACCTCATCAGTCCCTTCACACAACACCTCAATGTGATCCCACATCTCTTTAGCAGACGTACATGATGCAATGTTTGCAAACATTGACATGTCCATGGAATCAATGATAAGCAGCATGAGGTGGCTGTCAAGAGCAACCTTCTCCCTTTCTGATTCTGTCCATTTTGATGGATCCTTGGCCTCATAAGATCTTGGGATAGTTGTGGTTCCAACAGTCTTCTCTGGTATCTCTTGTTGTGGAACAAAAGGACCATTCTTGAGAATCTCAGGATACAAGGGATGAGAGGCTTTAATGAACAACATCATCTTTATCTTCCAGAGGTTGAAGTTTTCTTTGTCAAACTTAGGGACCTTCACCGTTCCTGTAGTCTTTGGTGTATTCGAACTCATGATCGTTTTTCTGTTTTTGAATAAACAGCCCGCTCTGATACCACTTGTTGAGTATTGAACACAAAGAAAGAATACAGAGGAGGGGGTGAATGGATTCTTGAACTTTTCGTGCCTTGAGTCTGTGTAGCAAACAAGTGTTGTGTGTGCAGAGATGTATATATGCGGATAAAGAACAACACAGAACATAATATCACTTTAATCTAATGTATTATTAGATAAAGGTTGCTACAATATCTGAATACAAATGATAGTATTCTCAGCTTCGTTTTTCTCAGAGAGATATAGCTTTACAGTGCATGAAAAACTCGACTCGCACAAAGTTACTTAGTTATGAAGTGAGGCCGTGTCCTTATAGAACATGGATACAACCTAATTACTGCAAATAAGGTAGCTAAACAAATTACTTTCTAGTCTGTCTATCCTTTTTGAGTAAGTGTCCAAACGGTTACAGATTTGACTTTGCAAAGCCTGTTTAGATCCACTTCTTTAGCTCCTTGTCTCTTCTATATCTCTCCAAGCTTCCTTGTAGGCTTTCCAGAGCACGTTACAGATTGTGGTCCATAAAGTGCATTGGCTTGTTGCAGGTTTCTGACTTGTACAATTTCTTCAGTATTTTGTCTCCAAGAATGTATTCGAGAAGTGACTAAGTAAGTGATTCGAGAACTAGAATTAACTTGATCGATAACTCTGAGTTCTCGAACACTGTTATATTGACATATCGAACCACTTCTCGAATAGCTCTTTTCCATCAGGATTCCTTGAGTTGTCGAATAGAACATTTGACTTATCGAATCCTCGAGATATCGAATAGCTTTCTGAGTCCTTGAGATATCGAATGGAACTTTGACTTGTTGACTCTTTGAGAACTTGAATACCATCTTGACTTGTTGACTTCTTGAGTTCTCGAATAGAGTAGTAGACATATCGAATCCCTGAGATATCGAATGAGATATCGAACAGTGTATTCAGAGATATCGAATAGTGTCTTGAGATATCGAATCCCTGACTTCTCGAATGCTGGACTTCTCGAATAGACAAATATACTTCTCGAATTGGTACTTAGGCAAATTCTTCATTTCTTCAAATCCCAACTGTGATTATTTGACAGTCTTTAACTCCTTGCTTGAGGCATGAACCTTGGAACTTCTTTCAAGCATTATTCTAGACTCTATTTGTACAATTACACAACTAGGATTTGATGCCTACTACAAGTACAATACAAACAGAAACTCTACAACTAGAGGTTCCCTCAGTTAAGAGGTCATGTAAGTAATGCAAAGCATTACAAACAATTAGGCTTGTTATTAGATGTGTACAGGCATGCCTCTGTAACTAACAATCTCCCCCAAATTGTGAGTGAGACCCTTAGTCACAATTTCATGTCTGATAACAAGCCTAACATACATAAGAATAAGACTTTAAGAGTACAGGTATGTATACTGATTGAACACATAAATGGAATTACAAGATAAATGCTCTTACAGTATGATGAGGTACTAGCCATTTTCATTTGATTGCATCTCCATTGCTTTGGCTTGTAGATCATCATATGCTTTCTGTTTCCTTTCTTTCTCCTTTCTTGCATTCTCATCTATTGCTCTTATGATTTCTGCCATAGCATACAATTTTTCAATCATGATAGAGTTTTTGAAATCTTCAAGCACTGGCTTCAGAATGTTGGCAGGATAGTGACTGAGTAGGTTCATTCTAATATTGACATTGTCTCCATTTCTTCTCCTATACTTCACCACATAGGGATCAAACTGAACTCTACACAATCCCTTTGCCCTTAGCTTTTCTGCTTCAATCTCCAGTCTGTCGATTTCTTTCTCCCTTTCTAACCACTTCTCATAGCAGCCCTTTCTCAGCTTTTCAGCATAATCTCTCTTCATTTTCACAAAGTCAATCAATTCCAGCTTCCATACTTTCTCCTCCTTGTCTTTAGAGTCCATCAATGCAATGATTCTTTCTATCTCATACAATTTACCCCAATTTTGACAACCCCCTTGTTTGAATTTATATAGAAGTAGAATTTATATTAGAAGTAGAATAGGTGTTCAAATTTATATAGGATAATAGTTCGAATTTATATAGGAGAATAGTTCGAATTTATAGGGCAAACATATGATTAGAAGTTCTATTGGAAGTAGAATAAGTATTTAGAAGTCATATGATTAAAAGTTCTATTCTCTATTAGAAGTAGAATAGGAGTTCGAATTTATAGAGAATAAGAGTTCAAATTTAAACACTAATAAATATAAAAATATTATTTAACATATTAGAAGTTGAATAGGTGTTATAGGAGAAGAGTTCGAATTTATAGGATAGACATATGATTAGAAGTTCTATTGAAAGTAGAATAAGTATTTATAAGACATATGATTAAAAGTTCTATTGGAAGTAGAATAGAAGTTCGAATTTATAGAGAATAAGAGTTCAAATTTATAGAAAAAACATAAAAATAAAAGTTCTATTAGATATTAGAAGTAGAATAGATGTTTGAATATATAGAGCAGACATATAATTAAATATTTTATAGAAAGTACGATCTTCTTAAATTATACTTTTTTATATAAGTTAATTATACATCTATATATTAGGAAAATTTATTCATAAATCCAATACTGTTGTCATAAAAAAGTTATCATATTTAAAAAGAAAAGAATTGATGTGTTAACATAATAAAAGAACATTCTCATGTAGGAATCCTAAATAAATACAAGAGTATCTATAATATAAAGAGAAAATAAGATGTGTTTTCATTTTCTTAAACTTCATAAATTTTAGAAAATCTAGAGAAAGTATAAATTGTAATTCACTCTATTTTTTAGGTTTTGATTTTAAGGAAAAAAGTTGTTGTGTAAGATAAGTATCATCAATAATATGTAATGAAGTTGGAATTTCGATCCCAAATGAGAGCGGCTCGAAACGTATTTAAGGGGAAGACGGTTCACTATAAAAGATTGTATTAGCTATTAAAATATCATATTAATGTTATAAATTTTATTTTATTTTTAGGATATATGTAAAAATTAGGTTTTTGATCTTAACGAGAGAGCGGATCAATACATATTATCATACAAGTGATATATGTAAAAGTTAGGTTTTTGGTCTTAATGAGAGAGCGGGTCAATAGTAATAACCGTGTTTAACGAGAAAGCGGTTCACTAGAGAGGACCGTATAAAAGATGTTTGAATAAAATAAATACAAGAGTTCCGTAATATAAACAGAAAATAAGATGTGTTTTCATTTTCTAAAACTCCATAATTTTAGAAAGTCTAGAGAAAGTATAAATGGGAATTCACTCTATTTTTTAGGTTTTGATTTTAAGGAAAAAAGTTTTGAGAAAGATAATATTCATCAATAATATGTAATGTGTAATGAAGTTGAAATTTCAATCCCAAACGGGAGCGGCTCGAAATGTGTTTAATGGGAAGACGGCTCACTATAAAAGATTGTGTTAGCTATTAAAATATCATATTGATGTTTTAAATTTTATTTTATTTTTAGGATATGATTTTTATGGATAAACATTATCATACAAGTGATATATGTAAAAGTTAGGTATCATATTTTACGAGAAAGCGGTTCATTAGAGAAAAGAAAATATATAATGAATACATAAAAGAAAATGTTTTATTGGAAGTAGAATACGAGACCGGTGGAGACGTCTTATACGTTTTTTTAAAACTATATATCTTTTTTTTTCTAGAAATCCTTTATTTTAACTTTTTTATACAAGTTAATTATACTTGCATTAGAAAAATATATTTATAAATTTAATATTATTCCCGTAACGAAAAGTCTTCGTATTTTTTTTTGATATGTTAACATAACAGAAAGACATTCCTATGTGGAAGCTGTAAATAAATACATGAATATCTATAATATACAGAAAATATAAGATGTATTTTCATCTTTTAAAATTCCATAAATATTAGAAAGTTTAAAGAATATAAATATTGGAATTTTCTCTCTTTATATAATGAAGTTAGAATTTTCGTTCCAAATAAGAGCGACACGAAATGTATTTAAAGGGAAGACGACTCACTAGAATAGATTGTATTAGCTATTAGAATTTGATACTGATGGCATAATTTTTTTTTTATTTTTTACAGTTCGATTTTATGAATAAAAATTATTATATAAGTTTTTATAATATATGTTAAAGTTAGGATTTCGATTTTAACGAGAAAATGACTCAATAGAAAGAATCGTGTTTAACAAGAAATCGATTCATTAAAAAAAATTATTTAATTATTAAAATTTAATATTAATATTATAATATAACGTAAATGTATTAAATTTTTTAAAAAATATTGTAACGCCGTCGCAAAGCGTGACTTTATCGACTAGTATAGTCATAAAGAACATCTAATTATCAAGAATAAATCACAAAATTTCTTACAAGTTTCAGAATGGTTCTCAGAAGTAGTATTGGGCGAAGAAGTGCTATTCCTGAAAGCGAGTGATATTAATAATTCGGATCTATACATATACATTCCAAAAACATCAAATGCAATCTGTTTTATACAGTGTTCTAAAAAGCGGGCTAAGCGGTCGCCTAGGCGGAAAAACACTACTAACCGACTCGATTTTCTACTAATCGGACTATTAAGCGTTTTTTGTAATTAAGCGGAATTAAGCGGGCATTAAGCGGGTTTGACCGGAATTATGCGGGTTTGACCAAATTTTGAACCTTAAAAATATATTTTTTTATTTTTTTTCTTTAATTATTTTTCAAATTTTATATTATAAATGAATATATGTATTAAAATTTAAACTTGTATAATTCACAACCTCTAAATATATAATTAAATAATTTAAAAATATTTATGTATATATTCACAATCCGCTTAACGTCCCGCTTAGAAATCCGCCTAGGCGCCCGCTTAGCCCGCCTAGGCGCTAGAAGGTCCTCTCACCGCTTAGAACCGCTTTCCGCTTTTTACAACACTGGTTTTATTCATTTAATCACACTCAAAATCATACTAACATAAGAATCTACCACTAACATATCAATTCAAGCATATAACAAGTTATACAAATTATTTTCTTAACTAATTAATTCGAAAATTCCAACTTTAATTTACTATCTATATATGCAATCAAGTTTAACAAGCAATTGACATTCCAGTTTGATCATATAGGCTGCGCCACCACCAAACCATCACAGACCCACCACCACCCGCCGGAAAACACCATTACCGGCGATGGGGTTTCGGCACAAACTCAAAGACAGCCCACATACTTCACAAAAATCGATTTCCACCTATAATTAACATCACCCAGTCATATAAACATTCAATCATTGACAGCCCTTGCATGCATGAATTCGAAGCTATACTTACATATATATACACATGCAAACTTCAGCCAACTATCATCAATCAAGAATTAAACACACAAACATGATTTAGGCAATTAAAATAGAGTTAATAACATGATTTTAAGCTTTAAAATTGAAAGAAAATGAAAAGGAGAAGAAGGAGAATATCTCCGCAGCTGATGAGCACGAACAGGGAAGAGGAAAGGCGGTGGGAGACTGGGAGGTGTTATATAGACACAGGGGTATTTTCGTAATTGAATAAATGTTGAAAACCTTAAAACTGATTTTTAATAATTTTAAATTCGAAATAAAACATAAAATAAGGGGAAAGTAATTTTTAAAATTCTAAAATAAAATAAAATTACAGACCTTCCCTTAATTTTAAAATAATTTTTGAGTCGAAAATGAATTTATTATGAATTTTTCAAGTACAAGACCTTTAAATGAATTAAAGCTTTAAAAATCATTTTAAAATACTTACATACACAAATAAATTCACCCAACACTTTTAAAAACTAAATAATTTCACAAAGATAATAATGCAAAAGATTTCATGATTTTAAACGACTCCATTGATTTTATAAAAGTCTAAGAAGATTATTAATGCATGTTTAAAATAGTTTTTAAGGTCCAAAAATGCAATTAAAAATACAATGACATATATGACACCTACAAATCATCACACAATCACTTAAACATGATTTCACACATATTTTATCTTCATAAAAATATTCACACCACATAATTCACATTTAAAAGTCACATAAACACTTAAATAATTATGCAAATTTCTAGATCGTTTTAATAAATACTACTGAACAACTGTTACGCTACATTGTATAATTAATAAAATACAACAAAATAAATTTTTGTTTAACGAATTGAACATGTATCAATATAATATGTATAATCTATATTGTATATTTATTAAAAAATGCATAAGAATTACCAAATAATATATGTCACCTTTTTTATACTCAAAGAAGTGAACAGTTATAAAAAAAGGGTTCTTTTCATAAATAAATAGGGAAAAGTAAATTTTTGCACATTTACTTTTGTGAAGAATAGCTATTTGCAATTTTACTAAACTATTTACAATTTTACTATACTAAGTTTCAAAATTGCAAAAATACTACAAATTAGGTCAATCCTTCCCCCTGCCCAGCATTTTCAACCACATTCAACACTTTTTTTTAGGGTGGGGTGCTATTTTGGTGGATTTGGGTTGCATGGCCCCGCAGGGGCATATTCAACTGAATGCATATATATATATATATATATATAGTCCAAAAAAGAGGTCGAAATGACATTTGAAAAATGGAACTTGAAATAAGCAACTTAATGCAAGCACATGCAACTAAATTTGCAACTGAATGCAACCACATTCAACTAAATTTCTCATTTCAAGTTCCATTTTTCAAATGTCATTTCGACCTCTTTTTTGGACTATATATATATATATATCCAAAAGAGAGGTCGAAAATGACATTTGAAAAATGGAACTTGAAATCAGCAACTTAATGCAACCACATGAAACTAAATTTGCAACTGAATGCAACCACATTCAACTAAATTTCTGATTTCAAATTCCATTTTTCAAATGTCATTTTCGACCTCTTTTTTGGACTATATATATACATACATATATATATATATATATATATTTATATATATATATATATATATATATATATATATATATATATATATATATATACATATATAGAGTAGGGATCTAGAGAGAACCCCTTTAAAAGGAGAACTTAGAAAACTAAATTAAAATATAGCACATATGGTATGCAAACTGATCGTTGTGAGATGAAGAAAAATATGGTGAAATTAGATTTTAAAAAATATCACCGATTGACGGGAAAAATCAAATTAAAAATGGAGGGGATTAGGTGTGATTCTAGACCATATATTTAATGCACCCTTACACAATTAAAATGCACCCTCACACACTACATATTTTTTTTTTTTTTAAATAAATTTTTTTGATGAACAGTACCCTGCTGACTAGGCTGCCACGTCAGCAGCCTACCACGTGGCATTGCCACATTAGCAGGTGGACCCCCATTTGCTGACGTGTCAGTGCCACGTGTCATGCGACGTCAGCAGACTGCAACGTGTCATTCCACGTGGCACTGCCACGTCAGCAAATGGAGGTCCACCTGCTGACGTAGCAGTGCCACGTGGCAGACTGCTGACGTGGTAGCCCAGTCAGCAGGGTACTGTTCATCATTTTTTTTTTGAGATGTATTGTGTGAGGGTGCATTTTATTTGTATGTGCCCCTGGCGGGGCCCTAAAAAATAAATGGTTTAGATTGATTCTCTCATATTCTCTATATAAGGAGGTCCTCTCTAGAATAATGGCCTCTATATATGTATATAGGGTTGGACTCCATAACAAACACCTTATATAACAAACAATAAAGAACACCTTAGATCTAATAGACCAATGCCCCTGGCGGGGCCACCCAATACAAAAAGTTCTTATTTTTTTACCCTCTATCCATCCATCATCTCAAAAAAATATATTTAAAAAGTTACTGTTCATGACGATGACGTCATCAGTGACGTCATCATGAACAGTAAAATTTTTAATTTTTTTTTGCTGGCTTGATAGAGGGTAAAAAAATAACAACTTTTTGTATTGGGTGCCCTTGGCGGGGCCAAAGGATCTAATAGATCTAAAGTGTTCTTTGTTGTTTGTTATATAAGAGTGTTCTGTATGGAGCAAAGGCCTATGTATATATATATAGGGTTGGACTCCATAGCAAACACTTTATATAACAAACAACAAAGAACACCTCATATCTAATAGATCCATTGCCCCTGGCGGGGCCACCCAATACAAAAAGTTCTTATTTTTTAGGCTCTATCCATCCAGCAAAAAAAATAATTGAAAATTTACTGTTCATCGATGACGTCATGATGACGTCATCAGTGACGTCATCGATGAACAGTAGATTTTCAATTTTTTTTGCTGGATGGATAGAGCCTAAAAAAATAAGAACTTTTTGTATTGGGTGCCCCTGGCGGGGCCAATAGATCTATTGGAATAAATGATTTTATAGTGTTCTTTATTGTTTGTTATATAAGAGTGTTCTGTATGGAGCAAAGGCCTATATATATATATATATGTAGGCAAGTGCTCAAAAGAGAACTTATTTTTTGAAGAAAACTAAGGTACTAATTCTAGCCATTATATATATATATATAGAGTAAAGTTATATGGAGTACTGTTTTAATTGAAGTACTTGGAGTACATATACGTTCTGCATTCAAAATTTTGCAAATTTTATTATTTTGTAAAACTTATTACGTGAATATCACTATTTCATCGAAAATATTGAAAATTTTGTATGTTTTGCTAACAAAATATTGCAAAACGAATTGTTCTGCGAAACACATTTGTGTTGCAAAACATATATGTCCCGATGGCAAAATATAAAGAATTTTCAAGATGAACATATTGCAAAACATACATAATTTTCAAGATTATCAATAAAATATGATATTCATATAACAAGGTTTGCAAAATAATAAATTTTAAAATATTTTGAATGCAGAACATATATGTACTCCAAGTACTCCAATTAAAACAGTACTCCATAGAACTTTACTATATATATAGTCCAAAAAAGAGGTCGAAAATGACATTTGAAAAATGGAACTTGAAATCAGCAACTTAATGCAACCACATGCAACTAAATTTGCAACTACATCTGACAAAAATAAAAATAAAAATTTGCAACTACATCCAACTGAATGTAGTTGCATTTGATTGAATTTTGCCCGTGGCGGGGCCTTGCATTTGGTTGAATGTGGTTGCATTCAGTTGCAACCAAAATATCATCCCACCTTAAAAAAAAGTGTTGAAGTCGTGGTTGCATTAAGTTGCAACCCAAAATCCACCAAAATAGCCCACATCTTATTAAAAAAAAACAAAAAAAAGTGTTGAAGTTGAAGTCGGTTGGGAAAGAAAGGGGGGAGGGTTAGTATTTTTACAATTTTGAAACTTAGTTTAGTAAAATTGCAATTAATTAAGGAAGATGGTATTTTTGCAAATAGAAACTTTAAATCTAGTATTTTTGATAAATACTCTAAAAAAGTAATTATCATTACTTATATTAAATATTTATAAAGAAACACAAAAATCATCAAAAATACAAATAAAGCATATTATTTGTACGTAAAGAGGTGATCATTTTTATAAGTGTCATTATCGAAATTTTATATTTATAAGAAATATACACAAGGCACATTTTTTTATATGCCAAAATGATATTTAGACATGCCTATATGGATTGGATGGGGTTATTATGCAATAGAATGTTAACTGAGTCATTAAAAAGTCATTTTGCAAAAATGGCCTGGTTTTTCAATTTTTAATAGTGATGAGCATGTAATCATACCTGCCAAAAGAGATATAGAGGAAGGGGAGGAGCTCACATATAATTACAGGTTTTTCTCTCTATACTCTGCTCTTTCTTCTATGCTATCTACTTCAGTGCCTACATTTTTATTTTTTAAAATTATTATGTAGATTCTTATCAGTTGGATGAACAACTTGCTTGTTATTGTGGCGCCCCGAGATACCGGGGTGTTGTAAATGATATCAAGGCAGTGGAACAAATTGCTAAGCTATGCGTTCCGCGTGATTTGACAGCAGGGAAGGAGAGAAAGTGTAAATAGACTTCCTCATAAGTTAGATCCATTCTCATTACTAGTTGCGTCAATTCTAGTTGTGGATGTATAACTGTAAGGTACAGTGCTTATGGGTTTAGACTTTAGATGTACATTTATACCCTCCTGGATTTTCTGTTGATGACTGCTATGTATTCATTTCTAAATATTCGACAAATGACGATAGCTCTCCTCTATAATCCTCATACTGAAATAGAAACTATAGTGTTGGACCATGAAGCCCAAATGATATAATTTGTATTTAGATTAATGGACTAGTTTAGAACATGTGTTAGGCCCATTTAAAGGTCAATTTGGATTATATTAGGCCCATTAATCTTTGTATTTACATTAGGGCCTGGGAGCCCACAAGTGTAAACTTAGTGGCCAAGTAAATTAGGTATTAGGGAACCCACAAGGGATCCCCTATAAATACTAATCAAATCCCACTTGTAAAGGGGTTGGCAATTTGTAAATTAGAGAGTTGTACCTCCTAAAAGGAGAGAAGGATATTTTAATGAATATTATCTTCACCTCTTACTAGATCTTTTCCCTAATCATATTATCTATATTATAATCACAATTAACTCTCCATCATTTGGCTCTAGAAGGAGCTCTTTAATTTAAAATTCCAACAAAAAATGGAGGCGAATGAGCCGGTGATCGAACAAATCGGTTCGAAAATGGAGATGTTAACGGCCCCCCGAGCTGGGGACCAAATGGCACCTCCTCCTTCTCTAAAACCAAGACAGTTATTCCCAGCGATAGAAGATAATGTAGGTGGATCTAAACGACCCACTGAATCAGAACATTTAGATGCGAGACGAAAGGTGCAGCTAGATACTCGCATGAGAATCACCACGGATACAGGAAAGAAGGTGTTAACAAGCGACATGCGCTTGCATTTGTAAAAGGTTCAAAGAGAAAAAGAGCCCATTGTTGTGGTTGAAGATTATCCCCAGGACTCGGACGAAGAAATATTTAATTTGGAACAACAGAAGCGAGCCCTGGAAGAAAAGCTAAGGAGGCACCGACGAGCTCGTCAGCTGAAAAGCGGATTAAGAAATACAAAGACCTTAGCACATGATGAAGCCGTCAATGTCGAGAATGATTTTCAAGAAAATGATTATGAAGACTTTGGAGATGAAGAATCAATAGAGTCGATTTACTCAAGACCTTCTGCTCGCAAAAGATGACCAATGCCGTCTACGAGCCATTCATCTTGGCGGAGTGATTTCAACGAATCAATAAGACCCGAAGACATTGCTGACATCCGAAGTGACCTTGCCATGTGTAGATAGTTCATTTGAAATCATTTTGGCCAAATCACATCTGCAGAAAGTCCCTTATCGAGAGACATTGAGATAACCCGTATCGATAGGACGTTGAAAACGCCCTCGTTAGATCATTTCGATGGGACTTCAGACCCAAGTGGTTTTCTCAACACATTTGATGGCCGTATGGCATTTTTTGGGCACTCAGAAGTAGCGAGATGTCAATTCTTTTCTAAATGCCTCCAAGGAACACCTCTGCGATGGTATAATAGTCTTCCACCTCGTTCCATAGATTCCTGGCAGTCTTTAAAGACAAAGTTTCAAACTAGGTTTTCTAGCAATTACAAAGGAGGAAAGATAACTGCCTCACTGATGACTGTCCGACAGCGATCCAACGAATTTCTAAGAGACTTCTTAGTTAGATTCCGAAATGAAATTTCCGACATTCCTAACTTGATTAAAGAACTGGAAATAAATTATCTGGCTGAGGGGATTGATAAGCATCGCCTCGCCAATTTGTTAGAAGAATTCTTTGAAAAGAATCCCCGAACCCTTCGATCAACTTTCCAAGTGGTAGAACATAGAATGAATTTGCAAGAAGCGGTCGGGAGTATTCATTCTCCTCGACGAGCTTTCAGACGAGAGCGCAACAGAAGTCCTCGGCGACGTTCCCCGAGGACTGACTATAAGCGAAGCTATGATTCATACTCGAGGACAAATGATACTAGAAGCCCTCGAAAACCACGGATTGAGAGATTAGATAATCAGGATAAAACATGGAAGCCAAGAGAAAGAAAAGAGAAGGAGTTCACGAAGCTCACTGTAGACAAAGCTACAATTTTGGCCATTCTAAAATCAGAACCTGACTACCGACCACCGAGGCCAATGAAACCAGGACGACCTCCAAGCTCCCGTTACTGCGAATACCATGAGGATACTGGTCACACAACATACCAATGTTATCAACTGAGTAATCTTATCGAGTCCAAAATCAAGAAAGGACAGTTGACTAATTACATCGACCACGACGCCGAAAGACAAAATGATCGCCCCCGTGATCAGGATCGGGTCATTGATGTCATCGCAGGAGGGTTCGCTGCTGGAGGTACATCAAACAATTCTAAAAAGTTGTATACCAGGGAAGTGTTTCATGTGAACCCTGAGGCTCCTAAATGCCAATGTCCTAATCCATCTCCTGTGATCTCCTTTTCTGATAATGACTACCCTTCGGGGATAATTGAGCCCCACCAGGATGCTTTGGTAATCACAGCCAAGATTGGCACAAATACAGTGAAGAAGATCTTAATCGACAATGACAGTTCTGTCGACATACTTTACCACCATGCTTTTGCTCGGATGGATCTTGGGGACATGAAATTGGAGAACGTGAAAATGCCTCTATACGGCTTCACGGGAAATGAGGTCAAGGTCGTAGGTACCATCGACCTTCCGGTCTTATTTGGCTCACTCCCGTGCTAAACATGGCAAATGACCAAGTTTCACGTCATCAACGCCAATTCAAGCTACAATGCCATTCTCGGCAGAACAACTCTTGCAGCCTTGAAGGATATCACCTCGATTACTCACCTCAAAATGAAATTTCCAACAGAGTTCGGTATCGGAGAGGTCGTGGGAGACCAAGTCGCGGCGTGCCAGTGTTATTTATCTACTGTTATACCAAGAACGAAACATGAGGATGATTCGTCAATCAACCAAGTTGTAGATATGGACCCTCGGGCTATCCTTGAAACACCTAACCAATCATCTGGCGTCGCCATTGAAGAATGTGATGAGATAGAGGTCGAGGAAGGCAGCCCTGACAAAGTAATCAAAATTGGAAAGTGTTTGAAAGGCGAACTCCGCCAACAGATTATTGACCTCATCAGAGAATATGTTGATATCTTTGCATGGAATCCCAAAGACATGCCGGGAATTCCCGAGATGGTAGCTCGCCATTCCCTCCATATCAAACCCGGAGCTCAAACTGTGAAACAAAAGAAACGAGTATTCTTGGAGGAAAAAATTAAGGCAATCGACGCTGAGTTGGATAGACTACTCGAGGCTGGGTTCATTGCACCCGTACAATTTCCGGAATGGATAGCTAATGTCGTCCTAGTCAAAAAGAGTAATGGAAAATGGAGAATGTGTGTGGATTACTCCGATCTCAATCGAGCTTGTCCAAAGGATTTTTATCCGCTACCAAATATTGATCAGCTTATTGACGCCACAGCTGGCCACGAGCTCCTGTCATTCATGGATGCGTTCTCGGGCTATAATCAAATTAAGATTGATAGCCAAGACTGGGAAAAGACAACTTTTATCACTCATAGAGGTGTTTTTGGATTTAAGAACATGCCTTTTGGCCTCATTAACGCCGGAGCCACGTTTCAGCAGATGATGGATACAATCTTCGCCTCACAAATAGGTCGCAACTTACAAGGTCTACATTGACGACCTGATTGCAAAGTCTAAGAGGTCGATAGACCACGTAGCAGACCTACGCGAGACTTTTGATAATGTTCGACGTCATAACATGCGCCTTAATCCCACCAAATGCTCTTTTGGGATGACTTCGGGGAAATTTTTTGGATTTCTTTTGACACAGAGGGGCATCGAGGCTGACCCAAATCAAGTTAAGGCTATTGTCGACATGCAAGATCCTTCTTCTCTGAAAGAATTGCAAACACTAACGGGCTGCATAGCCGCCCTACGAAGGTTTATTCCACAATCATCTAGGCATTGTGCTCCATTCTTTGAAGCCATTAAGAATGCTTCCAAAAAATCAAAGATCGATTGGAATGATGAATGCAAAAGGGGACTCGAAGACTTTAAAAAATTCTTGAGTACGTCGCCAATACTGACACAAGCTCAACCACGAGAACCCCTGCGATTGTACTTGTCCGCATGTGACACAACTATCGTTGCCGTATTGATTAGATCTGTTCAAGGCAACGAACTGCCTGTTTACTACATAATCCATACCTTGCGAGATGCAGAGACTCGATATCCTCAAGTTGAAAAATTGGTATGTGCCTTGGTAACATCAAGCCGGAAACTCAGACACTATTTTCAAGGTCGAGAAATCCAGGTTATGACGAATCAACCATTAAAGCGAATACTACACACGCCTGACATGACAGGCTGACTTGCAGCATGGACAATAGAGTTAAGCGAGTTCTATATTGAGTATAAGCCTCGCACGGCAATGAAGGCTCAGGCACTCTCAGATTTTATGATCGAATGCCAATTTGATAAAATGGAAGCTTTAAAACTTGATGAGGAAAGAACTCAGTCTCGACCTTGGGTCCTTTATGTGGATGGGTCGTCGACCTCGGAAACAAGCGGAGCTGGGATCATATTAATCAGCCCAGAAGGATTTAAAGTACAACAAGCTATTTCCTTTGCTTTCCAAGCCACAAATAATGAGGCCGAGTATGAGGCAATAATAGCAAGCTTGAATCTTGCGCTAGGCCTGGAAGTCGATGTCATCGATATTTTTAGTGATTCACAGCTCGTGGTAAAGCAAATATCAGGAGAATTTCAAGCCCACAATGACAGAATGGCAGCATACTTGCGTCAAGCTCAGACCTTACTCACGAGGTTTACCTCGTGGAAATTAACAAATGTTGACAGATCTGAAAACCAATGGGCAGATGCCTTGTCCAAACTTGCATCATCTTCAGTCGTTATGAGCAACGAGCCAGTGTACGTAGAAACACTTCAGTCTCCTTCAGTTGAATTAAGTGCAGTACACAACATTTCGTCAAGACCTGATTGGCGAGTTCCTTTCCTTGATTACATCACTAAGAATCAGTTGCCAGAGGGCAAAAACGAGGCCAGATCGCTGATGTACAAGGCCAGAAATTATTGCGTAAGAGATGCAAAGTTATACAGACGAGCTCTTACGGAACCTCTTCTCCGTTGCCTAGCTCCTGAGGAGGCAGAAATAAAACTCATTGAGGTTCATATGGGAATTTGCGGAGAGCACCTTGGTGGTAAAAATTTGGCTCACAAAATAATAAGACAAGGCCTATACTGGCCAACAATGAGGAAGGATTGTGATAACTTCGTGAAAAAATGTCCATCTTGCCAGCTATACAGCCCGATCAGCCATAAACCCTCGCATATGGCACAGATGCTGTGATTCCCGTTGAGGTGGGCCTAGAATCCCCAAGAATTGTGAGCTTTAATGAACAAGACTCCCTTGAAGGAATACGACTCAACAACGACCTCTTGGAGGAGGTCAGAGACGAAGCGACCTTAGTTGTCATTAAGTATCAGGACAAAGTCGCAAACTACTTTAACAAAGGTGTGAAGCCAAGAAACTTCCAAGTCAACGACCTCGTCCTAAGAGAATCTGCGTCGCCTCAGCCCACAATTGCTAGCAAGTTGAAGGCCCCGTGGGAAGGCCCATATAAGATCGTGAAAGTGATCCGCCCTGGTACCTACGAGCTGGCTCAGCTCGATGGTGAGTTAATCAAAAATGCATGGAATGGCATCCATCTGAAGAAATTTTACCAGTGATTGTATTTTATTTCCTGAACAGTGATAAACTCTATTTCCTACCAGCATATAAAATTGCTAAGGCGAAAAGGATCTGAAGTGAGGATCCCGCCTTGGTTTCGTTAAGTTATTATTCAATAAAAGTTTGTCATAATTCCTTGCTTACATTACAAATCACAATATGTTGATTATTACCAGTACATTGCAACTAGAAAAACGTTCCAAGGCAATGCAAACACTTAATCAAGAAAACACTTAATCAAGAAAATTGAGTTGATTACCAATAAGAACCGAAACAGAAACTACATAAGGCGCCATTTTCATAACTGCAGAGCTAAGCTCTTCGTCCTTGTAGGACTCGGTTCTCCATTTGCAATAAAGATCTAATTAAATTGTCAAGAAATTATTAAAAAAACATAATAAAATCACTTGATAAAGATTAGATAACTAGAAATCCTTTATATCTATTATATATATAATAGGCCAACATAAGAAGAAAATGTGAGATTTTTTAATGCACATGAAAAGACCAATTTGCCCTCATGTTTAATATTTATTAAAAAATGTGTTGCTCATGAGAATCGAACTTGAGTCTATCAAATAACTTAGGCATGCTCTTACCACTACACTACAATGTCACATGTGTTTTCAAACCATTCACATAATAAGTGAATGTCATCTAAGAGTAATAGATTTGTAAATAACTATGGAGCTAAATTAAACTTAGGTAAAATACCAATACATTTTTATTAAAAAAAGTGTTGTTCATGGGAATCTATCAAATAACTTATGCATGCTCTTGCCACTACGCCACAATGTCACATGTGTTTATAAATCATAAAAGTAATATGTGAATATTTTAACAGTAATACATTTGTAAATAACTTTGGAGCTAAATTAAACTTTAAAATAATAATAATAATAATAATAATAATAATAATAATAATAATAATCAACATAATATTCATAGTGTCACCGATTTAATTCACACATCTTTCTATCACTAAATCATAGTGAAAAATAAAAATTTTAAGTCAACATCTATTTGACTAATTTTATATTATGAGTGACTTATGAATAGTTAAAAATGTAAACATAAAAATAAATTTGATAAATTATCTATTTGAGTGATGATATTAATTTTAATCAAATAAAATTCTCAAAACAAAATAAGTCATTCAAAAAAGAACCTCCTACCAACTTTTGACTTTAAGCTATTTTTTGAACTTTAAGTCAATTTCTAACTTATTACACAAGCAGACATTTTTTGATTTAAATTAAATAATAACTTTAAGCTCCGGCTTAAAGCCGTTGCCAAACGGGTCTTAGTCTCATGTGTTTTAAATCATACACATTATAGATGTGTGTGCATGCATTACTTGAGTGAAACAAATTTTGATATTTTTATTATTGTAACATATTAACAATTTTTGGCTATATTTTACTTTTACATTTATTGATTCGGATTATAGTATATTATCTTATATCATTTATTAATATTATTCTCTACCGATGTCAATATATAGAACTATACAAATTATTTATTTGATGAATTTATTGATTTATCAAATATTTATTTACCAAGACACAATTGATTAAAGGTAAAAATTTTGAAAATTTTTAAATAATTAAAATTGCAATTAAAAAATTATAATAAATTTTTAGAAAATAAGTAAAGCTAGAGGCTCGTAATTCGCTAAGATAAACAACAAACTCATTCAAGTCTTTGGTCTATCTGTTCACTCCAATTAGGAATGATTAATTCATTGTTAAAGCACGAACATAAGGCATATGAGCAACTTCAACTTATGATGATAAAAGTATGAAAAAATATTCAAGAGTGTGATAAGCTTGTAGTTACACAAGATATATTTACTCAGTCAATTAGAATTATCTGGTGTTTTAAAAGTCTAGCGGACAGAGGAATAGTAAAGGGCAAAGTATGCTTAAAATGAAGAAATTAGAAGAAAATTGATGAAATAGTTGGAAAGATAGTTTTAAGAAGTGAAAGCGCGAGGCCTGAGTAGAATATTTGAAGATTTACGAAATTTTTGATTATTATCAAGAGTAAAACCTATATTCGCAGAATGCAATATCTTGAAGCCTATTTAGTTTGTATCTTGAAAATTATTGGAGATCGAACTAAATGGATGTATCATTTTCAAAGAAGTGGAAGAACAGTTTAGTATTGTAAGTGTTCTGAAAAATCCTCTTAATTGACGATGCCCATAAAACACTCGAATTCTATTATATGACTCATAAAAATAAAAACTGACATGACTACTATCAATATTACTCATATTAATTTTCAGATTACAAACTTGAACATACTTAAATAAGTACACAATAATCACATATGTGTCATTAACAAGCAAAATTCCATTAAAATCAATCACATGGAGTACTTTGAAAGACATTGATCATGTACAATTTAATTTTAAAATACAATTTAAAATAGCGACCCGTGCCTCGCACTGGTTTTTATGCTAGTTATATATATTATAAGCCAACAAGGCTTTCCATGCTATTTAGTATTTTACTAAAATACCCCCAAGTTTTATAAATATATTAAAAATAATGTTTTTGCCAAGGATTGAACCCATGACCTCTTGCTAGGAATCTATTTCATTGTCACACCATGACCATCATGCTAAAAGTCCCTTTCATGAAAATTTGGAACCCATCCACTAGATTCTTAAGTAGCTCTTAATTCTACATTTTATTTGACATTTATTTTAGAAATAATTTCAATGAAAATTAAAGAAATAATGTCTCTTTTCATTTATTATTACATATATTATAGGTCAAAATGCTCTTTCAAGCCAATTTAATAATTTATTAATATACCGCTCTTTATTGTAATGTTAAAAAAATATTTTTACTAGGAATAAATTTTATAATCTCCACTATTATACGAACAACTTCAATTTATGCACACAACCACTACACCATAACAATTTCTATACCTACTTAAAAATCATTAACTACATTTTCAAAGAACCTGCTTCCTATACTTTCCTTAATATTTTTTTTTTAATTTATGCATCATAAAATTATCAAAAAAATATTTCCATGTTGTTGTTGTTATTATTATTATTATTATTATTATTATTATTATTATTATTATTATTATTATTATTATTATTATTATTATTATTATTATTATTACTATTGTTATTATTATTATATTTTCATGAATTTTTAAAACTACAAAGTATTCTTTTGCATTATGTATTATGTATGTATTTTTTGTAAAATCATAAATTACAATATTTTTTCATGTTTGTTATGCTCATGACAAACACAAAACAAATTCACTTGGTACTAGGGCTGAGCATTCTGTTCGGTTAACCGAATACCGAACCGAAATAACCGAAATAATTCGGTTTGGTTAACCAAACCGAAATAATTCGATTTTAATTCGGATATTGTTTTTTGTGTGATTCGGTATTTCGGTTTTTTTACCGAAATAACCCAAATTACCGAAATATATAAAATATAATATTATATATACATTAATACATATCTTAACACCCAACCCAACCCTCAGACATGATCCTAACACCCTCTAATCACTTGCATGTCAAGAACGAACACACTTATACATACATATACATACAATTTGCAACAAAATTCAAGAACACGTACATATACAATCAACATACTTAACAATAACCAGAGAAGAAAAGGATTTTACAGAGATTTGGAAGGTGTTTGTGATGAAAACCGGCTAGAAACAAGGGGCAGAAGATCTGGCAGTGAGAAGAAAACGAACAGAGGAAAGAAGGAGTAAGAAAGGATGGCGGTGATGTTAAAGAACTAGGGGGCAAAAGGGTAATTTCACACAACTGAACATTTAAATAGAAATCTTTTTTCTAATTCGGTTATTTAATTCGGTATTCGGTTTTAACCGAAATAAAAATTTCGGTTCGGTAAAAAATCCAAAATTATTTCGGTTTACTAATCGGTTATGGTTTTGAGCTTATTCGGTATTTCGGTTATTTCAGTTTTCGGTAATTCGGTTCGAATATAACCGAATAATCAGCACTACTTGGTACACGTAGGGATGAGCATTTCAACAATCCCGTCCGACCCCAATCCGATCCCCTTCCCATTCGGGTTGGGATTCAGGAAATTTTTCTGTTTCAGTATGGGAAATAGGGAATATTATAAAATAGAAATTCGGGGGATAAGAATGAGATCAGGGATTAAGGTATCCCGACCCGATCCCCAATTCACGTTCCCGACCGATGATCGGAGATTAAGGGATCATTATATTTACTAGATTATTAACGACAAATATAATTCAAAAAATCAAATTTTGATAAATTTAAATTTCACAAAAAAGTGACAAAATAAAATTTAATTTTAATAATTTTAGTTATATCTTTCATCTTTTATTATAAAAAAATTAATTTGAATCGCTATTTAAGTTGTTTTAAACCAAGTTTTCTACAAAAAAAACTCTTGTTGCGGTCTACAACATCAATATCAAATAGACCTTTAATATGATTGATACTAGGTACAATATATATCTATATAAAAAAAATCAGAATTAGCTGATATGTTAAATTTGGATTTTATATGAGTTATCGATTAAATAAATGAATATAGTGGATAGTTGAATTGTAATGTAGTATTGTAAACAAGATTATATCTACTAAACAAAGATGTTAAATTATATATGACTACCCATAACATAATGATCGACTAGTGATGTTTTAAGACTGTATAAAAATAAATTTTTTTACTATAGCACGTATTAGTTTGTATGGATACATCATACGTTTTAGTTGGTTTTTCCTAATATTAAAATATTTTTTTCTGTTCCTGCCATAATACATCTCCTACCTCATATGTAATTATCCACCTATTTCAACTTGCTGTTTTACTATTGCTAATGGAAACAAGCTAAATAACATATCATTATCGTAATAATCTTTTAAAAATTAGTGCTAAAAATGGATTAAACGACATATTATTGTCGCAATAGTACTTGGCCTCTAATGAGTAACATTTATGTATCATTATTATCGGTCATTCATCTTACATTCAACGAGTACTACTACAAACATGATACCTAGGTCGGCCATGAGAAATTGAAAATTTCAGGTGAATTTGAATTTTGTACTCAACTATAAATTAAAATCACTTACATGCGATTTATTTTGCGGCACTCCTAATATCTTAAACTATTTTTGGTGCTACCTTAAAAAAAAGTGCCCCAAATATCATTTTTTGTGCGTCTACGTACTTTTAAATTTTTGTACTTATTAGAAAAGATATGCCCCTAAATTACATTATCTTCTCGGTGTCCCATTCCATGAGCGGCTTAATCTCAGGATTGGCTTTGTATGAGTATGATACTCAAAATTTAGAATACATTAATATTTCAAAAATTAAACGGTTACTAACTATTGGCGTTAAATAAATCGAAGCACATAAAATAGATTGAAAAGAAAATATGACCGACTTAAACACGATTTGAGAAAGAAATTTTGTGAATTAGAATGTGGTCGTGCTTTGCACGAGCTTTCATGTACCACGGCCCACGGGCGACAACTTCCGTAAGACTTAAGAAGGAGGATCACAAGACTGTTAGGGTGTGTTCACTTGGAAAGAATGGAATGGGGTAGGAATGGAATGAAAATTGTAAACAAAATTTATGAAGAAAGGGGGATGTTGGGGGAAATAATGAACAAATATGAGGGAGAAGAAGTTTTTTATGATGAAGATTGCAAGGAAAAATGATGAAGATTGGGAATGGAACATTCCTTCCAAAACATGTGGGTTAGAATTCTAGTTCAAATTATTTGGAGAGGAATGAAGTAAGGAATGAAATTTATAAACACTTTCCCCAATCTCCCCCAAATAATAGTATAAATTTCATTCCATTCTTCCCTCATTCCATTCAATCCAAGTGAACACAGCCGTAGTGTTTCTGAATACCTGCATGCATGGATAGAAATATTAGGGTTTTAGACAACACTGTAAAGCGGGAAGTTTTGTTTAAGATCAGGATTTTAAAATAGCTCTTATTAATCTTACTTGACCAAGGGAAGTCTTCTTTTAACGACCTAAGTGTAAATAAACTCATCCATTCTTCCACATCCATAGCTAGCGTCGTTGATGATAGTACTGTACAACTAAATAACTAATCCATGCCGATTAGGGGTTAGCAAAATAAAACCGAAAAACCGAAACTGAGCCGAAAAACCGAAAAACCACACTGAAAAAAATCGTAACCGACAAAAACCGAAAAAAACCGTAACCGAACCGAACCGACGGAACGGTTTGCTAACGATTACGGTTTTATCCCAATAACCGAACCGAAAATATATTATTTTAATAATTTATAATTTTATATTATATAGTTAAATAAATATAGGAATTTATATAGAAAGTAAGACAAAAGCATTATAATTTTCATGATGGGGCAATGATCATATCCAATTGAAACTGATTTCTTACGGTAAACAAATGGTAGTCATTACACAAGCATTAAATATAACATGTCCAGTTCTACCTTAATATGGTTATATATGGTTAGTATACTGCATCTTATTTTTCACACTAAACTGCACTTATTAATGCATAGAATGGTAAGCTAGTAATTAAATTTTAATTTTTTTTGTTATTAAAAATATTATTATAAATGTTAAGATGGCATTTATAAATTTTTATTAATATGATATTAAGGTATTAAGTATTAGAAATAAAAAACCGAAACCGACAACCGGTTAACCGAACCGAAAAAAACCGTTCCGAACGGTTCGCTTACGATTAATTGGTAAAAACCGAACCGAACCGACATGTACGGTTTGGTAACGGTTTTCGGTAAAAACCGAATCGAACCGACCCGTGCCTAATGCCAATCCGAATTTTTATGATTTTTACTAGGGATTGGATTTGAATGAAAAAGTGCGATGAGGAGAAGGAATACATCACAATTAACAATCATTGTGTTTATTACTTGGATTCATTATACAAACTATTAAAAAATAATAATACACGATTAAAATGCTCAATATTAATTAAAAATATTAGAAATTAGAAATGGGTCAAAGAACAAGAACAAGTGGGGTAAAGTATTAGTGTAAATGACTAGCTAAAACTATACTATCAATTAACTAATTAATGCTATTTTTACATTAACAAACTAGCATATCAAAAGAGGATGTACTAAAATAACACATTATAAAATAAAAAAATTATAGTTGAGAAAATTATTGTTAACTAAAATTAATACAAAGATATTTTAGATTAAAGTTTAAAATATAAATTAAAAAAATCTTACCATATAAAAGATTTTCAAGAAAACTTAATTTTTAAAAAAATCATAAAAAAATTTACTTTTAGATTTTACAACAAACATGTTTAATTTTAAAATTTATACTAAAAAAAGTCAACACAAATCAATAAATTAAGATTTTATTATTTTGCAAAAATTCTAGATTCGATACTAAAATTGTAAATAAATTAAAAAACAGTCCGAAAATTCAAAATAAAATAATTTATTGAGAATCTAAATATAATAACTACAAAAAATCCTATAATAATTTAAAAGTTACAAAAATATTAAATTTCATCAACAATAAGATTTAAAGTGAATAAATAAGGAATAAACTAATAAAATATTCATCATCAACTTAATTAATTATTATTATAATAACATATTTCCCGTAATAATTTTAATAAATATAAGTACAAAATACATGCATATTATTAATTTATTATCATTAAAATAAAAAAACAATTCTAAATGTTATAAAAACTACTTTTAACAAAAAAATTATAATAAAAAATGTATTATAAAATATTAATAAAACAACCCACGGGTTTAAAGCTACATAGTACTAACCAGTGATACACACCAATCCATAATCCAATTTTACCATATCGGCAAGACGGCAATAATGTTCAGTATAGTCTGTATGCAAAGATCTACATAATATAGTAATTTTTTATTTATTTAAAAATATATATAATTTTTTGTTTAGATTTCAACTTATAATCATAACCAAACAATTAATTCGATTTCGCTTTCGGTTCTTGTGGTTCCGGAATTTTAACAATTTTTGGTGATTTCAATTTTTGGTCCACCCAACCAACCATGTCACCACATTTTACCCGCCAAATGAAATCAAAATTTTAAAATATAAAATCGGAGCTGATTAAGCAGGCACAGAACCCAAATGAAACCAATGGACAACCAAAACGACGACGTTGAGATACTCTCTTCTTCTTCCTCCGGTTCCCAACTCAGCGATTCCGGCGACGAGTTCACCGTCAGTTCACCACAAGATGAAGAGGAAGACGACGATCTCAATTGCGATTCCGATGACGATAGCGATAGTAATAGTAAACACGTGGCAGCTCCATCCACCGTCCGTTCAGCGCCCCGTCGAATTGATCGGAAATCACAAAATGTCGATGCTCTTGTCAGGTATCAATTAATCGCATGTGAGTGTGTGTTTGTGTGTGATTTACAAATATGTGTTGTGGTAGTGTTTATCTTCAATTGGAAGTTTAGGTTTGTGTATTAAAGATAATTTAGGGGTTTTGATGAGCTGGCAGCACGTTTCGAAGATGTAATTGAAATATGTAGATGATTTAGGGTTTTCGATTCGAAGATGTAATTGGAATATATATAGATCATTTTGCAAGTTGACTAGTATTTATTTTTATTTTAGGTTATATTGTATTTAGATAGGTTGTTCGAAATTGTTAAATATATATGAGTATAAGATCCTTGAAAGGGCCTTCCCCAACACCTATAAGATCCTTGAAAGGGCCTTCCCCAACACCTTAAGGTTTTGGGTGAAATGGTTTCTAACAGAAATGTAATATATCTGAAGTCATCGTTTTCATTTACCTCGTAACTTATTTTCATGTGTGTTGATTTCCATTTTGCCTTCTGGTACTACTTAACTTATGTTGGAAATTTGTTGTGTGTTATATAGAGTTTAGGGTTTTTGAATTGGGGGCACATTTTGACGATATCATTGGAATTTATACCTGGATAATATAGGGTTGTGAGTTCACTAGTAGGCCCGTTTTTTGGGGTTTGGCATGAGTAGTATCATCCGAATTCAGTTTCTTGTGAGTTAAGATTTTCGTTTCATATGCAAATGGCCAGTAGGAAAGGATTTAGTATTTCTATACATGGATTTATATATAAATGTCTAACTTGTGAACTTGAAAATATGATTTTAGAGGGAATCTTGTTGTGAAAAGGCAGTCGCTACTCCCCCGAGTTCTTTCTGTGACAGACAGAGCAGCAGCTGGTAGGCAGCCCTTTCAACCACCGTGTTCTAGTGGCTACTCTGACAACAATGAGAAGCTGGCTCAACGGCTCTGGGCTCGTAAACGGTTTGTCCCATGGGGTTCCACTAGGCCAGTTTTGGTTCCCATTACAAATAGGGTAGATATTCCTGTTGCCACTGAAAAAGAAGCTCCAGAAGAAGATAAGAGCTTGCCACCAGGGATCGAACCTTTGGTGTTGTGGCAGCCTGAAGAATGTGAAGGGGGAGACAATGATTTGGCAACAATAGCCGTGGATCCCTTGCTTGTTAAATTTCTTCGACCTCATCAAAGGTGAGTATTATACATGTAATACGTGAAGATGATTAGACTAAAAAGTAAAATGAATTAAACTTAAAAGTAGTTGAAATGCTGATATGCCTTTCTTCATAGCTCCCAGCTCTAAGACAGCTGAGGTTTGTGAAGCATACAGATTATGGCTATAAGATAATTATAATATGGGTTCTAAATGAAATGCACAAAGTTTTAAAATGGTGATAATGACACTTATAGAAGCAACAATGATTTAGAGTTCTATTTAAAACTGTCGGAAGTCATTTGTATGACAATTAGAGCAATGTCTATCTCTACTTACACGCTGAGCAGTGTCTATCTTTACTTGCATGCTGAGAGGCTACAATTGAATATTTTTTTTTTCAGAGAAGGGGTCCAGTTCATGTTTGAATGTGTTTCAGGCTTATATAGTGCGTCTAACATACATGGGTGTATTCTGGCTGATGATATGGGGTAAGTATTTGATGTCTTTTTAAATGGCTGGCGGAAGCATCTGGCTTATGTAATTACTTTCTGGTCAAAGTTGTGAATCTTCTTTGCTTATTGCTGTGCAGTTTAGGAAAGACATTGCAATCTATCACTCTGCTATATACTCTTCTGCTTCAAGGATTTGAAAAGAAGCCAATGGTTAAAAAGGCAGTAATTGTAACTCCCACCAGTCTTGTAAGTAACTGGGAGGCTGAAATCAAGAAGTGGGTTGGGGAAAGAGTCAGGCTTGTTGCTTTGTGTGAAAGCACCCGAGATGATGTAATTTCCAGCATTAATAGTTTTGCAAGCCCTCGCAGTAATCTACAGGTATATCCAGTAGAAGTACAGTATTTTTAATGCTAAGAAGTAAATATCAATCACTGATACACCTTATGCCTGTCTAGGTACTGATTGTTTCTTATGAGACATTTCGAATGCATTCATCAAAATTCAGTGAAAGTGGATCCTGTGATCTTCTCATATGCGATGAGGCTCACAGGCTGAAAAATGGCCAGACTTTAACAAATCGAGTAAGAGTTGTTTTGTAATGGCATATATTGGTTTAGTTCCTCTGATGAATTAAGAACAAGTATACTGTTTGTGGTGTTACTTACAAATATTATATCAGGCTTTGGCTGCTGTACCATGCAAGCGCAGGATTCTATTGTCAGGAACGCCAATGCAAGTAAGATATATTTTCTGCCAAACTGGAAATTTCTGTTGTTGTCAAGTTCCAAGTCTTTGTTCTGTAACACAAGCTAATAATCTATACTTTACTTTTAATGCCCTCCAGAATGACCTAGAAGAGTTTTTTGCTATGGTTAATTTTACCAATCCAGGAATATTAGGCGATGCTTCATACTTTCGACGCTATTACCAGGTGAATGATATTTCTATCCGTAGTATTTGAACAGAAACTGATTGCTTTGCTACTGGCTTGAACTTTGTTAATCAATATTTTCATGTATTATAAGAGTGTTCCACTTTGAAAAAAACTTGACATTAATTGCTGTGATGAACTGACTGGTTTGCTCATAACTGATGGTTTTAATGGGCCTCCTGCAGTTTGCAAAATATGCACTGCTATGCAACATTTTAAACAATGTATGTTTAACCTGATTTTTGTGTGCATTCGCATGTTAACCTACTGCAATGAAGACACCTATTATATGTGGAAGAGAACCCTCTGCTACTGAAGATGAGAAGAAGCTAGGCATTGAACGATCTGCAGAATTGAGTGCAAAAGTTAATCAGGTACATGCATAGAATAGTGAGCCTTGAGATAGGTTTATTGAATTTATTTTTTAAGACCTGATGTTAATTATACATCTGTTATCAGTTTATATTGAGGAGGACTAATGCGTTGCTATCGAACCACCTACCACCAAAGGTAAAAAAAAATATTGCTTTACATTATGTAGTCTGGTATCATTGGGGTACCTGAAAATCTTTTTAGCTGTTGACTGTTATGCGAAGATTCTTTTATTTGACAACCATTGAAAATGTCTATTGCTTGATGTAGTTTTATTACGCAGATATTGCTCGCTGCTGCAATAGACAGTAAAGTTTGACCAGACATATAGTTATTAACATGGTTATGGGTTCATAGACTATTCATGAACTTATTTTCTGGTGAGATATTAGTTGTTTAAGTTGTGGACCTTGTGGTACTTTTCAAGAGATTGGACTTTGTGAGAAGGTGGTTTATTTTCCCTGGAAAAATATCAATCACAATATTTTGTGTTTTGGTTCGCACAAGTTGAAGAGTTTAGTTCTGCTACTATGTTCACTCTTGCTTATATCAATTCATATCTCTCACAAACAAGTCCCCCTTGTTGACTCATTTTGACTTAAATGTCAAAATTAAAATCATTTATAGGTTCATTTTATATTCCAAGATTAATAAATTTGATGTTAGCACTTTTTATAATTGTATTAGCTATTAAGTACTGGACATCACGTTTGAGTATGAAAATGTGTCAAGTATATTGGATTTCATTGTTCCTGTTTTTTTTACTATCGAAGGCTATTCAGATTATGACTTAAAATGCCTACATATCTGCAGATAGTTGAAGTGGTTTGTTGCAAGTTGACTCCTCTCCAAGTTGAATTGTACAACCATTTTATCCATTCAAAAAATGTAAGCCATGACTATCAATTAAAGCTAACGCATGCTCCTAAATCTTCTAGCTAACTGATTTACAGTGCTTAATTTCCATGAGATTTTGTTATCATTTCCTTGTTACTGTTAAACACAGGTTAAACAAGTACTTAATGAAGAACCGAAACAAGCAAAAATCCTAGCATGCATAACAGCACTCAAGAAGTTGTGCAATCATCCCAAGGTACACTGTACAGTGTACAACATTACTTGGACACTTATTTGGCTACTTCAAAATACCAAGTACAAAATTATTTACAGATTACCAACCATGGTCACCGATTTTCATCAAATTATGTTGTAGTTTGGATGAAAATGGTTTTAGTTATGTTGATAGAGTGATGAGACAGTAAACATATGGTTCTAATGTTCTTTCCAATAGAAGCTATATATTGTCAATATAAACTATCTTTGTCATATATTGCACGAGGTGAGAGTAAATTTAATTGTTTATGATCATTTTGAAGTTGATATATGACACTATACGAAGTGGGAGTCCAGGAACATCAGGGTTTGAGGACTGCCTGCGATTTTTCCCTCCAGAATTGTTCTCCGGAAGGTAAGAATACTTGTCTGATGCGGTACATATATTATTGTTTTTGATTTTTCCTTCCTCGACAATTTTGCATTTTGATCTGTTAGATCTGGATCATGGAGTGGCGGTGATGGGATTTGGGTTGAACTATCTGGTAAAATGCATGTGTTAGCCCGATTACTAGCCCAGCTTCGTCAGAGAACAGATGATCGGATTGTCCTAGTATCAAACTATACACAAGTACGAATTCACCTTTTAATTGCATAATATCATTGTTTTTGTAGTCATGTGGTGAGCCATTTACCAACATTGATAGTTTTCTGTAAATTTTATAAAAATATCACTTGCACTACAGAATGCATGTTAAATGATCAGGTGGTATAAAATATTTTGTCTTGATCAACTAGTTACCTTACTTTTGTTTATATTTTATGAATTAAATGAAGTGTGATGAGATTCTTTTTCTAATATATTGAGTCAGTGCTTACGGATTACTCTTAGACAAGTTAGCTACATTCACCATTTCTAATAGGGAATTAGTGACATAGTACTAATTACTGGGCAACTGCATTGATATCTTTATTCTTTTTAAAAAAATCTATTTTAATACCATATCTACTTTTGTTGTATCCACTAACTAGTTGTTATAACCAGACCCTGGACCTTATTGCTCAGTTATGTCGGGAAAGAAGATACCCATTTCTAAGGCTGGATGGAAGTACATCAATCAACAAAAGACAAAAGTTAGTCAACAGTTTCAATGATAAAACAAAGGTAGTTATATTTCTTATGGCCTTTAAGTTATGTAGAACAATTTTACATAACAAGGTGATTCCACAATTTGCAGGATGAGTTTGCATTTTTGTTGAGCAGCAAGGCTGGTGGCTGTGGGCTCAATTTGATAGGTGGAAACCGACTGGTTTTGTTTGATCCTGATTGGAATCCTGCCAATGACAAACAAGTAAATACTTCTTAATAATGTTTTAGATGAACAATCTTGTGTCATTTAAGACAAATTGCATTACAAATGTATAAGTTTCCCCCTATGTTTCTGTTTTACTATCGTTTTCCCTACGTGTAGGCTGCAGCAAGAGTTTGGAGGGATGGTCAAAAAAAGAGGGTGTACATCTATAGATTTTTGAGCACAGGAACCATTGAAGAAAAGGTTTTGATATAATCTTATATAACATAAATTTTCCGTAGGAAACCCACTGAAACTTCTCTATGCTTGATGAATTACTTTATGCTATTGCAGGTTTACCAGCGTCAAATGTCAAAAGAAGGGCTTCAAAAAGTTATCCAGAAGGAACAAGCAGAACTTAAGAACCAAGTATTGTCACCTTCCTTTCATCTTATCACGTAATTTACATGCTTGAGGAACTTAGGCCAAGACCACCACTTTATTATTGCAGGGAAACTTTCTATCAACCGAAGATTTACGAGACCTGTTCTCACTTCATGAGAATGTTAGGCAAGTTGATTTCAACTACCCACTGAAATTAAAGAAAATTCTCTGTATACTGTTGTTTACCATTAGCATTTTTTACGAATATTAGTTTACTTGGCAAAAGTAGCATAATATCTGGCTTCCATATGACAAGGAAACAACTACTGAAACTATTATGACATGAGAAATCTAGGAGGATCGCAAGTAAAAATAATAGAGTGAATAAGTATTGCGAATGGACATCAGTCGTAATCCAAAAAAATTTAAGCTGTACTTTATAATAAATAGAATTATTTTGAAACAGAACATTTCTATGTATGGAGGTTTTGATTTAATCTTTAACAGTACAAGTGACTTTTATAAAACATTTAAGTTAGATAACTTTAGACTATAGACTTGTCTAGACCTATTCCCGTCAGTTTTAGGTGCTCCTTTTTTACAATATATTTTTGGGTTCTGCTATTAGCCTCCCGTAAGGTGTCTGTTATCATATCCATTTGCTTTTTATTCATTTTCAAAACTGTTCTAAGTAAAGATTTCTATGCAGTTCTGAAATTCATGAGAAGATGAATTGTGTCCGTTGTGGAAGCTGTGGAGGAATGGCAGATGATTTGCCTGAAACTAATGGGGAACAGGATGGAGGTGGTTCAGTAAATGAAGATTGCCAATTTGATCAGGAAGATATAGGGGGCTTTGCAGGGATTACTGGGTGCTTGCATAAGTTAAAAAGCTCAGAGAAGCAGGTTAGTAAAGTAGATGTTGAAACCATTCTTAACCCAGGTATTCATTTTGATTTCCTAATGAGTCATTTATATATTGTTAACAGGTAGGAACCCCTCTTGAAGAGGATTTAGGTAGCTGGGGTCATCATTTCAATCCGACATCTGTTCCAGATGCTATTTTACAAGCCTCGGCTGGAAATGAGGTAAGCTAACAGCTTTATACCTTTTCAGATATTAATCTTCAGGAACATGATACTGTTTACATTTTTTTACCAAGGTTTTATGAATGCTTGCTATGCATTTTACTGTTTTCAATTTTAAATAAAAACTATATTTTTTCATTTCTGATTTTCTTTCTGCTGCTTGGAGCTATGACTCTGTGAATTTCATGATTTCATACCGCTGCAGGTCACTTTCGTTTTTACGAACCAAGTTAGTGGAAAGCTTGTGCCTGTTGAACCAGTGGTCCCAAATACAGTCAGAATGGATGAAAATAAGAACCGATCCCAGTCCAAGGAAAATCTATTCCCAAAATCTCAATCTATATCACGTCACTCACATGCACGCCCGTGGAGTTCTTCCAATAGCGATACGCCAATGAACAAGTTATCTGCTTCTCTTAAACCTTCACAAAGGAAGTGTATCAAACCAGTCACACCACAATCACATTTAGAAGGTACAAGCCATGTAAATTTAAAACCTAAACTCTCTTTGGGGAAACAATTACCTCAAAAAAGGCATTCACCAGATCATATAGATGATGATGATGATTTTCAGTAAAACTTTTTATTTGGTGCAAGACATTATCTTGCCTTTTTTTTTTCCTGTAACAAGTCTAATCAATTTTGTTAGTATACGGGATCCCATTATATGTTGAGTTTAGGGCTTTGTTCTGAAACTCAGTTGAGTAACCTAAATAACTAATAAGTTTATAAGTTAATTGGTCAGTGGAAAGCAATAAAGCTTTAGTTTGACATCCATGTTTCTTATATTATCTGTTACTGACTTGCTGCCTGTTGAACGTCCGATGGCACCTTGGGAACACTGGGAAATATTTTTTATTTACTTGGGGGTAATAGTTGCCAAAGCCCAAACTAAAGTAATATCCCAACTTAATTTTTTTTCTTTGTTAAGTATTTTTCGTACAGAATGCTCGTATTGGTTGGTTAATCGCTTTGTTTACAGTGCAGTAAGATCACTCAAACGACTTAACTATGCAGAAAAGAGAACAGAGAAACTTGCTGGAAGAATATAGATTTTCATGTGGTCATTCTATATGCAACTTGCTAACTAGGTAAAACCAACATAAACCTGCAAATGTTAATCCACATTGATGAAGGCCGATAAGCATGTCTAGGTGGATTCATGACAATCTCAACTTTCCCTTCAAGGGGACTTTCCGTGCCATAAGTAGTTAAACTTTGGCTTTCTTGGAAGTAAATGTTCTGAAATCTAGTACTTGTGTTGGATCCAGCACCACTTCCATCCAATATAAGATTACCAGGCTTGGTTGAAAGCATTATTTCAATAACTAGTCAAATGTATGTGATACCACTGGAAACTAAAAGGAACCTAAACAGCCACCAGCATTTTCCGTACCTAATTATGTCTCCAGAGCTAGCTCGAGTAACCAATGATGAAGTGTGTTTCTCAAGATCAAATTAATATGGAGTGTTTTCTTTCAAGAGCTGAGACAAAGGGACTAGAAGCTGTGTTAACTCTTAGCCACCCCCACGAATAATGACTTCGAATGAGCAGTGGCAATGATCTAACAGACTAACAGTAGATGAGCAGTGGCAATGATCTAACAGACTAACAGTAGTAGCCAAGGCCATTGGAATAATCGTCAGAGGTATAAGTTATAACAATACTCCATCTAGTTGGGTAGTTCCATTGACAATCTGACCACATAACGGTGGTTCTTTCTTCCCATCAGAATCAATAAGAAATACAAGTATTTTTTTTCTAATAAGAAATTTTCCGTCTTTGATTTCTAAAAAAACCGTAACCCTCACAATATAGCAGTATTTCCTTGCCTTCTGAATTATGTAAACTTGACTTACAAACTTTACAATATAACTGTTCTTGATAGTTTTTGAATTCATGACAATAAAATTTAAAACAAAGAAGCAACCATTATCACTTGCTTCGTTGAACTTGATACTATAGTGATAGTGTAGAGGAGGATACCAATTACCAACATAATGTGTTTCTACTTGGCAAAAGAACAAATTATATTTAACAATGGTAAAAACATTAAAGTAACATTGGCGCCTGTAGCTCAGTGGATAGAGCGTCTGTTTCCTAAGCAGAAAGTCGAAGGTTCGACCCCTTCCTGGCGCGTTCTTGTTTTTTTTTTTTTTAGTTTCATGTCAAAACCCTGTCTAAAAAACTTTCAAAAGCTCAAACGGTCAAGAATCCTCACTTATGGTGAGATATGATATCTAATCTCAGCCATATACTCCTTTCGTCCCTTTTTATTTGGCACATTTGCAAAAAACACGAATAAAGACCCTCTTTATCACAATTTTAAGATAAAATGCCTTTAATATCACAAACTCAAAAAATGGCCCTAAATATCACAAGGAAACGAAACTTAAACTGGCGTTATTAAGAAACGCAATGGCGTCTCACGTTTCTTGACTTTTTTATTTTATTTTAAAAAAAAAAACAAACGCAAGATAGAGGGGCGTTGCATAACAAAATGACCAGTCACAGCATGAGAAGGTAGACGACACGCGGGCTCTGTTTTGCTGGACTATTTTGGCGTATGTGGATCACGCGCTGGCAGGTCAGTGAAGCTGTGACCGACCGACAGCTAAACATGGTGCATTTGCTTTGAATGTTTCTTTTATTCGTTTATTCACAAACAAATCATTCTGCACATGAACCTGCTAGCATATTCAACAAATCGGGGCTTAATTCGTCTTATTATAGACGGGTCAACAATTAACTTTTGGGGTTCAACATTTTTATTATGGGTTTTAGAAATATTCGAAACGAAGAATAAACCGTATACGAACTTAGGGTTTAGGGTTTAGGGTTTAGGGTTTAGGATTGTTTACAACCCTAAACCCTAGACCCTAAATCCTAATTTATTAGCGTTTAAAAATCAGGCCGTCGGATTCAATTTTTTATTTAAAAAATACAATTTTAATTAAATTTACGGGGTTCAACAATTAACTTTTAGGGTTCAACGTTTCCATTTTGGGTTTTAGAAATATTCGAAACGACGAAAAACGTATACGAATTTAGTGTTTAGGCCCTAAATCCTAGACCCTAAATCCTAACTTATCCTGATTTTTAAACGCGTTACCGTTTAAAAATCAGGACGCCGGATTAAATTTTTAAATTTAATTAAATTTATGGGTTCAATAATTAATTTTTAGAGTTCAACGTTTCCATTTTAGGTTTTAGAAATATTCAGAACGTGTAATATTCAGAAAGTAACGTTACCAATTTTTAGTCAAAGTGAGGGGTCATCAACTGCAAAAGCACGTGAAAGTGTTGTGAAAGTAATTCAAAAAGAAGCTGATCTTTGTCAACAAACGCTGAAAAAACATGCGTTGCTGCCATAAACGTGACATAATACAGCGTTGATGATGTTAACGCAATGTAACATTGCGTTTATAGCTTTACAAAAAAAAAAATCAACAACGGGACATGCCCTTGCGTTTCTTAGAAACGTGACTTAATGTTACGTTTATTTGTGATACAAAGGGCCATTTTTATGGGTTATGAGATTTAGGACCATTTGACTCCAAATTGTGATAAAGAGGGCCAACACCCAAAAAACACACATATTAAGAAAGAATTAATTATGTAATTTTTTCCATGTTTACCCTTAATTTTAACATTAAATGATGAGTTATGAGTATGTATATTAAATATAAAGTCAAACATTGGTACTAGAAATAAAGGGGTATATATGGAAAAATTGATAAAAAAAATGTATTGGAACAAGTAATGTGACAACTATTTAGGGACAATTTCTTTTTGCAAATGTGCCAACTAAAAAGGGACAGAGGGAGTATTTTTATATTTAAATTAAATCCTAGCCCTACAATTAATATTTAAAATTTTATTTTTTTTATTATTCATTTAATTCAACATCATCTTCCACAATCATTCCTTCCATATTTCGGTCACCATTTCCGGTTACCATCTCCGGCGACAAATTCCGGCCAATCCAGAAAATCACCACCGGTAAATAGAAAATCACCGCACTGTCGCCACCTCCGGCCACCACCACCGGTCACCACCAACAAAAATCACCTCCTGTAAACAGAAAATCACTACACCAAAACAACCACATCGCCACGCCCACCTCCGGTCACTACCAACAAATCACTATCGGAACCCAAAAATCACCACAAATGGACTCAAAATCACCAATAATCAATCACCCATACGGACCACCATATCACCGCCACCACCTCCGACCAGAACCAAAAATCACCACCGGGAGGCCAAAATTCACAACAACAATCACAAAAATCCCCAAAATATTATACAATCTAGTCACAATCGGAGAAAGCTCAATTCCATAACGAGATAATAAAGTTGTATCCACGGTGGTGCCGGTAGTTGTGAATTAAGAGGAGAAGAGTGATAAAATTAGTTAGTGAGTACGTATTTCAGATCTGGTTGTTCCGGTGAGGAGGCGATGGAGGTGGCGGGGAGGCACTTGTCATACTATAACAGCTTTTTTTATAGTACTCACCATCATCACTAGTTCCTCTATATCATTTTCGAAAAAGAATCAATCTTTTTGGAACTAAAAAGCTCTGTTTGGATTTAGAGTTCGCCGGAAATTAAAAATCACCGAATTTGGATATTCTGAGGTGTTCGATGAAATTGATAGAGAGAGAGTGGCGGTGGGTGGGTCAGGCGGTGGCAAGGGATCTGTTTGTGCGAATATGTATGGAGGTGTTTGTGTGTGTCTATATGTGGGGCTGAGATTAAAAGCTTTAAAAAAAATAGAGGGCTGAGATTAGATCTCAGTTCTCATTTTAATTGGGGGTTCTCATTTGAGCAAAAACCTATATATATATTCCTTGTTCTTGCTGCTTCTCACAAGACACTTGTGGCTAAATCGGGAGAGTCACTGGTAAAACAAACCCCACTCTATTTATTAGAATAAAATATGTAAGCTAGAACAGGGATGTTACATCCGGTGTTCGAATCCACTTATTAATTACTCTCTGGTCCATTATATAAGGCATTTGACTTTTCTGCACGTAATTTTAGGTGCTTTGATTTTATATTAAAAATACTATTTTTCAATTTTTTCTTTTTTTTAAAAAAAATATAATACTTTAATTTTTATTTAGAAAAAAAATTAAAAAAAATAATAATTTTAACTACGTAGTCAAAGCACCTAAAGTTACGTGCAGAAAAGTCAAACGCCTTACCTAATGGACCAGAGGGAGTATTGTTTAAATTTAATACTATAGTCTTGCTTAAACTTATTTTATTTGCACCTTTAAATTCAATTGTTTTACATTTTATACAGTACTCCCTCCGTCTCTAAATATCATTCCTGTTTTGATTGGACACGTTTGCCAATGCACACTTTTGATCATTAATATTAGACCTGGCAATTCATTCGTGTCGTGTACTTTCGTGTTTCGTGTACCTAAATGCTAAACCCAAAGCCACCCGTTTAGGGATTCGTGTACTTTCATTTCGTGTTTCGTGTTATTTTAATTAATAATAAGAATAAAAATAAATATATAAATATATTAAAATATTACAATTTTCGATAATATTTTTACAAATATATATTAAAAATGTATTTTTACATAGTATTTATAAATAATATTATAAATTTATGTATAATCACAAATATAAATGTTAAATGTCTAATAAAAATATTAAAATATCTAATATCTAATACCAACAAAACAAGACAGTTAATTGAGAGACGAGAGAGATAAGGGAGAAAAGAGAGATTGAGATAAGGAGGGAGAGAGATATGGGAGAGATGAGAGATTGAGAGAGATGTTTGAGGGAGAGCCTTGACAATTTGACTTACTTGTATATTATTGTTAAATTTTTTTTTTAAATATAAATATAAATATATATATATATATATATATATTTATTTCGTGTATTTCGTGTCATGTCGTGTACTTGAAGAGTAAACCCAAACCCGACACTAAATCTCGGTCGTGTACTTTCGTGTTTGTGTACTGTTAGAAATGATTGATGAGAACAGTGTTTGGAAGCTAAAGTAACAAAACAGAGTTTAGCTGGAAGCAGTCAGAGTTTAGTTAAACACTGACTGGAAGCGCAACAGAGATTGTTAAACTCTGTAGCGGTAATGTCTGAAGAGTCAACAATGTTTGAAGATTGATACAAGATAAATATGGAAGCAATATCTTTGAAGATTGGAAAGCTGTCAAAGAGATTGAGTTGACTTGGAAGACTTGAAGCAATCGTGATTGATATCAATTGTATAGCTTAATTATAGGAAAATCAATTACTGATTGTACGAAGCTGTATGTTTTATAAATACAGTTAGGTTAACCCTAGAAGGGTATCGAACATTGAGAAATTCATTGATTGTAACCTAAGCAGCTCTCTGTGATATTTTACATCACTGAGAGAGGAATTGTTAATTCCAAACAGTTTTAAGTATTAAACAGTGTGTTCTTGTTAAGTTACTCATACAGTATTTGATTACCTATTGTGTATTCAACCAAACAAGTGGTATCAGAGCCAATCTGTTACTTTATTACAGTTAACGATCCAAACACAATAGTAATCAATGGCAGAGATACCTCCACCATCTGAGAAAGCTCCTACTACTGTTAGTAGGTATGAAACAATTAGGGTTCCTATACTTAGGCCATTAGAGTATGCAATTTGGAAAGTAAAGATGACCATGTTTCTGGAGGCTACAGATCCAGAATATCTTGATAGAATATATGAAGGTCCTCACAAACCTACAAAGTTATCTGCTGCTGCTGCTGGTGAGGAATCAAAGGTCATTCCAAAAGAAAAGAAAGATCTAACTGCTGAGGATCTTTCATCTATTGCAAAGGATGCAAAAGTAAGACATTTACTTCACAGTGCTTTAGACAATGTTATGTCTAATAAAGTGATTAATTGCACAACTGCAAGGGAAATATGGGATGCACTTGAGGTTAGGTGTCAAGGAACTCCTGCAATCAAGAAAAACAGAAGAAACATACTCACTCAGGAGTATGAGCATTTTGAGGCAAAGTCTGAAGAAACCATGACAGAAACATTTGACAGATTCTGTAAACTGCTCAATGATTTGTCATTGGTTAACAAAGAGTATGATTTAGAAGACTCAAATCTCAAGTTTCTTCTTTCTCTACCTGAAAAGTGGGATGTGAAAACAACCACCATAAGAGATAACTATGAACTTGGTGAAACAGAGATTGATGAAATTTATGGACTGCTCAAAACCCATGAATTGGAATTGGAGCAGAGAAACAAAAGATCAAGTAGAAAGTCAAAGTCTGTTGCTCTTAAGGTTGAGGAGAAACCATCAAAGAAGGAAGCATCAAGAAGAAAGGCAAAAGGAAAAGCTTTAGTCATACACTCAGAAAGTGAGTCATCAAACACTGATGTTGACTCAAACACAGATGGAACATCTGATTCTGAAGATGATGAAGAGATGATGCAAATGGCTGCATTGATGGTAAAGACCTTCAAGAAGATGGGATTCAAGAACTTCAAGAAGGGAAAGAGATTCTCCAAGGACTACTCTAAGTCTGACAAGAAGAATTTCAAGAAATCTGAGGGAAAGGACTTCAAATCTGGTAAGAAAGATAAGTCTGAGATTCAATGCTACAAGTGTAAGGAGATGGGTCACTATGCTCCTGAGTGCAAGAAGGGTAAAACTGAAAAGGCACTCTACACCAAAGGCAGAGATTGGGCAGACACTTCAGATTCAGATGAGGAAGTGAACTATGCACTCATGGCTACTACTCAGAATGAAGATGATGATCTAAAGGTACCCCCAACTACCTATGCTTATAATACTGATAATATAACTGAATTGAGAATTTATCTTAAAGCATTACATATCAGTTATAGGGATCAGACTTTAGAAAATGAGAGGATAAAAAATGAGTGCTCTCAACTCAAAGATAGAAATAAACTTGTTGAGGAACAGCTAGAGAACATGAATAAAGTTCAGAAAGAGAGAGATGATGCAGTGTTTATTGAACAGGAGTTGCTAGGTAAGTATAAGCAACTAGAATCTGAATTGGAGGATGCTAAACACATTATTAAAACTTGGACACACTCTGGTAAAGACACTCAAGAAGTGTTTCAGTCAGATACAGTAGGTCTAGGTTACTCTGAAGGAGATGAACTTAGATTTGAAAATTTGGTAAAAGTTAGACCACATCGTTCATCTGAAGGTAATGTTATGGGAACAGGTGGACCTAAGACTGAAGCTGAGAAAAAGGCTGTTAAAGAATCATATGCTAAGACTTTTGTTAAAGAGGCTAACATTGGTTTAATGACAGATAAACAACTCAAGCATAAGCTTAAAGAGATAAAATCTGTCAACAAACAGAGAATGCCTAAGAAAAACAAAAATGGAAAGGTAGGCATAATATCAGGAATTAAGCCAATGCTTGCTTCATTAGCTCCTAGAAAAACATGCTTTAATTGTGGTAGCACTAATCATCTTGCTAGTTTCTGCAGTAAGAATAAGAACATTAATTCTTTGCCCTCTAAAACTGCAGTTAAAAATGATTATGTGAGGACTAGACCACAGACTTTATGTACACACTGTGGAAGTACATGGCATTCTATTTACACTTGCAGAGATTATCATGCTATTTACTATAATTACTATGAACCCAAGCCAAATTTGAAATGGGTTAAAGTAAACTCTGCAAATGTAAACTCTGAAAAAGTTAGCTTAAACTTTGATAATGTGAATTCCGCTACAAAAGCTAACAGAATTAAGAAAGCCAAAGGATCCAAGCAAGTCTGGATCCTTAAAACTAATAATCAGTGATTGTTTGTGATTGCAGGGCAACAGGGTTAGTACCCTAGTCGTGGACAGTGGATGTTCAGGACACATGACAGGAAATAAAGCCCTGCTATCAGAGTATGAGGAGAAGGCTGGCCCAAAAGTTTCCTATGGAGATGGCAACATAGGACATATTCTGGGATATGGCAATATTAATCTTGGGAGTGTCATCATCACAAATGTAGCTCTGGTTCCAGGACTCAAGCATGATCTGCTATCTGTGAGTCAAATCTGTGACAGAGGATATCATGTAGATTTTCAACCTGAATATTGTCAAGTGATCAGTAAATCTACAGGGAAAGTTGCTCTAGTTGGAAACAGACACAATAACATCTATGAAATTAAATTGTCAACAAACACTGATGGCAAAGCAGTGTGTCTGTCAACAAGAATGTCCAGTGAAGAGAGTTGGAAGTGGCACAAGAAACTCTCTCATTTAAATCTGAACAACATCAATGAGCTAATAAAGAATGATCTTGTAAGAGGTCTACCAAGGTCTTTGTTGAATGTAGAAGGCCTGTGTGATTCTTGTCAAAAGGCCAAACAGAGAAAAGCCTCCTTCAAAAGCAAATCTGAGTCTTCAATTGTTGATCCTTATCATCTCCTACATGTTGATCTTTTTGGACCAGTGAATGTCATGTCTCTTGGAAAGAAGAAATATGCTCTAGTCATTGTTGATGAATATACCAGATACACATGGGTATATTTTCTTGCAAAGAAGGATGAAACTACATTAACACTGACAGAACATATATTACAACTGGACAAAGGGTCAGAAAATCAAGTGAAGATAATCAGAAGTGACAATGAAACTGAATTCAGGAATTCATCAATGGAAGAATTTTGCAAGAGCAAAGGAATCAAACAGGAGTTTTCTGCACCTGGCACTCCACAACAAAATGGTGTAGTGGAGAGGAAGAACAGAACCTTGATAGAAGCTGCAAGAACCATGCTAGATGAAGCAAAATTGCCAACATATTTCTGGGCAGAAGCAGTTCAAATTGCTTGTTTTACTCAAAATACAACACTGATCAACAAGCATGGTAAAACACCATATGAAATGGTGAAGAAGAAAAAGCCAAATCTAAAATATTTTCATATTTTTGGATGCAAGTGCTTTGTGTTGAAGACTCATCCTGAACAGTTGACCAAATTTGACCTAAAGGCAGATGAAGGAATTTTTGTTGGCTATCCACTGTCAACTAAGGCATTCAGAGTTTATAATCTGAGAACTAGAGTGATCATGGAATCAATTCATGTGTCATTTGATGACAAGAAAATAACTGGACTTGAAGATGTCAATGAACATGATCTACTCCACTTTGAAAATGAAGATTTATTCTCTGAAAAAGTAAACTCTGATCAGACTGATCTGACAAACTCTGTTGATCTAAACTCTGAACCTCTACTGGTAAATACTGAAGAAACTCTTCAATCAGAAACAAGGGAAGAACCAGTTGAGGGGGAGCATGAAGAATCACATCAAAGTGATAATTCAAACACTGATAGTGACTCGGTTGATAATTCTGAATCAAACTCTGTTGATTCAAACTCTGTTGATAATTCTGAGCAGTCACATTCAGGGGGAGCATCAGAAAATGAAGAGAGGCACCAAGAAAATCAGGAGAGCATGGATCAAGGGGGAGGATCACATGATGACAGAAGCAATTTGCCTTCTGCAAGAAAATGGACTAAGTCACACACACCTGATTTAATTATTCGTGATCCAGATGCAAAAGTAAGGACAAGAAGTGCAACAACAAATGAATGTCTGTTTCATGCATTCTTGTCACAATCTGAGCCAAAGAAAGTGGAAGAAGCTCTTAAAGATGCTGACTGGATAACAGTAATGCAAGAAGAGCTAAATGAATTTGAAAGAAATGAAGTGTGGACCCTTGTACCAAGGCCCAAGAACAGATCCATTGTTGGTACTAAATGGGTTTTCAGAAATAAAACTGACAGTGAGGGTGTTATCACAAGAAACAAAGCAAGACTGGTTGCAAAAGGCTATTCACAACAGGAAGGAATAGACTATGATGAAACATTTGCTCCAGTTGCTAGATTGGAGGCAATCAGAATCTTTCTAGCATATGCCTCTCATAAGAAATTCAAAGTGTTTCAGATGGATGTAAAAAGTGCATTTTTAAATGGAAAACTTGAAGAAGAAGTGTTTGTGGAACAACCACCAGGTTTTGTAGATCCAAAATATCCAGACTATGTCTACAGGTTAGACAAGGCACTCTATGGACTTAAGCAGGCACCAAGGGCATGGTATGAAACTCTTGCCAAATTTCTACTAGAAAGTGGATTTTACAGAGGTACTATTGACAAAACTCTGTTTTACTTTCAATCTGGTAGTGACTTGCTCTTAGTTCAGATCTATGTAGATGACATCATTTTTGGATCTACTAATGATAAACTCTGTAAGAAGTTTGCCAAACTCATGCAGTCAAGATATCAAATGAGTATGATGGGAGAGCTTAGTTATTTTCTAGGCCTACAGGTGAAGCAAACAGATGATGGAATTTTTATAAATCAAGCAAAATATACCAGAAATCTTCTCAAGAAATTTGGCATGCTTGACTGTTCATCTGCAACAACTCCCATGGCAACTGCAACAAAATTGGACAAAGATGCAGGGTCATCAGTAGATATGACATGTTACAGAGGAAAGATTGGTTCTCTACTCTATTTAACAGCTAGTAGACCTGATATCATGTATGCCACTTGTTTGTGTGCAAGGTTCCAGGCAGATCCAAGAGAACCACATTTAACAGCAGTAAAGAGGATTTTTAAGTATCTCAAGGGCACTATAACTTTGGGGCTGTGGTATCCAAGAGAATCAGAGTTTAAACTACTTGGTTATTCAGATGCAGACTTTGCAGGCTGTAAGATAGACAGAAAAAGCACCAGTGGAAGTTGTCAATTTCTGGGAGACAGAATTGTTTCCTGGTACAGCAAGAAACAGAAGTCAATATCTACATCTACAGCTGAAGCAGAGTATATTGCTGCTGGTAGCTGCTGTGCACAGATTTTATGGATGAAGAATCAACTGCTGGATTATGGATTGAGGTATACCAAGATACCTATTTACTGTGATAATCAAAGTGCTATTGCAATGACAGGTAATCCAGTACAACATTCAATGACAAAGCACATCAGCATAAGGTATCACTTCATCAGAGAGCATGTAGAGGAAGGCAACATTGAGCTTTACTTTGTGTCTACAGAACAACAACTTGCAGATATCTTCACCAAGCCATTGAGTGAAGCTACATTTACAAGACTGGTCAATGAACTAGGAATGGTCTCTAGTTTTGACTAGTGATGTTGGTTAGACTCAAAAACTTATTGCTCATGTTATGCAAATTGTTAAGTGCTATGTGAACCTTAATATTAAACTCTGTTATGCATGCTTATGTTTAAACCTTGTTAAACTCTGTCAGCATGTCTGTCTGTTAAACACTGTTATCATGTTGGATACACTCAGTGAATTCAGAATTGATTATTGTCTGAATGAAAACACCAATGAAGAAAAATGTATGAAGCATGATTCTCAGTAATTAAATCATGATTCTTTCTGAGTCACTGTAATCTAATCAGATTTTGTGCAGTAAATCAACACAGCATGATACTATTTCATATTTATAGCATCTCTTAGTTTATTCAGTCCTAAACTCTGAGTTTATGAATATTGTGTGCATTGCCTCTCATAAATAATTTTGGTTATTGATGAACTCTAAACTCTGATTAGTGACATTCTGTTCCCAAAGGTATGGTTCCTGATGATTCCTTGTTTGTACTTGTGAAAACCATAAAACTTGAGATGTGTCATTGATTAGTTTGGTGAGTTCAGATTCATGTTTACACCCTGTGAGAGTTTGAGCCAAATCAGTGATTGATACATTTTCTATCAATCAGTATTTATTGTTGTGTGATGTTCATCAGGAAGTATGTTTCTCTAGAACTTGTATTAAACCACTTTGAGACTACATGATATGTGTGTGCATGAAAATGATAAAGGCAATAGGATTTACCATTCCTTCAAACACTGTTCAAAATTCTTTTGAACACTGTTCAAACACTGTATAAACATTGTTCATAAATACCACCCTTAGTAAACCCCTTTGAGCCTAATTAACTGCTCATTTTTCTTATACTCTGAAGTATTAAGAGCAGTTATATTCTTAAAAAAAAAAAAGGCATATATACTGATCTTGTGCAAATATGTACTAACAGTGTGACTGAACACTTTGGTCTATTAAAATGTTCAGTTTGAAATTCACTCATGAATAAAACATCTCTTCTCATCTGTTTGATCTTACCTCATTACAACCCTGAATAAAGTCCTTTTGATTTGTGCATACATGTACTCAAAGTAGTGTAGATTTGGTGGACATTCAAGCATATGGTAGAATCTGCTTTTCCTGATTGAATGTGAGTGTAAACACTTTACCTAAACACCTGCGTGCTTTGAGAGTTTGTGAGTTTATCAAGTTCATGATTGTTATTCACTGAATGATGCTCTGATTTCTATCTCTTGATCTTTTTGTCTTCAAAGACTGTGTGCTTACTTGGATAATCATGGACATCAATGGGAATAGAAGTTTTCAAATTTCTGTATAACAGTAACTACAGAGTTTAGCATTCATTCAAACAATCAGTGTTTACTATGAGAGTTTGTGCATTCAGTGTTCATTGATTCTTTGTTATGGATTTTATGAAATATTAGATGCTCTAAAAATTGATTTTGGTAAACTCTGCTTTACACACACTCATATTCACAACTGTGCAATTTTTGAAAGGGTTTCAGTGATAAAGTTGGAAAATTGATAAACACTGTTGAGTTGTGTTAAGTACTCTAAGGTAAAGTTTCATTGAGATGATTTGACTATTTTGGAGTAATTGGGGTAGTTGACAACTGTTAATTAGTGTAAATATGTCAAAGTGTCGTGATTATAGGAATGACAGCGGTAATTATTAAGTGATCCATTGGTTGTTTGACACGTGTCCCATGATAGTGTCCCACTTACACATTACTCTACAATCAGTTGCGCGCTTTCATTAAATAAACGATTGAGTTTTGGTTTTACTCTAATCGTTTTTGTTCTCTCACTTCACATCGATTAATATTCACCCACTCACAGTTACTTGCATACTCAATCACTTTCAAAATTCTTATTCACTCTCCTTCACATTTTGGTAAACACTTATCATACATCTTTTCTCTGAATATCTTCGTATCATATCTTACTAATGGCAACCAAAGCGTTTGATGCAGCAGGGTTAATTTTTCTTCCTAGCAACTATGCAGCTCCACTGGAGAATGCAAATGCTCCAGAGGCGTTTCATTTGTTTCAAAATTTCTTGAAAGATTCTGAAATAGGGAAGGCTTTAACTGTACCACCAATACTCTCTGCTTCACAAATTGCTACTTTTTGGACAAACTCTGTATATGATGATGGAGAAGAGTCTGGCACTCCAACAATCACTTTCACTCATGCTGAATCAGAGTATATCATTACTCCAACTACGGTTAGGGATGCTTTGGATTTTGAGACTCACACTTCTTACAGTGTTGTTGGTCACGACCACTTGAGGACAATGTTGCAGCAAATTGGATGTGCAGGAAATTTGAATAAGCTGGGGTCTCTGAGAAGGCCATTTTTGAGAAAGGAATGGAGTTTCTTTTTCGATTGCATTACAAGAGCTTTTGGAAAGAAAACAACAAATTGGGATGCACTTCCTCTTGACACTCTTCAAATTGGCCATGCTCTACTGTATGGAGGTAATTTCGATTTTGGTAGACTAGTGCTAATGAATTTGGGAGAGCGTTTGTCTGAGCCTACTTCTGTTTATTTTGCTCGATTTTGTCAAATACTATTTACTGCTTGTGTGCCTAATCTTACAATTGATGAAGCTGATGTCATTCAGCCTTTTCAAGTTGCTAAAAGGATGTTTTCTGATTTGACAAATAAAGATGTTACTAAACAGCAAATACCTGATATGTTTATGCCACTAGCCTTACAAAACTATGTTAACCAACCTCAGGATTCTCAATCACCACAACACATGCCTGAACCATTAGACACCATACATTCTGAACCAACACCCACAACACCTACAACACCCACAACCACTGTACCTACTACATCTCATCAACCACAACCAGAACCAATAAACTCTCCACCAATAAACTCTGAAACCTTAAACTCTGAGACAGCACCTACTGAAAAACCCAAATCCAAACCAAAAAGAAAAATACACACTGCCCAAAACACTAAACACTCAAAGGCTAAACAGACATTACCTGGAGCTGTTTATACCAGAAGAAAGAAACAAAAGGCAAACAGACCTTCACTTTCACCACCTAAGGAGAGCTCTAGTGAAGAAGAAGAAGAGGAGATTGTAGTGCCTCAAGTCAAGAAGAGGAGATTAATTCTTTCAGAATCTGATGATGAGAATGTTGTTGAAGCTCCAGAGGTGGTTTCACAGCAAACATCTACTGTTGAGGTTGCAGAGATTGTTGCTATACCTGCAGAGGATGAAATGCCTGCAGAGGATGCTGTGCCTGTCAATGTTGAAATACCTGCAGAGGTTGAAATGCCTGCAGAGGATGCTGTTAATGTTGAAGTACCTACAGAGGATAACATGCCTGTAGAAGAGGATCACAGAGATGGTTTTTCACCAATGAATGATTTTCTTGATTCATTTCAACCAATTCTTGATCCTATCTCACCTGTTGTTCACACTGAAGCTCCTGGTGTAGCTGATGAGCCTGCAGTTAATTTTCCTGAAGCTGCAGCATCACACACAGAGCTAATATCTAATGCTTCTCCAATTCCAGACAAAGGTGATGAGGTTGATCAAGCAACTAAGAAAAATTCTGAATCTATGCCTGTTGAAGCTACAAATGCAAGCTCTGTTGCAGAGCCTGTACAACATGAGGAGACTATTGACAAGATTGCAGAAGTTGTTGCAGAAACTGTGGCTGACACAGCTCAGCACAGTGGTTCTTTACAAGATGCTCAAGCAAATGATGCAAGTGTTGAAGATGAATCTGAAAACAGTGCAAACTCTGATTCTTTTCTGAGTGCACCAGCACAGACTGATAATAAACATAAACCTTTTGATCAGCCTTGTCCATCTCATGCAATTGAAGAAGAGCACCTTGCTAAATCTGCTGCTAATTGGTATAAACAAGACTGTATTTTTCCAAAAGGGAGAGCAGCTGATTTTGTTAAGCAGACTGCTAGTCAAATTTCAAATCCAGAGATTTTATCCTGTTTAAAGGCAACTGTGGTACAAGTCAAAACTCTGGATGGAAATTTTGCTGAAACAAAACAATAAATTGCTTCTTTGAAAACTGAGATACAGACTAGAGAAATGACAATGGAAAGAGAGTCAAAAATCAAAGCTGCACAGCTTTCTGAAGTTCAAGATACTCTCTTTGCCAGGCTAGGAAAGGTTGAAGAAAATCAAGCTGCCTTGTTTGCTAAGGTTGATTCCATTGCTAACTCTTTGGAGCTCATTACATCTATACTCATTCCTGATGATGTCAAAAAGGGGGAGAGAGTTGCTAAGTCTAAATGTAAAATTTCTCAAACTCTGCTTGAAAAGAAGGATGATGCTGGAGATGGAGGGGCAAGTGATAAGAGTAAGGCTTTAAACTCTGAAACACTAACTCTGAGATCTGGCAAATCTCTTAAGTCACAGTCTGTTGGAATAAACACTGAAACTCAAGGTACTTCAAAAACCAAGAGTTTGGAATTAATATCAAATCCAAAGACTGATGAGGAGTTAGCTGTTAAGCTTTTCATGGAAGAGAATGCAGAAGGAGTTACTATAGAAGATGCTAAAGCTGAAGAGAAGAGTCTGCAAGAAAAGCATTTGAAGGCTTTAAAGTCTGATAAATTAAAGAAGAATGTGAAAGTTGTTAAAGCTGCAAAGCCTGTTCTTAAAGGTATTCAAATCAAAGAACCAGTTGGTACAAATCAAAGGATGCAAGTGTTCAGAAAACCAACAGATGCAGAAGCTAAGCAAAAGCTGAAAAGTATTGTTACAACCTCTGTTGATACACATGTTGTACAGAAGAATGAAGACACAACCTCTGTTACTGCACAAGTTGTGACCACACCATTATTGTCTTCTCAGTTGAAATCAACATTTGGAAAAGGTGTTCTTCATGATTCAAGGCTAGAAGCTACAGTTCCAATGGATTTCACTGATGGTAGAGCCTTATCTGGTAAAATCGGATACAACAAAGGAGGCATAGGCTCACACAGAGACACAAGACAATATGTTGGTCCCAGAGATCCTTCTTCATTGGCTGTTCCAGGTCGTGGTGTCACTCAAGAGAGTTTAGACAGACTGGAGTCAGTACAGCTTGTTAATCAGAAGAGTTTAGAGAAGGATTTTCTGCTATATTTCATGGCTGATGGAACAGTGTTTAAAGTTGATGAGAAGGATATTGATTTAAAATACTGGGAAGAACTAGAATATGTTCTGTATCTTTTCAGAGTAAGAAATCAAAGAGCTCAGTCAGTTGCAAATGTACTCAGATAAAAGATGATTCAAAATCTTGCCAGGAGAAATATGAAGTACAACAGCAAGTATGTTCCAAAGTACAGAGACTGGAATGGGAATCTGATAGAAATGGAGAAGGGGACTACAAAGCTGAAGACAGATCTTGGAATTATTGTTCTGGATTTTAATGTGAAGTCTGAGGAAGTGAAATATATCAGGTTGGGAAATGAAATGAGGAGAAACAAAATCTACGATCTTAGAGCTGCTATCTATCAGACTGATGAGAATGATCCTCAGTTGAGAGAAATCAAGGAAGCTATGCAGATAGAGCTTGAAAATGCTGAAAGAAGATTGCTTATAGACTATCTCAGGACAATGCCAGATCTTCAAGAGATTAGAATTTGAAGTCTGTAAGAATTTTCTCATTTTCTCTAGAATTTGTTAAGTAAAAGCTTAAACTCTGTTTGTTAAACACTGTAGACTTTGTATTTGTTTTGACATCATCATTTACTGTAAACTTGTACATTCTTGCTAATGAACAAGTTGGGGGAGATTGTTAGAAATGATTGATGAGAACAGTGTTTGGAAGCTAAAGTAACAAAACAGAGTTTAGCTGGAAGCAGTCAGAGTTTAGTTAAACACTGACTGGAAGCGCAACAGAGATTGTTAAACTCTGTAGCGGTAATGTCTGAAGAGTAAACAGTGTTTGAAGATTGATACAAGATAAATATGGAAGCAATATCTTTGAAGATTGGAAAGCTGTCAAAGAGATTGAGTTGACTTGGAAGACTTGAAGCAATCGTGATTGATATCAATTGTATAGCTTAATTATAGGAGAATCAATTACTGATTGTACGAAGCTGTATGTTTTATAAATACAGTTAGGTTAACCCTAGAAGGGTATCGAACATTGAGAAATTCATTGATTGTAACCTAAGCAGCTCTCTGTGATATTTTACATCACTGAGAGAGGAATTGTTAATTCCAAACAGTTTTTAAGTACTCCCTCCGTCCATTTCATTTCTTTACACTTTCTATTTTGGGCCGTCCATTCCATTTCTTTACATTACTAAAAATAGTAACTTTTAACAATAAAATACATTATTACATCCACTACCTCACTCCACCTTTTCAACCCTTTACACTATTACACCCACTACTTCACTTATTTTAACAATAAAATTACTATTACACCCACTACTACATTTATTTTAACAATATTACATCCACTATCTTGGTTTCCGTGCAAAAAGCAAACGTAAAGAAATCAAAAAAACGGAGGGAGTATTAAACAGTGTGTTCTTGTTAAGTTACTCATACAGTATTTGATTACCTATTGTGTATTCAACCAAACATGTACTATAAAAATGCAAACCCAAACACTAAGTTTTCGTGCCGTTTTTTCGTGTCGTGTTGAAAATTGTCGGGTCTAATTAATATCTTTAATTTCGTATTAGTATTAAATATAAAAACTTCACCGTATTAAAGTCCTCATACATACGAATCCAACAAGATCACTCATAACTATATTTGGCCTTATAAAGTATGCGTAAATTAGTAATTTATCTCATGTTATGAACAATCCCGACATATGAAATGAGAACGATATAAAGAGACGGAAGGAAGTTCAGGTGGTCAGGTCGCCGTATGGTTGTCAGGATAAAATAGTAAATTATAATTATTGGTACATTTGAAAGGAAAAATGTAGTGGAGATACAGAAAAATGTATTAGAAATCAATAATACCATAAATCCTATAAAATAATTAAAAAACAAAATATCATTTTCTCCACACATGAAATGTAAATAGATAATGAGAAATATTAGAATAATATCATTATAACAAAAAGTATAACAAGTAAAGTAAACAAAGTATAACAAAATTTCATACTCCAAAATAATATATTTGCAAAACAAGAATTAACATTTAATTATAAATCAATTTTTTTAATAAAAATATACCTAGAAATAAATTGGTAAACTAAGACTTTAAAAAAGTTTAAAAAACACTTAAAAATTAGAAATATCACCAAAATTCATCAAAATTTACCAAAATATATTTTACAAAATAAATGATAATCTTAAATAAATACTAAATTCAATAAACTAAAATTCACGAAAAACTTTAATATAATGCACATACAACAAAAATTAAAATATAACACGTATAGCAAGTTATTTTTAGAAAAAGCTAATTAATATAACACATAATATCATAAACATACGAAAAACATTTAATAAATAGAAATAATAAAAATAATATTCAAATATATTAAAAAATTTAATATCAATAGAAAATTTCATATATACTAACTAACATACAAAAAAAAATTAATACAAAAACAAAAATAAAATAAAAAGATACCTAACATAACATACTACCTAAAAAGAAAAGAAAAGAAAAGTTATACTAACTAACATGTTTTAAATATATCTTATATAATCAAATACTTTAAAAATCGATTAACCGAAAACAATGAAATATTAAAAAATATATTAGTTGTACTAGCACAAACCCTACAACACAATTAACAAAAATACCCCATTAACTCTTCTTCTTTCTCTCTCTTTTTCCTTTCTCTCTCTGCTCTAGCCGCCGCTCCTCTTCTTTGTATAGCAGCCGCCGGGGCTTCCATCGGAACTCCACCGGTGGAAAGCCCCAAAATCTTTCATTTTCTTTACTTTTTCTTTCCCCTTCAATAAATCTGGTTTTAAAGTATCGATTTTAGTTTGTATTTTCGAATCTAAGGTTTCAAAACCTTTTCCGAGTGGCTTAAATTTCTTAGATCTCAATTCCACGGAACTCCCGAATTTCTCGTTCTTCACAGGCATTTTGTTCTTGAAAGTGGTCCGAGTTATCTTGTTCTTGCGATTTTGTTCCCCAGATCTAGGATTGTCTAGGCTTTATTTAGTATTTAATTTTCGAAGTTGTAAGTTTGGTTTTATTGATTTCTCTCCGTTTGGGTTTTCTCACCGTTTGTGTGAGTTTTGTTTTTCTCACCGTTTGTTTGAGTATGGTGATTGATTTAGTGATGAAAGTTGTTAGGGGTTTGCATTTTCGGTCGATAGCTCAAACTGGTTTCGGCAGTGGTGAAGTATGTGTAAATATCATCTTCAACAAATCACGTGACTCCAAGAAAAATGGATTAATCCGTAATTGTTTCTGTGTTTTGTTTGTTCGACGCGATTGTTTATGTAGATGTCGTATGGCTTTTTGTTATTGAATTATCTCATTTACTCAAAAAAAAACAAAAATACCCAAAAAAGTTGAAAAAGATATGTTATATTAAAGTTTAAAATATAATTTAAAAAAACCTTACATAAAAGAGTTTCAAGAAAACGTAAATTTTAAAAAATCATAAAAAAAATTTACTTTTAGATTTTACAACAAACATGTTTCTAAAATTTATGCTAAGAAAACTCAACACAAATCAATAGATTAACCTTTTATTATTTTGCAAAGATTATAGATTCAGTACTAAAATTGTGAATAAATTTAAAAATAATCAGAAAATCCAAAATAAAATAATTTATAGAAAATCTAAATACAATACATTACAAAAAAAATCCTATAATAATTTAATAATTTAATAGTTACAAAAATATTAAATTTTATCAACAAAAAAATTTAAAGTAAATTAATAAAGAAAAAAATTAATTAATTATTCATTATCAACTTATTTAACTATTATTATAAGTTAACATATTACCCGTGATAATTTACTACATATATAAGTAAAAAATACATGTATATTATTAATTTATTATCATTAAAATAAAAAAAATAATTCAAAATATTACAAAAAAAATTTTTGACAAAAAAAATCATAATAAAAAATATATTATCAAATATTAATAAAGTAATCCGTACATTGCACAGGTATAAAGCTAGTAGTATATAATAGAAGGGTAATAGCTTTTGGCTAGGTCGGTGTCGACAAAAAGAATATTTCCCGAGTTTTCTAGATGAAAAAAAAAAATTATGGGAGAAAAGAAAAAAAAATTGATACATACTTTCTTCCTTATGTTCCTTAAATTTGGAAAAAAGATATATTATAGAGTATTTAGCAAAAATACTAGATTTAAAGTTTCTGTTTGCAAAATACCATCTCCCTTAATTAATTGCAATTTTACTAAACTAAGTTTCAAAATTGGAAAAATACTAATGATAAGTGGATTTTATATCCACTTGTAGCGTTCCATATCGGCTTAAATTGTTTGTTTTGGACTCAAGTTTGTTGTAGTTTTGATGTATTTTGTATAGTGTGCAGGTTTACAAGAATGTTGATTAAGGTTGATGCTTCTATCGTTTTTGGAGGATTAATTGATTAAAATTCGGATTTTCCGGGACGGTTGCGCAGTCTACACTGTTTTGGCCATATCTGGAGTTCTAGAAGTCCATTTTCAGCGATCTTACTGCCCACGCGAAGCTTGGGAGATTTTATACAACATGGGACAGGTTTTGCACGAGCAGGTTGCGTGTGTTGGGCGCAGACAGCTCGACAATCAGACTGTTGTAAGCAGGAAGTTACTGTTTTGCCCTTTTCAAGTTCTAATTGTAATAGAAGGCAATTTCTTGCTAGGCAAGAATTATAGAGCCTATATAAACACATCCTACCATTGTAATTGAGAGAACCATTACATATCAATTACTTAGATTTATTTGTATCTTTTCATATTTTATTTTTATCATGGTTTCACTTGATCCCATGATGACGAGAGGTTCAATTATGAACTAATCGTTGTCATGGGATTCTAACGAATTTATTTATGGAGTTTAGTATCTTGATGCTTTAAAGATCTGTGTGTTATGTATATTTGATATCCTCGTATGGTTGTGCTTTATGAATTTAGATGCGTAGCTAACATCTAATATGTTAATCTCTTGTGAAGCAGAGTGGATCTTGAGATTTAGAACTTGCCATGCTAGCATAGGATAGGTTGGTGTTTTAACATCATGATTTGTGGCGTAAATAGAGATATTATGCTGCCCTATGTGATCATTATGGATAACTTGCTCTTCAACCGTTATGTTTTCAAATTCTATAGAGATATAGGGTCTAAGCATAATTGGTGTCTATTCATCTTCTATCTCTTTTGTGGATGTATGTTTAGTTTGGTATACGTATACTGAGAGGTAGCGTGTACTTGTTTTGTGTTGTCCGATCAGATATCATAACCATTGCATATAGTGATTAAAGGCGTCAGATCTAAGCAAAGTATTTAATGAAGTTAGGATTCCATGTTTTCTCTTGCAGAAGTAATTCAATTCCAATTCTCGTTAGTTAGTTAATTCTTAGCTTGTTAATTTAATTCTTAGTTAATTTAGTTTATTAAACCCCAAAATTGTTATTTATCTTAGCAGTGAATAATAATCATACATTGTTGCATAGGTACATCTACTGAATTAAAACCATAACCAGATCTCTGTGGGAACGAACTTGACTTATTCATATATTACTTGTGACCACGTACGCTTGCGTGATTTTGTGCAAACAACTAACCCTCCCCCCTCCCCCTTTCTTTCCCAACCGACTTCAACACCTTTTTTTTTAAGATGGGGGCTATTTTGGTGGATTTTGGGTTGCAACTTAATGCAACCACAACTTCAACACTTTTTTTTTCTTTTAAGGTGGGATGATATTTTGGTTGCAACTGAATGCAACCACATTCAACCAAATGCAATCACATTCAACTTTTTTTTTTAAGGTGGGGTGATTTTGGTGGATTTCGCACTACGCCATAGATTGCTTATAGTAACCCCCAAACTGTGTTACCATAGACCCCTGTTTGAAGTTACCATAGGCCAAAATAGGGCTATAGTAACACTTCAGCTGTGTTAGGTTCTCAGCAGTAACTATAGATATCTAAGGTAACATCAAAACACAGCCTAAGGTAACATAGCAAATGTGGTTACTAAAGACCTCTATAGCAACATCTTAAACACGCTACAGCAACATAGTTTGTGTGTTACAATAGATGATATAATTTTGCACATTGACAACTGTGGGGCCCACTTTAGATGGGGTCCACAATCTATTGTAACACCCTCTTTTACCAATTGTAACACATTGAGTGTTACATAATTAAAATCATTTATAACTAATTTTAATAACAAAATAAATTATGACATTTAAATATTCAAGAACCAAATTAATTATATTTCAATAACATCATCCAACATCATTTCAATAACATCATCTTGTACAAAACCAACCAAATCATCTAAAATTTCTACCAACACTAGCTAATGAACAAAACTTAAAATTTACAAGTACTAGAGCTAATAACATGGTAAATTTCAAAAGACAATTGATTATATAGCCACATCGTTCGCATGTTCCTTGCTCTCGCATTTTTGTAGAAGTAGCAATCCTGAAATCCTCACATGATTTAATGATATCCAGTAGGCTCTGGGTCTGCAATAACAAGCCATTACATAATAATAATTGAAGTAACAGGAGCAATTACTCAGGGAGCTACCAAGAAAGGGGAATAAATTGAATAACCAAAATGCAAATCAATCTACAAGCATTAACATCTAATAAAGCGAGAAGTGTAATTTTACAAAATTACGAGCACCCAACCAGAGTAACACAGAACATGAATAGTGACATCTGATATCCCAAGTCTGTTCAGACAAAAAGCAACATCAACACAAGAGCTTGGAAATTATCATAGAATCACAGTTAATAGCGAATAAAACCAGAACCCAAAAAAACAATAATATTACATATGAAGTTCAAACCAGAAAAACTAAATATATAGGTTGTAATGATATACCAATCCAAAATTCCATTCTGGCATCTTTATCACATCAGGGGGGGTCAACAGTAATATTTAAACATTGAACAAGAGCAACACAACCTGTCTTCATCTGCAGAAAGAGTGACGAGTATATTAAGAAAACATTAGGAGGGGGGGTCTACAGAGAAAGAAATTTAAAAAATACATCAGCAATTATGGGCATCAATATTATTATTGTGCCTTTGTCGGTATGTTATGAGGCCTTTGCAAGTGGTCAAGTTATAAAATATATTTCAGAAAATACTGTGGTAGTAGACGAAGAATAACAAGGCCTTCTATAAAGAAATAAAGATATGATTGCTCATGTTATAACAGAAAGGATTATATGATTCATATGACTAGATCAACAATTATGATTGCTCCTGCTATATAATTTAATCCCTTTTTTATATCATTCTGAGAATCTTAAATGTTTAAATTTAAGAAAATAGGTGAGTACAAGAACAAGGTCATTATGGCATTTGTAAAACAAATCAATTTTTTTTTTTGCTAAATATACTTGATCAGATTTATCAGTGGTTACCATGATTTCATATAGCATACATTCATTTTGCAATTTACAAAGCAATACTAATCTGTTACTATAGTGTTACTATGCAGAGTTTAGGCTTCTGTACATCTTTTCCATCAGGAAAGCAGCGCCAAAAGAAGTCAGGCCGCGGTCTTCCAACTACATTCTTTATTGAATCCGTAAGAACAACAGTTATTAGTACAACAAATAGCAGACCTGAAACAAGCATATGTTCAAACCATTATATAATTTGCACACCTTGTTGCAGGAGATAATTGCATAAACTAGTATAATAATGTTACCTAAAATGCTGTGGTGCAGATCATAGACAATTAATTCTCCTCCGAATATAGAAAAGATTGAAAACAACAATAGGCAACAACACGGCAAATATCTGAATTTCAAAAAAAAAAACTCTCACAGATTCTACTAATTCAGATACTTGAATAAGATAGAAAAGGTAGATAAATAAACATTCTCTTCATCAGTTCTATTCCAGGGTATTATTAGAATGGAAAGCAACGACTGAAATTCACAGTACCTATTAGAACCACAGTTGCAAGGTATTATTATTTCTTCGACTTGAAATTTATAATCATATGTCAGTTCTTCACCAGCAACTATTTGTCTTCTTGCATTAATGAAAATCTTTTTCTGGCCTTCAACACTGATACTTTGGTATAACAATTAGGCTAAAAAAAAGTCCAAATTAGGAACTACCCCAAAGTTTTAGCATGAAAGTAAAGAATTAAGATACATGTACCTCGCAGGAATGGTTTATAAATCTAGCAATTCACACTTATCGTTTGGTTAGGATCTTTGTACTTAATGTAATACGATTGCCAAATGACATACCAGCTACACATAATTAGAATCCATATAACAAATAGTACTGAAGTCTTTGCTGTTTTATGTTTCTTCAAATGGGAAAATGATATGATGTTACACATACTTGCAATCAAAGATCAGACCTGATATTCCTTCTTAAGCCTCCTTTTATGTTCCGAATTCAAGTAAAATGCTCAATAGGTTTAACATAAGAAAAGTTCAACATAAGTCACATAGATGAGCCACTGTTTAAATAAGAAAAGTTCAATTAATAGGTCACATAAATGAGTGTTCTTCATAGAGGGTCTAATAGGTTTAACATACTCATTCAAATCTTGTGCCATCATTCTTGATGATGCGGATGTAGATGAACCAGTGTCCTGTCTCTCTGCAATGCAGGAGGCTGCATTCAAAGATAGAGATTAGTAGTGATCAACATCATATGCAATTATCAAGAATTGATAATTATAAGAACTCATAAGTGTAAGTAAATCGAATTAGAAGTCTGTCCTCTAAACCAATTTGCAGCAGGACCTTCGTGCCAAACTTCACGTGTTCTTTGGGGATGACCTTCATAGTATTTTGGAATGAAAATTAAATCAAAATCACTGGAAAAAATCTAAAGTATAATCTCTGTATATATATATATATATCTGTATATATATATATATATATAATACAGTCACCAGCTTCAAAGGTTATGTTGTGTATTTAAATAAAACGCTATTAAAACCAAGTTAAGGAAACGAACCTTGTTATTTTTTAGAGTGCCGATGTCATATAGCGGAGGACAGTCCTCCTTTTCAGCCAAGAAGTGAGCAGCCTCTTTAAATGACTTCAAGGCATTTAGCTCGTCAAACATCCAAGGAAATATCATCTACAAAGGCAACACGAGTGTATTTTTTAAATCAAGTTATGAGCCAAACATAATTTAGTTCACTATTGCAGTACTAAGCACAAATGCTAACAGAAGCATTGCACCTTATAACAAGACAATAATAAACTCTCTGGCATACTCTTCTCAATTTCTAACAATTCATGCCTAACGAAAGTAACTTAATATGCAGCAAAATCTTTCCAAAATATACTTGGGGGCAACAAATAGATCAGTAAAGTGGGTCTAACAGCATTTGGTTTCATCTCTTAAATAAAAATGGTAAAGTTTATTAAGTTTCAGCTCTAGAAAAAAGGCCAAGTAAAAATGGTTTTATGCTGCAAAACTCAACTACTATGACCCCATATTAAACACATCACTAAAACATCTCATCAACACTCTACTCCAATTATTTAATTAATTATTACAACAAAATTCAAAAATGAATAGCCAATATTGTTGGTTTTCCAGAAGAACAATATACACTAACATTTTTAATCCTTAAATTAAATTAATAAACATGGATGTCGAAGTGAACTAATTGCATACTAGATTATCCATTTAACTAACAAATAATTTTACTATAATGAGTTCACTGAGTTATACCTGTTCCAAACTCGCTAGAAACCGAGTCGACTCACTGAGTCAGGTGGCGATTCGATCGAGTTAAGCTTTCAATTTCTTAGCTTTGAAGCTATTATCTCCGATCTCGAATGAAGAAGACCAGAAGTCATAATACCTGCAGTTAAATCTCACAAACAAGTTAGGGTTTCGAATTTTTAAGCATACAAATTGAGATTATGTGTGTGTGTATATATTTAGTGTATATAACTGTCCATTTTGACTCTGAAAACCGAAATCGATTGAGACGATTTTGGTTGTTCATCAAAATATTTTCGATTTAACCAACCCTTGGCCTAATTTGAACGATTCTTGGATTAATCGAACAAAAGAATTGATGAGAGACTCGATTTATTGTATAAAATGTTGAAAGCCATCGATAATTTAGGGTTTAGATCGGAGAAATTGAAACAGTGGCGAGATATAGACGAGTTAGGGTTTGAGAGAGATTTGGGACACACGCGGCTGAACACTGTTTACGTATTGGGGGTAAATATAACCTTAATACAAAATTTTCATTTTGCCGCTCTCTATTTTCTTTTCGTATTGCCGCTCAGCCCAATCCTAATAATTCAGTCCAATCTCAATATGCAGTGTACGTTTTTTTATTATTTTTCTATTGTTTTTTTAATATTTATGAAATATAAATAATTTAATTAATTGATGGAATATTAATTTTTACAATGATAGAAGTTTATTTACTCCCAATTTTCCTCAAACTTGTGTTTGACCCTAATTCTAAATTTTTGTTTTTCCGTTTTGTGTATTTGTTTGCCGCTCAGCCCATCTCATTAATTTACAGTGCTGTACTTTTTTTTAAAAAAATTACGAATTATGTTAATTTAATTATTTGATGGAATATTACGTTTAAAAATGATAACTTCAACAATTTTGTCAAAATTAATTATTTTCTAAAGTCAAATAATTATTAAATCATTAATTTTAAATAACATAAAAATTTTGTTTATGAATACTCTATGGTAACACATCACATGGTGTTACCCACTGTTAACACCTTTATAGCTATAGTAACATACTTTTGAGGATTTGGTAACACCACAATCACAAGGTTGCGATAGCTCAAAAATTGCATACCTATGGTAACATCCTTAGTGGTAACACCCATGCCCAAAAGTTGCAATAGGTCATCTATGGCGTAGTGTCGGTTGCAAGGCCCCGCCAGGGGAATATTCAACCAAATGCAACTACATTCAGTTGGATGTAGTTGCAAATTTAGTTGCATGTGATTGCATTAAGTTGCTGATTTCAAGTTCCATTTTTCAAATGTCATTTTCGATCTCTTTTTTGGACTATATATATATAGGCTTTTGCTCAAATACAAACCAATCCTTAAATACAAACTACAAACTAACACTAAATTAATTATATTTCATCTATTCTAAGGTTCCCGCCAAGGGTACCTTCACGAAAGATGCTTAAAATAATTGGCACTATCCAACAAAAAAAAAAAATCTTACCGTGGAAATGCGAAGCATTTAAGACAGTAAACGGATGAGTTAGGTAGTCATGAGGGCCGAAGGCTCTCGACACACCCGTCAATCGTCTATTGCCTTTACCATTGATTGCCACTCCTTACAACTTTAGAATGATAAAGGCGCGAAGCGCCGTACAAGAAGGTGCGAAGCACCGTTAACCAGTGAAATCCACTACCACGTCATCACGTGAACAGTATTTTTTTTTGTTGGATAGAGCCAAGTATTTTAAGCATTTTTTGTATTGGGGTACATCTAGTTTGATCATTAGATTAGCATGAAATGTTGGATTAGTGTTTAGTTTTTAGTTTGTAGTTAATTTTAGTTTGTAGTGGAGTAGGACCCTATATATATATATATATAGTCCAAAAAAGAGGTCGAAAATGACATTTCAAAAATGGAACTTGAAATCAGAAATTTAGTTGAATGTGGTTGCATTCAGTTGAATATGCCCCTGCGGGGTCATGCAACCCAAATCCACCAAAATAGCACCCCACCCTAAAAAAAAATGTTGAATGTGGTTGAAAATGCTGGGCAGGCCGGGCAGGCTGGACAGGGGGAAGGGTTGACCTAATTTGTAGTATTTTTGCAATTTTGAAACTTAGTATAGTAAAATTGCAAATAATTTAGTAAAACTGCAAATAGCTATTCTTAACCAAAGTAAATAGTAAATGTGCAAAAATTTAATTTTTCCTATTTATTTATGAAAAAAGCCCTTATTATATTATTATTTAGCAAAAATAAAAAAGAATTTTGAAGAAAATAAAAGAAAGTGAAGATATGTTAAAATTCAATATAGTCATTACTGACGATTTCATTTAAAAGATAAAATCTACAAAATTCGAGAAGGAAAGTGAGACATTCTTTAGAGAAATTGATCCATAATTAATCTCCTTTTCTATTCTATTCTTTCATTAAAAATACATAGGTACAAATCTTTTTCTTTCTTTCTAAATTTAAACTCGTGAATATAGGGTTATAAAACAGTCAATTATTTAAAAAAAAATTGGATGTACTTCCATTTAAACTATCAAAAAGTTTTAGCTTTAATTTTTAAAAAGATAGTAATAAGTTATAAACTGTGCAAGAAGTGAACAATATTACATAAGTTAAATAAAAATAACAATTTTGATCGAAAATTGAATTGCAACTATTGAATTGACTTGACCAAACAAGTGTCCCATTCTTTCTTTGCACATACTCCTCCGTCCAAGCCAATACTCCCTCCGTTTTTTTGAGTTCTTTACATTTGCTTTTTGCACGGAAACCAAGATAGTGGATGTAATATTGTTAAAATAAATGAAGTAGTGGGTGTAATAGTAATTTTATTGTTAAAATAAGTGAAGTAGTGGGTGTAATAGTGTAAAGGGTTGAAAAGGTGGAATGAAGTAGTGGATGTAATAATGTATTTTATTGTTAAAAGTTACTATTTTTAGTAATGTAAAGAAATGGAATGGACAGCCCAAAATAGAAAGTGTAAAGAAATGAAATGGACAGAGGGAGTACTTTATATTATGGCTGGGCACGGAAATCAAGGATAGTGGGTGTAATATTGTTAAAATAAATGAAGTAGTGGGTGTAATAGTGATTTTAGTGTTAAAATAAGTGAAGTAGTGGGTGTAATAGTGTAAAGTGTTGAAAAAGTGAAGTGAAGTAGTGGATGTAATACTGTATTTTATTGTTAAAAATTACTCCCTCCATTTCTAAATATGTTGCATGTTTTCTTTGGACACGTTTGCCAATGCACACTTTTAATCGTTAATATCTTCAATTTCGTATTAGTTTTCAATATAAAAACTTCACTGTATTAATGTACTCATAAATACGAATCCAATAAAATCACTCATGACTATATTTGGTCTTATGGATTATGCGTGAATTAGTAATTTATCTCATGTTATAAACAGTCCCGACATATCAAATGAGCAACTTATAAAGAGACAGAGGGAGTACTATTTTTAGTAATGTAAAGAAATTGTAAAAAAATGGATGGGACAGAGGGAGTACATGTTTGTGCTGAGAATCTCGTTATTTGACTAATCACAATCACAACATAATCATAACCTCATGCTATATAGAGATTAGAATAGTGTTGTATGAATATTCATGTATGGAGTATTTGACTAATCACAACATAATCATAACCACATGCTATATCAGAGATTAGAATAGTGTTGTATGAATATTATATGTCTATAAATATGATTATGTCCCACTTAATTTGTCTTATCTCACAATTTCTATTGCCCCAAGTTAACAAAGTGTCAATTCCGTGTCTAGCTTCAGGTGTTTTTTGTGTGTCTTCTTGTTATTATATTTTCCTTCTTCATTTCCTAATTAATAATTTTTTATCTTTTCGTATTCTTAAACAATATATTTTACATGGTTTCAAAAAAAAAATTACTATATATTTTGAGTCTAACTAAAACACCCTAACCTTCATTTAACCTTTTTTCTTAGAATAATTAAATTTTTATGTCTTACAAAAACAAATATATCTTAATAAATCTCAGAATTAACTAGAACCAAATATGATGAGAAAAAAATATTTTTTTTACAAATTGAGTTATCTTATCGCGCCCAACCTCCATTTAATTTTTATTTGTTAGATATAATCATAAATTATATTTTTATTAAATCTTATATTTTCCATTTCGATCAAGCAGAGTTTTTCAATGGTTATTATTTTTGGAAGACATGTTTTTTTTAATAATTCGGTGTCCCGGCCAGCTTGCGTGCATCTCGACTAATCCGCTCGACTAATCCGGAGGGCATCTAGCACACTCATACCCCGAACCGAACATGCTAGCCCACTTAATCCCGAATCGCCTCAGGGAATTGAACTCTTAACCTCAAGTCAGCAAGTCCATTACCCGATCATCTGAGATACCCCGTAGGGATTTTATTATAACTATGTATCTTATCGAAATGATTTTCAAATTTAAATTCCAATATATAAGCTTTGGATGTCGATGGACGGTGTTATAGGTGTTATAGCCTTATAGGTGTTAATACTTCAACTCATTAATTAATTGTTACTTATACTTTTAAGCACATGTTTGACATGATGTTAAGTACGTATTTTAGTGAATTCAATGGAAGCTAGCCAGGACATGTGTCAACATAATACACCTCACACGGTCATGTATCCTTATAATGGAGTACCCCGATTAGCTTGTGTCGACATCAAAAATTCTTACAACAGGACAGCAGTCAGCAGGTGCTGAACATCCGATCCAAAACAACTTTTTCTATTATAAAAAGTTGATAAATTTTCTTTTAAAAAAAAAAGGTTAGTTAGATATTCACTAAAGAAAAATGCTATAGCCACCAAATTAGTTCCCAAATTTTGACACCAAATGATATGGCATTAATTTGGTTGGTTATAACAATAATGGGCCCGCCAGGGCCATCCAATTAAAATATCACAAAATGACAACTAATTAGTGACACATCATTTGGTGTCAAAATTCGGTACCCAATTTGGTGGCTGTAACATTACTCTTCACTAAATTAGCATAAATATGAAATATTACTTAGTATTAGATCTAAAGATTATCATCAATTTACTAAAAATCTCCCAATCATTATCAGTGTTCTAAAAAGCGGTAAGCGGTTCTAAGCGGTGGGAGGACCTTCTAGCGCTTAAGCGGTTAAGCGGATGCCTAGGCGGAATTTTAAGCGGGTCATTAAGCGGATTGTGAATATATACATATTTTATTTAATTATTTTAATTATATAAGTTTATTATATATATTCATTTATAATATGAAATTTGGAAAATATGTAAAGAAAAAATTTTAAAAAATAATTAAAAACGGTCAAAATTTGGTCAAACCTGCTTAATTTCGCTTAATCCCGCTTAATTACCGATTAAGCGCCACTTAATTACCAAAACGCTTAAATATCCGATTAGTGCAAAATCGAATCGTCTAGTACATATTTTCCGCTTAGGCGGCCGCCTAGGCGGCCGCTTAGGCCGCTTTTTAGAACACTGATCATTATTGTTTGTATGAAATCATGAAACAAACTACGAACAATTATATCTTAATTTACTTGTAGTTAAGTATAGATATAAGATTTTTTTATCCTCTGTTTCCTAATGCTAGTAGTAAAATACTATACAATGCTCTGTTTTTCCAAATATATATATATTACATTTTTATTTTCTGGTACACAGGAATAAACTCCTGAATATAAAAAATGAACTATATTTTGTCATGCTGTTACAAAACATTATTATACAGTCAATTCAAAAAAATACATAAACCATTTTGCAACTATTTGATACAAAACAACATTTAAAAAATCTCTTTATGTGTATACTTGATTACTAATTAAGCACATACTAAACACTATGAATATTAGTTCTACCAGCTGAATCACAAGAGTGATCATAACTATCCATCATCATCATCCATTTCTCAAACTCATCATCTCCAGTACTCATCATTCCCCTGTACTCCTTGTCTTTATTCCTCTCCATTTCCATTTCATTTCTTGTCGAATTTTCTTCCTTCTTCCTCTCTTCATCGTTTCGTAATTTCGCAATTTCCTCTTGTTGCTTCTGTAAAGATAAAGAAGAATCATAATCCGCAAAAGAAAAATTTAGCTTAGCTCTCGGCCCTCTAAATTCGATAGCTGCTTTATCGTAAGCACGCGCAGCCGCCTCTGCTGTCTCGAATGTCCCTAGCCAGACACGCGACGCCTTTCGTGGGTCTCGAATCTCCGCTGCCCATTTCCCCCACGGCCTTTGTCTTACTCCTCTGTAATTCTTCTTCTTTTTCATCATCTTCGGTGCTACCACATTTGCATTCTTACCCTTCTTGCTTTTACCATTACTGGTATCATTTTCTTCGAAAAAATCGCAACCTAGGCAACCCCTAATGTTACAAAACTTGCATGTCTCGGCCTCAATCATAAAAGACGTAGACGCAGGAGCACTAGTAGTTGGTAATGAGCGGAAATCATGTGACATGTCAATTGCTGAGCCACCGCCACCGGTGATGACATTTTTTAACGCGTTAACCATGACGAATATTTCTTGTTCCGAGGTGAGTCGCGGTGGTGGCGGAGGCTGGTGGCTTGTGTTGGCGGTGCCGGGCTGACTTTTTGGTGATTTGTAGGCTCTGTTCTGCATGTTGAAGAGGAGACAATTAGAAGTAGTTTTTTTGTTGATGAAGTTATGAGAGTCAAAATTGATCGAGTTGTATATATATGAGGTGGGTACGTGGATTGCCAGCTTAGATAACACAGTTCTAACACGTATGAAGATAATAGACTAGGTTGAAGTACTCACGTGTGGGATTTGACTAGTCAAGTACTATTTTATTCACTGCTTATGAATCACTTATCATACTCCCTCTGTCTCAAAATATTTTTCTTTGTTTACTTTTGAAACGTTTGCCTATGAACACTTTTAATTGTTTATATCTTTAATTTTATATTATTATTTATTATAAAAATTTCATTGTATTAAAGTACTAATAAATACGAATTCAACAAGATCATTCATGACTATATTTGGTTTTATAGATTAGGTGTAAATTAGTAATCAACCGCTTAGAATGAACAGTGTTCAAAGTCAAAAACAAGAAAAGTAAATTGATACAGAGGGAGTAATAATTGAACCTTTTATTTTGGAAAATATTTGAGATATTAAATTAGTTCCAAATTTTTTTATAGCATTATACATATTTTAATTTAATTGATTATAAATACAATGATTTTCTATATTCACACTAATATCAAATTAGAGTTGGAGACGCCAAATTAGAGTTGTCGATTTCCTTCTAGGGAGTGGTTCTGTGGTTGAGAGTCTCATTGTTGGGCTCTCTCGGTTAGCATTAGCTTAGAAGTTTGGCTTTTCGTCTTCATATTGTGTTCTGTTTTTTGTTTTTGCTGTTTCTGTTTTTGCAGGCGCAGGAAGCTTGATCAGAGGTCTTCCTAGATCAGGAGAGGAGTGCTCCTCCCCCGAGTAGGTAAGCACCATGAGATCCAGGCCATGGGCCCAGGTACGAGCGTTTACTTTACCGTGCAAAATTCATATTGCTTTGTGGTGCACTAAGCCGGGGGTCTTCACGGAAACAGCCTCCCTACTGTAAAAGTAGGGAAATGGTCTGCGTACATCTTACCCTCCCCAGACCCTGCTTCATGCGGGATATACTGGGTATGTTTGGTTTGGTTTGGCTTGGCTTGACACTAATATCAATTAATAAAAACATTCTTCTTTGTCACATCATCCCTGTTTATAACTATTTTTGATACAAAATTTTGTATCTCTAGCATTATTATTTTTTTAAAATCATTTTATTAAATAAAAAATAGATTTTTTATTCAACATTTTTTTTATAAATTTATTATATTATATTTTTATGAAATCTAACAACATCTTTTTGTATTTCAATCAAAAATAGTTTTAACTTATCAAATTTAAAATTTAAATTTATAAATTATGTTTTGAATTTGAGCTCGAGTTCGTATCCATCATTTTTGCAAACATCAAAATCTACGAGACAACCCAACTTACCTAGGCATGTTTTCTTCCCACGGTTTTTACCACACAACGGTTCTAAAACCAAAATCCAAACCAACAAGGGTAAGTCGGATACACGTGGACCTGGGGGGTAAATGAGCTGGCATAGTGGTAATATAACGTTGTGTTCACACACGCGGATTGGGGGGTGACGTGAGGTCTTACCAACACAAGACGGGGACATGTCTTCTTGTTTTTCAGTACTTGCGAAGTGATTAGAAGATTCCTGCTGTCACTCTCATATGTAACATGATTCTAGAACATTTCTTGCATTGCTTCACCATTACGTCACATTTTATATATACTCCTTTCATTCTCTTTCTGTCCGACATTCTTTTTTTTTTTAAAGATTAGTTAAATATTTTTTTTAACTTTTCTGAAATAAAAATTTTAATGAAGAAGGAATTTTAAAAAAATAGTTATGAAACTATCTTTTTATACATTTTCAAATAATTGAAGGAACCAATTCAAGAACTGATGATTCGAAAATGGAATAGTTGTTTCTTTATTGCATTTCCAAGTTTATAAAAAGTGTATTAAATTACTCCTCCTTCCCATTAAGTAGTTTACATTTACGGACCAATTTTCGAGACGAATTTTAAGGTGAATTTTAAGGATAGTTCTATAACTTATTTTTGATATTTTCTTTTTTTGTATAAAAATAAAACAATCCTATTTTTATACAAAAAAGAAAAAATCAAAAATAAGTTATAGAACTATCCTCAAAATGCACCTTAAAATGTGTGTCAGATACGCAATTTTTTATGTAAAGAAATGGATGGGACAGAGGGAGTATAGCTTATCATAAATTTATCTACTTAAATAAATATAACTTTCAATCATATTAAAAAATATTAAATAATATAAGAAATTTGTTTTTATTTAAAATTATCAAGGTTATAGACTGATAAAATCTACCTTTAGTATTGTCTAATGTCAATATTTCAAATTATTAAATTTTTTATATATAAATATGTAAAATATATATTACATTAGGATATCCATAAAATTTACTCCCTTACTCCCAAATATTTCTTTACATTTTCCTTTTTTGGATATCTCTCTTAAATTTTTATATTTTTAAAATTTTCAAAAGTACAAAAATTTTATAAGAGAAATAAATTACATCTTTCCACCATTATATTCACTTTATACATTATATATTATTTAATCTTCTCATTTTTATCACTTTTCTCACTTTATACATTATACCTACTAGCTTATAACCCGTGCGATGCACGGATTTTTGTTGATATGTAATAAATTTTATTTTATGTTATAATTATATTTTATGTATCATTATTTAAAATATTTTAATTTTAATATTAATAATTTAATATAAATTTAATTAATGATATGAATTGTTTAAAACTTATATTATAAAATTTTAAAATAAATATGTCGTTGATAAAATTTGAAAGTTGAAATTTTAGTAAATTAGTTTAATCATATGATATATTTAATAATTAGATCTAATGATTCTGATTTTTTACTAAAAAATTAATGATCATTATTCGTAATACGAATTTCTATTATATTTTGTTACTGATTATATGATATGGTGTGATATTTTTGGGTAATTTCTAAATATGAATTGATTGAAAAATATGATATGATTGAGGTTTTTAGGTGTTTATAAAAGGTAATATATTCAACTAAAAGTAGATGTGAAAAAGGCAATCGACTAATTACCTTTAATTGTATTATGTTATTATTTATTTTAGATGTTTTAATAGTGTATGTATCATATATATTTTTCTTTATAATGAAGGGTAAATAAGTAAATTCACGAAATACCGAAAAATATATACCAAAAAATAGGTACCAAAATTTTTAATATTTCGGGTATTATATAATTATTAATTAAACATATACTATTAATGTTTCCTTATTATAAACAACGTATGTAGATTTTTAATATATTTTATTAACAATTAAAAAATATGGTGTGATTCGTCAAAAAAAAAAAAAATAATAATAAAAAAATATGGTGTGATATTTTCGGGTATATATTAATGATTGTAAAATTAGTTTTAAATTAAAAAGGTAACGTGTTTTAATTCGAAAGAAAATATTAATGAAGATTAGTTTTAAATTAAAAAGGTAATGTGTTTTAATTCGAAAGGAAATAATAATGATTGGAAGATACATTGATGTTTTTAGGTGTTTATAAAAGGTAATATCTTCAATTAAAAGTAAATGTGAAAAAAGGCAGGCAATTACTTATCATTAATTATATTATGTTATTATTTATTATAGGTGTTTTAAAAGTATAAATATCATATATTTATTTTTCTTTTTAGTAAAGGGTAAAAAAGTAAATTCACGAAGTACCAAAAAACAGGTACCAAAAAACAGGTACCAAAACTTTTAATGTTTCGGAATTTATATAATAGTATAGATTTTTTAAATTTTTTTCATTATTATACATACTTTTGTAATCTTTATGGCTAACTAAAATTAATAAATAAGTGAATGAAAATAAATAATGGATGGGAAAAATGAATTCTAGCTTATCCAGAAAAGAAAATCTGCCAGGATCTACTTAGACTTGGGATTGGGCCCTACTTGACAACTGTGATGAAAATATGTTTATTATGGCTTTGAATATTTGTGTTTTTTTTTTTGCTATAGTTTATTAAGTTTAAATGTTCCTCGGTTTATTTGACTTTTGGTCTCAAAATTCTCGTTTTATCCGACTTCTTTACTATTATTGGCATCAAACTTTTTAAGTCTACAGAATGTGACTTTTTGGCCAAGTATTCAGGGTTTTGTAAAAATTATCATTTCACATTCCAATCAAATTACAACATGAGCCCTTCATCTTATCGAACAGGTTACAAACTCGAATCAGAGGTTAGTTGAAATTTGTAAAAAACATAATAAGTTCATAAAATAATTCTAAAACATAACTGAAAATTGTAAAAAAATTGTAACAAGTACATAAATAGTACAAATTAATTTAAAATAAATAAATTATACATGTAAAATATTAATATATTATGTTTAAATGAAAGAAAAAAAGTAATAATAAATAAAAACAAATACAATACTAAAATAGAAAATTTCATTTTTATGTATTTAAATTAATACTCCCTCCGTCCTTTTGATTCCCTTTTGATTCTTAACACTTTCTATTTTGGGATGTCCCAATAGATTCTTAACATTTCCTAAAATAGTAAGTTTTAACACTATTACACCCACTACTTCACTTATTTTAACAATACTTTATACTATTACACCCACTACTTAACTTATTTTAACAATAAACTTACTATTACACCCATTACTTCATTTATTTTAATAATATTACACCCATTATCTTGGTTTCCGTGCAAAAAATAAATGTTAAGAACTCATGGGGACGGAGGGAGTATATAAGTATTTTATAATTTATTTTTAGTTTTAAATTGACATGGTGCATTTAATATGTAAAATAATTAAAATAGATATGATTTCAAATCACTTAATCACCTATAAAATGAATAATTGATAAACTGAATTGTTACCTTGTAATTGTAAAAATATACGTACTTATATGTAGGTTGTCAACCAAAAACATTTAATCAACTTTAATGCGGTTAACAACAAAAATAATTAGTATTACTAGAAATTTGAAAGCAAAAATGTGTGTAATTATAATATTTTCTTATATTGCTCAATATAATAATTTTTTAATTATTTTGACAACACCATTTTCAACCTTTTTCTCATTTAATTTTTTTTAATCTTTAAAATTAAACTTATTTTTTTTATTTTTTAAATAAAATATACATACATATATACACCTACCTAAAAAATGTGCGGAGTGCCCTGTGCGATCAAGCATGTCGCACATGCTCAGGGCCGGCTCTGATTTAGAGGTGCGCATATTATTTCAAAATTATAATTTAAGTTACTAAAATAGCAATAAATAATTTATGTAAAACTTGTTAGATGAAATAATTCTGGATGTGACTTCAATATTTTTTTTTGAAGAGGAGTTCAATATTTTAATCATGTATATTTCAAATTAGCGCAAACTTTTAATTAAAAAAATTATTGAAAAATAAAATCGAAACATGAAATCTCATTCCTTAGTGCTTGAGCTAAATCAAAGTCCATTCTTATGACTTTTTGGATATTTAGCATAGTGTGGGTACAAACCTCTAGCATAACAAATTATTATTTAAAGTGAACTTTAGAGTTCTCGAAATTATTTTTTGAATTAAGTATAAAATTATTTGATAAGATTTAAATCGTCGTGTATCTTATAGATAAATAAAAGAAATATTATGCATGCATATACGATAAGAAAATAATATATAAAAAAATTTAAAATTTAGAAACTTGTTTGAAATTCATTTTGAAATTTGTTGCATTTTGAAAAGAAACGTTGTGGACATATAATTCCTCTCTTAAAAAGTTTTTTAAAACACATATAACACTAAATTTTGAATCGTTATAAAAAAACACTAAATTTTGAACAGTAACCCTCTCGTTTGATATAAGTTATAAAATTAATACTTGCTTTGATATAGTAAGTAATTAACTGATAGCTTAAGAAAATTTAATATTAAGAGTTTAGATTAATTTATTTGATACGTCAATTACTGAAAATCAACATATTGAAATTTATTAGATTTGTTAAATAATTCAATCAATTATATTGTTATATTATAGGGTTAAGGCGCTAAAAACCCTTGTAATATAGGTATAGGAGCAAATAAGCCCTAAGATTTAAAAAGGTTCAAATAACCCCTGTGATTAATTTTTCTTAACTATGGTTAGAAAATATATTTAAAATTAAAATATTTAAAACTTAATATTTCATTAATAATTTTATAAAATAATTAATATTGTAAATATTGTAATTTCACATATTATTAAATTTTTTTTGATGAAATTATAATGGCTATCTTATAAGAGAAAATGACCAGATTACCACATTATGTTATATTATATGAAATAATTCTGGATCTGACTTCAATAAAAAAAAAATTCTTTTTAAATGGAGTTCAATAGTTCAATTGTGTATATTTCAAATTAGCGCAAACTTTTAATTAAAAAAATTATTGAAAAATAAAATCGAAACATGAAATCTCATTCCTTAGTGCTTGAGCTAAATCAAAGTCCATTCTTATGACTTTTTGGATATTTAGCATAGTGTGGGTACAAACCTCTAGCATAACAAATTATTATTTAAAGTGAACTTTAGAGTTCTCGAAATTATTTTTTGAATTAAGTATAAAATTATTTGATAAGGCTTAAATCGTCGTGTATCTTATAGATAAATAAAAGAAATATTCTGCATGCATATACGACAAGAAAATAATATATATAAAAAATTTAAAATTTAGAAGCTTGTTTGAAATTCATTTTGAAATTTGTTGCATTTTGAAAAGAAACATTGTGAACATATAATTCCTCTCTTAAACAGTTTTTTAAAACGCATATAACATTAAATTTAGAACAATAACTGTAACCCTCTCGTTTGATGTAAGTTATAAAATTAATACTTGCGTTGATATAATAAGTAATTAACTGATAGCTTAAATAAATTTAATATTAAGAATTTAGATTAATTTATTTGATATGTCAATTACTGAAATCAACATATTAAAATTTATTAGATTTGTCAAATAATTCAATCAATTATATTATTATAGTAAAAGAATTTTGATCCGTCAATGAGACTCTTTATTAAAATTAACTTTAATATAAAATTTCCAAATTGTATTTACTTTTATGTTGGAAATTAACAGCATTTACCGTGGAAGCTTTCTTACAAGAAACACGTTTCACTTCCTTCACTATTTTTCTAGCAAAAAACATACACCATTCTCTCCACTCTGGTTTTCTTTTTTTGTCTTCCGGGATAGACGGAAGTATGTTATTTGCTGAGCTGCTTGTTAGAATGTGGAGCCTCATAGGCTCAGACACTACTACAATTCTACAATACTATTACATGAAAGATCCCTCGGTTCATTTTCCATTACCATTCAATAATTGTATACAGAGCGCGATTGGATAATCAAAGTGATAAAGGGTGTATCCTTGGTCATCTCAAGTTGTGTGTTCAACTCTCGCTCACCCGAGAATTATCTAGATACTAATTAAGTTGTAAGGTATATAAGTCTAAATAGTCAAAAAAAAAAAATGTATACAATAGATTCTAATTTCTGTAATTCCGGTGATCGTCTTTTGAATCCACATTTAGCCATGTTAAGTTTATATGATCTAATTAAGTTTTTCTCCCATCAAGTGATCTCGAATATAACATTTCACTCTAGGTATCATAACAAGAAGCATGTCACAAAATATTCTTAAAATAAAAACAAATCCTGAAATGATTATTCGAGTTCAATCCTATATAATTGTGAAGTCACAATCCTAGTATGAGATCCAAGAATCGACATCCCTAATATTCGTAATCCTAAAAGTAAGACTTGTGATTAGTTGCAGAGTAAACTTGAGAATTAAGAAACAATTTCAATAGTAATCAGAATATTATTAGTAATGTGACAGAAATAAGTCCAAAAACGATTATTCAAGGTTCACTATCCTAAATAATTGGGTAGTCATGATCCTAGTATAAGAATCTAAGATCTAGCAGTTTACATTCTTAAATAATTTTAATCCTAAAAATAAAATTTATGTTTCGTTGCAGAATGAAGTTGAGAATCAAGAAACAATTTCAATGTTATCGGATCAGCTCAGCAATCGACGAAACAACCTTACATAATGGATATTAATAAAAATCATGACCGAATATTGGAATATCAGGGACAGAGAACCATTGCTCATCTTCAATCTAATGATGAAAATGGAAGATCATGATAGTAAAAAAAATCTAACAATGAAAATTAAATATCATGATGTTAATGAACTCAAATACATTAATGAACTCAAACAAAAATGGAACAGAGAACTATCAAATCTCTTAGAACAGAATAAATTAATGAACTCAAACAAAAAGGGAATACATTGGGTTTATAGATGGATCGTGAAGAGTTGATAACACACAACACAAGTTTGTGATAGGAGAGCACATTATAAACAACAACGAAGATCTCTGCCTAATTTTAAGCGGCCCAACGATAGCTTCTACTCCTAGCTTCATAACACGAGACAAGAGGACTATTATTCATACGGACTCCATGGGTCTATGGACAAATGTTAAGAATTTTTAGCAGGCAACACAGCTTCGCTGTTATATGCAAATACACAAGACCTTGTTGGGCTCAAACACATTCACCTTGAACACATTGGACGGGCCTTTAATATTGTAAGGGTAGACTTTCTTGCCAAACAAGGCCTCAATAGGCCCAATACCATTTGGGGCCGATAGGTTTTGTCCATATTTTTCTCGCCTTGTTTTGTTTTATTTATCCAACTTTAAGATCTAGACATCACACTCTGTACTCCAGTCTGTACTCCAGTCTACAGCTCTCCCTCACCCCCCTTCACTTTATCATGCCTCCTTTCTAATACTCTATACTTCCCTTTATTACTAGGACGGGTCATGTGTGTGGCATCAACTTTTTTGATGGCCCTAAATTTGTTCATCCTCTTCCGACATCAGTAATCTATTCATGATCACCTTTGTTAAATTAAACATTTTTTTATTATATTGCCAATTTTTTGTGCTAGAAAATAATTAAAAACCCACCCAACAGCAACAACAATCAACATGCTAATATTTGTGTGTATGTTTATGTATGTATAAAACTATAAATCGATTAAAACAGAGTATACATGTTTGTAAAGGTTGTGTACGTAGTCATTGACTCAGCTTATATATGTGTGTAAATGGAAAGGGGGGAATGATGATTGTAACTAACATATCTATTTTGTAATTCATATACATTTGGGTATGGGATGTTGGACTTTTGTTGTGGGAAACCACATAATTTTTAATTATCATTAATTTATGAACTAGTCAGAGACTAGTCGACGAGCTGGACCTCCATCGACTCGACTTGACTTGTTGACGTCACAACCATGTTTATATCAGTTTAAGCATTTTGTCTTGTTATTTTTGATATGATGGTCAGAAGCTTGTTATAATTAAATTAGATAAGACCATCTTTATAGGTAATTGATTACATATAGCATTTCCAAAAGGGTCGCCCTTTAGGGGCGCCAAACCTGTCCAACTCATTATAAATAATGTACTTTTTTTTTGTCCATACATGTCATATTCGTCATTTACTTACTCTAGTAGATGGTACCCTATATAAGAGTGCCTAAATGGTCCCTAATTAAATTATAGAAAAACTAGATGCAATAAGATAGGTATTATTAAGTGTAATATATATTTTTAGTACAAGTATTTGCGACTTGTTTATTTAACCATTTTGCGACTTGTTTTTTTTATCCATTTAGAGGGGATGCCAAGAAAGTTGGCAACTTCTCTTGGCACCCTTTGTGCACTCTTGTAACTCTTGTTCTTGAATCTTTGTAGCACAATATGTGTTTGTGTGTGGATTTACTGGTGCGGATTATGAACAACACAAGACACGATATCACTTTAATCTAATATTTTATTAGATAAAGATTTGTTACAATCTGTGAATAAAAATGGTAGTATTCTCAGCATCGTTTTTCTCAGAGAGATGTCTCTTACAATGTATGTGAAAAACTGTTAAAAACTTAATCTCTAAAGAAGTGAGGTTGTATTCTTATAGAACATGAATACAACCTACTTACTACAAATAAGGTAGCTAAACAAGTTTACTTTCCAGTGTGTCTATCCTTTTTGAGTAAGCATCCAAAAGGCAACTGATTTGACTTTGTAAAGTTCTGTTCAGATCCACTTCTTTAGCTCTTTGTCTCTTCTACATCCATCCAAGCTTCTTTGTAGGCTTTCCAAAGCATGTTACAAATTGTGGTCTGTAACGATCGGGAAAATTTCGTGTAATTTATTATATTAAAATATATTTTTAGTTGATTTTACTGCGTTTTAGTTTTTTTTTAATGCATTTAAACGCGTTATGATTTTTATTAATTAGGAAAATTATCCAATACGTGTTATGTGACTTCTGTGTAGCATAGATTATTTTATTCTATTTTTTTTGTAAATTTTATATTTTTAGAATACAATTATTTCGCATTTTAATTTCCAGACCCAGCCCCTATACTGAATCCGAGGCCTTGTTTTTGATAAAATTATTTTTATATAATGACAGGATATTTAAAAATGTATTATTTTATAATTTTTGTAATATTCATAATTTTTGGGAAATTTTGGTATTTATATTATATTTGTTTAAAAATAAAATTTTACATTTTTATCCCATTAAAATTATTTTTAAGGCTTAATAATTTTAATTTGGGGTATTAATTTTTTATTAATATAAATAGCAGCTGATTTTTTTTATTAGTTAAAATAGTCAAAAAAGTCATATTTTTTTTATTTTAATTTCTGGAAATTGCTGAGAATTTGTTCTTGGTGTTCTTGAGGATCAATCAGCCTTTTGAAGGTGATTCCGGGATCCAAATCTCTTGTATGAGTAACCAAACTGAATCTCATGATATGTATTACATGTTTATGTGGGTGTTGATATGTGTGTATGCCTCGATCGAAAATTTTATTTTTTTTATTTAATTTTCGAATGAATTGAATGTGGTGTTGATTGTAGGATGATTTGTTGTTTATGTGGTTAGTTCCTACAGATTGCTTATGCTTCCTGGAATTTTATGATGATTTTTAAGTGATTTTTCATGTCCTAAATAAGAAAGTCGTAGGTATAGATTGTTGAAGTCCTAAGGTTAATTTTGATATAGAGAACGAGTGATTTGGTGTACGATTTCGTGTTCGTCGGAAAATGGTTGAAGCTCGCCGGAGAACTTCGTTCTTGGCCGGAATCGGCGAGTTTTTGGCCAATTTCTTCACTTGTTTTTATGGTTTGATTTGGAACGTTTTACAAACAAAAACGAAGTCGAATGGTCGATTGTTGGGTAGGCCGGAGGTCGGCCGGAGTTCATGCCGCCGGCATGAATAGTGTTCTCAGGTGTGTGTGGGGGGGGGAAGGAAGACGATGACTGTTTAATATATATATATATATTTTACTTTTAATTACTTTTAAATCTTTTAAAAATTCTGAATTTAATTATAAAATTCAGAAAAATAATTTTCTGAAAATGTTTTGGAAATTCAGAATTTATTTCTTAATTTTGTTTTTAATTTTAATTTTTATTTATTTATTTATTTATTATTAATTTTTTATTCAAAAATAATTAAGAATTAAATACTTTTAATTATACTAATTAATTTCAAATAATGATTTAATTAATTTAGTTATTTAATAAATATAATTATTTATTAAATAATTTTATTAATTAATTATTAATTGATTCTGATTAATTTAATTAGGATTATTTAATTTTTAATTAACCAATTTTATGTTTAAAAATGTTTAAAAATAGTTTTAATAATTCAAAAATTTTAGAAAATGTTTTAAAAATCTTTTAAAAATCCGGAGTTGGATTTCATTCCAAAATTGTGATTTAAAATTGTTTTAAAAATATTTACTTAGTCCAATTCATCCCCGAATTGAGTTGTTAGACCGATTTTGTGAAAAATTCGTGTTATATGCTATCCGAAAATTATGTGCGTTGTGTGTTATTATTCTTTGATTATCTGTTGGTGATTTGTAAATATCATAAGAATAATTTGAGTGTTCTTTTAATTGTGAGTCGTATCTGCTTTGTGAATTACGTGGTTGTTTACTCCGTACATGTTACTATTTGTTTAACATATTTACTCGGCAGCGATACAACGTACGGGTAGACACTAAAACCGAGGTTTGATTTGTATTTGGTCTTGTACCTAGCCAGTTGTTTAAATAGAATATTTTAAATTGTAGAAGCGAGAGAAACCCTAGCTAGTGGGCAGAGCTTACCAGCAGTGTATATAGAAGCGAGAGAAACCTTAGCCAGAGAGCAGAACTTACCAGCCATATATTCAGGCAAGTATTTTCCCCCTTGATCATCTTAAACACTGTTTGTTTTATGTTTTATTGATTCATATCATGACGAATAGCTATTGTTCATTTGTGATTCTTAAATATTTTTGTGCGAACACAGTTGCTTGATATTGATATCCTTGATATAGATAATTGTGTAAGAAAAACTCTTCATATCCTTATTATCGTAGTAATAATAGGATATGACCTGTATTTAAAACTAAGCATTTCCTTTTGAATTCGGAAATTGCTCTATTGGATTGGAAAATAGTAAAGCGTAGGCGGCCACGTTGAGTAGTTGGTCCAGCAATATTTAAGGAGGATATGGTAACCATACCATCTTCCTATAGGCTAACATTACTTGCCTATTTTGGTACCACAGAAATCCTTGTTATACCTACGGGTATAGAAATATACCGGTAGTTATAAAGGGGTCCCATTGCTTAAGAACCTGATCAGGGGGCAATGGTGTTTTAGTTTATATCCAATCCATATCGCCAGAATGGCTATTATATATTGTGAGTTGATAGATGATTCATTTTTATGACATGTCAAATGATTTCAGTTATGGTTGAATTATATCCCAGTTGTTGTTTCAGTTTGCTCTATAAACTGTTTTACATTTCAGTTGATATCATGCAGCACTTATCCTATTTTATTATAAAATTGTTTATATATACTTGCTGGGCATTTCTTTGGCTCACTCTTGTTTTCACAAAACCTTTCCAGAGGAGCAGTATGTTTCCGACCAGCCGTTCGGACCATATTAGGGAGGGGCAGAGTGGCTGTGTGTCCGCACCCCAGACCTTACAGGTATTTGCGGGTTGCTGTTGGCGCTAAATAGAGTTCTAAATAAAATGAGATGTAATAATAAAACGGAACTAGATTGGATTTAAGTTGAGTTTATTCTATGGTTTGTAATAAGTGAGTAGATTACTTTTGGGTTGTAACTGTTTAGTTTCATACAATAACCTGTTTGCGATCTTTGGTTTGCGGGGTCAGTTACGCATTCTGATTTATTTTTAGTTGTGATTGGTTGGTGACCCCCAGATCTAGACCCCGGATTTGGAGGGCGTCACATGGTCCATAAAGTGCTTTGGCTTGTTGCAGGTTTCTGACTTGTACAATTTCTCCAGTAGTTTGTCTCCAAGAATGTATTTAAGAAGTGGCTAAGTGATTGATTCGAGAACTAGGATTAGATAACTCTGAGTTCTCGAATACTGTATGATTGACATATCGAATCACTTCTCGAATAGCTCTTTTCTCCAGGAATCCTTGAGTTGTCGAATGGAACACTTGAGTTGTCGAATCCCTGAGATGTCGAATAGCTTTTTGAGTCCTTGAGATATCGAATGGAACTTTGACTTGTTGACTCTTTGAGAACTCGAATACCACTTTGACTTGTTGACTTCTTGAGTTCTCGAATAGAGTGTTAGACATATCGAATCTCTGAGATATCGGATAGTGTTTTTACAGATATCGAATCCTTGACTTGTCGAATGCTAGACTTCTCGAATATAACAAACATACTTCTTGAATTGGTACTTAGGCAAATTCTTCATTTCTTCAAATCCCAACTATGATTATTTGACAGTCTTTATCTTCTTGCTTGAGGCATGAACCTTGGAACTTCTTTCAAGCATTATTCTTGACTTTATAAGTACAGTTACACAACTAGGATTTGATGCCTATTACAAGAACAAAAACAACCAGAAAGTCTACAACTAGAGGTTCCCTCAATTAAGAGGTCATGTAGGTAATGCATAGCATTACACATACTTAGGCTTGTTATATTATGAGCACAGGCATGTCTCTGTGACTAACAATCTCCCCAAATTGTGAGTAAGACCCTTAGTCACAATTTCATGCCAGATAACAAGCCTAACATACATAAAGATAAAACTTTAAAAAGTACAGGTATGTAGATTGATCAAGGAAAATACACAGAAGTATTCTTACAAGTTATGAGGAACTACTAGCCATATCATTTTGGATTCATCTCTTGAGCTTTGGCTTGCAGATTCTCATTTTTCATCTTTTCCTCAGCTTCTTTAGCTTTCTTCTTTGCATTTCCTTCCATTGCAAGAATAATGTCTTCCATTGCAGTGAGTTCTTCAATTAGAGGGGAGCCTGACAAATCCTTGAGTACTTCATTCAACTGTTTCTCAGAGTAGGAACTGATGTAGTCCATTCTAATCTTTACCGTTCTTCCATATTTATTGTATTCAATGATGTAAGGATTAAATTTGACTTTACACAGACCCATAGCCCTCAATTCATCAGCCTTAGCTTCCATTGCAGAAAACTCCTCCTCCCTTTTCTTTAGTAGCTCTTCACTGTTCTTTTTATGTTCTTCCTGGTGATCTCTCTTCATTTTGACAAAATCAATTAACTCCAACTTCCATACCCTTTCCACTCTTTCTTCAGAATCCAACATTGCAATAATCCTTTCTATATCATATAGCTTGCCCCAATGCTGACATGTCCCTTGCCTGAATTTCTTCTGTCTTCCATCAGTGTATTTAAATTCAAGACAATCATCAACAATGGCAACATGATAGATTCTTTGAGCTCTTAGGAATTGCAGTTGATCTTCATCAAAGTCTTCATCTAGTGGTGGTAGGTTTAAGCCTGAAATAATTGTTACTGCCCTAGACTTGGATAATTTCACCCTTCTTGCAGCCTATTTGAGTTTAAACTTCTTCACATGGTTGCATGGCAGTAACATGTGACCTTTGCTGGTGGACCATTGTAGTATTCCATTAGCAGTTTGCTTTTTGAAACACACAGATGGTTTCTTGAGTTGAATCCTCTTCTCTTCTTGAGGTGGTAAAACAGTTGCAGAAGCCATAGGTTTAGATTTTGATAAGTCATTACTAACAGTATCCACCCTAGACTTAGAGTCTTATTTTGTGGTGAGATTACTGTCAGTAATGCCTAAGGCTTGCTGTTTTCCACTCTTCCTCTCATAGACTCTGCCTTGGTCATCATCACCTTTCTTATCCTTGTTGTCTCTCTTCTTCTTCTTGTTGTCTTCATCATCCTTATCACTCCTGTGATGTCTTCTCCTACCATCACTCTTGTCTCCATCTTTATCTTGATCACCATCCTTGCTTAAGTTGAACTTAGCAGATTTTGGTACAATGCCAGATGCAATGTATGATCTGAGATAGGATATGGCTTCCAATTCTTCCGTTGTTCTTACACCATTCTTCTTGTTTATCTTTTCCACAATGACAATGATAAGGTTTCTGTTGTTGGGGACCAGATGCTTGGGATTGATCAACTGTTGGATTTCATCAATTCTTGTGCCAGATTGGTAGATAATTGTCCTTGGATTTGTCATCACCTCAGGCAATCTGGTTGGTTGCTCATCCCTCAAGTCATTGTAGAGACTTTTGTTGTTCTCATTTGCATCTCTCTTCTCAATCCTACTAATTAGGGCATCCACCTCTGAGTACATTAAGCCTTGTAGGGACTTGAAGGTTAGATGCCATATTTTGGATTTAGAAACCATCAATATCTCCTTGAACCATGAGCTGTTGATTTTCTTGGGTATGACAGTGAAGTAGTCAATCTGCTCCTTCAACTTCCTTACATAGAACTGAGTGTCACCAGCCTGTTCCCTTGTGGCTTTCAGAAACTACAAAAAGGCTTTATCATGATAGACATTTGAATTAGCAACTTCTTGTAGCTTGGCCTCAGTAATAACTTTCACTTCTACAGGCTTGGCACTTTCAGTCTTGGAGATGAGAGGTTTGTCAGATGGCATACTCCCTGCAACCACTATGGAGGTGATAGATTGCCTTTGGCCATCAGGAGTAGTGATGTGCACAGTTGGTAGAGTGACAACTAGAAGAGAGGTTGGAGGCTCATCAACTTTGGATTTCCCTTTGCCTGACACATGAGTTTTCTCTCTTGTTCTTGGATGACCACCCTCATTGATTAATATGCCCTTCTCTTGAGGTTTCTCCCCCTTAGTTTGATGCTCCCCCTTAGGTTTTGAGTCTTTTGAGTTCCTCTTCTCCCCCTTAGGCTTGTTGACAGGCACTGAGGCTTTAGTAGGGGCCTTTGGAGTTGAAGAAGTTGTAGGCATAGATTCCTCAGGTAGAGGAAGACCCATATGTTTCATCATGGCTGACATCATCAATTGTTGATGCAGAAGAACATCAGCTGTGGTAGTGGCTTGAGTGCTCAACTGCTCAGTGAGAGTTGCAACTTTGTCTATCAGCTGAGCATTGGACTATTTGAGAGAGACCACTTCCTGTTCAAGAGATTCCACATTTGTGAACAACTTAGTGGTTTTAAAACCAGATAGTGATTGATCTTTCAGTCTCACCACTTCAAATTTAGTCATCTCATGCATAGGGACCTCAGTCACTAGTTTATCTCCATATTGATTTTTAAACAGAGTCCTCAGCATGACATTGGCATCTGTTGTCTGATCTGATAATTTTTCCATCTGAGCAGCCATAGTCTTGACAGACCCCTGGACCAACAGCATAGAGTTGTCCATCTTGATGCACTCAGACTTGCAGAGTTGAAACTCCTTGAGAACATTATCCAGTTGGGGGAATTTGGTATCAAAATCCCTTTTCACTTTCTGCACCTCTTTGATTGTAGCTGCACACACTTCATTCACTTCTGTCTTGAGACCCTTGCCAAGATAGTGTGCAGCTTTGAGAATTCCTTTATAGGTGTCATTCATTGCTTCATATACAACACTAGGAGTGAGAGATTTGGCATTGGACCCTAGTGATGTGATGTATTCTTCTCTGAGGTACTGGAGGCCTTCTGAGAGAGCAATGTCATATTTCCCTTGCAGCCAGGCATCTACATTGCCATCTCTCTCAACATCATCTATTATCTTGGCCTTTTGCAACTCCACATCATCTCTGTGACATAGCAAAATTACTTCATAGTCTGGATTTGGCATGTTTGAGATGACAAGGTTCTGAGCTATCTTTACAAACTCAGGAATCGGATCCACAACTAAGCTTTGAAGTGCTTCAACCGTCAATTATGGTGGAATAGATCCTAATCCTGAAGCACTGTCATGTTGCACATGCTTCAGCCATTGTGACATAAATTCAGAGCTAGAGCTAGGCAAGCTAGACTCCTCAGTTACAGATGCAACTTCTGCAACCGGATGGATTGACTCTACTACTGGTGCCTCCACAGAAGTGGGATGAGTTACACCAGCAGTTGACACAGGCACAGAGTCTCTAGTGAAAACTAGTGAATCCTCTTTGTTTATGATGATGTCATTAGGACATGCCCCAGCTAGCATTCCCTCACCATCTAAATGTGGTTCCTGGGTGGTGAACAAAGTGTCATGCACTAAGCCACTTGAGTCCATTGGCTCACAAAGAGAAAAGAATTCTTGATGATCAATGCCTTGCTCCTCAATTGATTGAGTTGCAGGCTCCAAAGAAATTTGAGTGTTAGATTCTGGAAGAGAAGTGTCTTGTAGATTTATTTTGGCAACTCCCCATGAGAGATAGAGGGAGTTTCAAGTGTGATGTGCTCTCCACTCAGTGTAGTGCCATCCTTATTACTCCTTTGTGTAGACTCCATACAGGATTGTGCATTGGGGAGAATGCTTGATTCTATAGATGCACCCTGTTAAGAGGATACATCTAGTGAGCTGTTTGCCCCTGATTTTACAACCTCAGCCATTTGTGTGACTGAAGAGGTGGTTTTTGATTTCTTTTTCTTCTTTGGCCTTAGTAAGGGTGACTCAGGTTCCTCACTTTCTAAGCCTAATTCTACAGCCAATGCTGCTTCAGATAAGATGGTTAAAGGTGTAGAAGCAGCCTATTTTCTCTACTTCTCCTTTTTACTAACAACACCCTGTTGAGAGGATGATGTAGGTGGCTCTGTGTTTGGTAGAGTGTTTGGCTGAGGTGGTTGGTTAGCAAGCCCTGGGTTAGCATTTTGTTCTACTTGCTTGGGCTGTGCTAACTGTGATCTAGAATTAAATATTGGCATGTTGTGGGGGTAAGTCCTAAATAAACCCTCCATATGGGGAGTTATGTTAAGCTTACATCCACATCATTCCTAGTCTCCAAATTACCAAAAATGAGTTTGGTCATGGATCTAGGATAGCCTATTCTATTTCTATCTATCCCAGGTAATTCAATCAATTTATCATTTTTAAAATTAGGTACAGATTGAATAAAGCGAGGGAAGAAAATGTCAGTACCTCTCTTGGTTGAGTTCTTACCAAGTCTCCCATATTACTCCTGCATAATGAGTTGACCAACATTGATCTTTTTTCCCATAAGCTAAGGCATAGCCTATTTGTTGTGCAGATGCACTGATTTGATCATAGCTTGACTTCCTCGCAGTGAAGACTTGAAGAATGGTGGCAAAGACATAACTCCATTCCTTCCTCAAAAACTTTCTATTCAAGTGACCAAGTTTGATTTCATCTGAGTAGTGAATGAAATCAAAGAAGTCCTCTAATGCACCATTTGTAGCTTGATCATCATACACCTCCTGTTGTAACCCCAGTGCTTGATTCATGTCTTCAGTGGTGATAGTGATTTCCTTATCCTGAATTTTGCAGTAGACTATGTACGATGTTATTGCGCTTTCTAGGGCCACAACTTCCACAGTAGCAGTTCTCCAAAACTGTTCCAGTAGGTCTAGATACATAGTTGGGTTGGCTGAGAGTGCATCCTTGATGTATGACTCAGACATCCATCGAACAAAGCATTTGAAATTGGCATTGGGTGCCTCAACATCACTGGTTAGGGCGATAAAGTTGGTGTTGAATTTCACAGTTGCCATTGATACAGAGAAAGGAGAGAAAAGAATGAAGGTTGAAGAAGAAATTAGCCTTTTTGAGGTTAGGGTTTTCAGGGGTTTTGGAACTTTAGATGCTTGAGAAATCGAATGAAATGAATCGAATAGATGTAAAATTGTATAAGTATGAAGTACTTGAACTGTCGATTAGACATATGTTTTGTATCGACAAGTCAAGCATTCGAGAAGTAGAAAACAACTATTCGATAAGTCAAGAAAGGCTTAATCGATATCTCAAGCAGGTTGACACTCACAGCTGGCAGTTATCTAACTTAAAAATAATTCTAAATTAAATAAAATATGTTTTTATGAGTGTTTGAAAAAAGTTCTGAATAAAAATCCAAAAACGGTTAAGATTCAGCGAGAATTCAGCCTTTTCAAATGATTCGAGAACTCAAACATAGTATTCGAGAACTCAGTCATTAGAGAACTAAAACACCTTATTTGAGAACTCAAGCATTTCTCTGTTCGATTTCTCTAAAAGACTCTATTCGAGAACTCGAGAGTGTCCTGAATAGACTTGTTAGAGAAGTCGAGCATTAACAAGAAATAAATCATTCGAGAAGTCTGACTTATCAAAATGTTCTTTTCACTCATAAAAATTCAATTTTCACTATCTTTTAAAATTCACCAGACATATTCTATAAAGAATATTGTTAACTCGAATAACTTGTAGAAGGGGGGGGGGTTGAATACAAGTTATATAATCGTGTCTGATTTTTGCTTGATTATATGAACAAGAATAAACGAATGAATCAAACTCTGTTTGTATTAATAAGATCAAATACAAACTCTACCAAAGGTGTACAATACCTTTAGCAGCTACTGACAATACAAATCTCTCTCTGTTTGTTTCGAACTCTCGAATACAAACCTTATACAGAGCTACGCACACGAACTCACAACACACGCTCTTTACAATGATATTGAGAGAGTATTTATAATGCTACCTATCAACTATTAACAGAAAGATATAATCTATACATGACAATGTTCTGCCTTCTAGTCGATAGTTTCCTTCAATATAAAACTCTTTCCTTCATAATATCTTCTTGCTTGTTCTTCAAACAACGATCCTGTTTTATAGCACTTGCCAGTTTCTGTAGCATCCACAATGACATCATCAGTAACACGACTGATATCAGGATTTCATCTTGCATCAGTGTCTGATCATCATCAGTATTAGACCGTCATCAGGATTTGCTCTTTGTTCCTGACATGTAGTCTCCGATACACTGTTCATTCCTGACTAAACTGTACAGATAACTGTCTTACACATAAATCCTATATATAGTGCTAAATCCTTTATAAGATCAGGATTACAAGAAGTATAATGTGTAAATTCTATTCTTAACATCACAACTTATGAATTATTCCTAACAATCTCCCCCTATTTATGCTTTAAAATCTGAAGCATAAATCTAAGTTGTGGATGTCAAAACATATAACAATACAACCAGAATAGAATTTATGAATGTAGAATTATGAAGTTAAGTACCTCCTTCCCAGATGTAGACGTTTATCTAGTACTTAGAAGAAAGAATTTTAACTATTAATGCTGCTCTTCCTTTACCACTTCCTAGCTGAGATTCACCACTGTCACTCCTAGTTCTTCCTTTTACTTCCCTTTGTCTGCTCTTTATCTCCCCCAGTCTGGTGTTGTTGTTGTTGTCTTTGAATTGTCTTTATCTCCCCCTTTTTGACATCAGCAACATTAATTCCAAGAGATTCAGAAACAGAACAAATGATATTCATCAGAACTGATTGATTTTCCATAATTGTGACTTGGTTATCTTCAAGTGATTGAAGTCTTGTTTGCATAGCAATTTGAGAATTCTGAATATCTTTCAAAACATCATAATGAACTTCAATGTTGAAAGTGCTTCTAGTATCTTCAGAATCAGAATCAGAAAGAACTGTATCTTCAAGTCTTGTAGAAGAAGTTGCTTGGGTTGTATGATATTCAAGTAATAAAACCTGATTAGAAGTATCAACATCTTCATCTTTCTGATCTGGAGCTGAAACATGATCATCATCTCCTTCACCAGTATTCTGTGTACTAACATCTTCAAATCCTGACTCCTCCTTAGAGTGATCAGAGACTGTAGATGTCTCAATTCTAGCTGATATTGGAAGTACATACAAAGGAACACTAGGATCATTAGGAACTTCATCTAGTACATATGTATCAAGAGATTGCTTTAACCTAGCACCTCTTCTGTTAATGATTCCTGCAAGCCTCTCCTTTTGCTTCTGAGTTTTAACTTCTGGCTTTGCATTGTGATGTGCTAGGTCATTCTTCTGATACATTTTGATGAATGAATAAGTACCAGCATCCATTCCCAAATTTTCAGACCAAGATTCAGGAAAAACCTGATCCCAGAAATCAAACAATTGTTTCCTAATTTTCTCTCCCTCACTATGGAGTTGATCATCCATACCCTCATTCTCACTTTGACTTACTAAAGTCAACACTCTTTCTACCTCACCTTTTGCCTGGTCAGGAGCCAGCCTCTCAGTTTGTGGATCTAAGTCCATCTTTTCAAGTGTATCACTCAAATTTGGATAAGTGCTCTCATGACCTACAGAAAAATAGGGGCTAGAAGGAGTTTTTATACCTGAACTCACATGGAGAGAGGGTTCCTCATATGGCAAGGGGCTTGAGGTTTTCTCCAAGGAGTGAGCTGTTATAGTCTCTGAACCCATACAATCATCTTCTTTCCTTCCAGAGACTACAGGCTCCAGTATACCACTTTCAGGTTCTTTACTAGACTCTGATGTCTTCAGTAATACTTCATTAGACACCATAGTTAGTACATCACCGTCTTTAAGTGTTGTTTGCTGAGACTCACCCTCAAGGTGGATAGACTCTGACTGAACAATGTTTGTTTGATCTTCAAGAAAACCAGTCAAAGTTATTCCTCCCATATCATAGGGTATCTCACTTGCATTCTCAGTCATCACAGAAGTCCTTTCAGCATCAGCTATCACAGTTCCTGAGTCATCCTTCCTCTGACTAGATGGTTCTTGTGTTATAGTGACTGTGATCTGATATGTCTTACTATTCACCACTGGTGCAATAGTACCTTCTGTTGACTGCTTCCCTCTATCTACTTCCTCCAGTTGTTCACCTTGAGCTGAAGCATCTTCAATAATGACATCCTTATCAAATAAATATGCATGAAGTGATTGAAGTGCAACATGCTTCGAGAGTCCAAATTTCTTGACTAATTGTCTTCTGACAGATACATAGAAATACATCTTCATTAAGTCAAGTCTTTGATGTAGAAGTCCATATTCATCTGGAAATAAAAGTTTTGGTACTCTTTCAACCAAAAAATCTAGAACAGGCCTTGACAACTTCACTTTGAGAGAAATTAGTCCCATAGCCAGTCTGTATGATAATGTAGTTTCCCATGAAGAATCAATATCCAGATCTCTATGGTCATTTGCTGACTTGATTGTAGCTTCATTTGTAGAGACCTGCATGATATTAGTTGGACTAGACTCTGTGTGTGTAGGTGACAATTGAATCTTTCTCCTTGTTCTCCTTGTATAGTGAGCAAAAGATTTATCCTGAGAAGACTCAAGAGGTGTAGACACAGAAGTGATCTTGGGATGAGATCTTTGTTCAATAGACACAGTCTTTTGAGAGACAGTATCCAGTAACTGTTTTCCCTTTTTAAAACTACAGCCTTTTGGGAGACTGCAGCCTGGCTGTGGCTAGGTTTTTCATCTCTTTGTGTTAATAGAGAAAGTTGAATTGCAGCCTTCAATTTTGCTCTCTCAGCAAGAGTTAAATCATCATCATCTTCACTAGAATTACTACTACTTGACACAACAAATCTTCTCTTCCTTACAACTGATGTCTTTTGAGAAACACCAGAGGTTGGTTTCTTTGAAACAATAGGCTGTGGATCAAAATTTGGTTCTTGAATTGTTTCAGAGACTATAATGTTTTGGGCTACTTGGGTAGACACAAGTGGGTTCTCCTCCAAATGAGATTCCTGAGCCATTTCACCATAAAAGAAAGAAGAATTGTAGAGAGTAGGAAGATGAGTTTTAAGAATTACCTGAACATGATGTGGATAATGAATTGCAGGTATTTCATCTAGATTCTTTTCATTGTCCTTCTTTATAATGTTAGAGAAAATTCTCTTTTGCTGTTCATAAGAAGAAATACAATGTTCTCTACCAAATCTAGCTTCAACATCAGGAATAAAATGGTTAATAAACAATTGTATAAATCTATGATAATAAACCATTTTCCTGTTTTGATCTCTTAACCAAAGTTTAATACTCATCTGACTTAAGATAATGTGACCAATGTTAATTACTCTGTCATAAAGCAAACTATAAGCAATATGTGATGTAACAGAAGTAATTTGCTGAAAAGAACTACATTTACCAGTAAAACATTTAGCAATTTGATCAAAGAAGAAAGACCATTCCTTTCTAAGAAAAGACCTATTCAACTGGCTCATGTTGTCTAGAGGTCCACTATAACCTAATTCAGACAACATAGTTCTCACATTATCATCAGATGGTACATTCTCATAAATCAAACTAACAGGTAAGTGAAGTACTGAATTAACAACAGATTCAGTAATATCAAATGAATCTTGTCCTAAGTGTAGAACAATCTTACCTGATTGACTCTGAGTAGAATCAATTACCTAAGCATTCTCCCAAGCTTGTGAAACAGCTGCTTGATTAATTTGTGGAGATGCTGTCAATGCATAACTTAATGGTCCATTCGCCAGAAAGTCCATGATTGGATGAAAATCAGTTGACACTTCTTCCTTGTTGGTGATAGCTGCTACATGATTGTTCATCATAAAATAAAAGTCACCAAACTTGAAAGCTACTGACTTAGGTAATCTTCTCTGAGCTGCCATTTTTGATCTGAAAAGAACTTGAAAAATTCTTGAAATGGATTAGTGATTTTGAAAACTCAAGAGTGTTTTTGCTTTAGAGAATGTAAAATTAGAGAAAGAAATTACACGATTAGAGTTTCAAAACAAATATATTTCACAAATCTTTCAGACCACTATCCCACGTTGACACGTAGATTGACAGATGTCAGTCCCTGAAAAATGCGGTTATCCATGATTTTTGGAAAATAAAATCCAAAATTGATTTTCATGAAATAAATCAGGGTATAAATAATCAATACTGATCAGCTTCCTTTTCCTGTTGTGACCTCCATCAAAATAATCACAAAAGCAATGTGATTTAAAAAAAAATATTAATAATTCTCAAATCCTGATGGTCACACTTGAAATCCTGATCAATATCATCCTGATTCCAGAGACTTAATATGGAGTTTCCACGTGGCATTTTTCTTTTATCTGAAAAAGAAATAAACAATTAATCTGAACAAAAATCAATTGGTTAGATATATTCAACATTTCTTGAAAACAAGAAATACAGTCACACGCAATAATTAGCATCTGACTTCATTAAAACTTCCAAGTGACTGTTCAGCTTCTCACGTCTTTCTATAAAAGAAACAGACGCCTTATGCCATTCTCCATAAACCTTTCAATTTCTTTTCTTCTCAACAATGCTTCTCAAACCAAAATTCCATTCAAACCCATTCTTTAGATTTTTCACAGTCGATGAACATCATGTTCTTGATCATCTCTTTGAAAAGACGACTCTTCTCATCGAACTAATCATGGATGAATTAGTTTCAGATAATATCCAGAGGTTTCTCCTAGAACATCCATCTGTTGGATACAATCTTCCCTTAACCTCCTCAAAACTTGAGGATGAAGAATTTGGCCGAGAGTCTGAGGTTGATCTTGATGGGAATGCTATACATTTAAGTTAGCTGCTCTCATTCAAATCGCCCAGACAAGGAATCCAAGAGTAGACGAGGCTATTCAATCCCCTGATGGATTTCTTGAGATGCTCCTTGTCCTATACCTCAGAATTCATATCAATAGACAAGTATAGAATTATCAGTAGAAATTAGACAAAAAGATGTTGTATTTCATTTCCATGTATGTATTGCTTTTAATTAATGAAAATACAATTTCTTATTATCTACTTGTCTTTTGATTATTGAATGATGTATAAATTATCAGTATGCAAATATTAAAACTTGTTGGCATAGACTTAACACATCAAAGAATTAGATTACTACACAAAGTAAACGTCAGGTTTTGAAACAATTTTCACAATCCTGATACTGACACAATACTGATGACGTCAGCATCCTGATAACAAATCTAATCCTGATGATTATTAACAAGTCTATCATACTGAAATTTATCAAGGCAAAGTATTATAGCTAAAGCATTTAACAATCAAATATAGATCCTGACAAGAATATCAAGTCTATAAGATAAAAACAACATACCTTGCTACTATTGCAGATGTTAAAGATCTAGAAATTTAACATTCCTAACTCACTTACTAATCTACTAAATGTAGTCTCATCAAGTGGTTTAGTTAGAATATCTGCAAGCTGTTTGTCAGTAGGAACAAAATGAAGTTCCACAGTACCATTCTCAATATGTTCTCTAATAAAATGATACCTGACATCAATGTGCTTAGTCCTTGAATGTTGAACTGGATTTTCTGCAATTTTAATAGCACTAGTATTATCACAAAACATAGGAATATTACTAAGTGTCATACCATAATCCATCAACTGATTTCTTATCCAAAGGAGCTGTGCACAACAACTGCCTGCTGCTATGTACTCAGCTTCTGCAGTTGAGGTTGAGACAGATTGTTGCTTCTTGCTTGCCCAAGAAATCAATATATTTCCCAAGAATTGACATGTACCTGTAGTGCTTTTCCTGTCTATTTTACACCCTGCATAATCAGAGTCTGAATAGCCAATTAGAAAGAAATCAGATTCTCTAGGGTACCACAAACCAAGATTTGGAGTTCCTTTGAGATATCTAAAAATTCTCTTCACAGCAATTAAATGAGATTCCTTATGATCACTTTGGAATCTAGCACATAAACAGGTAGAAAACATTATATCTGGCCTACTTGCAGTTAGATATAACAACGAGCCTATCATGCCTCTATAACTAGTATTATCCACACTCTTTCCCTTAGGATCTGAGTCTAGTTTAGTGGCTGTTGCCATGGGTGTTTTTGCAACTGCACAGTCTTGAAAGTCAAACCTTTTTAAAAGATCTTTGATATACTTTGACTGATTAATGAAAATACCAGTCTCAGTCTGTTTGACCTGCAAGCCTAAGAAATAATTTAATTCACCCATCATGCTCATCTGATACTTAGACTACATAAGCTTGCTAAACTTAGCACACAACTTTTCATTAGTAGAACCAAAAATAATATCATCAACATAAACTTGAACTAAAAGCAATTCACCTTTTATCTTTCTAAAGAATAGAGTTTTGTCAATTGTACCTCTTGTGAAGCCATTTTCAAGAAGAAATTTAGACAAAGTCTCATACCATGCTCTTGGTGCCTGCTTTAGTCCATAGAGTGCCTTGTCAAGTTTGTAGACATGATTTGGAAATTTTGGATCAACAAATCCAGGTGGCTGTTCCACATACACTTCCTCATCAAGTTTTCCATTTAGAAAAGCACTCTTTACATCCATCTGATATACCTTAAATTTTGAATGAGCTGCAAATGCAAGAAACATTCTGATTGCTTCCAATCTTGCTACAGGTGCAAAGGTCTCATTATAATCAATGCCTTCTTCCTGAGAATAACCCTTGGCCACCAGTCTAGCTTTGTTTCTTACAATCATACCAGATTCATCTAGCTTGTTTCTGAAAATCCATCTTGCACCAACAATAGATCTATCTTTAGGTCTTGGTACCAGTTTCCAGACTTTGTTTCTCTCAAACTCATTTAACTCCTCCTGCATTGCAATTACCCAATCAGGATCCTGTAAGGCTTCTTCTACCTTCTTAGGTTCATTCTTTGAGAGAAAGCAACTATACAAGCATTCATTTTGAATTGATCTTCTAGTTCGAACACCACTATTTGGATCACCAATAATCAAATCTTCAGTATGATCCTTTGTCCATTTTCTAACAGGTGGTAGATTGACTCTGCTAGTCTCTCCCCCTAAGTTAGTGGTATTTCTTGTAGAAGAATTCTCTCTGCCTTAAAAAACTCTCCTTTGATCAATAGAATCAGTAGATTCCATATTGCTTCTAGTTACTGATCTTTCCTCAGTAGACTCTGAAAGATCAGTTCCTGATGGAGTAGACTCTAAAAAGTCAATTCCTGATGGAGTAGACTCTGAATAGCTAGTCTGCTCCTGATGATCACTGTGTTCTCTTTGATTTATTTGCTCCCCCTCAACAGTAGCATTCCTTTGAGAAGCAATAGAAATTCCTTCTGGAGAACCTTCATCATCACTGGAGAGTATCTCAGAATTCTTCAGATTTTCAAATTCCAATTTGTCATGGCTTTCATCAGTTTGCAGAATTCCAAATTTCTTATCATCAAATGCAATATGAATTGATTCCATAACAATGTGAGTTCTGAGATTAAAAACTTTGAAGGCCTTAGATGCTGAATATCCTAGAAAAATTGCTTCATCCGATTTGGCTTCAAATTTTCCAAGTTGTTCTGGATGAAATTTTAGGACATAGCATTTGCATCCAAAGATGTGAAAATATTTCACACTTGGTTTCTTTCCTTTGATCATCTCATAGGGAGTTTTTCCATGACTATTTACCAAGGTACAGTTTTGAGTGAAACATGCAGTGTTAATAGCTTCTGCCCAAAAGTAGGTTGGAAGTTTTGCATCTGCAAGCATGGTTCTTGCTGCCTCTATGAGAGTCATGTTCTTTCTTTCCACTACACCATTCTGCTGAGGTGTACCAGGTGCAGAAAACTGTTGAGTGATTCCATTGTCTGCACAAAACCCCTCCATTGTAGAATTCTTGAATTCTGTACCATTGTCACTCCTAAGTACTTTAACTTTGTACTTAGAGTTATTATGAATATTCTTTACAAGTTCAATGATTTGCTGAGGAGCTTAATTCATCCTTCTTGTGTAGAAAGAACACCCATGTAAACCTTGTGAAATCATCCACTATCACTAGAGCATATCTTTTCTTGCTGATAGACATAATGTTTACTGGACCAAACAGATCAAGATGTAGCATGTGAAATGGTTCAGTAATTGAATTTTCAGTCTTGCTCTTGAAAGTGGTTCTTCTTTGCTTTCCAAGCTGACATGCATCACAAAGTCCATCTTGCACATAATTTGCCTGAGGTAGGCCTCTCACCAGATTGTGCTTAACAAGTTGATTAAGCTTCTTGAAATTAAGATGTGAGAGCTTCTTGTGCAAATTCCAGCTTTCATCACTTGTTGATTTGCTGTAGAGACATCTAACAATTCCTTTAGATGTATCACTTAAGATAGCTTCATATATGTTACCATGTCTTTGACCAGTTAGAACAATGTCTCCATTCTGTATATTCAAGATTTTGAATCCTTCTCTGTCAAAGATTGATTTGTAACCTTTATCACCCAGTTGACTTATGCTTAAAAGAGTATGTTTCAAGCCTTCAACCAGTGCTACATTTTCTATGATGACATTCCCCAAAACAATTGAGCCATATCCCAGAGTTTCTCCTTTGTTGCCATCTCCAAAAGATATTACTGGGCCAGCTTTCCTCTCAAACGTTGTAAGCAGGGACTTCTTTCCAGTCATATGTCCAGAGCATCCACTGTCCAAGATAATTGAATGCTTCTTTCTTGTGCCCTGCAAACAAAAAGTAACTAGTTAGAATTTTTTAGGACCCAACTTTGATTGGATCCTTTCTTACTAGATTTAGAAACAACAGGCTTTGAGAATTTTGTCTTTACTTTACCTGTTGTAGAGTCAACTTTAGACTCTAATTTCACAAACTGTTTGTGACTAGGAGTTTCAGATTTCAAGGAATAATAGTCATAATACAGTTCATGATATTCTCTACACATGTAAATGGAATGAAGTAAACTACCACAATGATAACAAGCTTTTTGTGGTTGGTATTGAATTTTTTGAGTCTTGGGGAATCTGGACTCAGTTTTCCAAGAAGGTTTTTGATTGCAGTCTAGGGCCAAATGATTATGATTTCCACACTTATAGCATTTTTTCCTAGGTGCATCAGGTACATTCTTGTAATTATTCTCTTTGTTAATACCTTCTTTTCCATTCCTATTTCTTTTGATCTTGCTAGACTCTGAAAGACCATCTAATCTCTGTTTCAACTGAGACTTAGACAGAAACCCTATGTTTACATTCTTAGGTTTCTCTAACACTTTCTCATCTGAATTACTATTGTTAATCCTTTTGTGTACAACAGGGGTACCTTTTGAATCAACAAATTTAACATGATTAGGTTCAGAAACAATTTTCTTACCTTTAGATTTAGATGTGCTAGCTTCTATTTTACTATTATCATTGACAATAGCTACTTTTTCTTCTTGTCTAGCCTTATCAAAACCTAAACCATTAACCTTACCACGAATTCCACTTTCAAAGATTTCTATAGTCTTTTTACTGGAATTGTTAATGGTCTTAATCACATCTCTCTCTTCCTCTAGTTCTTTTCTGACATAGTCATAAGCCTCAAGAATAACACTATAATCATGCTTAGCTTTATCAGAACTTAACTTGTATTCTTCCATTTGAATTAACTCAGATTCAAAAAAATTATTTCTATCAACTAATTTATCATTCTTAACCTTAAGTTCATCTTTTTCACAAGTAAGAATTCTAAAATTAGTCATAAGATTCTTAAACTCAGCATGGATAGTTCTAATTTCATCAGAATTTAAGCTATCAAATGAATCAAGAGAGTGAAGTGATACCTTAACAGAGGATGGAGAAGTTTTCTTTGGAGATCTAGGTTTATCTGAGACATTTGCCATCAGTGCAATGTTGTTATAATCCAATTCATCTTCAGAATCACTGGAATCAGCCCAATCCTTCTGTGTGACCATAAGTGCATTACCCTTTCCTGAATTCCTAGGCTTCTTACACTCACTAGCAAAGTGTCCAAGCTCGCTGCAGTTAAAACACTTAATCTTGGCCTTATCAAGCTTGACAATTGTACTTTTGCCTTTGTCACTCTTCTTCTCCTCCTTCTTTTGAAAAGGTCCTTTGCTAAATCTTCTCCTGTTAAATCTACCTTTCTTGAAAGCTTTAGTAAACATAGCAAAGAGTTCCTGCATCTCAGATTCAGAATCATTGTTGTCAGAGTCCATATCAGTAGTCTCTGACTCAGAACTTTCTTTGCTTTTCTTCTTCCTTGAATTCTTTACAGCAATCTCTTCATGCTGTTCTTCAAGAAGCTTCTTAACTTCAGATTGAGCAGTAAGTGCAATAGTCTTCATCTTTCCTTCACTCCTGCTCTTCTTCTGCTGCTTGTCAAGTTCATAAGCTCTCAATTTTCCATATACTGCCTCTAATGAAATCTCATCCAGATCATTAGCTTCCTCAATCGCAGATATCTTCTCATTGTAGAAATCAGGCAAAGCTTTCATGAACTTTGTATTCATATCCTCCAAGTCATAATATTTACCATGCATGGCCATCTCATTGATGAGTTTTGTAAACCTATCAAAGGTATCAGTAAGTGACTCACCAGACTTGGATTCAAAGTACTCATACTGTTGTATAAGTAATGTCCTCATATTCTTCCTGACAAGCTTAGTTCCTTCACAGTGAACCTTAAGATTGTCCCATATATCCTTAGCAGTTTTACAAGAGAGAACATAGTTAGTGAGAACAGAATCAAGACTGTTGAATAATATGTTTCTCACTTTAGCATCTTTAAGAACATTCTCCTTGTCCTTATCTGACCATTCAAATTTTGGCTTCTCTGCTGTATGTTCTGGAACAACCACACCATCAATAGTTGCTTGTCCAACGACCTTTGTTGGAACAAAAGGTCCATCTCTGATTCTGTCAAGATAATCAGGATCTGTTGCTTCTAGATGATGCAACATCTTTACTTCCCATAGAGTATATTCGTTTCTCTTGAGCATAGGAATCTTATTATTCCCATCCTTGTAACCAGACATGATTGCAGATCTTTATGATTATTCGAAATCAACCTGCTCTGATACCGATTGGTAACTCGAATAACTTGTAGAAGGGAGGGGGGTTGAATACAAGTTATATAATCGTGTCTGATTTTTGCTTGATTATATGAACAAGAATAAACGAATGAATCAAACTCTGTTTGTATTAATAAGATCAAATACAAACTCTACCAAAGGTGTACAATACCTTTAGCAGCTACTGACAATACAAATCTCTCTCTGTTTGTTTCGAACTCTCGAATACAAACCTTATACAGAGCTACGCACACGAACTCACAACACACGCTCTTTACAATGATATTGAGAGAGTATTTATAATGCTACCTATCAACTATTAACAGAAAGATATAATCTATACATGACAATGTTCTGCCTTCTAGTCGATAGTTTCCTTCAATAGAAAACTCTTTCCTTCATAATATCTTCTTGCTTGTTCTTCAAACAACGATCCTGTTTTATAGCACTTGCCAGTTTCTGTAGCATCCACAATGACATCATCAGTAACACGACTGATATCAGGATTTCATCTTGCATCAGTGTCTGATCATCATCAGTATTAGACCGTCACCAGGATTTGCTCTTTGTTCCTGACATGTAGTCTCCGATACACTGTTCATTCCTGACTAAACTGCACAGATAACTGTCTTACACATAAATCCTATATATAGTGCTAAATCCTTTATAAGATCAGGATTACAATAAGTATAATGTGTAAATTCTATTCTTAACATCACAACTTATGAATTATTCCTAACAAATATTCTAACAAATTAAATAGTGATTTTCTCAAAATTTCATAGAAATTTCAAGCTAACATAATATGATTTTTCAACATATACAACAGATTTGAAATATTTATAAATCATATTTCAGCTAAAGTAAGTGTTTACTGCTGCAACAATCTAGGTGATATATTCACTTAGCCAGAATCTGAAAAATTCAGCATTCCAATCTCACTAACCAACCTTGTGAAGGTGGCTTCATCTAATGGCTTAGTGAATATGCCAGCTAATTGTTTATCTGTAGAGACATAATGCAATTCAATGGTTCCATTAGTTGCATGTTCTCTAATAAAATGATATCTTATGACGTAAACTTTGTAAGCAATTCTTTCCATAGAGTAGCCAAGAAAAATTCCTTCAAATGCCTTTGCATCAAACTTTCCAACATATTCTGAATTATCCTTCAGTACAAAGCATTTGCTTCCAAAAGTATGAACATACTTTAGAGTAGGCTTCTTTCCAGTCATCAAATTGTAAGGTGTCTTTCCGGTGTTTTTGTTGATGAGGGTTCTGTTCTGGATATAGCATGCAATGCTCATAGCCTCAGCCCAAAAACATGTAGGCATCTTTGCATCAAGCAACATTGTTCTAGCAGCTTCAATTAGAGTTCTATTCTTTCTCTTAACAACTCCATTTTGTTGAGGAGTCCTTGGAGCTGAGAATTGCTGAGAAATACCATTCTCTTTGCAGATTGCTTCAAGCATGGCATTTCTGAACTCTGTCCCATTATCACTTCTCAATGCAATCACACTTGCATTGTTGGCCTTTGCTTCCTTGTCAACTTTCTTTATGTGTTCAATGATTACTTGTGGAGCCTTATCTTTTGATGACAGAAATTCCACCCATGTATACCTTGTAAAGTCATCAACCATCACCAAGGCATACTTCTTTCTTCCTAGTGACATAATATTGATAGGCCCAAACAAATCCATATGAATTTGTTGCAGGGGCTTGGTTAATGATGTCACTGTCTTTGACTTGTGGCTTGATCTTTTCATCTTTCCTTTTTGACAGGCCTCACACACTCCTTCTTGACAGAATTCAAGTGTGGGTATGCTTCTCACTAACTCTCTTTTGACTAGAGAATTAATGGCTTTGAAGTTCAGGTGTGATAATTTCTTGTGCCACAGCCAACAGTCTTCACTTGATGCTTTTGAATAAAAGCAACAAACTTTATCCTTGTTTGCAGAGTCCATATTGGCTACAAACAGGCTTCCTTTTCTTACTCCAGATAGAGCAAAATCACCAATCTTTTTGTGGGTGATAAAACATTCATCTTTGTCAAAATCCACTTTGAATCCTCTATCAGTAAACTGACCAACACTTAGAAGATTATGCTTGAGTCCCTTGACTAGTGCTACATCTTCAATGATGACATTACAAACTTTCAACTTGCCATATCCCAATGTGTTACCCATGCTGTCATCTCCAAAAGCAACCATTGGGCCAGCCTTCTCCTCATACTGTGATAGCAGGGTCATATCACCAGTCATATGATTTGAGCATCCACTGTCCAAAATCCACATGACCTTCGTTTCATTTTCTTTGCCCTGCAAACACAAAGGTATTACTTCTCCTTTAGTACCCAAACAAGTTTGGGTCCATGTGACTTAGAAATAGTTTTATCATAAATAGCATGCTTATCAACTTTCTTGGTGTTAGTCTTCTTGTCACTGTTAGAAGTCTTAGAACCTGAGGTTTCAGACTTAGGTGACAGAGGTACCTTCCTAGCTATAGGAGGACTTGAAGACTTTGACATTGTGTAGTGTGTGTAAGAATTGTGACTTATACAACCATCAATGAATTGCCTTCTCAGATTGAAACAGCTAGTCATAACATTCATATTGCATGGCATACAGTCAAATTTATCACAGAATGGAGCATCTCTATGTCTTAAAGGCACAGAACAATCATAGAAAGGTTTGGGCACACTACCAATAGGTTTCTTGCATGCATGAGTTAAATGATTGGTACTGAAACAATTATGACAAGTTTTCCTAGGGGCATTAGGCATATAAGCATAGTTGTTATCTTTGTTAATCCCTAGCTTGCCATTTCTGTTCTGTTTCTTCTTAGCCACTTTCTTCTCAGATTCATTTTTCCCAGCTGATACAAACTTAACAAACTTCTCAGTTCTAGGTCTATTTTCTACAGGCTTCTTGGCTTTTGGCTTGACACTCTCACTCTTAGAGGATGCTGGTTGTTCACAGGATTGTGCCTCATCCTCATCATTCAACATTTGCTTGATGAGTAAGGCATCCTCATCAATTTCAAGTATTGATTCTTTAAAAATTGGGGACTCAGCCTTTTTCAAAATTTGAGGCACTTCCTTCTGAACAACTATGTCATCTTCAATGACAGCATAGCCTTTCCTCTGTTTAAGAGTGCCATAGTCAAGTCCAATGGCAGCCTTGGGTTTAGCTTGGATTTTCTCATGATAGGATTATAGTAGACTAGATGAGTTCTTAAAGGTTTTCAGTTTGAATTCATTTTCAGCTAGATCATCCCTAAGAGCCTTTTCAATTTGACTAGCACATAGAACCTTATTATGTAGATATTCAACTTCCTTCTTAAGGTTTTCTACTTGCATAGCAGTTAGCTCAAGTTCCTCATTCCTTTTGATTAACAATTCATTTCTAGCAGACAGTTTAGCAATTTCCTCATTAGCAGCAGTCATACTAGTATGAATATTAAACATTTCAACAGATAGTTGTTCAATCATATTTACTCAGAAACAGACATGTCTATGGTAGTGAGAGATGGTACCTGAGAGTCTGATGAAGATGTGTCATCCTTGGAATTGGCCATCAAGGCATAGTTGCAGAATCCTTGCTCTTCTTCATCACTGTCAGTATCATCCCAACACTTCCCTTCAGCTATGTAGGCCTTGCCTGGTGTTTGCTTTTTGAGAAGGGCCTCATACTTAGCTTCAAGCTCTAGAAACTCTCTATCCTTCTTTTTAGGCTTCTTGCATTCACTAGCAAAATGCCCTAGGTCATTGCATCTATAACATCTCACAGATGACCTATCCACATAGCCAGTTTTGAATTTACTCTTGCTTGGTTTCACAGATGCTTTATTCTTGTTGAATGAATGGTTTTGGGGTTTAGGTTTGAAGTGTTGGTTCCTCTTGAATCTGATGTTTGGAAATTTTCTGGCCATGAAAGCATATGAAGTGTTTTCCATACCATATAGCTCTTCAAGAGTATAGAACTCTTCTTCTTCCTTCTCTTCAACAGGTTCACTCACTTCAGCTTCAGTTTCTTCATCATCTACTATCTCCTCTATCCTTAGCTAACTTGTAGATGCTTCTAGGTCTTGAATAGATTTGTTGACAATCAAGGCACATGATGTGTTTATCATTCTACCTTGGTTGGCTTGGATAGCCCTTTTCTGAAGCAACTCAAGCTCATGAGTCTTTAAAACCCCATAGAGCACATCATATGTGATTTTGTTCAAATCTCTTTCCCTTAGAGAAATGACCCTATGCTCTAGGTGGTTTGGAGAAGACAATAGAAATTTCATATTCAGTTCTTTAGTGCTGTAAACCTTTCCATTCATCTGCAACTCAGTAACTAGCTTGTGAAATCTCTCAAACATCTCAGTGATGCTTTCCTTGGGTTGTGCCATGAAAGCTTCATACTGTGTGACCAGTATCTATTTCTTGTTCTCCTTGACCTCATCAGTTCCTTCACATAACACCTCAATGTGATCCCACATTTCTTTGGCAGATGTACACGATGCAATGTTTGCAAACATTGACATATCCATGGAATATATGATTAGCAACATGAGGTGACTGTCAAGAGCAACCATCTCCTTTTCTGATTCTGTCCATTTGGATGGTTCCTTGGCCACATAAGATCTTGGTATAGTTATGGTTCCAATAGTCTTTTCAGGTATTTCTTATCGGGGAACAAAGGGACCATTCTTGAGAATCTCATGATATAAAGGATGAGAGGCTTTGATGAACAACATTGATGAGTCTCTTAAAAGAACAAGGTCTGGGAGTGTTTACGTGACCACGGTGGTTGATCTTGTGCCATCGTATGAGCCTGTGGAGATCATGATTGATGCTTTGGGATTTGAAGTTGATTCTGGTGGGAAGTCATATTCTATTTCCTGTGTCGTGTGGGACGATACAAAATAGAATTGTTACTTATTATATAATTATATATTATATATATTTGGCTTGCAAGTTTTTACCTTTCACTTGAAAGGGTTTTTCTTGCTTTAAGCAATTAGGATTTTATTTTTTAAAGTTGGATCAGGCTTTTGATGGGTTTCCTAGTTGGGTTCAGGTATTGGCTAAATTCCTAGCTGATATTGAATTTATTTTAGATTCCTATCTGAATAAGGGTTGAATAAGGTTATTTATGTAGCCTATAAATACTCTTGTCTTGTAATATTTTGGGACACGATATTGATAATAAGATTTTGGCTATTCGATAGCTTTGAGAATTGAATTCAGAGTTTGAGTTTTGTTTCTCCATTCGGAGATTCAGAGTTAGAGTTTTGTTTCTCCATCTTTGGAGATTCAGAATTTACTTTATATCTATCATTATTACATATTATCATAAACACATCACGTTCCGTATCAATTTGGTATTAGAGCCAAGGTTTCTCCATCAATTTCTTAATTGTTGGGAGATCTAGGGTTTTCGTAAAAAAAAAAGTTACTGTTCATCGGCACTGTTCACGGTACTGTTCATCGGCACTATTCACGGTACTGTTCATCACGTTAATGGCAGGGGAAGGATCAGATGCAGATTTCATGAAGTTAACTCTTAAAAATATTTCTGAGCAAATTGGTTATATGGCAGAGCAACAAGCAGAGATCAAGGCAAGTTTACGAGCTACAAACGAGAGGATTGATGGTTTACAAGTTACAAACAAGAAGATTGAGGGGGTTATTGCTACGGTAGAAAATACACCTCTTCGCACAGGCTTTATAAGAAACCCTCCACCCACTAACAACAAGATGATGATAAAAGCTTGAAGTGGGATGTACCACAATTTAGTGGAGTAGGTGATGCCGATGATTTCTTAGAATGGGTGAGACAGATGGAAAAAATCTTTAACTATAAAGGTTTTGATGATCAGAAGTCTTATAAAATTGCCAACATGAAGCTAACAAGATATGCATCTGTATGGTTTGATAATTTGAAGACAAAGCTCATGAGGGAAAAGGCTCCTAGAATCACAACCTGGACTGAAATGAAGCGACAATTAAAGAATCGTTTTGTTCCGCGAGAGTACACACAAGATAATTACTTGAAGCTGAATCAACTCCAACAACGAAACCTTAGTGTGACCGAATACACTACAGAATTTGAGAGGTAGTGTATCCTATGTGACTTGAAAGAAGAAGAAGAGATGAAAATCGATCGTTATATCAAGGGATTGAATTCTTCTATTGGCAATAAGGTCGAACTTATTCCTTACACGTTCTTTGATGATGTGACAAAGCTGGCTCTTCGGATTGAAAAGCAAGAGAAAGAAAAACCAAAACCAGTTTACAAAGGATTCTCTAAGACGTCTTTCAAGGGTGAAAATTCTGGCGCTTATAAGAGTACTTCTTATAGTGGGGACAATTCATTCTCAAAGGAAGATAAACCAAAAGGAAAGATCCAAGTAAGTCCTGAGCAAGCCGCGCTAGCAAAGAAAAGGTGTTTCAGGTGTCAAGGCTTAGGGCACCTTGCGAAGGATTGTACGAATAAAGTTACCCTTTCTAGGAAAGAGTGCATGTTGTTGACAGCTTATGAGGAACAAGAAGAACGAGAAAGAACTCTTTCAGCTCAACAGGGACAAGAGTATGATGATGAAGATGAAACAGATTTTGAGTACGATAATTCTGAGAGATGAGATGATCTAAACCACGAGTCTATTGAGCCGGAGGAAGAGAAGAACAACATTGGCCTCTTGAGAAGACTTCTTAGAACTGATTGCACACCCGTAGAAGAAAAAGAACAAGGGAGAACTTGTTCCATACAAGAGCTGCAGTTGGAGATCGAACTTGTAATGTGATTGTGGACACTGGTTCTTGCGTAAACGTGACATCTTCTAAGATGGTGAATGCGCTAAAACTTCCAACCAGGGACCATCCTAAACCTTATAAGTTAAGCTGGTTGAATGACAATGAACCAATCAGAGTCAAGAAGCAAGTACTTGTGACTTTTTCAATAGGAAAATACAGAGACGAACTATGGTGTGATATGGTTCCTATGACAGCTTGTTCACTTCTGTTAGGACGTCCATGGCAGTTTGATAGAGAAGTCATGTTTCATGGTAAAAAGAATGAATACTCAGTTTTGTGCGGGAAAAAAAGATTTAAATTGAAACCACTTCCTCCTAAAGTGGTTCATGAACCTGTGAAGGACAATATGTTGATTACTGCTGCTGAGTTTGAAAAGGATATAGAAGATGGTGCAATTGGGTATGTCTTATACTTTCGTGAAGCTGAAAAGGATACTTTTCATATTGAAGACCTGGAACTAAGTAAGCTGATGGATGAATTTGTAGATGTTTTTCCTGATGATCTGCCTATGGGATTACCACCATGTAGAGGAATTGAGCACGACATAGACCTTGTCCCTGGGGCTCCATTATCCAACAAGGCAGCTTATAGGTGTAATCCTTTAGATTCAAAAGAGTTGCAAAGACAAGTTCAGGAGTTGATCGATAAGGGTTATGTACGAGAAAGTAAAAGTCCTTGTGCTGTACCCACGTTACTAGTTCCGAAAAAAGATGGTACTTGGAGGATGTGTATCGATAGTAGGGCAATCAACAATATCACCATTAAATATCGCTTTCCTATGCCTCGCTTGGATGACATGCTTGATGAACTACATGGGTCAACTATTTTCCCCAAGATTGACCTGAGGAGTGGATATCACCAAATGAGAATTCAAGATGGGGATGAATAGAAAACTGCTTTCAAGACCAAGCAAGGACTTTATGAGTGGATGGTTTTACCATTTGGCCTCTGCAATGCACCTAGTTCCTTTATGAGATTGATGAACGAGGTATTATGACTTTTCTTAATTCTTTTGTTGTTGTCTACTTGGATGATATACTTGTGTCTAGTGTTAATAGAGAACAACATTTAGAACACTTGCGAAAAGTTTTTATGGTTCTTCGAGAAGAAAAATTGTTTGGGAAGATGGAGAAATGTACTTTTCTAGTACCTAGTCTTACTTTTCTTGGTTATATTGTGGCTGGGGATGGCGTGAGAGTGGATCCATCTAAGGTAGATGCTATTTCTACTTGGCCTACGCCTAAAAATGCTCATGATGTTTGAAGTTTTCATGGCTTGGCTTCATTTTATAGAAGGTTCATTCGAAATTTCAGCACTGTGACTGCACCACTTACTGAGCTGATGAAGAAAAAAGAATTTGAGTGAAATTCTAGTGCAAATAATTCATTTGAGGAAATTAAGAATCTTCTTTGCAAGACTGTTTACACTAAATCACTCAAGCATACGTGGTCACAAGTAATACAGATATAAGTCGAGTTCATTCCCACAGAGATCTGGTTATGGTTTCAATTCAGTTCATGCACCTATGCAACAATGTATGGTTTTAATTCACTGCTAAGACAAATAACAAGATTTGGTTTTAATTAACTAAAATTAACTAAGGAATTAAATTAACAAACTAAGAATTAACTAACTAACAAGAATTTAAATCAAATTACTTTTGCAAGAGAAAACATGGAATCCTAACTTCATTAAATACTTTGCTTAGATCTGACGCCTTTAATCACTATATGCAATGGTTATGATATCTGATCAGACAACATGAAACAAGTAAACGCTACTTCTCAGTATACGTATACCAAACTAAACATACATCCACAAAAGAGATAGAAGATGAATAGACACCAGTTATGCTTAGACCCTATATGTCTATAGAATTTGAAAACATAATGGTTGAAGAGCAAGTTATCCATTAAGATCACATAGGGCAATATAAGTATTCTCATCTCATACTACGAATCATGTTGATAAACAATCACGAACCTATGCTAGCATGGCAAGTTCTAAATCTCAAGATCCACTTTCACTTCACAAGAGATTAACAAATTAGATGTTAGCTACGCATCTAAATTCATAAAGCACAACCATACGAGGATATCAGATATTGTAAGAACCCTAATTTTTGGTAATATTTTATTTTATTTAATATCTTGTGGCAATGTCAATATGGAACCTTTCTGGTCATCCCTGTGATGAATAGGATTGATTGTCTGAGAAACTGTGTTGTTGTATTCCCTATGTAAGATAAAAAGGGGGATTGTGAAGGCAGGAGTCTTATTGTTAGTGAGATTTATAAAACTTGGGATTTGAGAATGATTAGAGTGTTACAAGATTTATTAAGGATCATGACAAGGAATTATGGACATTAGAGGAATTTACACAATTAGCACTTAAGGAATTATAGGGGAAATCTCTACGCGACAAAATATTATTACGAGGGATTAATTAAGATACGATACGAATTAAAGACTGGATAATAAGCATTGGTGGGAGAATAATAATACAAGGAGTAGTATTGCATGCAAGCTCATGCAACTAAGTAGTTAGGAAAGCAAACTAGATGAACCAAATAACAAGAGGAATAGTAATTAGTTGCTTGCTTTTTAAAAGGTGGAGACAACAAGTACTAGTAGCCATACCTCTAGCCATACCTATGTTGTACATGCATATACTTACACTAATACATATTACCCAACCTCATCTCACACCACTTATTCATCCAACACAAAAAGTAAAACACAAAACACTCTCCCCCCTCCCCCCTTGAAGAGCTCTCGGCCAAAGGCAAAAAAAGAAGAAGAAAATTTCTTCTTCCCCACTTCTCATCACTCTAAATTCATACCATAATTCCTAGGTCATCTACATCATCTAATCAAGGTATGCTAGCAATTTCACTTCATTTCATCCATCCAATTCCAAGATATAAAATGTTAAAGATTGGGTGAATAGTAACCATGTTTGATTTTCTTTTAGATCTTGGATTATAAGTGTTGTAGGAGATCATCTAAGGTGTTGTTGTGTTGTGAGAAGCTTACCCAAGGTCCCTAGGAGCTCAAGAAGGTATAAAATCACAAACCCTCTTGGATATGTAGTATTTATAATGTTTAGTAGTAGATCCATGCATGTATGAGCTAATCTTGGTTATATAAGTGTTGGATGACTTGGATCTTGAGTTTTTATGTTGAGATTGTGACTTTTATGATTATGGATAACTTATATATCACCATGAGTGTTATGAACCATGATTTGAGTGTATTAAGTGTTGGTTGTATGGTGGAATTGTGAAAAATGGTTGATCTAAGTGATTTGAGCATGCTGATTTTACCCAGGAACATTGACCTGTATTGTGACACGATTTTGAACCCCCAAATGATGTCCCCTGATGTCCTACCTTATATGGATGGAAAGATAATTGAATGTAGTTTCTGGATATGTAAGGTTCATAGCTAGGTGATGTGTGGATTTTTAGTTATGGCCAGAGAAGTGATTTTTGTTTCTGGACTATGGACTGCATAAAGTGACCCCCTTGTGAACCTTGTTTAAACACCTTAAAAATTATTTGGGATCATGGAAAAATTAGAGAAGCTAGGAAATACAGTGGTGAAGGCTACCCAAAAAGAATTTGATTAAAATATGAATTTTTGGATTTTATAAAAATGATAGAGTAAAATTCGCGCAAGGGAAAAAGTCGATTAGTGGACCAAAATTCTAAGTTAATGATTATGATTCGAGCGTGGTAATTAAATTAGGTCGAATAAGTGACGAGCGTAAACGAGTGATGTCATGGACCTATAGTGGGGCTAGGGAGTCATAAGACGAAGTCGTTAAGTTAATTTCGTGTCCCTTTAAAACCCCGTACTTAGAAAGAAATTGTTAAGGTACTAACGAACGATTATTGTTTATGTATAGATCGTTCGAATTCACACGCTCGACCACCCCAACCAAACCAAGGCAAGTTTACTTTTCAAAACTTATACATATACAAGGATTTTCACTGTTGCGTTTGTAGTTTTCAAATTATATCAAATGCTATGTTTATCGAAGTATTGATGCAATTGAGATTGAACAAGTACATGTATGCTTTTACCCCTTGAACTTAGATTGAAATGTTTTCTTCGGACAACGACTCTAGCAATAGAGGTCGTAGCGGTCCGTATATACTATTGACCGGGGAGCGGTATATTATTATATCGTATCTATATTGCGAAAACCCGAAGGGTCATTCGGGTGGTATCGTATATTCAAATAACTATTATTATATCTTCGTAAATACTCGAAACTCTATCTTGGATTGAAAGTTTATTTTATTAAATAATTATTTTATTAATTATTGCTATTAAATCTTAAAATATCATTTAATAATTATTGTTCACTATTTTAAAAAAACAAAGTTAATCGAAGATACCTTTTAATACTTTCAAACTCGAACTTTTTCGAACTCAAAACATTTTCGAAAACCCCCGGTCAGGTTCTGCTTCTTGTATGATTTCAAGAATTATCGGTCGACTGATGTCGAACCACAACTACTCTGTTTTCAATCAAAATCTGGTTTTTAAAAGAAAAAGAAAAAGGGACTCTGGCAGGTGTGGGAACCGTTGACGAACGATTCCCGGGATGTGTAAGCGGCCGTGAGCCAGGCGGTCCATCACTTATTATTCCGGCCCAGGTGTTGCCGAAGGATGATTACGGATGTAGTTTTCATCGAGGGTGATTACGGATGTAGTTTTCACTCGGGGATAGTTACGGATGTAGTTTCTATCCTTCTACCGGTAGAGAAGACCCGCGGATTATTGGACTTGGATGTGGCGACTGATCATCGTCAATCCTTGTCAGGTTTTTATGTTTTCTTCCAGTCCCATCCTCCACTTTGGAAAAATGCTTTGACACTGCATCTTAGGCCTATGTGCCAGTTGCCGATAGTGTCCTATTTTGATGAGAAAGATGTTGACTTTATGCAGTAGCTAGAACTGCAAGGTTATTTTGAAAACAAGGGCACGTACTGGCGCACCTTTGAAATTTACCAATAATGACAAGTGATTCTATAACTGATTGATACAACGAGTTTAATGACTATTATACATATGAAATGTTATATTGCTTATCTTATACATATATTCTTGCTGAGCTATAGTTGCTCACTCTTGCTTGTTTTCAAATTTTACAAACACAACAGCTAAGAGAAATGGCAAGAACCAGTCAGACTGTTCGAAAGCAGGTGACTAGACCCCAGGCTGCAGTCGAGATTCCACCGGTAGGCCCCGTTAGCCGGATTGGTCGGCAACTTTTGTTAGTACGTTTTATTTATAAGTATGACCTGTGCAAGGCAGTGTACCGCAACAAACTTTCAAGCCGCCAACTTCGCTTCATATCGAAGTGTTGCTGGTAGCATAAATGCTATTTAATTCGGTCTGTAATAACTCTAAAACTTTTACTTTTGCTTAATCAAATGTATGACGTTTCTGAGACTCTAACCTGTGTGTGTGTGTGTGTGCGGTGTGAGTTTATTGTGGGGTCGATGGCTGTTTATTTATATTATGTGCAAGAACAAGTATGTTAATAATGGAAAATGGACCGTGAGCGCCTAGATCTCCGACCCCGGATCTGGGGGCGTCACAGAAATGGTATCAGAGAAGAGAAGGTTACAGTTCTCAGAAACGATAGCAATTTAGGAAAGCAACCATAATAATACGAATAATATAACACTAATAATAATCCCATTAATACCTGGAGCTCTCATCGAGTTCACAGTCGGGTTATCGGATATAGCCCTGACTTCTAAGGCCCGTGAGGGAACTACTTCTTAAACCCTTCTTTTTGGTTAGTAACCTAGCTTATTTCCCTTGTGTAGATGGAGGATATACCAGACCCTGAGGCCTATGAGAGGGAGCATGATGAGGCACTACTGAGAGAGACTGAGGACCCTGTTGAGGATACTGATGCTGACCCTGAGCTGGGCCCCTGGATTACGATATTAGGGGATACTGATGATGAGGACCCCGAGGAGGAGCCCTTTATGGAGCCTGAGCCTGTTACCCCCTCCCCTGTGGCCACTGATGAGGAGAGTGTGCGATCCGGTGAGGACCGTGTTGTGACACCCCCGCCCTCTCCACAGTTATTGAGCCTCACTTCTTCTGATGATGATGATCCCGAGGAGGACACTTCTAGCGAGGAGGAGCGTGACCCTACCCCTACCCCTGCTCCTGCTCCTGCCCCTGTTATGCCACCCCCACCACTGGACCTACCCCCGGTGTCGGGCGCTGAGCACGCCTATGTCGTGCAGTTCATGACCCGAGACTTACTTTCTGCGGAGGCCCGACTTAACGAGGCGAGGAGGGTGATAGTGGAGGAGCGCGAGGCGCGCTTGAGGATCCAGGCTGAGATGAGGACTACTGTAGCTAGGAGGACTAGAGCTCGCCTCCACAGGATTGAGAGGAGGAGTCGCGAGAGGGTTCTCGGATTAGGGATCCGCGGGGGCGGAGTGATCCGGGCTAGGGATGTTAGGCGTGTTGTGCGTCGTGCATTTGCCCGAGTGAGGGCCTTGCTCCGTCGCGGTGCGGCCCCGTGATGTGTTACTGATAGCTCAGTCCCCTAGGTTCAGATGACATTAGTGTGTCGATTTTGCGGGACAGTTGACTTGTGCAGTGGCGTCCTTTCTGACCAGTGGATGAGTAGACTGACCTACATATATGTAGATGTGACTTCAGATAGTATGTATGGATGTAGCCCTACTTTTGTGTAGCCTTGACTATTCGGATTATGTACTTGTATTTGTTCCACTTTTGCTAGACTTTGACATCGGAACTATGTATTTGGCTCTAACATCCGAACTTGTGACCACCCTTGTACCGTACTTATTTAGTTTCAGTTTCCTTGATATTGTCTCAACTGCTTTACTTTCCGATGCCATGCTCTACTGTTTTGATATACAACTGTGATTATACAACTGCTACAAGCCCCAAATACAACCATGCTATTTCAAATTTACGATATGTGATTTCAAATTGTTCTCCACATTTTCCAAAATATTCCTACGATTTTTCTAAAATAAACCTTTCAAAAAAAAAAAAAAAAAAAAACGGTTTTAGTTATTTAAAATTTTTTGAAAATATTTCTACAGATTGCGAAGTTTCGAAATTTTGGAAATTCCTACAAATGTTTTCGAACCACGTAACGACTTCCCCTAAAAAGTTTTTACAGTTTATCGCCATCATAAGAGCCCTACGAGTTTCGAAATTTTAACCCTGTGTAAGGAGGAACAATACGTTCCTGACTTCTCTAAATACGGTCAAATAATTGAAAACCCTAACCCATTTTTGTCTTATTATCAGAATCATGCCACCCAGAAGAATGAACACTCGAGCTCACCCGGCCAGCTCTGAAGGCCAGGGTAGCCACCATGGGCCGGAAGGCCACCAAAACCGAGAGAGAGAGGATCAGAACCTGAGCGAGGATGAAGGTAGTGACTATAACCTGTTTGATAACTCTGAGTATGATGAAGAGGAAGCTGAAGATGATACCCTGGAGGTGGAAAACCCAAGGAGAGACCCTATGGAGCGATTCATGGACCTACTTAGGCAGAACTTGGACCGTCCCCCGGTTCAGCCACCACCCAACAATGCCAATGCCAATGCCTTTCGGAATTTCAAATCTCTGAAACCCCCTGAGTTTAAGGGAACTGCGGACCCAGTCGAGGCAAGAGCCTGGCTGAAAGAAATGGAAAAATCTTTTGAGATACTAGGAGTCGCTGAAGAGCAGAAAACTGTTTTCGCCACCTATCTGCTGAAGGGTGAGGCAAACTACTGGTGGGAAGCCAAAAAGAATTTGGAGGGAAGAGGTGTGGTGACCTGGGAGAGGTTTAGCGAGTTGTTCTTGGAAAAGTATTTCCCTAGGTTCATGGAAACACAAATGGAGCTGAAATTTTTGGAACTCAAGCAAGGTAACATGACGGTGGCCGAGTATGAGGCAAGATTTACTGAGCTGTCAAGGTTTGTGCCGGAATATGTGAACTCTGAGGTGAAGAGGGCCCGAAGGTTTCAATTGGGGCTAAAGCAATGGATTCAGAATCGTGTGGCGGTTCTTGAGCTGACAGACTATGCCACCCTGGTACAGAAAGCATCGATTGTTGAGGCTGGAGGTGAACAGATGCAGAAGGAGAGAGAAGGAAGGAAGAGGAAGTTTGATAGTCGAAAGGGGAACTCTGCGGGAGGTAGCTTCCCGAGCAAATTTAAGCGAGGAACAATGTCCCAACCCAGTGGGAACTTTGGAACCAAGAAAGCTGAAAGTTGGAGTGTGGGCCAGGGCGGCCGACCACAGGGATCATCGTACTCTACCCCACCCCGAGCCCCACTCCCGGAATGCAATAAATGTGGAAGGAAACATGCGGGCGTGTGTAATCTGCAAGATGTGAAGTGCTTCAAGTGTGGGCTGACAGGACATTATGCTAACACCTGTCGAGGAACTAGTAACAACACCAGTGCCGGAGGTAATTGCTTCAAGTGTGGGAAACCAGGGCACCGAATGAGGGAATGTATGTCCTCTGGGCCAGCTGCGTCAAGAGTGAGTGGAACTGCTTCTAACAGGGCCCCTACTGCAAGAACTTTTAACATGACTGTGCAAGATGCCGTGAGGAACACGGATGTGATCGCAGGTACCCTACTACTCAACTCAGTTAATGCGAATGTTTTATTTGATTCGGGAGCTACCAAGTCTTTCATATCTCTAGATTTTGTATGTCGGCTAGGCCTTAAGACTGAACCACTGAGAGACAGACTGCAAGTAGAGATAGCTAATCATGAAATTATTCCTGTTAACCAAGTTTGTCCAGGTTGCGACCTAGAAATAGAGGGGCGACACTTTCGGGTAGATTTAATACCTTTTAAATTAGGGGAGTTTGACGTAATAATAGGTATGGATTGGTTGACAACCCATGGAGCTCAGATTGATTGCGTGAAGAAGAAAGTGAGTTTAAGACTGCCAGGGGATAAGGAAGTAGTGTTTAGTGGAAAACGACAAACCCAAAAGTTCCTGACTATGATTCAAGCTAAAAGGCTGTTACGTAAAGGATGTGAGGCCTATTTAGCCTATGTAACGGACACCAAGAAGGAGGCGCCAAGCCTACAGGAAATCCCAGTCGTTAATGAGTTCGCGGATGTATTTCCGGATGATCTTCCAGGACTACCACCTGATAGAGACATCGAGTTCGCTATAGATTTAGTTCCGGGTACGGCCCCAATTTCAAAGGCCCCGTATAGGCTAGCCCCAGTGGAGATGAAAGAGCTGGCCACCCAATTGCAAGAGCTGTTGGACAAAGGAATGATAAGACCTAGTGTGTCACCGTGGGGAGCCCCGGTGCTATTCGTGAAAAAGAAGGATGGCAGTATGAGATTATGCATAGACTACAGGGAGTTGAATAAGGTGACCATCAAGAATAAGTATCCCTTGCCCAGAATAGATGACTTGTTTGACCAACTAAAGGACGCGGTTTATTTTTCTAAGATCGATTTGAGAACCGGGTACCACCAGTTAAGGATTAAGCCAGAGGATATTCCAAAGACGGCCTTTCGCACCCGGTACGGACACTATGAGTTTTTAGTAATGTCGTTTGGGTTAACGAATGCACCCGCAGCTTTCATGGATTTAATGAATCGAGTCTTCAAGAAGTACCTGGACAAGTGTGTTATAGTCTTCATCGATGACATCTTAATTTATTCCAAGACGAAAGAGGAACATGCAGAGCATTTGAGGATTGTATTGGGAGCGCTAAGAGAAGAAAAGTTGTACGCTAAGTTCTCGAAGTGTGAATTTTGGTTGAAGGAAGTTCAGTTTTTGGGGCATGTGATTAGCGAACAAGGCATCCTAGTGGACCCGGCCAAAATAGAGGCCGTATCAAATTGGGAGAGACCAACCACTCCGACAGAGGTGAGAAGTTTCATAGGATTGGCCGGCTACTATAGGAGATTTGTCCAAGACTTTGCCAAGATAGCAGCCCCTTTGACCCGGCTAACTCGCAAGACCGAGAAGTTTGTGTGGACTGAGAAATGCGAAGAGAGCTTTCAAGAGTTGAAAAAGAGGTTGGTGACAGCACCAGTACTAGCCCTACCCGATGATAAGGGAGATTTTGTGATTTATAGCGACGCGTCCCATAAAGGTTTAGGGTGTGTGCTTATGCAGCACGGTAAGGTGATTGCGTATGCGTCCAGACAACTTAAAGAATATGAGATAAGATACCCCACCCATGATTTGGAATTAGCAGTGATAGTCTTTGCTTTGAAGATCTGGAGACATTATCTTTACGGAGAAAAGTGTGAAATCTACACGGATCACAAGAGCTTAAAGTACATATTCACTCAGAAAGAGTTAAACATGAGGCAGAGGAGATGGTTAGAGCTAATCAAGGATTATGATTGTGAGATTCATTATCACCCATGGAAGGCCAACGTAGTGGCCGATGCACTTAGCCGAAAGGAGAAGCTTAAGATGATAACGTCAGTGGATGAATTGATCAAGGACCTCGAGAGGCTGGAGATTGAGGTGAGGTTGCCAGGAATTGGCCAAGAGAGTCTAATGGAAATAAAAGTCCAACCACCGCTATTGGAAAAGATTAAGTTATGCCAGGAAAAGAAGATAGAAGAAGAAAAGAATTCGATGGAGAAAATTTTGACTGGCGAAGAAATTAGGTGTGAGAAGGACGGGAATGGAGTTATGAGGTACGCATCTAGGATATGGATCCCGAACGTTCAAGAATTGAAAGATGAGATTTTGCAAGAGGCCCATAGCTCAAGGTATTCGATTCATCCTGGAGGCACCAAGATGTATAGGGATTTGAAAGAATATTATTGGTGGCCAAATATGAAGAAGGACATAGCAGAGTGGGTAAGTAAATGCTTGACATGTCAGAGAGTGAAGGCCGAACACCAGAGGCCCAGTGGATTGTTGCAACCCTTAGAGATACCCGAGTGGAAGTGGGAACAGATTGCGATGGACTTTGTGGTCGGATTACCAAGGACCAAGACTAATCATGACGCCATTTGGGTAATTATTGATAGATTGACCAAGTCAGCACATTTTCTTCCAATCAACGAGAGATACACCGTCGACAAGCTGGTGGATATTTACTTAAAAGAGATTGTGGTTAGGCATGGGGTTCCTGTGAGCATCGTATCAGATAGAGACCCAAGATTCAACTCCAGGTTCTGGAGGAGTTTTCAGGATTGTGTGGGGACTAAGTTAAACATGAGTACTGCATACCATCCCCAAACAGACGGACAGAGCGAGAGAACCATCCAGACCATCGAGGACATGTTGAGAGTATGTGCCATAGATTTCAAGGGAAGTTGGGACGACCACTTGCCATTGATCGAATTTTCCTACAACAACAGTTACCATGCGAGTATAGGCATGCCCCCATATGAAGCTTTGTACGGACGAAGATGTCGGTCTCCATTGTGTTGGGAAGAGGTAGGAGAACGGAAGATTTTAGGGCCTGAACTGGTCCAACAGACAAGAGAAACTATCGAGCTTATAAGAGGACGGCTGGTAGCGGCCCAAGACAGACAGAAGAAGTATGCGGACCAGTCCCGCAAAGATAAGGAATATGAGGTAGGAGAGTTCGTGATGTTGAAGGTATCACCGTGGAAGGGATTGATGAGATTTGGTAAGAAGGGGAAACTAAGCCCGAGATTTATTGGTCCTTTTGAGATCTTGAAACGAGTTGGAAAGTTAGCCTATGAATTGGCTTTACCTCCGAGCTTACAGCAAGTACATAATGTGTTTCATGTGTCCATGCTACGACCCTACCATACCGACTTCCGACATGTGATAGAACATGATCAAGTGGATCTGCAACCAGACTTAACATACGTGGAGCAACCTGTAGAAATCATGGATAGAAAAGAACAGGTACTGAGGAACAAGGTTGTCAAATTAGTGAGAGTTTTGTGGAGAAATCAGAATGTCGAAGAATCAACATGGGAACTAGAAAGCGCAATGCGTGAAAAGCACCCCCAACTGTTTTCAACCTGATTCCGGGACGGAATCCTTTTAAGGAGGGGAGGCTGTAAGAACCCTAATTTTTGGTAATATTTTATTTTATTTAATATCTTGTGGCAATGTCAATATGGAACCTTTCTGGTCATCCCTGTGATGAATAGGATTGATTGTCTGAGAAACTGTGTTGTTGTATTCCCTATGTAAGATAAAAAGGGGGATTGTGAAGGCAGGAGTCTTATTGTTAGTGAGATTTATAAAACTTGGGATTTGAGAATGATTAGAGTGTTACAAGATTTATTAAGGATCATGACAAGGAATTATGGACATTAGAGGAATTTACACAATTAGCACTTAAGGAATTATAGGGGAAATCTCTACGCGACAAAATATTATTACGAGGGATTAATTAAGATACGATACGAATTAAAGACTGGATAATAAGCATTGGTGGGAGAATAATAATACAAGGAGTAGTATTGCATGCAAGCTCATGCAACTAAGTAGTTAGGAAAGCAAACTAGATGAACCAAATAACAAGAGGAATAGTAATTAGTTGCTTGCTTTTTAAAAGGTGGAGACAACAAGTACTAGTAGCCATACCTCTAGCCATACCTATGTTGTACATGCATATACTTACACTAATACATATTACCCAACCTCATCTCACACCACTTATTCATCCAACACAAAAAGTAAAACACAAAACACTCTCCCCCCTCCCCCCTTGAAGAGCTCTCGGCCAAAGGCAAAAAAAGAAGAAGAAAATTTCTTCTTCCCCACTTCTCATCACTCTAAATTCATACCATAATTCCTAGGTCATCTACATCATCTAATCAAGGTATGCTAGCAATTTCACTTCATTTCATCCATCCAATTCCAAGATATAAAATGTTAAAGATTGGGTGAATAGTAACCATGTTTGATTTTCTTTTAGATCTTGGATTATAAGTGTTGTAGGAGATCATCTAAGGTGTTGTTGTGTTGTGAGAAGCTTACCCAAGGTCCCTAGGAGCTCAAGAAGGTATAAAATCACAAACCCTCTTGGATATGTAGTATTTATAATGTTTAGTAGTAGATCCATGCATGTATGAGCTAATCTTGGTTATATAAGTGTTGGATGACTTGGATCTTGAGTTTTTATGTTGAGATTGTGACTTTTATGATTATGGATAACTTATATATCACCATGAGTGTTATGAACCATGATTTGAGTGTATTAAGTGTTGGTTGTATGGTGGAATTGTGAAAAATGGTTGATCTAAGTGATTTGAGCATGCTGATTTTACCCAGGAACATTGACCTGTATTGTGACACGATTTTGAACCCCCAAATGATGTCCCCTGATGTCCTACCTTATATGGATGGAAAGATAATTGAATGTAGTTTCTGGATATGTAAGGTTCATAGCTAGGTGATGTGTGGATTTTTAGTTATGGCCGGAGAAGTGATTTTTGTTTCTGGACTATGGACTGCATAAAGTGACCCCCTTGTGAACCTTGTTTAAACACCTTAAAAATTATTTGGGATCATGGAAAAATTAGAGAAGCTAGGAAATACAGTGGTGAAAGCTACCCAAAAAGAATTGGATTAAAATATGAATTTTTGGATTTTATAAAAATGATAGAGTAAAATTCGCGCAAGGGAAAAAGTCGATTAGTGGACCAAAATTCTAACTTAATGATTATGATTCGAGCGTGGTAATTAAATTAGGTCGAATAAGTGACGAGCGTAAACGAGTGATGTCATGGACCTATAGTGGGGCTAGGGAGTCATAAGACGAAGTCGTTAAGTTAATTTCGTGTCCCTTTAAAACCCCGTACTTAGAAAGAAATTGTTAAGGTACTAACGAACGATTATTGTTTATGTATAGATCGTTCGAATTCACACGCTCGACCACCCCAACCAAACCAAGGCAAGTTTACTTTTCAAAACTTATACATATACAAGGATTTTCACTGTTGCGTTTGTAGTTTTCAAATTATATCAAATGCTATGTGTATCGAAGTATTGATGCAATTGAGATTGAACAAGTACATGTATGCTTTTACCCCTTGAACTTAGATTGAAATGTTTTCTTCGGACAACGACTCTAGCAATAGAGGTCGTAGCGGTCCGTATATACTATTGACCGGGGAGCGGTATATTATTATATCGTATCTATATTGCGAAAACCCGAAGGGTCATTCGGGTGGTATCGTATATTCAAATAACTATTATTATATCTTCGTAAATACTCGAAACTCTATCTTGGATTGAAAGTTTATTTTATTAAATAATTATTTTATTAATTATTGCTATTAAATCTTAAAATATCATTTAATAATTATTGTTCACTATTTTAAAAAAACAAAGTTAATCCAAGATACCTTTTAATACTTTCAAACTCGAACTTTTTCGAACTCAAAACATTTTCGAAAACCCCCGGTCAGGTTCTGCTTCTTGTATGATTTCAAGAATTATCGGTCGACTGATGTCGAACCACAACTACTCTGTTTTCAATCAAAATCTGGTTTTTAAAAGAAAAAGAAAAGGGGACTCTGGCAGGTGTGGGAACCGTTGACGAACGATTCCCGGGATGTGTAAGCGGCCGTGAGCCAGGCGGTCCATCACTTATTATTCCGGCCCAGGTGTTGCCGAAGGATGATTACGGATGTAGTTTTCATCGAGGGTGATTACGGATGTAGTTTTCACTCGGGGATAGTTACGGATGTAGTTTCTATCCTTCTACCGGTAGAGAAGACCCGCGGATTATTGGACTTGGATGTGGCGACTGATCATCGTCAATCCTTGTCAGGTTTTTATGTTTTCTTCCAGTCCCATCCTCCACTTTGGAAAAATGCTTTGACACTGCATCTTAGGCCTATGTGCCAGTTGCCGATAGTGTCCTATTTTGATGAGAAAGATGTTGACTTTATGCAGTAGCTAGAACTGCAAGGTTATTTTGAAAACAAGGGCACGTACTGGCGCACCTTTGAAATTTACCAATAATGACAAGTGATTCTATAACTGATTGATACAACGAGTTTAATGACTATTATACATATGAAATGTTATATTGCTTATCTTATACATATATTCTTGCTGAGCTATAGTTGCTCACTCTTGCTTGTTTTCAAATTTTACAAACACAACAGCTAAGAGAAATGGCAAGAACCAGTCAGACTGTTCGAAAGCAGGTGACTAGACCCCAGGCTGCAGTCGAGATTCCACCGGTAGGCCCCGTTAGCCGGATTGGTCGGCAACTTTTGTTAGTACGTTTTATTTATAAGTATGACCTGTGCAAGGCAGTGTACCGCAACAAACTTTCAAGCCGCCAACTTCGCTTCATATCGAAGTGTTGCTGGTAGCATAAATGCTATTTAATTCGGTCTGTAATAACTCTAAAACTTTTACTTTTGCTTAATCAAATGTATGACGTTTCTGAGACTCTAACCTGTGTGTGTGTGTGTGTGTGCGGTGTGAGTTTATTGTGGGGTCGATGGCTGTTTATTTATATTATGTGCAAGAACAAGTATGTTAATAATGGAAAATGGACCGTGAGCGCCTAGATCTCCGACCCCGGATCTGGGGGCGTCACAGATATACATCACACACAGATCTTTAAAGCATCAAGATACTAAAGCTCCATAAATAAATCCGTTAGAATCCCATGACAACGATTAGTTCATAATCGAACCTCTCGTCATCATGGGATCTGATGAAACCATGATAAAAACAAAGTATGAAAAGATACAAATAAACTTAAGTAATTGATATGTAATGGTTCTTTTAAATTACAATGGTACGATGTGTTTATATAGGCTCTAGAAGTATTGTTCACCAAGCAATTGCCTTTTTAGAGTTGGAATAGAAGATTGGCAATTTCCGTTCTTGAATGAGAATAGAATTGCAAATTCCCTGTGTAGATCTGATTCTGGAATGTTCTAGCCACCCAAAGCAATTACCATACTTATTAGAAGTAGGAATTATAGCAATTTCCTTGTCAAAGTTAAATTTCTGCAGTTCGGCACATAATACGTTTCCTAAACTGATCCGGTTTTTAAGGAAAATTCGTAGCTGACTTTTCTTCAATATTTCTGGGCCATTCCAGTTGTAATTGGACCTCTGGACCAGTTGTAATTGGACCTCTGGACCATTTATAATGATATAAAATCTCGTTAGCTTCGCGTGGACTGCTTACGGGTCTCAAACGGAGTTGTAGAACTCAAGATATGACCAAATTAGTAAAAACTGTAATTTTTAAGCACCGCGCGCGTGCAACCTGCGCCCATCAGTCTGTTTGTCGCGCATCCTGCACCCACCACGCGCAACATGCTCATGCAGCACCTGTCCCATATTGTAGAAAATCTCTCAAGCTTCGCGTGGGTAGTAAGATCGCTGAAAACGGACTTCTAGAACTCCAGATATGTCCAAAACAGTGTAGACTGCGCAACCCTTCTCAAAAATCCGAATTTTAATCAATTAATTCTCGTAAATCAAAATTCTCGTAAATCTGCAAAACTAAGCAAAACACATCAAAACTACCACAAACTTGAGTGCAAGACAATCAATTTAAGCCGATATGGAACGATCCAAGTGGATATAAATCCACTTATCAAAGACACCTGTACTTGCTTTACCCGATTTTAACAAAGTATTCGAAGTAGAGACTGATGCTAGTGGTCTTGGTATAGGTGCTGTTCTTTTGAAAGAAAGAAAGCCTATTGCATTCTTTAGTGAGAAGTTAAATGGTGTTAAACTTAATTACTCGACATATGATAAGGAGTTCTATGCGATTGTACGTGCTGTGGCTCATTGGGCACATTATTTGCGTCCTTCACCATTTGTTTTACATTCCGATCATGAGAGTTTGAAGCATATTCATGGACAACAGAAGTTAAGTGTAAGACATGCAAAATGGGTTGAATTTCTGCAATCCTTTACATTTTCTTCCAAGTATAAGGATGGGAAAAGTAATGTTGTTGCAGATGCCTTATCTCGGAGACATTATATGCTTACAATTTTGGATGCAAGAATTTTGGGATTTGAACGTTTGAAGGAGTTGTATGTGACTGACCCTGATTTCTCTTCTATTTTTGCGACGCCGACTGATTCGTATGTGCTACAAGATGGTTTTCTTTTTAGAGGAAACAAATTGTGTGTACCGAAGTGTGGAGTTAGAGAATTATTAATTCGAGAGGTACATGGTGGTGTTATTGCTGGTCATTTTGGAATACACAAAACATGCGACTTACTTTCTGAGCACTTCTACTGGCCTAAGATGTTAAGAGATGTTCAAGCTGTTTTGGAGAGATGTGCCACATGCCAAAAGGCAAAAAGTCACTTTCATAAGGGTTTGTACACTCCCCTTCCCGTTCCTATTGCACCATGGGATAGTGTGAGTATGGATTTCATTGTTGGATTACCCCGTACTGCTAGGGGTAAGGATTCTATTATGGTTGTAGTGGACAGATTTTCAAAAATGGCTCACTTTGTTTCTTGCCATAAAACGGATGATGCTAGTCGTATTGCAGATTTGTACTTCAAGGAGATTGTGAGATTGCATGGAATTCCTAAAAGTATAGTGTCAGATAGGGATACTAAATTTTTGAGCTATTTTTGGAAGACCTTATGGAAATTTGTAGGAACAAAGTTACTATTTAGTACTTCACATCATCCACAGACAGATGGTCAAACCGAGGTTACTAATAGAACTTTGGGAACATTGTTGAGAGGGCTGGTGAGTAAAACTACAAAGGACTGGGACATCAAATTGGCACATGCTGAATTCGCATATAACAGGACATCCTCATCTACAACAGGATTGTCACCATTTGAGGTAATATATGGCATAAATCCATACATTCCTGTTGATTTAATTCCTATTGCAAAAAAAGATATCCTGAATTTTGATGCTAAGAAACGTCAAGAAGCCTTCTTTAGAACTTGTGATCAAGTTAAAATGCAAATTGAAAAGATGAACACTAGATGCAAGGAACGTGCCAATAAGAAGAGACAACAAGTTGTGTTCAATCCTGGCGATTTAGTTTGGCTTAATCTAAGAAAGGAGAGGTTTCCTGACATGAGGAAAAATAAGTTAATGCCTAGAGCTGATGGACCTTTCAAGGTAATAGAGAGATACGGAGATAGTGCTTACAAAATTGAGCTCCCTGATTTGTATAGAGGGGTAAGTTCTAAATTCAATGTTGATGATTTAGCTTCGTACATCGACGATGCAAATTTGAGGACAAATTCTTTTCAAGAAGGGGAGAATGATGAGTCTCTTAAAAGAACAAGGTCTGGGAGTGTTTACGTGACCACGGTAGTTGATCTTGTGTCATCGTATGAGCCTGTGGAGATCATGATTGATGCTTTGGGATTTAAGGTTTATTCTGGTGGGAAGTCATATTCTATTTCCTGTGTCGTGTGGGACGATACAAAATAGAATTGTTACTTATTATATAATTATATATTATATATATTTGGCTTGCAAGTTTTTACCTTTCACTTGAAAGGGTTTTTCTTGCTTTAAGCAATTAGGATTTTATTTTTTTAAGTTGGATCAGGCTTTTGATGGGTTTCCTAGTTGGGTTCAGGTATTGGCTAAATTCCTAGCTGATATTGAATTTATTTTAGATTCCTATCTGAATAAGGGTTGAATAAGGTTATTTATGTAGCCTATAAATACTATTGTCTTGTAATATTTTGGGACACGATATTGATAATAAGATTTTGGCTATTCGATAGCTTTGAGAATTGAATTCAGGAGTGAATTCAGAGTTTGAGTTTTGTTTCTCCATTCGGAGATTCAGAGTTAGAGTTTTGTTTCTCCATCTTTGGAGATTCAGAGTTTACTTTATATCTATCATTATTACATATTATCATAAACACATCACGTTCCGTATCAAACATCATTTTTATCTTCCAAAGGTTGAAATTCTATTTGTGAAACTTAGGGACCTTCACCGTTCCTGTTGTCTTTGGTGTATTCGAACTCATGATCATTTTCTGTTTTGATCAACAGCCTGCTCTGATACCACTTGTTGTGTATTGAATACAATAAAAGAATACAGAGGGGGGTGAATGGATTCTTGAACTTTTTCTTGTTCTTGAATCTTTGTAGCACAATATGTGTTTGTGTGTGTGGATTTACTGGTGCGGATTATGAACAACACAAGACACGATATCACTTTAATCTAATATTTTATTAGATAAAGATTTGCTACAATCTGTGAATACAAATGGTAGTATTCTCAGCTTCGTTTTTCTCAGAGAGATGTCTCTTACAATGTATGTGAAAAACTGTTAAAAACTTAATCTCTAAAGAAGTGAGGTTGTATTCTTATAGAACATGAATACAACCTACTTACTACAAATAAGGTAGCTAAACAAGTTTACTTTCCAGTGTGTCTATCCTTTTTGAGTAAGCAACCAAACGGCTACAGATTTGACTTTGTAAAGTTATGTTCAGATCCACTTCTTTAGCTCTTTGTCTCTTCTACATCCCTCCAAGCTTCTTTGTAGGCTTTCCAAAGCATGTTACAAATTGTGGTCCATAAAGTGCTTTGGCTTGTTGCAGGTTTCTGACTTGTACAATTTCTCCAGTAGTTTGTCTCCGAGAATGTATTCGAGAAGTGGCTAAGTGATTGATTCGAGAACTAGGATTAGATAACTCTGAGTTCTCAAATACTGTATGATTGACATATCGAATCACTTCTCGAATAGCTCTTTTCTCCAGGAATCCTTGAGTTGTCGAATGGAACACTTGAGTTGTCGAATCCCTGAGATGTCGAATAGCTTTCTGAGTCCTTGAGATATCGAATGGAACTTTGACTTGTTGACTCTTTGAGAACTCGAATACCACTTTGACTTGTTGACTTCTTGAGTTCTCGAATAGAGTGTTAAACATATCGAATCTCTGAGATATCGAATAGTGTCTTTACAAATATCGAATCCTTGACTTGTCGAATGCTAGACTTCTCGAATATAATAAACATACTTCTCGAATTGGTACTTAGGAAAATTCTTCATTTCTTCAAATCCCAACTGTGATTATTTGACAGTCTTTATCTTCTTGCTTGAGGCATGAACCTTGGAACTTGTTTCAAGCATTATTCTTGACTTTATAAGTACAGTTACACAACTAGGATTTGATGCCTATTACAAGTACAAAAACAACCAAAAACTCTACAGCTCGAAGTTCCCTCAATTAAGAGGTCATGTAGGTAATGCATAGCATTACACATACTTAGGCTTGTTATATTATGAGCACAGGCATGTCTCTGTGACTAACAATAACCCAAACACTATCAGATTATACGAGTTGTATGTCATTACTTGTGTGATTATTAATTGTTTGATTTTCAATTATTACAGATTTAGATGAGGCTGTGGAGGTTGGTGAAAAAGATGGTAGTTAACAAGTAGATGGAGATGGAACAGTCTATTAAAGAATGCAGATTCATGGTTGTGTACTTGTGTGATGGACTCATGGAGTCATGCTAAAGACTCCGTACTTTTATATTTGGTTGTAATTTGGTTTTTTATTTATGTTATGTAGTCAGTAGTCAAGAAGTCAAGCTAGTTGGTATTTAGCATAGTTGGATTTGTAACATGAAGGAATTTACGGACGAGCGGAAGCGTGATATAACATTTATTCTGTAAAAACCATGTATCGCACATATAGAAAAACATGTAAAAACAAAAGAGCGGAGGAATCAAAACCTTACCTTGAAAATTCGAAGATGGGTTGGATGGTTGTAAGCAGTTGCTTCTCAGAGTGTGAAGCACTCTACTGGTATCCACCAAGGATGATCCTCTTCGATGAAGCTTTTTATAAAACCAAGCTTTTATAAAAATGGAGTTTTGGGAGAAAGAGAGAGATGAAGAAGATGGAGGCTACCTGTAGCTACTAGGGTTTTCACAAAACCACAATCCACATAATTTCTTCTCATTTCTTTCTATTTATAGGGCTCACATAGGTTTTAACATAATTAATATATCAATATATATTATTATATTAAACCCTATATTTTATCTTATAAAATGTGATTATTATTTTTTATAAACTCTTTAGAAAACAATTTGCTCTCCCAAAATACCTTCATCAATAAATCATTCTTTTTATGGTGTGACCCTGTATTTTCAATATTAAGCCGGTAGTAGAAATAAATAATAATAAACTTTTATTTATTATTTATATGAATTCTAAAATCCATTAAATATAATTAACTGATTAATTATATTTATTTTACATCGTAAGTGATGTTTCTCAACATATCGCGACTATCTGGATAATATGAATTCACTGCTTAGAATACAAAGAACCAGTCAGTGACTAGTTACCGTACAATCAATTCTTTCTACCCTTACAACATCCCGATTAAATACAAGGAATGGATCTCGTGTCAGGCCTATCTTATTTAATCATGTGATTTCTTATTCATAATGCAAAGTTCCTATTAATGCAAATTAGAAACTTCTTTCTAATTTCATTCACTCTGGCCAGAGATCTGGCCAGAGATTCCAGAACTCGCATACTAAGAATAACATAGGATACTCACTTCCTTATTGGAAGGGGTATATCCTTTATTGACCATTAACTATCTCCATATACAAATCCCTATGCCCAGAATAGACCTAATGGAGACTAAGGACTAAACCAAAGCACAGTTCATTATATACAAGATTATTCTATCGATCTCAAGTATAAGGACACTTGTACAACTATTACTCAGTGAACAACTATCGACACGTGAGTAAACTCCATTAGTTGTTCAACTTATCGAGTCATGTTCAGTGAACTTATTCCTTAATAAGCACCTACATACTAGGTATAGTGTCACCACACAAATGCCTATGAGAAAAGACATCCTCCTGAAAGGAGCAAGCATAGTATGTACCAATCTTTGCAGATTCACTAACTTCCGATTAGTTATCCTATGATCAGGAACTGTTTAAGTCTAGAGTTATTATCTTCTAGATCTCACTATTATAATCTCACTATAATTCTAGAAGCTTTACTCTAAACCATGGAACATCTTTTTTAAAACACTTTAAATAGATAAGGCCCGTAATAAAAACAAACAAGTCTTTCACTAATATTAATGAAATTAAATAAGAGTACAAGAAAGTTCTTCCTAAATCATCATACATGATTGGATTTTAGCAGTCTCATTTTCTTGTGTGTTTTTCTATCTTTTGTTAACATTGGTACCGTAAGTCTCATCGATTTTTGGTAATTATTTGCAAGTGAATATAATTTTTATTTTAACGGTTTAAAACCGAAACCGCCCAAACAGAACCATTATAATTTAGGTGGTTACGGTTATGTACTAACGGTTATGGTTATGGTTGGCCGGATTGAAAAATCGAAATATATGATTTGGGTGGTTTTGTTGTCCAAACCCGACTGTTTCACCCAATACTCACCCCTATATATACCAGTGTTTACGATTATTGAAGTAACTTAGTTATGATTCTCTAGTTCATATCCTGCAAAATTAAAACAAATTCATGCAAGCAACAAATATATTATAATTACACATACACTTATATAAACACAAACATAAAACATTCATTGAAATCCAAGATTAGGTAAAAATCGAATACACACCCAATTAATCATATTTGTTGTTGAATCCGTATCTTATAAATTGTCTCCATCACAAAATAATTGTAGAATCATTCTCGTTTCATATCATGTAAATTCAATCAAACAAAGATTTGTAAACAATAAATATGTTATACACACAAATATATGAACATATATAAAAAGTCAAGGAGATTGAGAGAAGGAAAAAGACGAAGAAGATAAAAAAAGATTTTAGAGATTAATGATTTTGTGCGTGTATTGGCATTCTTGAGAGAGATCCGGGAGAAGTTGTTTATAACATTCAAATTAATTTGAGTGCTGATAATATAAATATTGTTTATTGATTGATGCATATTTTGTGTGTTATTTTGAATTGTAGATAAAAATTAGGATAATAATGATTGTATGTCCATATTGTACCTAACAAAGATTGTATAGATTGATAGCAAATCAAATAATGGGTGGATTAATGCGTGAGTTCATGGTTAAATGGGTGAAAGATATGAGCTGGGATCCTCTGTCCCCTTCCTCCGTGTCTCCTTTGTGTCCCCTGTTGTTTTTAATAAAAAAAATGCTCTTGTGGAGCCCATTTTTATTATTTATTAAAATGGGCCCCTGAAGGGGACAGAGGATCCGGACCCGAAAGATATAGGCAATAAATTTAAATTCAAAATCTGCTTAAATTAAGGAAACAATTATAACTAACCAAGTTGCAGGATCATTTTTTAAGGGATATTCTCATCTTCTATTAAAATTACATTCAGAGTATTATTAAAATAAGATAAAACCTAGAATTGAAACTAAATTCGAAAGCTTTCCTTAAACTTCATAATGTCGAAACAGCACAGCACTCATTCACTAATCATTTATGCAGTTGATTTTTAATCTGTTTGCGGGCATATCATGGATATGAATTGTAAAGATAGAATCTTAAATAAACAACCCAGACATCAGGTTTCTGAGCTTACCTTATTGTTGGAAAAAACTTATTGCATGTGTCTTTAACTAGAAGAAGCAATTTTTTTATGTTCTATATGTATGCAAGTTAATTGGGGAACTAAAAATGAGAAAGTGAATGGAAATTGATAATATATATTTAATAAAAATTTATTTGGATTACTGTATAGCCATGTTTTTGTAGCTTGGTCTTTTTATTAAATAGATTTAATGTTATATTTCAATCTAGGATGAAAATTTGGAATCTTGAATTTTAAGGTAAAAAATTTATAAGTTGTACTAATTAACCATAAAAAAGAAGAGGACTTCTCCTAATTTATTGACAAATTTTTTTATTGCAAATCTTGGAATGGCAAGTACCCATCATGTTATTCATATTCAAGCTTAATTGATTTGCTCAAGTACTAACTTGTCTTTTGGCTTACTAGAAAGTTGAGCGGACACAATTTTTATATGCAGCGCGTTGGCCTAGATTTGCAACAGAAATTCGTTCGTAATTATAAACAAGCCGATTAAAACTCAGAAAGAAATAGAATTATAATTTTAAAATACAGAGAATAAGATTATCTCCTTTCCCATATTTTAGAATATTTTTAGAGCAAGTAATTTATTTGATAAAGAGTTTACAACAAAATGTATTTAAACTTATAAAATCATTTAAAAATCTTTAAAGCTAAAAAATAATTAAGGCATTATTTTTAAAAAGTCTATAAATATAGATGATAAAATGGAAAATTTAATAAGTTTTACTCATTCCAATTATTTTATAAAATTATCTTTAGCAGCTGCATGCTCTCAATACAAACCTCTCTCTGTTTGTTGCGTATACTCACGATATTCACAAATCACAAACCTATTACAATGACATAGACAAAGTATTTATAATGCTACCTATCAACTAATAACAGAAATTAATAATCAATACATGGTAATTCTCTGCCTTCCAGTTGATAGTTTCCTCCAATAGTTTGATTCTTTTATTCATGCACACTTCTTGCTGTTTTCAAAACAACCGATCATATTTTATAGCACTTTCCAGTTTCCGCAGCATCCAGAATGACATCAAGATTACATCATTATCAGGATCTTAACATTCCATCAGGATTTAATCATAGCATCAGGATTTGACCACTTATCGTATCAGGATCTGATCATAGTTCCTGAAATATAGTCCGTGACGCATAGTTCCTGATTGAACACTATTCACAGTACTACAGTTTCTGAATAACTTGTTCATCCTATACTAAGTGCTAAACCCTTTATAAGATCAAGGTATTACAAGTATATAGTTATTCTATTCTAAACATCACAACTCATGAATTATTCCGGTGATGAGCATTTAATCATATTTGCCAAAAGAGATATAGAGGAATGGGAGGAGCTCACATATAACTACAGGTTTTTCTCTCTTTACTATGCCTTGTATCTTTCTTCTATGTTATCTACTTCAGTGCCTAAATTTATTAACATTATTATGCAGATTCTTATTAGTTGATGAACAACTTGCTTATTATTGTGGCGCCCCGAGATGCCGGGGTGTTGTAAATGATATGAAGGCAGTGGAATAAATTGCTAAATGCTAAGCTATACATTCCGTGTGATTTGACAGTAGGGAAGGAGAGAAAGTGTAAATAGACTTCCTGATAAGTAAGATCCATTCTCATTATTTTTTTGTTCAATACACAAGTTTTTGTCCATTGCTCTAGAGAAGATTCTTCTCTATATTTTTACTTCAATCTCAATTATCCTCCTCCTAATCAATTTTTTTGAAGTAGACTAACCACAGAAATTGTACACGCCTATTGTTTCTAGTTGACTTTTATGTACTTTAGATTGCCGATTAAGGGGTGTTATAGGGAAAATTTGGAATAACAAGGTTTTGAATGTTTGCTGGAATCACGGAGCAAAACACGGATATTTGCTAAGAACACGAAGAACACGGAGAAGATTTGTAACTGTTTGTGGCTGATCTTGCTTGTTAATTTGTAGAATACAAGAGAAAATACGTTAGTACTCTCTCAGGGTAAACTGTTTCTCAATCCTAACAAGAGGCCTACGTACCTTATTTATAGGGAATCAAGCCACACATAGTTCTTGGAGAAGAAGTTACCTAGACGGGCTAGGGTTTTTGGAGATCCATCCTGGCCCAAGTCCACTAAACTCTTATAGTCTGATGCAAATAGTCCGTTAACTCTGCCCATGGCTCATGGCTTAATGAAGACTACCAATGACTACCATGATGCTAGAATGGCGAGGCCTCAACTACGAGGCTACCGGAGAACTGATTTGGGCCTCTCATGCGACCCCAAAGAGGCTTAGTCATGCGGTCCCAAATATGAAGATGCCTTCACTCATGCGACCTCTTAGGGCTTAGTCATGAGCCTTCTTATGACGATACAAATATAATGAAATTATCCAATGATGATGTTGCTTTAAAATGGAGATGCGACCTCGAGGCCCAGTTCATGGAGATGTGACCTCGAGGCCAGGTTCATGGAGATGCGACCTCGAGGCCGGGTTCACATACAAGTCAACATTTGGTTCTAGATGTGGAGAGATATGTGAAATGCGATCCCTTACTAGGGATCATATGCGATGCGACCCTAGGATAGGGATCGCAATCACCAAGTGTCTAGCGAGAATATTATCTTGATATCATATTGGGCTAGTTCTAAGTGGTGGGTCTTGGACCACACATGCGACCCCTAGCGGTCTGGCCATGTGTCTTCTGCAGGTGACCCCTTGGGGCCTAGCATGAGATCCCTCGAGACCTAGCATGAGATCCCTCGAGGCTTGGCATGAGACTCCTAGAGACCTAGCATGAGACCCCAAGAATGAGATCCCTTTTCCTTTGTTATTGGCATGAGAGGATGTCTTAAGTAGTAGCAGGAGGTCATAGTGAGGCGACCCCTAGGATGGGATCATGTCTTCAAAAGATCCATCTTCAAGCAGTATGATAAGATAGAGACGAGGAGATCCCTAGATTAGGGGCCACATTTCTTGTTAATTCATCTTCAATATTTGAATCCATTAAAAGAAATTTGAGCCCATAAAGATAGATGGACCCCTAGTATAGTCATTAGGGCCGTTTGGGACCTATGCCGAGATTCAGGCATAACAAGAGGCAAATAGTGGAAGATAAGCATTTTTAAGCCTGTTGAATTCTCATATATTTTCAGTGAATTATAGTGGGACACTTTCTAACCTTAAGTTTGACTAGCTTATAACCCGTGCAACGCACGGTTCCTTTTTTAATATCTATAATTATATTAATTTTTTAAAATTTTATATGTTATTAATTTACATACTCCCTCCGTCCCATTTATTTCTTTACACTTTTTCAACACTGCTTGGCACACATTTTAAGGTGTATATAAAGTATAGTTCCATAACTTATTTTTAAAATTTTCTTTTTTGAATAAAAATTTAAACATTAAGTTTTTATTTAGAAGAAAAAAATTTAAAAATAAGTTATGATACTATACTTTATCGGAGCCTTAAAATGCATGTCGAGCCCTCTGTCCCAAACGTAAACAATTCGCTAGGACAAACGTAAACAATTCGCTAGGACAGAGGGAGTATCAAATTGTTGTTTAAAAATTGATATATATATATATATATATATATATATATATATAATATAAGATTTTACACGTTCGATTTAATTATTGTACTCAATCTTGAATTCTTAAAATTTGATTTGGACGATTACAACCAACGTGAAAATTCTACACAGAAACAAAAAAAAGAAAAGAAATTGACAATTTTTTACGTTGAAAATTCTATTTGATTTATGAATTCTACTTATAATTCATTTTTGATTATGAAAATACCCTTATGATTATTTGAAGATAGTTTCACTAACAAACAAATACAATTATATCTTATATATAATAAGTATAAGAGAGATCTTATCCATAATTTTGATCACTGTACTACCAAGATTATGTCATATTAAAAGAGAAAATAAATAGATGAAAACCGTTGGATCCAGCATAAAAAAATATTTTATATTTTAATATGTTATAAACTAAAAAGTGTATTCGTATTAAAATAAGAAAATGTATATGTCAATGATTTAAATCATATAATTAGTTTTTCTAAATTGAATAGCATTATCAATGTAGGACTTATACATTGAATAGGATTAATTTTAAAATTCGTAATTATATTTTTTCTTCAAATTCTTAGTGTTTCCATTTGAATAATAATTATTAAATCATCACTAAATTAAATATAATTTCATGAGGTTCGCGGGGATTGTAAAATCATCCAAATCTGATTTCTAGATCTCAAGATATAGTCCACATAGTAATTATGAATTTTTTTAATACTAATAAAAAAAATCAATTCTAATACAACCTTTTTTTTATTGTATCCTTAACCTTTTTTAATAATATCTTTTTGAAATTATAATTTTTTGTTAAAATTCACTTCTAATGCGATGTTTCTAATTATATCCAATTCAGATTATAATTTTCTTTTTAATGTGATCTAATCTTGATCGTCTATTTATAATCCAAAGGATCATATAATTTTGGTAGTATAGTGACCAGACCAAAAATAGAAATAATGACATTTTTATCATTTTTTTTAAACTTTTTGACGAGAATACCACTTTTGAATTTTTTGGCCAAAAATACCATTGTATTACGCATTTCAAAAATGGATAATAGTATTACGCATTTTTCAAATGGGTAATACATATAAAGTTTAAAAAAATTGAAAAAAAAAATAAAAAATTGTGTCACGCATTTGGGAAATGCGTAACACATTCAGAAATGGTGTTACGCATTTCACAAATGCGTGACACAATTTTTTATTTTTTATTTTTTTTCATTTTTTTTGAAAAATTATTACATGATACCCATTTCTCAAATGCGTAATAGTATTACCCATTTTGGAAATGCGTAATAGACTGGTATTTTTGGTCAAAAAAATTTAAAAATGGTATTTGTGTAATAAAATTTAAAAAAAATGATATTTTTGGCCGTTACCCCAAACCAAAAATTTGGATAAGATCTCTTTTATGCTTATTATATATAAGGATATTATTAGTTCAGCACTGCATGTTGTCTGAAAGATGTTTTGGTAAGTTCATAGATGCATTATAATTTTGAGCGAAGCAGGCTTAGGCGTATTGATATTATCTCAACTTCTCTGTGTTAATTCTAGGCTTATGGGTTTAGACTTTAGGTGTATATTTATACCCACCTGGATTTTCTGTTGATGACTGCTAAGTATTCATTTCTAAAGATTCGACAAGTGACGATAGCTCTCTCCTCTATATTATCTTTTGAAAAGAGTTATATAACAATAACATTATTTGTTATCGATGAGTTTGCTGTAGCGAAGAACTCGCAGTTTGAGACAATTGTACAGTAAAAAGAGTTTAGTGTTGGGCTAGTGATTACCTAATTATATCCCAAAACATTCCACCCCCTTCTGAAAGACTTAATTCATTCATTCCTGAACAGCATAATGAAATATCCTAGGACAAGCTAGACAAACCAATGTGCAGAAGAACCAAGATGCATACGACTTGTGATGGAGTCTGCTACATGGTTACTTGTCTGATCGCATCTCTTTCGATAACATCCTAAAGTGTCAAGGATACATACAATTCTAACGCTTCCTGCACTTGCAGAAAATTATGCATATGCCTGCATCACCATGAATGTTAAAAAAAAAAAACCAAAAGGCTCCGTGTATCCATGCCGTATTAAATCCACACCCGTACAAAAACATTTCAAGCAGAAATAAAACACAAAATTCTTCTAAAGATATGGGAAAAAGTCTACTGACTGTCAAATGACCAGGATTGGCAATCTACACCTACAACTGTATATAAAATCAGCAAAATATCACAAGGCTACATATGCGATAAAATATAAAATATGCGCCACACTTTCATAAAATGCAGCTTAAAACCTGAAATATGCGATACACTTTCATAGAAATACATTGTGCAGGCATGTGAATATTTTTTACAAAAGGACACAATTTAGCCTCTAAGACACAATACTCTGGTCCCAACAGATAAAAGCATCACTGCAGCCCACATATCTAAGACTATAAATTAGAACTTTGACTTCCTTCAAGAGGGGTTCTCAGTTTCCACATCGCAAATACCTCAAAGCTGGAGCAATGCTTAAAGTCAACACTCTAGTCAACAAATGAAATATAACAAGTCAAATGATTATTTGAGAACATAAATATACAGATCCATATATCCAAACATATTGAGAGAAATATATGTAAGTCACAGCCAAAAGAATCGAAAAGGATATCAATAGGCATGCACATATCGTCAATAAGGACAAGTTTAAAAACCAAGATAACAAAGTATCTAACAAAGGGGTCTAAGAATAAGATTCGACTCGTGCACTAATTTGCAGTCATCAATAGGGTAGTATTACAAGGGACGGAGAATATTAAAGCTTATTATTTAACATATGTTAATCATGTATGTATAAACATATATGACCATATCAATTTTTAAAGAATGTATATCAACATAAATATGAAATATGTGGAATTAGACCTTTACGAAATCACATGTGGAGAAGAAATTCCAATACACAAGTTAATGAATTTGCCCCAAAAAAAAAACAATTAGCAACTTTAAACAGATAATTTTACTAAAGTCTAAAGTTCAATCAATTAATATATTTTTCATGTATAAAAACAAAGTTTTCAAAGAAAAAGTATCAGAACGATTATTTTCACAAGCACACACAAAAAATGTTTATAAAAACAAATGAAAAATGCACAAAAAGAGAGATCTAGATCCTGGAAATTAGAACTAATACCAAAAAAAATATAAGATAGAAAGCCATGTAGAGCATGCACCTCTATACTGAAATGAATGGATAAGAATTCCAGGATTATGCATACCCGAATACAAAGAAACATTGTCATCCGTTCCAGTATCATCTTCAGCGCCTGATTCCAACCCTGTCGGCTCTGAAATGACATTGGTGTTCATTCCATCTTCATCTTCAGCATTAATTTCAAGTGGGGACTCTGTTTGAGACCCAAACAGAGGGTCCGAGCACCAGCCAGGCCCATCTCCAAGCCAACTGCAAATGAACAAAAAATATTGATGAACTGAATTGAGCAGAATTAGCAGTAACCAGCCATATACATGCATATACATGTAAATATATTTTGTAATTTGAAAAATACTAGAATGAAATACAAGATGGAACAAACAAATACAATTATGGTAACATAATCACGATTAATACTGTTACCTAGAAGAGAACTTCCTATCGTTGACTCGAAGATTCTGGGCATGCACTACTTTACGAATATGAGAATCATTTCCTTGTATCAAAACCTAATTCAAACGCCACAAAAGTATCAAACTTCGCATGTTGACTGCAAAAGAAATTCAAACTAAGGAACCAAGAGCGCAACGAAATTTAAAACTACGGAAAATAAGAGTAAAATGTTGCAAAGCTGACCAAGACTTGAGGAGGAGTTTTGACGGGAGAATAGGCACTCAATTCGTCAGATATGCAACTTAGTTCTTGGGCATACTACAAAAATCACAGAAGAGCAAATCCACCAAAAGTGCTGGTGACCAAAACTGAATTAAAAATCAAATGTGTAAAACAATTCACACATAATACCTGAGAAGCAGACTTTATAGCAATTCTCTTCAGATTCTTCTGCAAAGTAATGACTGTGTCTCCGGGAAGGACTCCAAATTTATCAGCAGGCGACCCTTCATATACCTGGGCATAAACAAGATCGTTCAGTCTAGCAATAGCATCACATTAATTGTGCCAAAAATTGACCGAGAGATAGGATCGAATTTGCACCAAAAGTCAGACAGAATTAAAAACTTGTGATTCAATTTATGAAACAACTGTAGGAAGGGAAATGGACCTTTAAAGCAACATCCTAAATTTTTTGGATGGGGAAGTTTAAAGTACTAAAGATGATACCTTTTGAAACTACATTAACATGAAGATATTCAGCTGAAAATAGTACTGTTTGCACTTATATAGCCAACTCAAACAAAAAATGGACTCGGATTGACTGGAACTTGTTGGTAAAGGTTCGCATATTTCTTGTACGTTTTTAAGGCTAAACACATAGCAAAATAAAGATAAATCTCATCTAGAATCTTGAAAGTCACACTTAAATCTAGAACCTGCGAGATATCTGTAAACGAGTGATTACCATTACCTCTTTTACAACAGCAGTAGTATCACCAGAGACTTTAGCTATTTTTTCCAATTCATCATGAGGGAGCTGAGCAATGTCAATCACAGTCAACCCAAACCAAGGTCGTATGACACTGCTGCCGCTGGAGCCAGTCCACAAGCACATTATAAGGTACAATCATTTGATACATTAAAAATATCCCAGAATATGAAATATTCATTTAATTTAACTACTAGATGTACTTTTTTTTTTTTGTCAAACTACTAGATGTACATTGAATACATTAAAACAAGGCCACAATGCTACATTTTCATTTAACATTACCATAGCTGTTTAACAGAGTAAAATGCTAAAGGCTCTTCTGGAATGGCTTCGGTAATGAGCCTGTTAGAACTTAGCTTTTTAGGACAAAAAAGTTCTTCTGAAAGGTGTTATCCAACAATCAGAAGTAATTCATAGATTCAAACTGTAATGCCCAAAAAAAAATTTCGCTCAAATTACTCTACAATCCAAAGGACATCCAAATAATTCGAGTTTCAAGGTAGATTATCATTATCAATCCTCACATCACTGTTTATAATAAATATGTAACTGAATCAAGAGGAACTTTAATTCCTTATGCTGTATTCCAAAACTTAAATGGAAGGCATAAAAAGGAAATATTGCTGATTGTGCTGCGGAAGCAATTTATAACAATCTAATGGCTTCAAAAACATTTCTATATTTAGAAAAAAAAAATTAAGATAGGAAACTCTACATAGTGTTAAAGCTAGAAAGAAATTTGACATTGTTTACAAAACAGCGAGTCCAATGCTTAAAATTTAAAATTGGGTATTTATACAATATGTCCCAAATTAGTAGTGTCTTTATCAATATGTCCTATTTTAAATCAATATTATAAATATGTTCCATAGTTAATATTTAACTCGTATATAAGTTATATACATATAATTATATATATATTTATACTTATTAAGACTATAACGCCCCTATCTTCCCCTTCCCCCTCCTGGCCCCGAGGGGCAGCACAACCAAGCATAGTTAAAGAGTGAAGTGTAGTATTTTAAAGCTCAATTGATGTAGAATACGATTTTCATATCATTTTCCAAGCTCTTGTCTGTTGCTGTTGGTAGCCTTTATTTCCTGCAAGGTGGTATCGTTTATTTCCTTCTGTAATCAACTAGGATTCCGTAATAGTGGGTAGTACTTTTGTGTCTTTGATAGTGGGTTTTACTTTTGTGTCGTGGCGCCAAGAAGTGTACTGCACATTGCTGCAGTTGTGCAAGTGTATTTTCAAAGCAGGCCTCACAACCTGCTCTTTATTATATATAAATCTATCGTTTACCAAAAAAAAGTTAAGCTTAAACTAGTGCTTGATGAAAAGAAGTGTATATCTTGTGCTAATAATTTACTCGGAAGGTTACTAACATTCTTCTTTGCTGTCAACTGCTTCCTCCTCTCCAGAACACTGTTTCAGGACATCCAAATTAATGACAAAAATTAAAAATAAATAAGTAGAGGACAAAATTGTCTTTTAATAATGTGTAGTTAGTGAGTTAATCATGGTTATAATTAAAAATGGGATATATTAATAAAAAAGGACATATTTATAATTACAATTAAGAATGGGACATATTCATAAATGGCTTATTTAAATGGGACATATTAGAAAAAAACCCTTTAAAATTTTGGCATTGAAGGGGATTTTGCTGTGAAAGTTAAAAAGCCAAGGCAAGACCAGGAAATCAGTACATAGGTGAGGAAGAATATATATACATATAATTGATAGTAGCCTGAATCAATATCTATTTCGTGAACGGGCAAGTACAACTTACCACATCCAAATATTCTTCTATTATACTCTAGTTAATTATTAAGAAAAACAATGATCTTCCGAAGTCATAGGAAAACATTGCGCAAGGAAGTACCCAAACTTTGTTCAATACTAAAAAGGTCTGAAAACCAAAACTTTCTCAATGGTTCAATGTGATACAAACTTTCTAACAACCTTAAGAGTTAGGATGATATTGTAGTAGTAGTCCAGTAAATAATATGGACCTAATCATAAACAAAATAACTAGAAAGAAAAGAAAATTTAATATTTAAGAAATACACAGCTCGTATTTCATCAATCAAACAGAACCCCTCCTCTCATTCTTGTTCTCCTCCCATAAAAAATTGCATTTCTCCTTTCCTCTTAGAAAGAGGCTTTCAACCTCAATAACTAATATCCAAGGATTAAAAGCTATTGAATCATGAAAATATTTTAAATACATGTCCCGTTAGTCATGTCTGACACGGAACAAATATTTCCTAAGCCATAAGGATCCCGATAACAGCTTTGTAGGCCTTAATATAGCCATAATTATCCTTTATAACGGCTGTAAAAACCTTGTGACTGTCAAATTCACCAATAAGTAAGACCCATAGACAAAACAGGCAATCTCGGCCGAACACTCAAAAAAGTTATAAAACGGCCATCACAATGCAGTTCAACCTCAATTAAACCCATGTCAATCCACTAGACATCTTATTCATACACTAAACCTTTTAGAATGCACACTCCAGTGTCTAACTAATCAATTACTTGTGCAGATGCTCTTATCTAATTTAATATTCACAAGCATCTCAATCTAATCTACTAGGGAAAAATCCACCCCTTATCACTGTCACTTGTAAATAATGAGACAAAATGCAACATAGTTAAACTATCCCAAGTATTCATGTAATATGAATCCCAAGTATTAACCCTGATTGTTAGTAGCATTAACCATTCATTGACTAAACAAAGTCATTACAAATCAATTGCTAATCTAAGAATTCAATATACCACAATCAGGCAAAATCTTTCCAAAAACCTGCCTTTATAGGAAGTAGGTGGTCTCTAAACTCAGACACTACCCAGAAGTCACAACTTCTCCATTAGTTCAGAGCATATTCTGGTCCACCTCTTTAAATTGGGCGAAATATATATCCGCATCTAGAGTACATCTCCATCATCTATGCACTCTGTACAGTTTACCCCTCTGATACACATAGCGATTGACAGCAAACCACATTACACAACCAAACAAAGATGCACAAGTACGAAAGACCCCTAACTAAAAACGAGAGTGTGACCAGAAAATCACATAAACCCCTGTTGGACTGTGCACTACTGTCTAATTAATCAATTACCTCCAAAGATGCTCTGGTCTAATTTAATTCTCACAAGCTTCTAAGTTCTCAGTTCTCACCATCACCTTAAAATAACAAGATTAAATTGTCCCAAGTGCTATTGTAATATTGTAATATCAATCTCAAGTATAAACCCTAATTAACAATATATGGACATGGGTTAATTGATTTAGTGTAACATGGAGAAAGCAATAATGCAAGACTGAGATGCAAAAATATTTTAATGCATCGTCTTTACTAATTGGTCATGTTGTGCCAGTTCTCACCCAAACTTCTAATCAGTAGCACTCAAATCAACTAAGACGGGAAACAGGCATTAAACTAAAGACTAAACAAAGACAATATAAGTTGGCCGCCAATCTAAGCTTTCTATATACCACAATCAGAGTTTCTAAAAACCAGCCTCAACTAGTTAGATGGTTTCTACACGCACACACTACCCAAAACTTACAACTTCTAAATCAGTTCAGTGAATATTTTCTGGTCCACCTCTACAAACTTGGCGAGATTAATATCTGCATAAGGTATTTCAGCCAAATCTGAAGAGCATCTTCATCATCTATGAATCTACCCCTCAATACACACAACCAAAGAAAACACAAGTAGCAACGGTGCCCTAACTAAATATGAAAGTGACCAACATTATTTTCATGAATTTTTTTTTGTCAAAATCAGAAAAACGGGCTTAATTAAACAAAAAATATCGTACCCACTAGAATTCCACTTGTCCAGGCATGAGCGGATTACTGACGTCGGAAGAGGATGAACAAATCTTGAGCCATCGAAAAAGTTGATGCCACACACATGACCCAACCTATTAATAAGCGGTCCTCCTTCACGATTCTAGTTTACGAAAAATTAGTGAGCCAATATATTCATATGAAAAAGAGAAATGCAACAAATATAAGAAACCAAAAGCCAACAAAAACTTGTAAGTGCATGCATGCATACCACCCCATGTAAACTAAGCACTATCTTCATATTAAAAAATATTTGGAGTCCTATGACTAAGTGGACAAATAATCTATCAGGAATACAGTATGTCAGGATCAACCTGTATTAGTAGTAGTAATTAGCGGAAGGGTAGTTCTATCTTTTCATTTCAAGGAGTTGGTTTCATTTGAAGGAGTTAAATACATTTCAGTCAAGGTCTATAAATACTTGTAAGCGTCTTGTATTTCTCATTATCAATTAATATATTAAATGGAATGTTTTCCAACAATCTCTCTCTCTTTAGGGTTTCTTTCTCTCTCAAAACTGTCTTCTTCTACAAGTTTCTATCTGATTCTGATCTTCTCTCTGCAATTTTGATCTCTATCTCTCTGAATCTATCTATCTCTCTTCTGCTAATTCTCTTTGTTTCTTTGCTATATCTAGTTGCTATCTCTCTTATATCTATAGAAAACTACAAAAACCGCAACAAAACTACCTCAGGAACCACTGATTCCTGACATAATCCTACCCATATGAATATAGTATACAATAACATGGAGATATCCACTAAAACAAAATTCAAATTTCAAAACTCACTTTAGAGGAATTATCATGCAGGATCAAATAAATTACAAAATTTCAAAGAAATGTGGCCGAGTAGTTTAAACTTCACTTCTAAAATTACAAAATGACAAGAGTACATATCAAAATAAAATATCAATGAAGACAAGCAGATCCAAGTAAAAACTTAAAACAAAGTGGGGACAAAAACTTCATGCTAGTTAAGGCATACAGACGGTAATGGCATTAGATTAACACGAAATAGTAAATACCTCACTACCGCTACAAGTTGAGCTAACAAGAAGCTCACATCCAAAGTAGGGGTAATCCTTGCGAATTAATCCGCTACTTTCTATCAGTTTGCAAGTGTAGAAATTTCTGCCCAAAGCAGCCACAAATCCTTCTGCAGTCCCTAGAGCTCCTTCATGAAGCTCTAAAGGTTCCAGTTTGGTATCTGACTTCACTTTAAGAGTCACTATGTTGTGATAAAAATCAACATAGTCCTCTTCAGCCAAAAGAATTTCTCCATTTGCGAGTCTAACAACAAACTGAAAATTTAAAACAAATACGATTGCAATTGGAGTCAAAAAATGAAAGTAAAAAGAACAGAAAAATCAAATGAATGCAAACTAATCCAATACTGAAAATTGGCGTATGCATAGAGTTGAGCAAAGTGATTAGGACCTTGAGAAAGACGAACATAAACCCAAGGGATATTGTTTTTCTTAGCTAGTGGAGGTATATTGTTTCTTTACATAATCTGCTTGAATCCTAAATTGGCATCACATGAGCATGACTTACAGAAAGGTACTAAAAGTATTTATTTGTTTAAAAAGAGAAATAGCTTTTGTGTTTGGCCAAAAAAATAAATAAGAAAAGGAATGTCAGATATCACTAGTTTACAAAAACTGATTTTGCTACATAAACATGAAAGGCAAAGCACATACATAATAATCATCGCGCTCGTGAGAAAACCTCATAATTATAGCAGAAGAAATAACTGTAGCTTGTCCATTTGATTCATCCCACTCAATGATGACGCCCGAACAATCAAGTATTCTTCGAACCCCTAGTATATATACCAAAAAGCTAGTCAACTAATATTGTACTATGAACTGCAAGCACTTAAATCATAAATCAAGAAAACGAGTTGATTACCAATAAAAACCGAAACAGAAACTATGTAAGGCGCCACTTTCATAAGTGCAGAACTAAGCTCCTCGTCCTTGTGGGACTTGGCTCTCCATTTGCTATGAAGATCTAATTAAGTTGTCAACACAAATTATTAAGAAAACATATAATAAAATCAGTTGCTAGAAATTATTGCAATTAGGGATGAGCAAATCGGACCAAAAGCCAAAACCACAAAAACCCGCATTATTACAAACCAATCCAAATAAAAACCGAGCCGAATAAAAACCGCACCAATAATTTGGTTTTAGTTTGGTTTTCAAAAATATTCAAACCGAATACAAAACGAACTGAACCGCAATAAAATTGAAATATATTTTTTTAGTTATTTACAATAATTATACAAATAATATAATTTAAACATTAAGATGCAAAATGTTATAACCCTTGCATGTTAGATATACACTCCTTGGCCCTTGCATGTTATAGTCTACAAAATGTATTTTTTTTAATAATTTGTTCTTTACTGTAATATAAGCAAAATGATTTCGTTTTAGTTATTTTTGCAACAGGATCATTCTAAGTAGTGCAGTGTCAAAACACTAAGCTAAATAGAGGCTGCAGTGTACTTTTAAGCTAATATATTTGAACATTGGAAACATATCAGACCAGAAATGCTACTCAAGGTGTTCTGTTTCATTAAGCATTAGATATAATTTTCTATTTTATAGAAATTTTATATTTATTTTTATTTTAAAACCGAAACCGAACCACTTTAAACAAAAACCTCAATTTTCCAAACCAAACCGCATAAAAAATGTTTCGTTTGGTTTTGGGTCGAAACCGCACATATTCCTAATTAATTGTAATTACTAGTCGTAGTCGTACCAAGGGGCGACAAATGTCGTAGGACTTTAGGAGGAGGAGAAGAAGATTGGTAGTATTTCTGGATACCTGCGGATAAAAAATATTAGACAATAAAGTGGGAATAGTGAAAGAACAGAGAAGATTTGCTAAATATTAGCAAGAGCTCTGATTAATTAATCTTACTTGACCAATAAAGTGGGAAGTCTTCTTTTAACGAACTCTTTGATGTATATAAACTCTTCCATTCTTCCAAATCCATCAGCTAGCCTCGTTGATGATAGTACTGTACAACTAATCCAATCGGAATTTTAATGATTTTTGAGCAACTAGAAAATTTTGATAGAATTTTGATGATCCGTGTGGGAATTTCTCACATGGATGTGTACATACAGTACCTTGATAAATGAATATTCCATAAACGAATAATCTCATCAAATAAATAATTTTTACCAGTCACGACATAATAGAGATAGTGTATTTTTTATCTCGATAAAATAGTAATCTCGATTAATGAATAAAATTTTCCGGTACCGAGCGCATTCATTTATGGATGAAGGCCCTAAATAATCATTTTTGAGATCCATTTGCCCAAAATACTGATTCTGGAAAAGTTGGCCCTTAATACTGATGGGATACGGTATTGCGTACACTGTATCCTTCAAATACGCTACACAGTGTAACGTATCGTCATGTTACGGTATTGGGTCTTCCGTGTCTTCATGTTACCGAAGAGTGGATCCCGTGAAATCGTGAGGATACGACATTAAGGATAACGTATCGTGCGGATACGCCTTTAGGGATCACGTATCGTGAGTCATCACGTCATCTGACGTTAGGCCACATCTCTAGCTCTGGGCGATGAGGAGACGATTTTATGGCGATTATTCTCGATTTCAGTCCAACCTCCGATTCACCACCATCTGGTCGGTTTTCAGTCATGTACCATACACCATTAGAATCGTCTCTCCGAGCTCTACAATCCTATGACAATTTTATTAAGTTTGTAATGCACGATTAAGAACCCCTGATTCAAACCTAACTCGCGATTCTGACATCCTCGAACAAACTCCGACGAGGCTATTACATTCCCCTGCGGGGCCGGAGGAGATAAAAGGTTATGGGGGAGATGAAGGTGATGAGCTTGGGGTCTTGTGGTGGTTCTTTGGAGGTGGGAAAGTCGTCTGGGAGTGAGAACGAAGGGGAAGGCCATTAATCGCCGGTGAGGAGATAGCTCTACAGAGGCGATGAAGGGGAGATGAATGTGATGAACAGTGTCTCGGATACGGAACACGCAGTAGCGTGTTCCATGGGTAGATAGGGCCAGCAATCTGAAAATCGGCATTTTGGGCAAAAAGTTCTCAAAAATAGTTATTTTGGTAATTATCTCTTCATTTATCGAGGTTTAACTGTATATTGAAAATTTTTGTAAGTAGAAATCTGATAAAAAATTATATTTAAATTTTATCTTATATTTGTAGTAATCTTGTAAATTGCATATTGTTTTCATTAATAATATATATTTAAATTTGATTCAATTTTATAAAATTAGAATAAATATTTTTTTACAATAAAAATAAATTATCTTTTATTTTTAAAAGTATAATTGTGATTTTAATGTATTATTAGTATATTTGTAAAAGAATAAGACTTGCGTCATATTAAAAAATTAGTTTTATTCCTTAAAATTGTCTTACTTCTTTTTTACACATACATGTGTATCTATATTTGTACACTTATATATTCATATGTACGTGCACTTTTTTAAACTAATATTAACTAAAAACATATTCATTAATGTAATATATATCAAGTCATTACTGTATTATAAATGTTATATACTAATTAGTTAGATAGTAGTTATAAATCAAATAAAAGATTACCGATATATATTACTCACACGTCCCACCAAATTGTTAGCACTTATGTTTGATTTGATAAGAAAACTAAAAAAATGAATAGAATAAAAAATAAAATAAAAATGGGTAAGTGAGTTACCTACACCGTCTCAATTTAATTGTTAACGCTTGGAATCAATAATATGACTTAAATAAATGAGTATAAGTGAATATAATACTGGAAGTAGGTAAATTAGTGAGAACTAGCATGATAGCCCGTGCGAAGCACGGACACCATTTAAATTCGTATAATTTAGTTGTTTTGATTTTTGAAATAGATGACTTGTAATTTTTGAATTTAGTTGTTTTGATTTTTGAAATAGATTACTCGTAATTTTCGAATTTTTTATGCTATTAGGGTGATACATTTGACAAAATATATTTTTTATGAATATTGATAATAGCTTGAACTTCTTAGCTTAAACACATATATGATCGTAACAATTTACTCACATTTAAGAACTTATATGAATTTCTATAAATAATTTAAAAAACATAACTTAGAAAGTCTAAACAATGCATACATTTAAAAAATCTTCCCTTAAGATAATAGACTCACATGTAGATATATATTGGCAAGTACTCAAATGATGACTTTTAATATTATACTGAGAACCGAGAACTAACCTCACGTTCTTTTGTTTATACATATATTTATATATACCCGCACATTTTTATATCTCCACCTTTATCCTCCCGTCTCTTACATTTCTAGAAACGTTTTACACCTTTTTTTGTCAATACACCCATGTTATCACTATCTATCCTCCACTTGTATATCTCCTTCTTCATCATCATCGTTCATGATACATACATACATAAATGTAAAGCGTGTGCGTGCGTGCGCGCATATACAGACCATGCATCATAACTCGGTCATTTATTCGTGTCACCAAATCGATTACCATTATAGCAATAACTTACGAACATTTTTGTCACCGAGTTTCAGCCACATTCCCGATCATACTTTCGATAGCTCATTCATCTCATTTTTCTTCCTCTCACAATAGAAATGAGTATATAAATCCCCATTAATGTCCACTTTACCACCGTCAACGCCATCACTGACACCTTCAAGCACTATCAAAATTTTAGAACTGGAAATATTTAGTAATTTTTGTTTATAATTTTTTGTATAATTTGGATTCAAATTTTGGTGATTCAAGTTGAATTTTTTGTGATTCTATTTTGAGTTTGGTGGTGTAAGTGATGGTGCACATTCAAATATAATCTACATCTCCACCTTTACACTACTACCTCTGCTATTTCGATGATTATTTACACCGTCTTCTACACCAACATTATCAGTCACACAGTCCTTCCCTCATGTCACCAGATCGATCGCTACTCTAAAAATAACTTGCGAACAGGTTTGTCACCGAATTCCAATCACATTTCTTAGCACACCTTCGATAACTCATTCATCTCATTTTTTGTCCTCTTATAGTAAATCCGATTTCCGAGTAATTGCTAAAATATCTATATTACATCAACATAGCTATACATATTAATATTATAATTATTTGTACTACATCTATAATATAGTTTATAATATTTTTGTTCTAACCCAATAACGCTTTTTTTATTTAATTGACAATCAATACAATATTTATATCTCCTATTAAAATAATTTAACTAATCACAAAACCATGTTTTAAATTAATATAAAGGATAGTCTTTTTATATAATTGGTCAAAAAATCATGTTGGCCTATATTAAACATAATAGATAAACAAAATAATTTTTTTAATTATTAGCAAGGGAGTAATATTTGATAATTTTAACTTGATTAAACCTTAAAATAAATATGGAATAGAATAAATGTAAAAACCCGAATTTTCGGACTATTATTTCTAAATTTTCAACTAAAATAAAATACAATTCTTTATTCAATAAATCCAAATTCAACAAAAGTCAAAGCCAAAGTCAACACCATAATCTGAAACAATCAAATTAGAAACGCAACTACACAAATTCAATAATCAATGTCCAATTAAAAACTAAAATTATTCTATAATGCGATAAATCTTTTCCTATAATTGCATATAAACCAGGTAGCACAAAATCCACAAGTTCACATCCATATTCGATCCAAAGCTTAGTAACCTGAAATATATTAAAACAATGAGCTACAAAGCCCAGCAAGTAACGATCGCCCGACGGCTCAAAATAATACTTAAAAAAACAAAAGTTCAAAAGCTATAAATCGATAAAAGAATCTTTCAGTAAAATCACATTTTATTCCCACAGTTCTAAGTTACGGTCACACTATGCCAGTGACACGGCTTCTATAGTTCGATGGGGCCAGTTTACGTCCCTCGTTAAGTCTTACTCAACAAGGTATCTATGTGTTCCGGAACGTGCGTAAACTAGTTCTATATGTCACACTATCCAGTGACCGGATTCTATGATTCGATACGCAACTAAAACTGGGGATTCTTATAATCTTTTCTAAATTCTATTTTCGATATCACAATTTTCAAAAAAAATCAATTACTTCAAATAAAATAAAGTTAACCGAAAAGAACAAATTTGATAATATTAGTGAGCAACGAAAAGTCACTTACCTCGATGTCGATATCGTACCCCCTGAAAATAAAACCACAACCAATCCTAAATATTATTTCATTATCTATTAACAATCATATATAGCAAATAAGCACACACCTTAATATAACTCATGTGGAAATTACCTATAGCTTACTCAAAGAAAATTCCAAAAATCACACAGCAAAATATCTTACAAAATAGATCATTGATAACAAAATCAGCCCTGACCAGTTTTGGAAATTGGCAAATTACTCTATGAAAATGATTTTATTTGATAAAGTACAAAACACGAAAAACGTAGACAATTCTGAGACCTTTCCAGAATGGTAAGGCTCGATAAAAACAAATAAGTAACGAATTCAGAAAGTAGATATTTGCGGACTGTAGAACAGAATCAGACCGTGACTTCTCTAGTATTTTGCTGTTTAAGACTTCAAAATCACAACATTTGACGAAGGAATGTAAACGAAAAATGTAGAGCTAGAAAATATCTTTCCAGAATGATATCCCTCATAATTTTTGGATAAAAACTCAATTTACTATGAATTTTCAAAGTTGGGCACTCAGTTTCGAAAACAAGCAGGTCAGATCACAAAATCACAGAAAACACGAATTTATATGCAGAATTTCAGAAAAATTAAAGAATAAAAGTTGTAGACAATTCAAATACCTTTTCAGAAAGTCTAATTGCATAAAATTTCGATGAATAACGAATCCTATACGAATTTTACAAGAATTCAGAATCCAAACATACTAGCATACAAAATCGGAGTAATCATACTAAGACAATGAATATAACAAAGAACTCATGGATACATACACGATATCACCACATATACAAAACTTAAGAGACTAACAAAAATCCTTAACATAATCAAAATCAATTAAACATAGTACACATGAACTAACAAGAATATCAAAAGAAATAAAGAATCGTTACCCCTTCTTTTTAATCTTGTTATGAGTCTTCTCTTCTCTTGTTGTTCTCCTCTCGTGTTCTTCTTCTCTCTCTCTCTCTTTCTCTCGGCGTTTCTTTTCTCTTCCTCTCTCTCTATGTTTCTTTTTCTTTCTTTGCCCAATTGAATTCTCTTGCTAGGGTTTTCTAATTTTCCGTAACTGATGTCTTTCTCTTTTTTTTTTCTTATACTATATCTAATTATTATTACTAATTACTAATTAATCTTTAATGATACATCCTCCTTTATAAAAAAAAACTACTAATCTTTAGCCAAAATTCAAAACTTAAAAATCAATTATGAGTTACAACCTATAAATCTTCTATTTTTAATAACTTTCTACAATAACTCCTCTAAAATTGAAAAATGCTGTAATTTTAAATCTTAAATTATTAATACTAAATTATCGAATTATTTACTAAAATTAATGTAAAAACCTGGGATGTTACAATAAAGCATGTGAGTTCTTTGTGCATGTAGTTAATGATTTTTAGAATGTCATTATAAATCTCTTTGGTATAGCGGTTGTAGGTGAGTACATAATTCATTCCTAAAACTTGTAGGACATGAGTTCAATTCTCAAGCCCAACAATTTTTTATACATTAATATAATAGAGGGGTAAATGTGTAATTTACTAAATAGAGGGGTAAATGTGTAATTTACTAAATAGCTTAAAAAACCTTGTTGGCCTATAATAAGTATAATGGATGTGAGACATACCAAAGTAAATAATAAATGACATGTCATTTCAGAAGATAATAATAAATGAAATGTTTTTTCCAGAAATAAAATTCTTAAAAAAATAATAGACGGAACAGAAGATATTAAAACAATTATTATGCAATTTAATAGTAGTTTCAACAACAATATTGTTAATTTGAAAATATGTGCCTAACGAATAATAAGATATACTACATATAATTTTTGCTTATTTTTGTTCCAATTTTACCTTTAATTTTATGTATGAATACTTGACTAATCAAACCAAAGTATACCGACAGATATAAAAATATATAAAATTATAAATCATGACAATTAATAATATTTTTTTTGATAGGCAAAAATTTTATTATAATAAGCCAAAAGGCTAGGCATGGTACAACCACTGATACAAATTTTAATAATATAAATCAAATAATATAAATCATGACAATTAATAAATTTTATTATAAATCATGACAATTAATAATATAATTGATATCTACTTAATCAAAAAAATAAAAGTGTACCAAATTTTATGAAGGTGATTGATTACATAGTTTAAGTGGTTCTCCACGGTTTTCCACGTAAGATGGTTCTCCATGGAACAATGGCCTACATAGTTATATGTAAAATTATGAAAATTGAAAAAAATGGAGTTGTAAAAATAATGTTAATTAATATTTATACAAAAGTTAAAAGTAAAAATGAAAAAAAGGGAAAAGAGTGCCTTATTTAATAAAATTTTAGAAAGAATACTTATAGTGGTTATGATATGAATTTTATGGAAATAGATCAATAGTTTAATTTATAATCCTAACATAAATTCTTTCATTTTACGTATATTATAAACAACTTGCATTTTTGTAAATTTATAACACATAAATAAATAATATAATTAATATATTTTTAACCAAAAATAAATAGGTGTACTAAAAATGATTGAAAATGTAGATATATAAAATTACGAAAATTTTAAAAATGATTGAAGTTGGTTTTAGATTTTGGTTTATTTTAGATAAAGTTGCGTTTGATTGATTTCGATGGCTTTGGATATTGCGTTTGTTGATTTGATGAATGTAAAAGATGAAGTATGATTGATTGATTTATGTTGATTATGTACTAGAGATTAGGACTGTTGTATTTGTTAGTAAAACTAGCTTTGTAGCCCGTGCAAGGCACGGGCATGCTCTAGATTACAGATATTTATGAATTATTCGTGATCACGCAGGATTGGATTGTTGATATTTTCGATTATTCATATCTTCGCAGCAATTGTTGGGAGGAAATAAAATTTATGCAATACCCGATCGTGAAATGCAAATGATATTTCTGATTAAATTAAATATGTTTATATTTTACGCTATGTTTTGTTTTTTTAAAGCAAACTTGAACGATATGTAATAAATTGTTTAATGTGAAGATCAAAACCGTACTTCGAAATATAAATATATAGAGTTAACATGGATGGATACAGAGATACATACAAGTATTAATTATATAATAATAAATGCATATTAGTTCATATCAGTTATTATTATGTAATAAATATGTTAGTGTTACAATACCTAAATAGCCTCCGAAAATATAACATAGATATAATTAGTAGAGGTAAATATAACTTTTTATATGAATAAATTTGCTCATGGAAACCCCCCCTATTTGCTCTATTAGATATGTGTGTGTGTGTGTGTTTGTTTGTTTGTTATATTGTTCTGTGCGTTTACGTATTAAAGATGTGATTGATGAGTTTTACGATAGTTAATGTTAATACAAGTTTGTATTATATATAATTATATACGCATGAAGGTTCTTTTTTTGTATTGTGATATTTTTATAATATTTAATTCGTAAATAATTACAGTAGATCTAAAATGATTAATAAGATATGGTATATGTTAGTGAATATTATAGTACATTATTACATATTCACAAAAAATTATATATATATATATATATATGTATTTATATTTGTACATGTGTATGTATGTATAAATATGCATATTAATTATAAAATAATTAATAGATTACAAATAATGAAATATTTTCTCCTTTCTTCGATTCAAGTAGCACTTGGTGGATTCGAGAGTTAACCGCCTATCTTGTGGTTTCGCTTGACAGATCTAAGATTTTTTGGATTTTCTTTTGCATTTTCAATTTGTTTTTTTCAACTTGTATTCTACAGTTTGGCTTCTCTCCTTTGTGAGAGTTTTGTTTTTCGCTTCTTGATTGTAAGCGGGGGTTGCGATTTAGTGAAGAAAGTTTGTACGGGATAGCTGTTTTGGTTGATAGCTCAAACGATAGCTCCTTCGGGACAGGATAAAGAGGGTACCAGGAATCCAACGAGGATGCATGAAGTGGGTACTTGTATTTTTATATACATTATCTTTAAAATATCGTTTAACTGTCTCTTCATGAGAACAGGCGATTGCAATTTCCTGTTTGATTGATTCGATCATTGGTGTAGATGCTGTATGGCTTTTTATTATTAAATTAACACCTTTGTTCTTCAAAAAAAATAATAATGAAATATTAATAGATTATACAACATAAATGTATGTATGTATGTATTTATGTATGTATGTTTGTATGTATGTATGTATGTATGTGTTGTGGGAGGATTTTTGCACAACTACGTAGATGCCATTGCTGGAATAGCGCCGTTAAATATGGAATCGCCCAACTGCCCAGAGAGGCTCGCAGTCGGAGATTTATGGCTAGCCGCCCGGGAAGGCTCACGGCTAGGGGTTACCGAAGAACACGGGAAGGTGTTTTGGTGATGATTGGGACTGAATCTACGGGAATTAGAGCTCAAGGACCGAATGTTGGCATGCCAAGAACCCTAATTATGAGAGTGAACGTGCACCGGAGTATACATGCTCTTAGTATCAACATGCATTTCGAGAAGAGACCCCGTAAACTGCCTACATACCACTATTTATAGTGGATCAAGCCCGTATGTAGTTCTTGATTGATATGTTCGGTTGTTTGTGATGAGTTATCTCGTTTATGATGAGATAATGACTGATATTTACGTATATCAACTGATTGTGATATAGTTATCAGGTTTCCAAGTCATATCAGGACTGTTGGAAGCCTATCCATTGATGTTTATCTCAAGAATGAAGGATTTATCATGTATATATGATGTATATCCTCGAATAACTGAATAATTATCCGCTTAGAGGTGTATTTCAGCTGTAGAGACGTGCTCCTAAAAAGTAGGAGGTCTGCCTTATCCAATCTGGCGGCCTTATCAGGCTTCCGGGGGAAGCTGGGGGTACCACCCGGTAGCCTGACTCCGGTAACCTGACTCCGGTAGCCCAACTATGGAAGCTATACTGGAAGCCTTATCCAATGGCTGTCCTAGTCTGAATCTGTGTTTCTACCAGGCTTCCGGGGAAGCTGGGGGTACCACCCGGTAGACCCTCCGGTAACCCAGTTACGGAAGCTATGCTGGAAGCCCTCTCTGATGGTTGTCATTGGCTATGGATGAGATTATCCTCGGGACCATAAGCCTTATATTCTTTCAATGTTCATCGCAAGGTAGCCCCTCTAGGGGTACCGCCCGGTAACCCAAACTATGGCAGCCCCTTTGGTAAGCCGGTTATGGAAGCTATTCTGGTAAGCCATGTCTGGTAGCTGTACTGGAAGCTATGTAATGATGTCTATGGGTTGTGGATCATCCATGGGAGGCCATTCCCAGGACCCTTATCGTCATATCTACCTGTTACCTATCTCATGGTAGCCCCTATGGGTTGTCATAGGCTCTTGGAAGCCTGTTATCCGGGAGCCATGCCATTCGGGAGCCCTTCTACCCGGGAGCCCTATTATCTTGGGAGCCCTGTTATCAGTTTTCATGGGTTACCACGGGTACCCTGGAAGCCCTCTAAAACATCTTCTTTCCTTGTGGATTGGACCCAAAACTCATCATGGGCCTAAATCTGATCCATGCAAGATTTTGGTCACAACAATTACCCCCCCGGTTCCTTGAAGCATAAGTGCAAGAGGAACCAGAACAAGGTAAGGTCCAATCCTTTCTTATTATTATCTGGGAGAAGTACACATCTTCCACATCGTGTTCCCAAGCTTACATGAGCTAACTCGGCGTAAGAAACAGGAAACACTCTGCTTTTGCATGCATATTTCAATGTGAGTTCTCAAATCAAGGATATCTTCTATTCATTTCATATCATTCGTGGTACTCCGATTGGCATCATATCATGGGGTTACTGGCTTCTGGCATTTCTTTTTTAGAATCATGACTTTATACTTTGAGATGCTTCCTTTCTCTACCAAATTTTCCTTCAAGTAAGAATCCCTTGATGTCCTGAAGCTCCTGCAGTTGTGGGGATGCCTCAAGCGTCTGAAACCTGGGCTACCAAGACAACTAGAAAAAGAGATAAGTAATGAAGGCTAAGTAGCCCTTAAAGATAATGCACAAGATCACACATATTTGATGCATACAGGAAAGTATGAATATGCTAGTGCAAATAATTTTGTAAAAAATGTATGTTGCCGCTTCTCCAATCAAGTAAGGCCTTGGCGAACACACTTTTCCAAGCATTGTGCCACAATTTTCAGATGTTTCCATTATTCCAACACATCGGATCCCCAAAGAAATTGTTGAGTATTTTGAGGACTTCTCATATAATGAGTATTTTGAGGACTTCTCCTTTAATGAGTATTTTGAGGACTTCTCCTATAAGTTGTAAGTGATTTGTACTCGCATGAATTTTCAGGAGGCAACACATAATTTCATATGTGCGCTTATGTCATTAATAATCTTGAAAGTGTGTCTCAAGGGGAACCAATAGAAGGTCGTGGAGACACCCTCAATTGCTGCCATGTCTTTTCAAGTGGTAACATGTGGGGCATATAGCGTGCCTAGGTACCTGCTCGACAGTTTCAGCTAGCAATTTCGAAAAAAATGTTTATAAAAACACATGCATTGTGTAAATCATGATGATTTTCATGTATTGGTTCAGGTATAATTCAGATCATGTAGGCATATTCATATGTTTGTGAATTTATGCAAGGCAAAACAATGATCTTTTTGACAGAACATGCATCTCAGCAAATTTTTCAGATGAATGTTGAAAAATCTTCTTTATAAGTGTGGAAAACATGCATGATAGTGAAAATGCAAAGGCAGTAGAGTAGAACTTATCTTTGTTCTTATCATGTCGATCCGGATTCGGGTTTCCGTTGCTGAACGTTGAGGGTGGAAGCCCCTTGTTTCATGTGAACTTCTGATGGGAACCCCTTTTTCCTTTTTGTGGTAGGGTGTTGGGGAACCGAGTTACCCCCCGAGCCCTTAGATCTCTTTCTCATGTAATATGTCAGCCCATTCCAGCTTTAATCTTACTTTTGTGAAGTCTAGAAGTTGTTGGCTGTAGCTGATCATCAATGAACCTGCAAGCTGTTTGACAGAAGATGCATAATGGAAGCTACAAGCTGGAAGCTATTAGTTGGAAGCTGTTAGCTATAAGTTTCAAGTAAGTATCAAGGAACCTGCATACTATTAGTTGCAGATGAATATCAAAGAAATCATTAGTCGTTAGCTATAAGTAAATAACAAGGAAACTTGTTAGCCATAGGTAAACATCATGGAACTCGGAAGCCATTTGCTTCAGGTGAATAGCAATCATCCTGCAAGCTATTAATTGCATATAAATAATATGTAAACAGTCAGCAATAGGTATATAGCATGAAACCTATTAGTAGTAGGTAAACAGCAAGGAACCTGCAAGCTGTTAGTTACAGGTGAATAACATTAACCTTGCATGCTATCCATTGCAGGTGAGCACTAAAGATATAGGCTAGCCATTAGCTACATATAAATATTCAAGGAATTTATTAACCTCAAACATTACTTATCTCACAATATATTTTCTAGTGCATGCCTGATGTTCATCTTATGTATCCTAAATGAGTGACAACATATGTATTGCTTAGGCAGTATCTAGACATGTTAATAATATATTTGAATTTTAGTAGGCAAGAGTCATTTAGCATCATGCAGATATTCATGTGGTAGAGTCACATAGGATGCACAATGAAAGATATCTTGTAGGTCTTGCTAATCATCTTGACTTAATACCTCTAGCATATCGAATTCTCCTATTCACGCAAGGATTTCAATGAATTCGGCATATCAAAAAGTAATAATCTTAAGCCTAAGGGATAATCATTTCAAATACTTGTCATAGAGTATAATTTCATGCAATTAAAGAGGGTTTAGTTTCTCACATACCTGTGTAATTTGGTTATGACGTGTGTATATAGACGCATCATAAATATTACCTCGTCTCCATCATAGGAGTAGCGAAGGAGCTTCTAACTTTGGAACCTTCAATTGTTTCAATGGTAACCCGTAATGACTGTTCACATGCACTGTGGGTGACTGGAACCCTGCCCTTCGAGATTGCAGTATTCATCTAAGAGCATCCACCATGACATATCGTCTTGGTAGCCCCACCTTGGGATACCCATCCTGGATGCTTCATCTTGGAAACCCCATCCTGGGATCCTCACTCAAGATGTTTTATTCTGGAAGCCCCATCCTAGGGTTCCCATCTTGGATGTTTCGTCCTTGAAGCTCCATCGTGGATGCCCTAGGTTCAGCAGAACCTTCATCCTGGAAGCGCTTTTGGTTTAGGAACCTTGTCTGGTGTAGAAAGTATTAGAGTTTCCGTCTTGGAACCCCAATATTCAGGAACCATTTTTAGAGTAGGACTATGCTCATCTTCTAAAATCTGCTTAGTTTCGAAAGCTGATCCTGTAAAACTTTGTGAACTCTACCAACAGGAACCTTAAAATTTAATCATTAGGTTGGTTGGTTTATGAACTAATTATCATCTAATTTTATGAATGTATGCATATTGCATTTGGTAGAGTTATCTTGTTATTAGCCTTAGACACATATTAATAATCTGTTACTAGGTAGCCACCTTCTACCACTTAACGTCTAAAGTGCATGGGTTACTATCTAGCGCATAAGCAACTTAGTAAAATCTGTTTAGGCATTAGGCCTACCATTCAAATTCTAGTACGTTTAAGCAGTTATATTCAGGCTAAGGCATTCTAGCTAAGCCTAAATCTAATTATTAGGGGCTAACCATTTACTTAGTGTCGTAGTGAATGCTTTCCTAAGTAAGCGAGGTGTTCGAAGTTTGATAGGATTGTGTACTATGAAAAGAATACTACTCTACAAGTAAAAATGATAATCAAGTTAGGCTTCCATACAGGAGGTAACCTTTGCAAGTCATTAAAGGGGATCATAGATCTACTCCTAAATGCTTAATCGCTTTTCTTTTATAGTCATAAGGTACGCATATGAGTTCTTTAACTAAACATCAATGGATAAGCTAATTCTTTTAATAGCAAGCTTGGAAGAGTAATAGAGTGTATGAGCATTTCCATAATTCAAAGGGGGTGAGTTTAGTCTTCACATACCCGTGTAGGTTGCTCAAAAGCATATGGGGTTGCATGTACCTTATCCCTTGAGGTTACAACTTCCACCTTAGGGGCTTCCGTTGTGGGAGCTGGTCACCCGGAAGCCTGATTCTGGGAGCCCCATCCTGGGAGCCTTGTTTGTGGAAGCCTTACACCGGTAGCTCATCCTGGAAGCGTCTGTTCCGGGGAGCCTTATCCTTAGTCCGCGTGGTTGCCACCCTGGGTGTGGGGGTACCGTCCGGTAACCCTATAGTTCCTGGAAGCCTGTAGTATGGAAACCTGGCTCTGGGAGCCTTACTGGCGGTTACCCATTACTGGTAGCCTGGGTGCCGGAAGCTCGGCCCGGGAGCCTTCATTCCGGGAGCCCCAATTATTTTATGAATCGAGTGTGATAACGCCATGTAAGCCATTCCTGCAAGGCTACATTTGTAAAATCTTTGATAATCCATACGAGTTAACTCTTGTAACCACGTAGGTTAGTGATTGAAAGATCGATGTATGCCAATCACGGTTCCATACATGATTAATAACAGAGGAAGCCATGTATGCCAATCAGGATTCCATACATGGCTAAAAAGGAAGGGATCCAGGTGTGCCGATCAGGGTACCACACAAGCCCAAAAAATGAAGGGATCCATGTATGCCGATCAGGGTTCCATACATGCCCAAATAACCAAGTAAGCCATATGAACCAGTCAAGATTCCATACATGTCTGCTAATAGAGGGATCCATGTGTGCCGATCAGGGTTCCACACAAGCCCAAATAATGAAGGGATCCATATATGCCGATCAGGGTTCCATACATGCCCTAGTAACCAAGTAAGCCATGTGAACCATTCAAGGTTCCGTACATGTCTGGTAATGGAAGGATCCATGTGTGCCAATCAGGGTTCCACACAAGCCCAAAAAATGAAGGGAGTCATGTATGCCGATCAGGGTTCCATACATGCCCTAGTGACCAAGTAAGCCATGTGAACCACTCAAGGTTCCATACATGTCTGGTAATAAAGGGATCCATGTGTGCCGATCAGGGTTCCACACAAGCCCAAGTAATGAAGGGAGTCATGTATGCCGATCAGGGTTCCGTACATTTTCTAGTGACCAAGTAAGCCATGTGAACCACTCAAGGTTCCATACATGTCTTGTAATGAAGGGATCCATGTGTGCCGATCAGGGTTCCACACAAGCCCAAACAATGAGGGGATCCATGTATGCCGATCAGGGTTCCATACATGCCCAAATAACCAAGTAAGCCATGTGAACCAGTCAAGGTCCCATACATGTCTGGTAACAATCATGAAAAGTTTAAAATTCTAATAATTTCAGCATGCTGCAGAGGGATGTACATCCACTACCCCCTAGTTCTGGATGGTAGCCTGGCTGCCATGTGGAACTATGTTTGTGGGGCTTCCATGCCCTTCTTTTCCAATTAATCATAAGTCAATGATAAGTGGAGTTTATATCCACTTGGAGCGTTCCATATCGGCTTAAATTGATTGTCTTGGACTCAAGTTTGTGGTGGTTTTGATGTGTTTTGTTTAGTTGTGCAGATTTACGAGAATGTTGATTAAGGTTGATGCTTCTATCGTTTTTGGAGAATAAATTGATTAAAATTCGGATTTCTGAGACGGTTGCGCAGTCTACACTGTTTTGGCCATATCTGGAGTTCTAGAAGTCTGTTTTTAGCGATCTTACTGCCCACGCGAAGCTTGGGAGATTTTCTATAATATGGAACAGGTGTTGCACGAGCAGGTTGCGCATGGTGGGTGCAGGTTGCACGACAAACAGACTGATGGGCGCAGGTTGCACGCGCGCGGTGCTGAAAAATTACAGTTTTTACTATTTTGGCCATATCTTGAGTTTTAGAAGTCCGTTTGAGGCCCGTAAGCAGTCCACGCGAAGATAACGGAATTCTCTATCATTCTAAAGTGGTCCAGAGGTCCAAATACAACTTGAACGGTCCAGAAATACTGAAGAAAAGTCAGCCACGAATTTTCCTTAAAAACAGAATCAGTTTAGGAAACGTATTTTGCAGAAATTCTATTATAATTCTGTTTTGGTATTTTCTTGCAGGGAAAGACTTCTAGAGCCTATATAAACACATCCGACCTTTGTAATTTGTATCATTAGGAGGAGAACCATTACATATCAATTACTTAGATTTATTTGAATCTTTTCATATATTTTTTTTGTCATGGTTTCATCAGATCCCATGATGACGAGCGGTTCGATTATGAACTAATTGTTGTCATGGGATTCTAACGGATTTATTTATGGAGCTTTAGTATCTTGATGCTTTAAAGATCTGTGTGTGATGTATATCTGATATCCTCGTATGGTTGTGCTTAATTGTTAGATGCGTAGCTAACATCTAATTTGTTAATCTCTTGTGAAGTGAAAGTGGATCTTGAGATTTAGAACTTGCCATGTGAAACAATCTGTGAGAAATAACAATATGTAAGCAAATAACAAAAACGGTGTATAACAGTGAACAAACAAATAAATAACAGAACAGAAGGATATAAGAGAATCTCGAGTCCAGCGGAAGAGCTGTCTCCTTAAAGCTATTTCGCCTCTCACCGTGTGTGTGAAACGATAGCCTCCCAGGATAAAACGAGAGAACGATGGCGTTGCAGAGAACGGCACCTTCGGCGAGCAAAAACGAGCAAGAAACTATCACCAGGGAGAGAGAGGTATTGGATGTGTTTAGGCTGCGAATGAGATAATTAAACCTAGACCCTAAGGGGGGTATTTATAGGTTTGACAAACCTTGTTCGCTACACAACTGCCTAAAATAATTAACGCGTTAATTAAAATAGGCTGTAACGATAAGGTTAGAGATAAGACTTGTGCACTACTCAATATCTGCAATCAAATCATATTTCGGATTTAATCAAATCAATCAAACCGACTCTGATTTATTCGAATTAATCAAAACAGATTTTGATCATATTAATCAAAACAGATTTTGATTTAATTAATTTAAGCCCAGTGGAAATAATAAAAATAGAAAAACTAGTCCGGGTTTAGCCGGCCCAATTTTCTGCTGCATTCGTGTCCGCAGGTCGCACACGCGGAAAGCCCGAAGGCTTACGAAGCCTCGGTTTTCCCCTCGAAAGCCCACAATTCGCACCCCCCCTGCGCGCCCGCGTAGGAGATGGAGCAACACTTAGCCAACACAAGTGAACACTACTCAAGTGTTGTACTATATAAAGTCATGGAAACTCCTTTTCCATTTCAATGTGGGACTTCCATTATCTAAACAAAATTTCCACTCTTAAGGGACCATCTTTGAGCTATCATATCTCATTCATCCCTTAACCATTTTGAGTAATTAAACATGCCTCGGAAAGCTCTCTCGGAGGAGAACATAATCCAAGCATCACCCATTGCGCACACGCAATAAACGACCACTCAAAACTAGGCTCAAAATGACTAGTCAATGTGGGGCTAAAACCAACATTTTTCCAACAATCCCCCACATGGATGAGATTGATAATGTAGTAGCACAAACCAGACAGACAGACACGGAGTTTGGTTTGGTGATAGAATTCTTCGATCAGATATAGCATACGATAGGTAGAGAATGCTCCTTGAACCTTCGCTTGAGTAAGCATACCGACTTTACTGGTAGACAGTAGACGTGCTTGTCTTTGAACTGTTCGACCGTTTGTGTAAACGATGATATACTTATCACTATACCCTTTCTGACTCGTTCAGCTCTCATGATTATGTCCATTTTGGCCATGGAACATCGTCCTGGTTCTGCAGGAGTTTCTAAAGAATTGTGCCTCGCAATTCTCCTTGAAGCGGCCCCACTTCTCTCCCACATAGGTGATCTTTATTTTAAAGAGTAACCCGCGTTTACTCAACCGAATTCCATGCATTCAATGCTATTGAACTCCATGTATTCACCAAAGATCATTAAAAGCGTAAAGCTTACCCTCGTACCATACGGGTCTCACTGTTTCTCATCATAGGAACAGGCCAGGGGTTACCCCCACAGTGATTTGGTCATCATGATTTAGTTTGCCCATTTGAACCAAGTTCTTGGGACCTCCAGTCAGCAAGGTTGGGTGTCCACCATGACGCCGTTAAGCAATAGGCTTAAGGCCCATCCCTCTCGATGATTTGTCAACCAGTTCTCTAGATAACCCTTTGGTTAGCGGATCCGCGATATTATCCTTTGACGGTATAAAGTCAATAGTGATAATTCCGGTTGACATTAACTGTCTAATGGAACTATGTCGTCGTCGAATGTGACGGGACTTTCCATTATACATTGTGCTCTGTGCTCTGCCAATAGCAGACTGACTATCACAATGCAGTCCTATTGCAGTCACAGGCTTCGGCCATCTCGGAATATCCTCCAGAAATTGGCGTAAATATTCAGCCTCTTGTGCGCATTTATCTAATGCCACAAACTCAGCTTCCATTGTGGACTGAGTTATCACAGTTTGTTTGGAGGATTTCCACGACACTGCTGCTCCAGCTAGTGTAAACACATATCCACTCGTAGACTTCATTGCCTTTTTGCTAGATATCCAGTTTGCATCAGTATAGCCTTCTAGTACTGCTGGATAACTGCCATAATGCAAACCATAGTCTCGAGTTCCCCTCAAGTACCTTAGTACTCGTATGATCGCTTTCCAATGATCAGCTCCCGGATTACTCGTAAACCTACTCAACTTACTAATTGAGTACGCAATGTCTGGTCTAGTACAACTCATCAGGTACATCAGACTACCAATTATCCTTGAGTATTCCAGTTGGGAGACTCCTACACCTTTGTTCTTGGATAGATGTAAAGTCATATCCACAGGTGTCCTAGCTTTCTCAAAATCATCCTTCAGAAACTTCTCGAGGATCTTGTCAACATAATGTGGTTGACTCAGTGCGAGACCCTCAGATGTCCTAGAAATTTGAATTCCTAGAATTACATTAGCTAGTCCCATGTCTTTCATGTCAAATCTTGATTTTAACATATCCTTTGTAGATTTGATCACTTTATCATTGCTACCAGCTGTTAGAGGCCCACCTTCATTATGGCCATGTGGGGCATGTAATGTCCTCCACTAAGACCAATATGATTACATCCACTAAAATCAATATGATGAGAGCCACTACCACCTCCATGATGACAACTACAAAGCAAGCTAAAGTCTATATAAACACAGGTTCTATCACTTATTAAGGGATGAATTTCTAAACTAGCTCTTGTACGTTCAACTTACTCCCAAAAACCTATTAATTGATTCTCACACCGGAGGTGAATCGGGGGTCCAAACCCTCGCATTCTTCTCATTTTGCAGGTCACATCGAATAAAGGCTTGGCAGAAATCTGGTCGTAACATTTGGCGCCGTCTGTGGGAAACGTACAAGTAAGCTCAGTCGGAAATCAGAACAAGGGCAACACCCGAAGGTGATCTACGAACACAAGATGCAGCTGCGTGGCTTGAATATTTTGAATCCAAGGCTCTGGAACAACAAGAGGCTGCACGGAATGGAACCCCAAAACCAGATGCTTCGATCTCCAGCAAGGGTCACTTGAGTGTATCAGAATTACATAGCACCAGACGCAGATATAAAAGCAAGAGATGCCCAGAAGAAGCAAGCTCATGCAAAGCTGGTTGAAGACAAGCCAGACCAACTTGAAGAGGCAGTCGCAGACGAGTATCAGAAGAATTAAACAACTGGTAAACAAAGAAACAAAGCCATGGGTAACAGCTTAGGAGGCAAGAAAACGACGAAGATAATGAAGATTAGCGGAGAAACAATCAAGTTTAAAACTCCAATTCAAGCCGGAGAAGTAACCAAAAACTATCCAGACTTTGTTTTGTTAGAATCAGAAGCTGTTAAGCATTTCGAAATTCGGGCAAAGCCATTAGGTATTCACCAAGGGTCCTCAACGTTGAAAAAGAAGAGGACAAGGCAAAGAAAAAAAAAGAACTGAAGCCTCACCCAAGTCGCCCAAATCTTGAAAAACACACGCTGATTCATTCGAACCAGTTCGTGTATATGCAGATGGTATCTACGATTTCTTTCACTTTGGCCATGCTCGTTCTCTTGAGCAAGCCAAAAATCGAAACTAAGGCAAGAAGATAAATACAAAAATGAGGTCCAATATGCAAGATCAACATCTCGATGCCAAGCCCATCGTCCACCAATCTTGTAATCCTACTCTAGGAATCTGAAGAGAAGCTTCCGGAGCTGTCAAGTTGAATCACAGGAAGGGAGTTTCTCATTAATGTAGAAGAAACAAGACAAGTTGAGTGATTGTTTTTGCAAAGATAGATGCTGCTAACACGTGTTCCATCGACACAGGTCCTGGTTTCTTCACCGGATTACAACAGCCGGAACGTTGCTGCGGCGGCGCTGGACGGTGGTGATCGCCGGCGACCTGGTGTGCGTTGGTTGTCAAAAATATTCTCCTGGAAAGTATAGACACAGGGAGATTGTATGTATAGATTAAGGAAATTGGATTCTTTGGGGGAAATGTGGAAAGAGACGTAGTAGAGATGACAAAAATGATTATTAAAAAAAAAAGATAAAGTGAAAAAGGACCATGAAAACAGGAAGACTGTCAACGCACATGTATGCTGTCGGCTGGATCTCTTCACTCTCCTACCCAGCGCGTACAGCACACGCGCTCGAGAAAAACCAAACCAAGCCGCGCCTGTCGTCCACTTCCTTCTCCCGCGACTGGATTTCGGAACAGCACAAATTTTGAAAAACTTGCAGTTAAAGTTAAGGAATTGATGGACGAAAATCTGGGCTTGCCAAAAGAATACATTAGGAAGGTATTTAATGGAAAGGAAGGAGGTAATGCATTCTTTGGTACAAAGTTTGTTAGGAAATTTGGTGGGCCCGGGACCTATTGGTTGAAAAACGACGCCGAAAACGCATAAAATCTAAAGAATTATGCTAGGCGAAAAAAAGGAAACGTAAAGAGAGTTGAAGGCGGATCAAGCCATTCGGGGACAGACAAACTGGTCGGACTAAAGCTTAAACTCTACTAACACGACACGTCACTCGGCATCGGCAATCCCACAAGTAAGCTTACCAATCGCCCCAAATTCTATATTTTTGTTTTATACGTTTCGGTTCGTCCAAGTACAATTTAATACGCACTACATGATCCAATATATTCATTACGTAGCTTAGTACAATGAGGCTTAAACAGACCCACATTACGGGTCGACCGAACAAAATATGCGTCCTTATAAATACTATAGCAATTTTGACATAATTAAGTCCGGGAGGAGAATATTTTTCGCCTACCAAACAAGAACTTAATTATTTACAATCCCCACCGGGAGCGACTAGGTTACGACCGAAAATGCCCAATAAACGATTAATCGGTTAGGGACAGTTATTCGTCTGAACGGACCCATGTTTGGGGGCCGACCAATAAAAAACATGAGTCCTTATAATTATTTTAGTATTTAAGCTACTATGACGTAATTAAGGCCGGGAGGAAACATTTGTTCACTGACCGAATGGGACCTTAATTACTCTCAAGTCCCTTAAAAACTGGGGGCAACTAGGTTACAACCTAATACGCTAAAAATTATGCTAAAGGCCAATTTAATTGTCCGAAGATGCATAAATGTAAAAATTATGCTAAGGCCAATAAAATTGTCCGAAGAAGCATAAATAAATAAAAATTATGCTAAAGGCCAATTTAATTGTCCGAAGATGCATAAATGTAAAAATTATGCCAAGGCCAATAAAATTGTCCTTGGAAGCATAAATAAATAAAAATTATGCCAAGGCCAATAAATTGTCCGAAGAAGCATAAATAAATAAAATATGCTAAAGGCCAATTTAATTGTCCGAAGATGCATAAATGTAAAAGTTATGCCAAGGCCAATAAAATTGTCCTTGGAAGCATAAATAAATAAAAATTATGCCAAGGCCAATAAATTGTCCTTGGAAGCATAAATAAATAAAAATTATGCAAAGGCCAATAAATTGTCCGAAGAAGCATAAATAAATAAAAATTATGCTAAGGCCAATAAAATTGTCCGAAGAAGCATAAAAATTATGCTAAAGGCCAATTTAATTGTCCGAAGATGCATAAATGTAAAAATTATGCCAAGGCCAATAAAATTGTCCAAAAAAGCATAAATAAGAAAAATTATGCGAGGCCGATGGCCGAAGATATGTTAGGCCGTTCACGAAGATGAACGACCGAAGACACATAGTCATTCTAGGCCGAAGGCCGAAGACATGTTAGGTTGTTCACAAAGATGAACGACCGAAGACACATAGTCATTCTAGGCCGAAGACATGTTAGGCCGTTCACGAAGATGAACGACCGAAGACACATAGTCATTCTAGGCCGAAGGCCGAAGACATGTTAGGTTGTTCACAAAGATGAACGACCGAAGACACATAGTCATTCTAGGCCGAAGACATGTTAGGCCGTTCACGAAGATGAACGACCGAAGACACATAGTCATTCTAGGCCGAAGGCCGAAGACATGTTAAGTTGTTCACAAAGATGAACGACCGAAGACACATAGTCATTCTAGGCCGAAGACATGTTAGGTTGTTCACAAAGATGAACGACCGAAGACACGTAGTCATTCTAGGCCGAAGGCCGAAGACATGTTAGGACGTTCACGGAGATGAACGACCGAAGACACATAGTCATTCTAGGCCGAAGGCCAAAGACATGTTAGGCCATTCACGAAGATGAACGACCGAAGACATATAGTCATTCTGGGTCGAAGTCCGAAGACATGTTAGGTTGTTCACAAAGATGAACAACCGAAGACACATAGTAATGTGAGGTCGTTTACGAAGATGAACGACCGAAGAAATCGTGATAGGCTATTCAGAAAGATGAACGACCGAAGACGCATGAATATGCTAGGCTACAGCCGAAGACACATAAATGAGCAGGGACAAACGAAGGATAATCATGATAGGCCGTTCACCAAGATGAATGGACGAAGATGCATCAAAATAAAGCAAATTATGCTAAGGCAAGATTTTTTTTACCCCAAGGTACAAGTTACCAAAAATGCGTAAATGCCAAAGAAACTTAATCCGAAAGTATTACGACAAGGCGGAATTGTTATTGAAATACGCTAAGGTACGAACTACCGAAGATGCGTAAGAGTCGAAGAGGCATAATTTATAGAAATTACGCTCAAGCCGAACAAAGGAACTAGCCAAAAGAAAACAACATGCAAATAGAAAAAGCAAGAATAGAGCTTAAATATGGACGAAATTTGAAGAAGGTGTGCCGAAGTATTGGTCTTCGTCCGGATGGATCTCCGAACAAAGCCCAGGGACATGTTAGAGGCCCACCTTCATTATGGCCATGTGGGGCATGTAATGTCCTCCACTAAGACCAATATGATTACATCCACTAAAATCAATATGATGAGAGCCACTACCACCTCCATGATGACAACTACAAAGCAAGCTAAAGTCTATATAAACACAGGTTCTATCACTTAGTAAGGGATGAATTTCTAAACTAGCTCTTGTACGTTCAACTTACTCCCAAAAACCTATTAATTGATTCTCACACCGGAGGTGAATCGGGGGTCCAAACCCTCGCATTCTTCTCATTTTGCAGGTCACATCGAATAAAGGCTTGGCAGAAATCCGGTCGTAACACCAGCAATAAGTAAATCATCTACATACAACGTCATCATAACATATCCACTCTCGTCATCCTTGTAGTAGGCACAACTATCACACTCATTGATCTTGAAACCACTAGCCAACACGACCTCATCAAATTTTTCATGCCACTTCATAGGCGCTTGCTTCAAGCCATACAGTGACTTTACCAATCTACAAACTTTCCTTTCTTGTCCAGGAACAACAAACCCTTCAGGTTGTTTCATATTGATTTCCTCATCTATATCTCCATTTAGAAAAGCTGTTTTCACATCCATTTGATGCACTGTTAATTTTCGCATTGCAGCGATAGCAAACATCATCCTTATGGACGTTATTCTCGATACTGGAGAATATGTATCAAAATAGTCAAGGCCCTTTTGTTGCTTGTATCCTTTGATTACAAGTCTAGCCTTGTACTTATCAATAGTACCATCGGGTTTCAACTTCTTCTTGAACACCCACTTGCTTTCTAGTGATTTGCATCCGGCTGGCAAATCCACTAACTCCCAAGTATGATTCTGTAGAATAGAATCAACTTCACTTTTGATGGCCTCCTTCCACATAGGACCATCAGGTGATGTTACCGCTTCCTTATAGGTTTTCGGATCACCTTCTTCGAGCAAATAAGTTAGAAATTCTGACCCAAAGGATTTCTCCTTTCTTTGTCTTTTGCTCCTTCTTACTACCCCCACATTTTCATCTTCACTTTCATCGCTCTCATTATCTTCATCAATAGACTCATGAGTTCGTTTAGACATAGTCGGGCGGTCAACACTAGGATTACAAGGAAATACCGTCTCAAAGAATGAGGCATTCCTAGACTCCATAATCGTATTCTTTTGAATTTCAGGAATCTTCGAGTCATATACAAGAAACCGATATGCAGTACTATGTGGTGGATATCCGATGAAGATACTATCCACAGTCTTTGGACCAATCTTCAACTTCTTAGGTGCAGGGATTAGTACCTTTGCAAGGCACCCCCACACTTTCAGATTTTGGTAACTTGGTTTCTTTTCCTTCCACATTTCATAAGGACTTGCATCCTTGTTCTTGCGAATCATCATATTCAAAAGATGATTTGCACTCAAGATGGCTTCCCCCCACATCGACTGCGGAAGTCCAGAGCTTAACAACATCGCATTCATCATTTCTTTGAGAGTGCGATTCTTCCTCTCAGCCACTCCATTTGACTGAGGGGAGTATGGCGCAGTAACCTCATGGATTATACCATGTTGTGAACAGAATTCCCCAAAAGGTTCAACATATTCACCCCCACGATCACTACGTATTGTCTTGATTTTCTCAGTTTGTTGTGTCTCAACTTCTTCCTTATAGATTTTAAATTTATCTATAGCTTCGTCTTTGCTTTTAAGCAAATATATATAACAGTATTTTGTACAATCATCTATGAATGTAATAAAATACTTGTTACCTCCTCTAGTTGGAGCGAATTTCAAATCACATATATCACTATGTATTAGGTCCAGCACTTTGGTGTTTCTTTCCACACGTTTAAATGATGATCTCGTTAATTTTGCCTCAACACAAGTTTCACACTTATGTTTTGAATCAATATTCAATTTTGGTATGTATTCTTTCATACTTAATCGTCGTAAAGTATCATAATTCACATGTCCTAATCTAGCATGCCATAAATTAGGAGACTCAAGCAAGTAAGCAGAAGAGTTCTTTATTTCATTATCATCTTTAACAGACATCACATTGAGCTTAAAGAGCCCATCAGTTACATAACCCTTGCCTACAAACATACCACTCTTAGACAAAATAACCTTATCTGACTCTAAAACAATGCGAAAGCCATGCTTATTCAACAAGGAACCAGACACAAGGTTCTTGCGAATATCAGGCACATAAAGTACATTTTTCAAAGTCAAATTCTTCCCAGAGGTCATCTTCAGAATCACCGTGCCTTCCCCTTCAATGGTTGAAGTTGCTGAATTCCCCATGTAAAGCTTATCACCAGCATCGGAAGCTTTGAGGCTCGAGAAAATCGCCTTGTCTGAACAAACATGCCTTGTAGCTCCTGTATCAATCCACCATTCCTTTGAGTTGGAACCAACCAGGTTCACCTCAGAGACCGTAGCACATAGGTCTATGTCACCTATCTCCTTTGAGATATCATCGACCATGTTTGCTTCCTTCTTCTTGTTGGGCTTCCTACAATCAGAAGACCTATGACCCACTTTGTCGCAGTTGTAGCACTTCCCTTGAAACTTCGTCTTCGAAATTCCTCCCTTGGGTGCTAGCTTCGTCCCTTTGCCAGAATTGTTCTTCTTGGTCTTATGTTCCACCATGTTTGCCTTTTCAGTGGCAACATTCATCTTCTTTTCAGATCCCCGGTTGTCTTCTTCAATGCGAAGTCTAACGATCAGATCCTCCATAGACATCTCCTTACGCTTGTGCTTAAGGTAGTTCTTGAAATCTTTCCATCCAGGTGGTAGCTTCTCAATCACAGCAGCAACTTGGAAAGACTCACTTATGATCATCCCTTCAGCATGAATATCATGGATGATCACCTGTAGCTCTTGCACCTGACTGACCACAGTCTTAGAATCCGCCATCTTATAATCAAGAAAGCGGCCAACAATCCACTTTTTAGCCCCAGCGTCCTCGGTTTTGTACTTATGGTCAAGTGACTCCCATAAGACCTTAGCGGTAGGCTTAGTACCGTACACGTTATACAACGTGTCAGCCAAACAATTAAGCACATAATTCCGACAGATATAGTCGGCGTGCTTCCAAGCATCAACAGCATAAACTGTTTGTATGTTACTCTCAGCAGTGAGCAACGGTGGATCCTCTTTGAGATAACGATCCATATGCATCGTGGTCAGGTAGAACAGCATCTTCTGCTGCCAACGTTTGAAGTTCGTACCATTGAACTTCTCCGGTTTCTCAGCATGTGCAGCAGGCACAGTAGGAACCGTAGGCATAACAGGTGCCATATGTGCGGTAGGCACCCCAGTAGGTGGTACTACCGTCGATCCAAGCGGAACACTAAACTGTCCAATGACAGTATGTCCCAAAGGCACATGTCCCATAGGAACATGTCCAACCGGCGTCGCACTCACATCAGATGTTATAATCTGTGCGTTAGAGTTTGGCGGCGGTTGGTGATCCCCATCGGATGTTACAATCCGTGCGTTGGGATCAACCACAGTATTTGTGTTGTTCACGGTGTTATCAGCCATTAATCTGTTATTCACAGAAACAAAGAGAGACAGATGTATTAGTCACAGAATTATATATGAAGTGGCATGTGGGGGTAAGATTGTGAAACAATCTGTGAGAAATAACAATATGTAAGCAAATAACAAAAACGGTGTATAACAGTGAACAAACAAATAAATAACAGAACAGAAGGATATAAGAGAATCTCGAGTCCAGCGGAAGAGCTGTCTCCTTAAAGCTATTTCGCCTCTCACCGTGTGTGTGAAACGATAGCCTCCCAGGATAAAACGAGAGAACGATGGCGTTGCAGAGAACGGCACCTTCGGCGAGCAAAAACGAGCAAGAAACTATCACCAGGGAGAGAGAGGTATTGGATGTGTTTAGGCTGCGAATGAGATAATTAAACCTAGACCCTAAGGGGGGTATTTATAGGTTTGACAAACCTTGTTCGCTACACAACTGCCTAAAATAATTAACGCGTTAATTAAAATAGGCTGTAACGATAAGGTTAGAGATAAGACTTGTGCACTACTCAATATCTGCAATTAAATCATATTTCGGATTTAATCAAATCAATCAAACCGACTCTGATTTATTCGAATTAATCAAAACAGATTTTGATCATATTAATCAAAACAGATTTTGATTTAATTAATTTAAGCCCAGTGGAAATAATAAAAATAGCAAAACTAGTCCGGGTTTAGCCGGCCCAATTTTCTGCTGCATTCGTGTCCGCAGGTCGCACACGCGGAAAGCCCGAAGGCTTACGAAGCCTCGGTTTTCCCCTCGAAAGCCCACAATTCGCACCCCCCCTGCGCGCCCGCGTAGGAGATGGAGCAACACTTAGCCAACACAAGTGAACACTACTCAAGTGTTGTACTATATAAAGTCATGGAAACTCCTTTTCCATTTCAATGTGGGACTTCCATTATCTAAACAAAATTTCCACTCTTAAGGGACCATCTTTGAGCTATCATATCTCATTCATCCCTTAACCATTTTGAGTAATTAAACATGCCTCGGAAAGCTCTCTCGGAGGAGAACATAATCCAAGCATCACCCATATTCTTATATTGCCCTATGTGATCTTTATGGATAACTTGCTCTTCAACCGTTATGTTTTCAAATTCTATAGACATATAGGGTCTAAGCATAATTGGTGTCTATTCATCTTCTATCTCTTTTGTGGATGTATGTTTAGTTTGGTATACGTATACTGAGAGGTAGCGTGTACTTGTTTCGTGTTATCCGATCAGATATCATAACCATTGCATATAGTGATTAAAGGCGTCATATTTAAGCAAAGTATTTAATGAAGTTAGGATTCCATGGTTTATCTTGCAGAAGTAATTCGATTCCAATTCTCGTTAGTTAGTTAATTCTTAGTTTGTTAATTTGCTTTTTAGTTAGATTTAGTTAATTAAAACCCAATTTGTTATTTGTCTTAGCAGTGAATTAAACCATACATTGTTGCATAGGTACAATACTGAATTAAAAACTAGATCTCTATGGGAACGAACTTGACTTATATCTATATTACTTGTGACCACGTACGCTTGCGTGATTTAGTGCAAACAAGTTTTGGCGCCGCTGCCGGGGATCATCTGTGTTTTATTTTTGGTTTATGTGCTTGTCAATATAGTGGTCGTTAGAGTTCACTGACTCGGATTTTTTCTTACCTATCTTGTTTAGTTCGTTGGTGTTTCAGGTACTTGTCAGAGAGCGTTGACGTTGAAGATGGATTTTCTAACTTACTATGGAGTTCAGCAGGTGGCTAGTGTTTGTGAGCTATGTGCGGGCGCACATGAGACGTATCAGTGCTGGAGCAACCAAGGTGGTATTCACAAGCCTCAACCATGTGAGCAGTGTTTGGGCATTCATGATCCCTCACAATATTGTTACTACGAAGGAGTTGATCCATATGTCACTTATGAGGAACAACCATATTTTCAGTACCATCCTCAACAGTACCAGCAAGATGTTTCAGATATGTCATATGTCTTTGGTAGTGAAGAGTTTCAACATCAGCAACCTATTCCTACTTTTCAGTCAGATGAAGTTGATGATTTGAAGGAGATTAGGAAGGAGATTAGGATGCTTGTAGAGAGTCATGAGAAGTCTATCAAATCTATGGGGACACTTGTTGCTCAAGTTGTGAGTGCCTTGGAACAAGAGAAACAGCAATTCATACGAGAGGCAATTCCAGAAAATAATGGTGACTTGGAGCAAGGTACTGCATGCTTAATTGAGGAAGACAAATTCCAAGGTGAGGTGAGCGTTCACAAGCCATGTGAGGAATTTGATCATGTTAGGATGGTGGATGATTTGGAAAGGGCACTATTTGGGACAGACACTGCTGAGCTGCACAAATTTCAAAATTTGGTATGTGCGTACCAAGAGGTTGATGAACATGGGAAAGATGCAGGTCTTCTACTTGTCTCAGAGTATAAAGATGGAGGTAGCGCATTAGAGCCAATGGAGGAAGTTCTCTTTGAGGAACCAAAGGCTTCAGCAACTTACATTTACCCTCCTCCATTATATTCAAGCGAAGCCCGCGAGTGTGTGTTGTTCTACAAATTGACAGATTTTGGGTCAACAGATGAAGGCATTGGAATAGGACATAGTTGGTGGTGCTACCCCCCGAACGAATTGGAAACCTTGACATGAGGTTTCCATGATGGAAGCCCCGCACTATAAGTGAACATCTTTTTTTTTTTCTGACTTTTTTATCCACATGTTTAGAACATCGTCATCATTTCTCTTTTTTGAATACTGATCTCAATTGTCAATTGTATCAGGCATTTTGATTATGAAGACAACGAATAGGAATCTGCTTCCAGCTTTACAGATATTCAATTGGTAGAGCATTTTGCTACTACTTCGGGTGGTGCACATGCGCTACCTCCCGAGTGTCTATGAATGACAAAATTCATGATAACTGAGTTCAAAGTTACACAGCTACAACTAATAAGTTGTATATCATTGAGCCTATGCCCAAAAGAGACCTTCCGCTGGGGTTTCCTGATGGGTGGCAATTCAGGGTGCCTTCCTTGGGACCCCAATCCAATCATGTTGCTAGTCAGTTTGGCTCCTTGGTGTTCTGCCTTCGGGGCTACCGGATCCAGGGCTTCTGAATTTTATGGTTTCCGGATCCAGGGCTTCCGGATCTAGGGCTACCGGATTTCAGGGTTACCGGATCCAGGGCTACCGAATCCAGGGTTACCAGATTCAGGGCTTCCAGATCTAGGGCTACCAGATTTTAGGGTTACCGGATCCAGGGCTACCGAATCCAGGGTTACCGGATTCAGGGCTTCCGGATCCAGGGCTACCGAATTTCAGTGTTACCGAATCCAGGGCTACCATCATATTCGAGGCTGCCACTCGTTTCACAGAACCTGGGGAGTGGTGGCCCCTCTGCCTCCCAGGCTTTGCTCATCCTTTCAACAATAAATGGGCACGGTTGCCCGTTGGAGGGTATATATTCTTCATCCATATTGTCTGGATTCATTTCCCGGTTGCCTCCAAGGCCGCAAGTATGCCGGAAGCCTGAATTATGCTTTATCCATACAGCTACTGGGCTTCCAAAGGATAGGAACTTTCCTTCACTGACATGGCTATACGCTTGTGATTCGTTCTGGCCTTGGTATTGATGGGTTTCCAGCGGGAGTCCTTCATGCTGATGCCTTGGTACCCCTAGGCGGGATCCTTGGTGGAAGCCCCCTTGGCACCCTGATTGCACTCGTCCTCGAAGGCCCTTTTGATCCCCCATCTGAGATCTCTTCAAATTACTTTTTTTAGGGGAAATTTTGCCCACCTTTCATGATGATGCCATGGTACCCCTAGGCGGGATCCCAGGTGGAAGCCCCATTGGCACCCTGATTGCCTTCATCCTCGAAAGCCTTTTTTAGCCCCCAATTGAGATCTCTTCAGATTACTTCTTTCAAGGGAAATTTCACCCATTCTATGCGGTTTCCGGCCAACAATCAGGCCATCCAATCCCGTATTTGGCTCATTTTGTGCACCAACAATGCCACTATTGATCATCTCATATTTTAAGGGAATTTCATGTCCCTGCATATCATCTCAAAAAATATCTCCAGGCCCTTCTTCATGCGAGTTTTGTCTCGGAATCATTTCTTATTCATCTCGTTTTGACAATGGACTAAGCTCCATTACACACTTTTTCTTCAATTCAGAAGTTCTTTCAAGGGAGTCCAATTTTTCTCCCATTCATTTGATGCACCGGTACATGTCTTTAATGGTAATAATCTGTTCTTTATCACCGTTTTCTTTATTGACACCGTTAGACGGCGTTTCATCATTGCCGGAGCGGTAAAACATCTTTTCCTCCAAAAGATGATAATAAAAGGGCCCCCTCCTTCTAGCGCCAATTGTTGTAGGAGGATTTTTGCACAACTATGTGGATGCCATTGCTGTAATAGCGTCGTTAAATATGGAATCGCCCAACTGCCCAGAGAGGCTCGCAGTCGGAGATTTATGGCTAGCCGCCCGGGAAGGCTCACGGCTAGGGGTTACCGAAGAACACGGGAAGGTGTTTTGGTGATGATTGGGACTGAATATACCGGAATTAGAGCTCAAGGACCGAATGTTGGCATGCCAAGAACCCTAATTATGAGAGTGAACGTGCACCGGAGTATACATGCTCTTAGTATCAACGTGCATTTCGAGAAGAGACCCCGTAAACTGCCTACATACCACTATTTATAGTGGATCAAGCCCGTATGTAGTTCTTGATTGATATGTTCGGTTGTTTGTGATGAGTTATCTCGTTTATGATGAGATAATGACTGATATTTACGTATATCAACTGATTGTGATATAGTTATCAGGTTTCCAAGTCATATCAGGACTGTTGAAAGCCTATCCATTGATGTTTATCTCAAGAATGAAGGATTTATCATGTATATATGATGTATATCCTCGAACAACTGAATAATTATCCGTTTAGAGGTGTATTTCAGCTGTAGAGACGTGCTCCTAAAAAGTAGGAGGTCTGCCTTATCCAATCTGGCGGCCTTATCAGGCTTCCGGGGGAAGCTGGGGGTACCACCCGGTAGCCTGACTCCGGTAACCTGACTCCGGTAGCCCAATTATGGAAGCCATACTGGAAGCCTTATCCGATGGCTGTCCTAGTCTGAATCTGTGTTTCTACCAGGCTTCCGGGGAAGCTGGGGGTACCACCCGGTAGACCCTCCGGTAACCCAGTTACGGAAGCTATGCTGGAAGCCCTCTCTGATGGTTGTCATTGACTATGGATGAGATTATCCTCGGGACCATAAGCCTTATATTCTTTCAATGTTCATCGCAAGGTAGCCCCTCTGGGGGTACCGCCCGGTAACCCAAACTATGGCAGCCCCTTTGGTAAGCCGGTTATGGAAGCTATTCTGGTAAGCCATGTCTGGTAGCTGTACTGGAAGCTATGTAGTGATGTCTATGGGTTGTGGATCATCCATGGGAGGCCATTCCCAGGACCCTTATCGTCATATCTACCTGCTACCCATCTCATGGTAGCCCCTATGGGTTGTCATAGGCTCTTGGAAGCCTGTTATTCGGGACCCATGCCATTCGGGAGCCCTTCTACCCGGGAGCCCTATTATCTTGGGAGCCCTGTTATCAGTTTTCATGGGTTACCACGGGTACCCTGGAAGCCCTCTAAAACATCTTCTTTCCTTGTGGATTGGACCTAAAACTCATCATGGGCCTAAATCTGATCCATGCAAGATTTTGGTTACAACAGTATGTATGTATATAATATTATAGTATATTATTATATATCCACAGAAATTTATATATGTATGTATTTATGTATGTACATGTGTATGTATGTATAAATATGCATATTAATTATACAACAATTAATATATAGATTACAAATAATAGAATATTAATAGATTTTATAACATAAATGTATGTATGTACGTATGCATGTATAATTAGTAATTATGTAAGTATGTATGGATGTATGTATGTAATATATGTATGTATGAATGTAAGTATGTATGTATGTGTGTATGTACGTATGCATGTATAATTATTTATGTATGTATGTATGTATGTATGTATATATGTGTGTATGTATGTATGTATGTATGTATGTATGTATGTATGTATGTATATATATGTATAATTATTGGGATTATACATTATACAAATATTTATGTATGTTGCTAATGATTTTTAATATTAACTCAAATGTTCACATAGCTCAATTGGTTATGGTGTTGCATTAGTTATGCAAGGTCATGGGTTCAAATCCTTTGAATAACATTATTTTTACAAATATTTTGAGTTAGGCTTGGAGTGAGGTTCGGAAGGACCGAGCCTATGGATTAATTTGCTCAGGGAAACCCCTTGTTGGTGTATTAGATAATAAGATATGGTATATGTTTTTTTTTTGAAACAAGATATGGTATTAGTGATTAGTGAATATTATAGTAATTATAACATATCCACATAAATTTATATATGTATTTATGTTTGTACAAGTGTATGTATGTATAAATATGAATATTAATTATACAGTAATTAATATATTACATATAATGAAATATTAATAGATTATACAACAAAATTGTATGTATGTATGTATGTATATATGTATGCTATATAGTATGTATGTATATATGTATATAATATTATAGTATATGTATGTATGTATGTATGTTTAAATATGCATATTAATTATACAATAATTAATAGATTACAAATAATGAAATATTAATAGATTATACAACATAAATGTATGTATATATTATATGTATGTATGTATGCATGCATGTATGTATGTATGTACGTATGCATGTATAATTAATAGTTATGTTGTATGTATATATGTATGTATGTATGTATGTATATATGTTTGTATGTATGTATGTATGTATGCATGTATGCATGCATGTATGTATGTTATATAGTATGTATGTATGTATGTATATAATATTTTAGTATATTATTATGTATCCACATAAATTTAAATATGTATGTATTTATGTTTGTACATGTGTATGTATATATAAATATGCATATTAATTATACAACAATTAATATATTACAAATAATGAAATATTAATAGATTGTACAACATAAATGTATGTATGTATATAGTACATATGCACGTATAATTAATAATTATGTATGTATGTATGCATGTATGTATGTGTGTATGTGTGTATGTATATATGCATGTATAATTATTTATGTATGTGTATGTATAATTAATAATTATGTATGTAATGTATGTATGTATATATGTATGTATGTATGTATGTATGTGTGTATGCATGTATAATTATTTATGTATTTGTATGTATAATAGATAATTATGTATGTATGTATGTATGTGTTTATGTATGTATAATTATTGGGATTATACATTATACAAATATTTATGTATGTAGCTAATGATTTTTAATATAGACTCAAATGTTAAGATAGATCAATTGGTTATGATAGTGAAATTAGTTCCCAAGGTCATGGGTTCGAATCCTCTATATAACAATATTTTTACAAATAATTGGAATTAGGTTCAGAGTGAGGTTCGGAGGAACCGAGCCTAGGAATTAATTTGCTCAGGTAAACCCCGTGTTGGTGTATTAGATATATAATAGATAGATAATAGATAATAGATGTATGTTAATTGTTTGATTAAATGTCACATAGAAATATTAAGTTGCATATGTAAATTTCTGTTCATCTCTATTGATCATCAGGGCCGCTGGCCACCACCTCCGATATGTTCTCCGATCTATTTTTTCAGTCGTATTTTTTGATCTTGGATGAAGTTGCATTTGCTTGATTTCAGTTAATTTGGGTTGCTTTGGTGGATTTGGGTTGAAATAATTAAGTTGTAATTAGTTGATTTGGGTTGCTTTCAAATTTACTAAATTGTCAAAAAAGTTGCATCTGATTGATTTTAGTTGATCTGTATTTTTGCATTTTTTTACAAACAGCCCGTATTTTTGCAAAAAAAAAAAAAAACTTTAAAACAATAGTATTTTTGCAAAAAGTTTAAAATCCTTAGGTATTTTTCAAAAAAGCCCTTTTTGAAATAAGGTGTTCAATTTAACAATATTTTTAAATTCTAATTAATATTATTTAAAAATTTAATTATATTATTACTTCTTAAATGACACATCTGTCCTATCAAATCACATACTCCCTTGCACAAATAATGTGTGAAAATCCTATTAATTATATCCTATAGTGGTCAGGTTAAAAGGTAGCTTCATTGGAAATTAGACATAGGCTATAAAACAAGTTGGGCCAGGTTTAAAAGCTAAAACTATGCTATGAAGTAACTAATAGTGTTTTTAATTTAGCAAACAAATCAAAAAAGAATGCACTTAAATAAATAACACATGATAAACTAGAAAAACTTAAATCTGAGAAATTTTTTGTTAACTAAAATTAATATAAAGATAATTTATACTGAAGCTTAAAATATAATTTTACAAAAACCTTACCACAAAAAAGAGTTTCAAGAAAATCTAATTTTTAAAAAAAGTTATAAAAAAAATTAATTTTAGATTTTACAACAAACATGTTTTTAAAATTTGTACTAACAAAAGTCTACACAAATCATTAAATTAACATTTTATTAATTTTCAAAATTTCTAGATTCGGTACTAAATTTGTAAATAAATTAAAAAACAATCCGAAAATCCAAAATAAAATAATTAAAAGAGAATCTAAATATAATAAGTACAAAAAATTCTATAATACTTTAATAATTTAAAATTTACAAAAATATTAAATTTCATCGAAAATGAAATTTAAAGTAAATTAATAAAGAATAAAATTAATAAAATATTCACCATCAACTTAACCAATTATTATAGGAAAACGAGTTGTAATATCACAAAACTTACACACAATTAACAAATAAGGATAAAATAGCAAAAATCCACTATGAAAAATAAATCACAAATTCGTTCTTTATATAAAATAAACAAGTATAAAAAGAATACCATCCGAATTTCAATTCAAAAAATAATTTTATAAAAACAAGAATTTACATTTAATTACAAAATAGAATTTTTTTTTAAAGAAAATATATGATAAAATAAGATATTAAAAAAGTAATAAAAAAACATGTTATAATTGGAAATGACACAAAAATTCAACAAAATATAAATTACAAAACAAACGCTAATTCAAAACAAAAAAAATATATCTAAATTTAGAAAATTAAAATGAACAACAAAATTTTATATAATGCACTTTAAATAAATAAAAACCAACACAAAAATACAAAAACTTTCTTTATAAAAAGTACAAATATACGTGTGTTCACATGTATGTTAAATTATAATAAGTTCTCATATGTCTAATTAAAGTATATTATATATATTCTAATAAATAGAAGAAAACACGCTAAAAAAAATATGAAACAATAAAATATATGTTAGGCTAAACTTTAAAATTTAATTTTCAAAAAAAACATTTACCAAATAAAAGTATTTTTAAGAAAACATTATTTTAATAAAAATCATTAAAGATTCTATTATTTGGTTTGACAACAAATATGTTTCTAATATTAACAAATAAGGATAAAATAGCAAAAAATCATAATTAAAAATAAGTCGCAGATTAATTCTTTGTATATAATAAACAAGTAAACAAAGCATATCATCATAATTTCAATTAAAAAATAATTTTAAAAAAAAACAAGAATGTACATTTAATTACAAAACAAAGAAGAAAGTTTTAAGAAAATATATGGTAAAATAGATAATAAAAAAACATTTCATAATTGAAAATGTCATCAAAATTCAACAAAATATAATCTACAAAATAGTCTCCAATTCAAAAAAAAAGGATCCAAATGTAGAAAACTAAAATCAACAATAAACTTTAATATAATGCACTTAAAACGAATATATACCAACACAAAAACATAAAAAAATAGTACAAGCTTTATTTAAAAAAGTACAAATGTGTGTCACCACACATTATAAACAAATAAACACCACACATAATAAATAAAAACACATAATAAACACCACACATAATAAAAAAGGACACATAATAAACATCACACATGACAAAAATATAAAATTAACATGAAAAAATAATCAATATTCAATCGAATTAAAAAAATTAATACCACACTTATTTCAAAAACAAATAAAACAATGCCTTTAAAAACTATAAAAACACTATAACAAAAGATCTAAAATTTTTAAGATAACCTTTAAATTACATAATCAAAAAGATAATAAATAAATAAATAAATTGCTATACGAATATAGTACTAAAATAAAAAAAAACTAAAAATAATTATGAAATACCAAAAAATATGTTAGCCTAAATTTTGAAATATAAATTATAGAAAAACCATTTACAAGAAAAAAAACAAATTATTCAAAATGCCATAAACTATTTTTTCAAGAAATAAAATTATAATCAAAATTGTACTACATAATATTAAAATATTAATAAAGCTACTCGTGCATCGCACGGTATAAACCTAGACATGGATTGAACCCATGACCTCTTGGTAGGAATCAATTTTATTGTCACACAATGACTAACATGCTAAAAGCCCTAAATTTATGCACACAATCACTACACCATAACAATTTCTGATACCTACTTAAAAATCATTAACTACATTTTCAAAGAACCTGCTTCATAGATTTTCCTTGATTTTTTTATAAATTTATGCATGATAAAACTATAAAAAATATATTTCCATCTCATTTAATTAAATTATTATTATTATTATTATTATTATTATTATTATATTTTCATGAAATTTTAAAATTATAAAGTATTCTTTTTGTATTATGTATGTGATACGAAAATACGACACAAATTCACATTGTACACGAAATGACATAAATTCAAATTTTGATTTCTGGTACATGTATAATAATATTTTTTTGTGAAATCATAAATCATAATATTTATTCATGTTTGTTATGCTCATGACAAACACAAAACAGATTCACTTGGTACACGTATAGATGAGCATTTCATCCATCTCGTCCGATCGCGATCCAATCCTCTCCCATTTGGGTTGGGGATTGCGAAAATTTTTCTCTCAGTATGAGAAATATGGAATATTATAAAATAGAAATTCGGGGGATGAGAATGGGATCGGGGATTAAGGTATCCCAACCCGATCCCCAATTCACGTTCCAAGTCGATTATCGGGGATTAAAGGAATATTTTATTTACTAGATTATTAAAGATTAATATAATTCAAAATTTTAAAATTTTGATAAATTTAAAATTTCACAAAAAAATAAAAAAATAAAATTTTAATTTTAATAATTTTAGTTATATATTTCATCTTTTATTATAAAAAATAATTTGAATCGCTATTTATGATATAATAATAATAATAATAATAATAATAATAATAATAATAATAATAATATTTATCTTGATTTATCAAATTATTTTTATTATAAAATATAAAGAAATTATAAATTTCAACTAAAAAATAAGAATCCTCAATTTCTCGTGGGGATCCTCGTTCCCCTTTCGGTGTAGTAAAATTATCCTCATTCACGGATTGATAAGGGTTCAAAGATTATGTTCGAAATTTTAATTAAAAATTATATTTCAATCTTTTTTTAAAAAAATCACGATTTCTCCGGGGATCCTCATTCCCGTTCGGGGCAGTAATCGGAGGGCAAAATAATCGTCGTTCAGGAACCGAGACAGGTTCAATGATAATGTTCGAATTGGGGGATCACCATGGGTTTAACACTCTTCGATCTTAAATTGACCTGATGCCACTCCCAGTTGCACAAAAAAATAATATAAATTTATTTACCGTCAAATTTGGACATCGAGATATGAAAAATGTTTATTGCAAACACTTATGTCTCAATTAAATATTATCAAAAAAAATATGTGACAGACAGTCTTTTTCTTTTAGGTTTTGGTGATTTGTCAAAGTACGAAAATGAAAATTAAATTAGGCCTAGGAAGTTACTAGCTAACATAGTAATTCCTCCCCTAGGATTATTCGATGTGACATTACCGAAAACGAGTCAATTTGACAAAAACGTTTTCTCGTACCTAATCATTTGATTTGGATATGGTATATCCATTCAATGATATATTCTAGTCTAGATTTTATATGGTACATTTTAAAGGCAAAGTCAAGTCGGCACAAATATCGATATATTCCCGAACACTGATTTTACGTACTAAAAATGAGGGTTTTATTCAAAACAGTGTTCATTTCAAATGTTTTATCCTCAAATATATTTGATATATTTTTCAAAATATTATTTTCAAAAGTGCCTTATTTATTGACTTGCCGAAAGATAAAAAATAGATTTTATCCCGAACCCCTAACAGTTTTCATTTGATAGATAAAATCGTAAAATATTCAATATAAATATTCCGAGGACTTCATGGTCATTATTATTTGAGGAATATTATATTTGAATATATTTCAAGTCAAAACTTTAGCCAAAATGTCGACAAGTTACGACAAACGGCTAATGTATTTTATTCCGTCGCGTAAGGGTTTTTCACCAAAATATTTTTGAATAAAATACCTTCACACGTTATTTTGATTTAAAACATTGGAAATGTCACTAGAATATTTAAAAAGAATTTTAGAAAAAGTTTCATGATTTTATGAGAATATTTTTCCAGAACCCCCTAAAATCGCTTCGGTTTTTATTTTGGGGTTCGCTAAAAGTCGTCCAAATGTATGGAAACTTATGGGTCGACTTTGACCATATTTTTCATATAATATTTGAAGACTTTTGGCATTGGTCTCATATTTTTCCAAATTGGTTTAAAGAAAATCAAACGAAATGGGTTTGTCACGTAGTATCGTATTTATTGGCTATTTACGTATCAACAGAAACTTCCTATATTTTAGTATTGTTATTCCCACATGTGCTACTGATTATTTTAAGTAACTTGGTGACCAAGTTGGGTAATAACCTCTTGCTTAATTGTTCATTGGTTGCTTGCTCCATTCTTTAGTCTTTAACCACCATTTTTGCCTATAAATAGCCAAGTCATTCCACCCATTTTCTCCAAGCCTTAGAGCCAAGTAAATGCTGCTATTTTCTCTCTATATACTCACCATATTCCAGATTTTATTTGCTTCAAAAGTATCTAGATAAACAAGCTTCAATATTCATCTTTTATACCATTTTTAAGCTTGTTTTTAGCTCATTTTCTTGCTCCAAAACACACCATTCGGCTTCCACTTTTTAGGCAGTGCTCTAGCTCGTTTCTTGCGGCCTCTTAAGTGTTCTTTCAAGTGTCTTTGATTCACCTTTAAGCCATCCTTGAATACCTTTCATTTGGTGCTCAAATCTTTCATGTTTGGTAGTGTTTTTGGACCATCTCTTGCTCTAAACAATTCTAGCCAAGACCACTTCGAAGACAAAGCTTTAGCTCGACTAAAGTGGGTTCTTAAATTGCTTTGGAAGAGGTTTAAGGATCCTTGTGTCCCCCTTAAATTATCTTTCATTGATTGATCTTGGTGGCCTTGTTTTGGTAGCAATTTTTGGTGCATTTCTTGCTCTTGTTCTACACCATTCGGCCAAACCCTTTAGGCAGCCTCTAGCTCGTATTTTAGGCAGCCTCTAGAGTGTCTTTCTTGTGTCTTGAGTCACCTTTGATAACCCCTTGAATATCCTTCATTTGGTGCTCATTTCGCCATTAGTTTGTGGTGTTTTAGGCTTCGATCCTAGCTTGTTTTGCTTGATTTCTTACTAGACTTCAAGTGATTCTAAGTTAGTTAATTTTTGTTTAGTGTGTGTACATCTACACATACTTGTCCCGGAACCTAGTTCGTATCCTTTGAGAATACCTCTTATTTGAGAATTCTTTGCTTTAGGCAATCAAGCCACCGGATAAAGCCAAAGGTCATAAACTAGTTAAATTTTTGTTGTGTGTGTTGTGCGTGTTGCGTGTGTAGTGTGTGTTGCATTCACGGATATAATTGTTGCACGTTTAATTTATTGTCTTGTATCACCGCTCGTGTGACGAGTCCCTCGTGTGACTTATCCCGTGCCATTATTTACTATTTTCCGCACTACGCAAATCGCTAACGTTATATAAGCATTTTTCTTAACGGTCCTTGCACTTGCGAGTTGATATTTTTATTTCGTCCTCACACTTGTGAGTTAAATAATTAAGCACTCTTGCACACACCACTAAAGTTCCGTAGCTCGTCCGATTGGCGTCGTGACTCGCTCGACTTTAACTAATAACGAATCAATTATTTTAACGCGTAATAGCGTCCCCGTGGCTAGTACCGTAACATACTAGTTTTGCACGGCCTTTATTATATTATATCTCACTTAATTGTTTGTTTGTAGCTTATTGTTGTATCTTTGTAGTGAGGTGTAGTGAAGTGAGGTGATCTTCGCTCTAAGACCCAAGTCTTAGACACGCCAACGGGGAGTTGGGTGTCTTCGCACCGTGAGGAGGAGGAAAGACCCAAGACCCAAGACCTAAGACCTAAGATCCAAGACCTACAAAGGTAGCATCAAGGCTACGTAGGGTTTACTAAAATTTTTTGAAGAGGTAACTTGGAGTTACGCTCTAAGATAAATATTTTAGTGGTTTACTAATTATTTTGAGGAGGTAACGGGGAGTTACGCTCCAAGATAAATAATTAGTGGTTTGCTCTATATTTTGAGGAGGTAGCGGGGAGTTACACTCCAAGATAAATATATAGCGGGGTAGCTTATATTTTGAGAAGGTAACGGGGATTTACGCTTCAAGATAAATATATAGTTGTAATTTTATAAAGGTTTCTCCACCTGCTATAAGGAGTTTTACTTGTAGTGGACGAAATCCCGAGTCCGGGGAGGAGCTCGGGGACTGGTGTTAGTCACAGAGGCATGCCTGTTTACATCTAATAACAAGCCTAATTGTCTGTAATGCTTTGCATTACTTACATGACCTCTTAACTGAGGGAACCTCTAGTTGTAGAGTTTCTATTTGTTTTGTACTTGAAATAGGCATCAAATCCTAGTTGTGTAACTGTACTTATATAGTCAAGAATAATGCTTGAAAGAAGTTCCAAGGTTCATGCCTCAAGCAAGAAGATAAAGACTGTCAAATAATCACAGTTGGGATTTGAAGAAATGAAGAATTTGCCTAAGTACCAATTCGAGAAGTACTTTTGTCTATTCGAGAAGTCTAGCGTTCGAGAAGTCAGAGATTCGATATCTAAGAATACACTGTTCGATATCTTTGAATGCACTATTCGATATCTCAGAGATTCGACATGTCTAAATGCTCTATTCGAGAACTCAAGAAGTCAACAAGTCAAAGTGGTATTCGAGTTCTCAAAGAGTCAACAAGTCAAAGTTCCATTCGATATCTCAAGGACTCTGAATGAACTATTCGATATCTCAGGGATTCGACAAGTCAAGTGTTCTATTCGACAACTCAAGGAACCCTAGAGAAAAGTACTATTCGAGAAGTGATTCGATATGTAAATCATACAGTATTCGAGAACTCAGAGTTATCTAATCCTAGTTCTCGAATCAATCACTTAGTCACTTCTCGAATACATTCTTAGAGACAAAATACTGAAGAAATTGTACAAGTCTGAAACCTGCAACAAGCCAATGCACTTTATGGACCACAATCTGTAACGTGCTATGGAAAGCCTACAAGGAAGCTTGGAGAGATATAGAAGAGACAAAGGGCTAAAGAAGTGGATCTGAACAGGTTTTGCAAAGTCAAATCTATAACCGTTTGGACACTTACTCAAAAAGGATAGACAGACTAGAAAGTAATTTGTTTAGCTACCTTATTTGTAGTAAGTAGGTTGTATCCATGTTCTACAAGGATACAGCCTCACTTCCTTAGTTGTTAACTTTCGAGGAGTCAAGTTTTTCATACATTGTAAGTCATATCTCTCTGAGAAAAACGAAGCTGAGAATACTATCATTTGTATTCACAGATTGTAGCAACCTTTATCTAATAATATATTAGATTAAAGTGATATTGTGTCTTGTGTCATTTCTTATCCGCACCTACACATTTACACACACAGATACTTATCTGCTACACAGATTCAAGAACTAAGAAAAGTTCAAGAATCCATGACTTTGGAATCCATGTGTCATTCAGGCTCCATTTGACCATCCTCTTGCAGTCTTGGGAATTTGGTTTCATCAAATGTGACATTCACACTTTCTTTAATGACTTTGTGATCAATGACATAGACTCTGTAGGCAGTCCTCTCCAAACCATATCCCATGAAAATGCCTTCATAAGCTTTAGCATCGAACTTTCCTTTTCTTTCATGGTTGTCAATCATCATGAAACACTTACTTCCAAATACATGAAAATACTTGACAGTATGTTTCTTTCCTGTTAACAAATAGTAATGAGTGTTTCCATGAGTCTTGTTGATCAAGGTTCTATTCTGTGTGTAACAAGCCGTATTAATTGCTTCTGCCCAGAAGTATGTTGGTAATTTAGAATCATTCAACATAGTTCTCGCAGCTTCAATGAGAGTTATGTTCTTCCTTTCTACAACTCCATTTTGTTGTGGTGTCCTGGCAATGGAGAATTGTTGGAAAATGCCCTCTTCTTTGCAGAAGTTTCCCAAGATTATGGGAATCTTCTTGTCTTCTTCAAAATCTAGAATCACAAAATCGGCAGGAAATATGAGCTTATCAACCTTTACCAAGACATCCTCTACAATACCCCTTGGATACGTGATCGACCTATCAACCAACTGCAAAGAGATGTTGGTTGGCTTCGGCTCCGGTAGACCAAGTTGCTTGAAAACAGACAAGGGCATAAGATTAATACTAGCTCCCAAATCACATAAGCATTTTTCAAAAGACAACTTCCCAATGGTGCATGGAATTGTAAAGCTTCCTGGATCCTTAAGTTTAGGAGGCAATTCTGTTGCAACACCGCACTGCACTCCTCTGTCAATGCCACTGTTTCAAATTCTTCCAACCTTCTCTTCCGTGACAAAATTTCCTTCATGAACTTTGCATATCTTGGCATCTGCTCCAATGCTTCAACAAAAGGAATGTTAATGGACAGTTTCTTGATAACATCCATAAACTTTTAAAACTATTTCTCTTGACTTTTCTACAAGCGTCCAGGAAATGGAGGAGGCGGATAGATCTGATTATTCTTTGAAGATTGCTCTGGAGTAGACTTTTCAACAGGTTTCTTGCTCTTCTCACCATCAAGCTGATCAACCACTAAATCAGATTTCTCAATTTCTGGCACTGCAGATTTTTCAATCTGCCGATTCTGAACATCTTCATCTTCCTTAGTTGCTGATTTTGGATCTGTTGTAACCCTTCCTGATCTCAAAGTAACTGCCTTCACCTGCTCATGGACCTCCCTCTTGCCTGGATTCACCTCTGTATCACTAGGAAGAGTTCCTTGTTGCCTACTAAGTAAGGCACTTGCAAGCTGTCCCATCTGATTTTCCAAGGTCTTTTGAGAAATTGACAGGCTTTTAATCATCATCCTCAACTCATCCATTTCTGATTTTTCATTAGAAGATTGCCCCGCATGAGCCTGGGGCTGTTGCTGCTGAAAACCCGGAGGTTGATATGGTGGCCTTGGAGCATACGGCTGTTGATAGCCCTGATTGAATGGCTTTGCTTGCTGACCCTGAAACTGCTGATACGGCTGAGGTTGTTGAGCACCTTGATTGTTGCTCCAGCTGAAGTTAGGATGATTCCTATTGTTTGGATGATAGGTGGCTGGAACTGGTGCAACAGGTCTCTGAAAGTTACTCACGAACTGTGCCGATTCAGGAGAAATAGCACACTGATTCGTCTCATGTGCGCCCGCACATAGCTCACAAACACTAGCAACCTGCTGAACTCCATAATTTGCAAGAGAATCCACCTTCATAGTCAAAGCCTTCAACTGAGCTACAATAGCTGAAGCTGCATCCACTTCAAAAATACCTGCTACCCTGCCTTGAGAAAGCCTCTGGGTTGGATTCTAATATTCATTGGCAGCCATCGTCTCAATAAGATCATAAGCTTCATTGTAGCTCTTAGCCCATAGAGCTCCACCTGACGTTGCATCTAGCATAGGTCTAGACTGTGTTCCCAACCTATTGTAAAAACTGTTGATAACCATCCAATCAGGCATACCATGATGTGGACACCTACGAAGCATCTCCTTGTATCTTTCCCAAGCCTCACACAAAGATTCTCCAGATTGCTGAGCAAATTGAGTTAGATGGTTCCTTATTGCTGCAGTTTTCGCCATAGGGAAGAATTTAGTAAGAAACTTCTGAGCAAGATCCTCCCATGTAGTAATGGAACCAGGTGGCAGAGAGTGTAACCAGCCCTTAGCCTTATCCCTCAGAGAGAATGGGAAAAGTCTCAACTTGATAGCATCATCCGACACACCATTAAACTTGAAAGTTTCACAGATCTCGATAAAGTCCCGAATATGCATGTTAGGATCCTCCGTAGAAGCACCCCCAAACTGAACCGAATTCTGTACCATCTGAATAGTGCCCGATTTGATTTCAAAGTTGTTAGCCGTGATGGCCGGCCTGATAATACTAGACTGGATGTCATTGATCTTCGGCTGAGAATATTCCTTCAAAGCCTTAGCTGCTACTGCATCTGCCATCTCTACAGTAGTTTCAAATTCCTCTTTCTTATCCTCTTTATTCTCTACAAGATCGTCTTCCGCCAGTTCTTCCAAACGAGCTTGTAAGCGTGTTCGCATACAAACCTAAGTACCTGAAAACACCACAAAACAAACAAACTAAGTAAGAAATCCGAGTCAGTGAACGCTAACGACCACTATTGACAAGCATATAAACTAAAAATAAAACACCGATGATCCCCGGCAGTGGCGCCAAAAACTTGTTAGCACAAAATCACGCAAGCGCACGTGGTCACAAGTAATATAGATATAAGTCAAGTTCGTTTCCACAGAGATCTGGTTTTTAATTCAGTATTGTACCTATGCAACAATGTATAGTTTTAATTCACTGCTAAGACAAATAACAAATTGGGGTTTGATTATCTAAATTAAACTAAGATGCAAAATATTAAACTAAGAATTAAATTAACTAATGAGAATTGAATCGAATTACTTATATGAGAATAAACATGGAATCCTAGTTTCATTATCTACTTTACTTAAAGTCGCTGCCTTTAATCAATACATGCAATGGTTTTGATATCTGATCGAATAACACGAAACAAGTAAATGCTATTTCTCAGTATACGAATACCAAACTAAACATACATCCACAAAAGAGATAGAAGATGATTAGACACCTATTATGTTTAGACCCTATATCTCTATAGAATTTGAAAACATAAGGTTTAAGCACAAGTTATCCACTTAGATCACATAGGGTAGCATAATATCTCTATTTACGCCACAAATCATGATGTTAAAACATCAACCTATCCTATGCTAGCATGGCAAGTTCTAAATCTCAAGATCCACTCTCATTTCGCAAGAGATTAACAAATTAGATGTTAGCTACGCATCTAAATACATGAAACACAACCATACGAGGATATCAAGAATTCACCACACATAAATCTTTAAGGCATGCACACTACTAAGCTACATAGATAAATCCGCTAGGATCCCACGACAACGATTAGTTCATATTTGAAACTTTCATCACCATGGGATTTGATGAAAACATGATAATGAACAAAATAACAAAGATGAATAAATCAATAATGTAACAAGGTTTAGAGAACAAATCCGTGAAAGTATCAAGCATCCAAAAGATACGCCTCAACAAAGGAATACAAGAAAACTATGTCTAGATCTTCTCGTTGTCACAATCCTCGCCTTGGCTTCTCGATCTCGTGCTATGAGTGAATTTTACTGAGCTCTGGTGTGTAGATGATCAATTTTATGTCCCCCAAGGTGTGTATTTATAGCCCCAAGTTGCCTCCTCAACAAGCAATTGCCATCTTTGAGTTAGAATAGAAGATCGGCAAATTCCATCTTTAAACGGGATATGATTAGTAATTTCCATGATTACAACTGATTCTGGAATGTTCCCACCGTCCCAAGTGATTGCCATATTGATTAGGAGTAGAAAACAAGGAATTCTCCCATCTCAAGTTGAATTTAGGAAGTTTATATCGACCTCAAGTGCGCCCGCGCTTGCCCACAATGTAAAACCAGCGCGCCCGCGCGCTCAGCACATTTCTTTCTTCTCGCGCGCGCCCGCGCGCACTTCCTTTGATAATCAGGCGCGACCGCGCTGACTCTACTCTGCACAGACTGCTATCTTTTCTTCTGCTGATTACTTGATCGTCTTCAACCGCAACTTAATTTCTTCACCTTGACAACACCAAAAAACTACTGGAAAGCCTGCAAATGATATCCTACACAATTCTACACAAAAACTCATCAAATCACACGATTACTTGAGACCAAGACACCAATTTAAGCCGAAATAGAATGATCCAAGTGGATATAAAATCCACTTATCAGTAGGTTGTGCTTCAATCCATCGACAAGAGCAATATCTTCAATGACAACATTTTCAATTTCCAAACAGCCATATCCTACAATGTAACCTTTGCTGTTGTCTCCAAAAGTTATGATTGGGCCGGCTTTCTCCACAAAATGTGATAGCAGGGCTATATCACCAGTCATGTGCCTGGAGCATCCACTGTCGATGATCCACATGACCTGCTTCTGTATCTTGCCCTGCAAAATAGATGATTTTAATTTGCATCTGGTACCCAAACTCTGTTGGGTCCTGCAGTTACAGCATCATTGTTCATATCATTTTGTTTCACATTTAAATCGACACTAGAATCCTCCTGTCTGACTTTTTTTACTGTCCACTTGGTTCTAGAGTTAGACTTAGTCTTTCTCTTGGTGGAAGCTACCTTTCTACCAACATAGGCAGGCACAGAAGTCTCAGCAGTTTCTAAATATGAGCATCTTTCAGTAGACAGAATAGGTAGATTGAAGCAAGTACTCATAACAACAATTTTGCATGGCATACAGTCAATGTTATTACAGACATCCATACTTCTTTGCATAATGGGGGTTCTATGTAAGTTACCACTAACATTGGACGCATTAACCTTATCCTGTTTGGGTTTCTTACAAACGAATGTTAAATGATGAGATGATCCACAATTATTGCAAAGCTTCCTAGGGGCATCCTTAACATGACTATATCCATTCTTCTTATCAATCCCTAACTTGCCATTCCTATTCTTAGGCTTGTAGGCATTTGCTTTGACAGTATGTTCTGAAGTTGCTGTGGAGCCACCCTTGACAGTACCTTTCTTTGCCTCTGTCGTGACAGCAGGTTTGAAGGTTGCTATCTTGGGTTTTCTCTCGACAGTATCTTTTGAAGTTTTTGTCTCATCCTTGTTGTCAGCTACTTTAGAACATTCTGTCTGATTGCTTGGTAGATTTTCTGTCATGGGGAACTTGACAGTATCTTTTCCTTTGCTCAGTGTGCTGTCAATGCACTCATCTTCATCAAGTAGCTCTTGTTTGATGAACAAGGAGGTTTCTGATACTCCTATGGTTTTGATGATCACATTCAGCAAGCTATTTGCTTGTAGTTTGATATAAAACATTGTGTTATGGTTGTACTAACTTGGTTTTGCAGGGTATATTAAGTTTACAGAGAATATACAAACAGCAAGCCACTTGGTGTTACAACAGAGACAGTTTGGCAAGCCATTTGCACTGACAGACACAAACAGCAAGCCATTCGCAACTGACAGTAATCCTGAAGACAAAGATTAAGATTGTTTCTCATGGTTTTTATTTCAGGAAATATATTGTAAGATATCTTTATCATATAATACGTATACAATATATTTAGAGCTCAAATCTTTTCAAATATCTTTTATTAAAACCGTGATAAATCTTATAGGAGTTTCCGTTTTTAAAATATATTCTTGCTAAAAACCTCCTATACACGTTTTATACATACAGAACAAAAGGGTTAACTTTTTCTACGATTCATCTCTTCCAAACCCTCTGTCAAACGTTCACAAGAACGTTGGTAAAATCTCTGTGATCATTTGAACGTTAGAAATTGATTTCTAAATCGTTCGAATAATGGTTGATTGATTTTCCGAACGTTGGTTGTGAGACTATTTATAATCTGTCTTGTGTTCATTCGTTTAACAACACTTCAGAGAAAACATTCAAGCACACAAGATTTCAAACAACTCGGTTTTTCATTGCTATATTCTTGATTCTCTCGAGCTCTATATATATATACATACGTACTATATTATAGAGAGATCATAGTTTGAGTTGTATCCTTTATTGATTGTATTGTTCGATTTGTAAGGATTAGTTGTTGGACAGTTTGGCTAGGGAACTAGGGTTTGGTGAACGTTGCTAGAGAAGTATACTTGGGAAGTATAGCTTAGAGAGCAAGTTCAGAAACAGGAGTTCAGCACGCCATTTGTCAATAGCTGGGTGTTAAGGGAGATATATTGTTGTATCTTGTAATTGGCTTATTTCAGTGATCAATAATATATTCTCTTACCAAGTTGGTAAGGGACCAGGACGTAGACCATAGGGGTTAGGGGTCGAACCTGGCTAAAAGTCTCTGTGTTCTTTATTTTCTGTTATTTACTTACTGCTTGCATTTAGCTTACTGTTTCTGCACTTTTATGTACTGATTATCTGTGCATTCAGCATACCATTTGTCTCTGCATAAAACGAAATCAGTAAGCTGTTTCTGGTAATTTTTAAAATCAGTTTTAGTTAAACATAGTTAGCCATATACACCTATTCACCCCCCTCTAGGTGTGCATTTTCATTTGGTATCAGAGCATTGGTATACTAACAATTCTGTAACAGGAAAGTATTCGATCATAATGGCTGAAAACTATCCCGAAGGAAAATCTGATTTTAGGCCTCCACTTCTCCATGGCACACACAACTACCACTGGTGGAAAAGCAGCATGGAAACTCACTTATCCAGAGATCCATTAGTTCTGAGAGTTGTGCAAAAAGGTCCTTATGTCTTTCTTGACAAGGATGGCAAGCCAAAGGATGTTGATGATCTCACTCCGGATGAATTAATCAAACTTGGCTACAATGGAAAGGCAAGGAGTTCTCTTATGAATGGTTTGAACCAGGCTGAATATGATAAAGTATCTTCACTCAAATCAGCAAAAGAAATGTGGGATGCTTTGGAGACTTATCATGAAGGTTCGAAATCTCTAAAGAAGGTGAAACTTAGCAAGCTAATGAATGATTTTGGAAACTTCAAGCTTAATGATGGTGAAACTATCAAGGACAGTCAAGCACGGTTTCAAGTTACTATAAATTCACTGAAGAGGCTTGGAAAATCTATACCACAAGATGAAATCAATATGAAAGTCTTAAGTGCAGTACCATTTATCTACGAAGCCAAATTTACTGCCTTGGAATCCTCACCACTTATTGATACTATGGATCACTTGGCTGTGTTTGCTGAGCTAGAGCAATTTGAAAGCAAGATAAATGGAAATCAGGTGGGAAGTTCAAGTGTTAAAGCTCCAACAGAAAAGATGAAGAATATGGCTCTCCATTCTAAAAACAGCAAGCCAATAGACTCTAATGATGAATCTGATTCAGATGAGGAACTTGCACTTATTTCAAAGAAGATCAAGAGGCTGATAGAAAAAAAAGAATATGATGAAAAGGGAAAGAGGTGGCTACTACAACAACAAGAAAGGCTCAAAAGACTCTAAGGAGGAAACTTGTTTCGAATGTGGCAAGCCAGGTCATTATAAAAGGAACTGCTACAAACTGAAGTCAAAACAGCCTACTGTTTTCAAGGATAAGAAGAAATCAAAGGCTCTACTGACTTGGAGTGATGATGATTCAGATTCCAGTGATGACTCAAGTGAAGAAATGGTGAACTTAGCACTTGTTGGAATGGAAGATGAATCTGCTCTTGGAAATTCAGAAGGAGTGTATGCTGAAACTGATTCTGAAGAAGATCAGAGTGAGGTAAACTCTTTTAATGATTATATTTCTTCAGATGATACTCTGTTAGATTCACTAACCATGCAGGAACAAAATAGTGTTACAATTGAAGAACACATGGCACTAAAGGCTGAAATCAGCAAGCTGACTGATAAGAATGCCTATTTATCCAAAATGGTAAAAGATCTATTGCCAAAAATGGAAGAATGGGATTCAACTTCATTCAGTAAAGCTACAGAGATCAAGGAACTGAATACTAAGAACAGACATTTAGAGGCAAATGTCAAGTTACTTGAAAAGAGAAACAAGACCTTGACTGAAGAAATCAAAGAGCTAAGGTCTGATGTCAAAACTAAAGCTAAAGCATTGGAATCATACAAAATGAAGGAATCTAGTCAAGCTGAATCCTCAAAAACTGCTGAAAAGAGAATCCAGCAAGCTGAACTCATCAAACAGCAAGCTGAAGTGATCACCCTCCTAGAAACAGAAGTTAAAGATCTCAAGAAGGGCATGGAAACTTTTGTTCAAGGTGAAGACACTCTAAAAACAATGATGAAGAAGGCAAATGTACCTTTGGTCAGAGAAGGTGTTGGTCTAAACTTCAACAAGAAAGATAAAGTGCTCAAATATGATGGAAGGAATGGCATTCCCTACAATTATGCTATGCCTTGGAAGACATGCAACAAATGTGGTGGAAAAGGACATCTGGAAAAGAATTGTGTGGTTCGAGTATATCATAAGACGAAAACAGCATACCAGAATGCACCAGACAGGAGACAAACAGCATACCAGAATGCTTCTGGCAGAAGACAAACAGCTTACCAACAGAATGATCAGTCCCCAAAAGTGGTCCAAATGTGGATCAAGAAACCTGATTTAAATGCTTTATATATTCTTGCTACTAACCAACCTGGACCCAAACCTATATGGGTACCAAAACATTGAGGTATTTTTGTTTGTTTTGTAGATGTGCCTTGCTGCTAAGGTCAAGTCAAAGCAATGGATCTTGGACAGTGGATGCACAAGACATATGTGTGGAGACAAATCTCAGTTTATGAATCTCAAAATGAAAAAGGGTGGAAGAGTAACAATTGGAAATAGCAAAACTCTTCAAATCCTTGGTACCGGTTCTATTGGTAATAGTAATATTTCAATTGATAAAGTTCAATATGTCAAAGGTCTTTCTTATAACTTGCTGAGTGTTACTCAATTATTTGATGATGGACATCATGTTGAATTGGGCATTGATAAAGCTATTATTACTATTGGTACTAACAAAATCCCCCTAGTTGCTAGAAGGGAAGGAAATATATATGTATTAGACTTCGATTTGCAGGAAACAGCATGCTGTTTGGCTGCAATGGATAATGATCCATATATTTGGCATAGAAGATTGGGACATGCACACATGGATTTGCTCAGAAAGTTATCAAGCAAGAAACTAGTGAGAGGGCTGCCCAAGCTAAAGTATGTCAAATCAGAAGTATGTTCAGCTTGCCAATTGGGAAAACAGCTTCGAAGTACTCACAAATCAAAGAAAATGGTATCTACTTCTAAACCCTTAGAGCTTCTGCATTTGGACTTATTTGGTCCAGAAGCTTACAAGAGTATTGGAGGTAAACAATATGGTTTTGTGATTGTAGATGATTATTCTAGATTTACATGGGTATTATTTCTTCGTACTAAAGATTGTGCTTTTGATGAGTTTAAGAAGCTAATCAAATTACTTGAGAACAAGTTGAATACAAGACTTGTAGGTATAAGGAGTGATAGAGGAGGTGAATTTCTCAACAAAGACTTCATTGCTTATTGTGAAAAAAGAGGAATTACACATGAATTTTCTGCACCAAGGACTCCACAACAAAATGGAGTGGTAGAAAGGAAGAACAGGTCACTACAAGAAACAGCAAGGACTCTTTTGCAAGAAAGCAAGCTGCCTAGAAGTTTTTGGGCAGAAGCAGTGAATACAGCGTGCTATTTGTTGAACAGAGTAATAATCAGGCCTATCTTGAACAAAACTCCGTATGAATTGTTGAAGAAAAAGAAGCCAAACATTAGTTACTTCAAAATCTTTGGCTCAAAGTGTTTTGAGCTCAAGACAATTGATAATGATGGTAAATTCGATGCTAAGTCTTATGAAGCTATTTTTCTTGGCTATTCTTTTACTAGTAGAGCATATAGAGTTTATAACTTAAATAAACATATAGTTGAAGAATCTATTGATGTTACTTTTCAAGAACCTAACAATGATCTGCCAAGAGATGAGGAAGAATTTGCAGGTGATAACATACAACCTCAAGTTGCTGGAAATCAGCAAGCCAACAATTCTGCTGAAACTGGAAGTCAGCAAGCCAAAAACACTACTGAGAATGGAAAACAGCAAGCTGGAACTGCAAATCAGCAAGCTGAAGTGGTCAGAATCACAACAAATGAAGAAATTGCTCAACATTCTCTACCAAAGGCTACAAGGACAGTAAAGAACCATCCTCCAGAACTTGTTATTGGAAATATCTCAGATGGAATCACAACAAGGAGAGGAAAAGCAAATTTTTGTGCTTATGCTGCCTTTTTAGCTCAAGAAGAACCCAAAAATATCAAAGAAGCATTAGAAGATGAAAATTGGATCATGGCAATGCAAGAGGAACTCAACCAATTCGAGAGATGTGATGTTTGGGAACTTGTAAAACCACCAGAAGATGCTTCTATCATAGGAACCAAATGGGTGTTCAAGAACAAAGTGGATGAATTTGGAACAGTTACTCGAAATAAGGCAAGGCTCGTGGCTCAAGGCTATAATCAACAAGAAGGAATTGATTTTGAAGAAACATACGCACCTGTAGCTCGTTTAGAATCAATCAGAATGCTTCTTGCTTATGCATGCTACAAGAAATTCAAGTTATATCAAATGGACGTAAAAAGTGCATTCCTAAATGGCGTGCTGGATGAGGAAGTCTATGTCAAACAGCCTCCTGGATTCGAACATGAGAAGTTTCATGACTATGTTTACAAGCTCAAGAAGGCATTATATGGTTTAAGGCAGGCCCCTAGAGCGTGGTATGAGAGACTTAGTAAGTTTCTTCTCAAAAATGGATTCATTCGAGGTAATATCGATCCCACATTATTTACAAAGCAAAATGGTAAAGATATTCTTGTTGTACAAATATATGTGGATGATATTGTATTTGGTGCTACTAATGAATCTATGTGTGAGTGGTTTTCTAAGTGTATGTACAATGAATTCGACATGAGCATGATGGGAGAACTCAACTATTTCTTGGGTCTTCAAATCAAGCAAACCATTGATGGTATTTATGTGCATCAATCAAAGTATACAAAGAATCTGCTCAAAAGATTTGGTTATGAAGATGTCAAAGCAAAAACAACTCCTATGACTCAAAACAGCAAGCTAATTGCAGATGAGAATGGTAAGGGTGTGGATGTCAAAAGGTATAGAGGTATTATTGGAAGTTTATTATATTTAACTGCCTCAAGACCTGATATCATGTATAGTGTTTGTGTTTGTGCAAGGTTTCAATCCAACCCTAAAGAGTCTCACTTAAATGCGGTTAAAAGAATTTTTAAATACTCAAGTGGTACTATCAATCTTGGTTTATTCTATCCTATCACAAATACTTTTGATCTCGTGGGGTATAGTGATGCAGATTATGCAGGGTCTCAAACTGATAGAAAAAGTACAAGTGGTGTTTGTACATTTCTTGGACAAAGCTTGGTTTCGTGGCAAAGTAAAAAGCAAGCTTCTGTGGCTCTATCAACGGCTGAAGGAGAGTATCTAGCAGCTGGTAGCTGTTGTTCTCAAATTTTATGGATGATTCAGACTCTAAGGGATTTCAATATCAAGTGTGGCAAGATTCCAATATATTGTGACAACACGAGAGCTATTAATATCTCCAAGAATCCTGTGAATCACTCAAGAACAAAGCATATCGACGTTCGTCATCATTTCTTGAGAGATAATGCAGCAAAGGGGAAGATTGAGTTGGTATTTGTTTCAACTGAAGTTCAACTGGCAGATATTTTCACAAAGCCATTGGCTGAAGAAAGATTTGCAGCTATTCGAATGGAACTTGGCATGTGTACTGTGTAGTCAGCAAGCTGACAAGCACAGAATGGGTAACGTTGGCTTACCATTTGTATCTGAACTGTTTATATGCCATTATCATGATTTGATTTTTTTAATTTTATTTCTCTATGCTTATTCCAGACCTGGACTAATATTCTTTTTGTTGCATTTTGATGGATTAAGGGGGAGAAATTTAGGAGAACCGTTTGGTCAAGATATTCGATTTAGATATGATTATTATGCTTGTTTATCTTGAATCTGTTTTATATCAAAATGTACTAATATGCAGGGATTTAGGGGGAGTTCTTATTTCTCCTAAATAGTGTGTAATCATCAAAAAGGGGGAGATTGATACTCCTATGGTTTTGATGATCACATTCAGCAAGCTATTTGCTTGTAGTTTGATATAAAACATTGTGTTATGGTTGTACTAACTTGGTTTTGCAGGGTATATTAAGTTTACAGAGAATATACAAACAGCAAGCCACTTGGTGTTACAACAGAGACAGTTTGGCAAGCCATTTGCACTGACAGACACAAACAGCAAGCCATTCGCAACTGACAGTAATCCTGAAGACAAAGATTAAGATTGTTTCTCATGGTTTTTATTTCAGGAAATATATTGTAAGATATCTTTATCATATAATACGTATACAATATATTTAGAGCTCAAATCTTTTCAAATATCTTTTATTAAAACCGTGATAAATCTTATAGGAGTTTCCGTTTTTAAAAGATATTCTTGCTAAAAACCTCCTATACACGTTTTATACATACAGAACAAAAGGGTTAACTTTTTCTACGATTCATCTCTTCCAAACCCTCTGTCAAACGTTCACAAGACCGTTGGTAAAATCTCTGTGATCATTTGAACGTTAGAAATTGATTTCTAAATCGTTCGAATAATGGTTGATTGATTTTCCGAACGTTGGTTGTGAGACTATTTATAATCTGTCTTGTGTTCATTCGTTTAACAACACTTCAGAGAAAACATTCAAGCACACAAGATTTCAAACAACTCGGTTTTTCATTGCTATATTCTTGATTCTCTCGAGCTCTCTATATATATACATACGTACTATATTATAGAGAGATCATAGTTTGAGTTGTATCCTTTATTGATTGTATTGTTCGATTTGTAAGGATTAGTTGTTGGACAGTTTGGCTAGGGAACTAGGGTTTGGTGAACGTTGCTATAGAAGTATACTTGGGAAGTATAGCTTAGAGAGCAAGTTCAGAAACAGGAGTTCAGCACGCCATTTGTCAACAGCTGGGTGTTAAGGGAGATATATTGTTGTATCTTGTAATTGGCTTATTTCAGTGATCAATAATATATTCTCTTACCAAGTTGGTAAGGGACCAGGACGTAGACCATAGGGGTTAGGGGTCGAACCTGGCTAAAAGTCTCTATGTTCTTTATTTTCTGTTATTTACTTACTGCTTGCATTTAGCTTACTGTTTCTGCACTTTTCTGTACTGATTATCTGTGCATTCAGCATACCATTTGTCTCTGCATAAAACGAAATCAGTAAGCTGTTTCTGGTAATTTTTAAAATCAGTTTTAGTTAAACATAGTTAGCCATATACACCTATTCACCCCCCTCTAGGTGTGCATTTTCAGTTTCATCAAAATCAGCTTGAAGATTTTTGAAAATCGGATTGTTAACTCTTTTGAGAATTTGAGGTTTGACAGCATCACTATCATCAAGAACAATTTCCTTTCCATGCCTTCTACCATACTCGAAACCTATTCCTACCTTTTGATTCTCAGTGTGATTATCATGATATTCCTGGACTAACCTAGAAGAGTTTCTAAAAGCTTTGAGTTTAAACTCGTGTTCTGCAATTTGACTCCTGAGGACATCTTCTATTTCCTTAGCACAGATAATATCATTCTTCAATCTAGCATTCTCTTGAGCTAATGAATCTAGGGGACTGGTTCTTAGCAACAACATTTCATTTTCAGATTTGAGAGTTTCATTCTGTTTAGTTAACTTAGCAATTTCTTCATGAGCAGCAGATAAACTAACATGAATGTTAAACATCTCAGCACTTAAATCCTCAATGGTATGCTTATACTCAGTTTTAGACATATCAAGTAAGACTAGAGATGGTACCTGATTTGATGAACTTGAAGCTTCTTCATCAGATTCAGCCATTAGGGCTATGTTCACAAAATCCTCTTCTTCTTCATCTTCAGAATCATCCCAGCATTTTCCTTCAGCCACATAGGCTTTCCCTTGATTCCTCTTAAACTGATTTCCAGATCCCTTTCCTTGATTCTGTCTTGGTCTTCTGCACTCAGTAGCAAAATGACCAAGCTCATTGCAGTTGTAACATCTGAACTTCGACCTATCCACCAACCCTGTCTTGTATCCTCCTCTTGTGGCTCCACCAGTGGGCTTTGAAAAACTTCCCTTGTTGAATTTAGATGATTGACCCTGTGGCTTGTATGACTTGTCCCTTCTGAACTTGATATTCTTGAATCTCTTAGCCATATAAGCCATGGTTGGATTATCCATGCTTTCAATCTCTTCTACTGTGTAGAAGTCTTCATCTTCAACATCTTTCAGCTGCAGAACCACCTTCTCCTCGACATCCAACACCTCCTCAATTTTTAAAGATGGCATCTGTGTTGGTTGTGAACTTTGTGATGGTTCACTTGGACAAGCTACTTGTGGCTCATGAGCTATGAGGGCTCCTGACATGTTTGCCAACTTTCCTTTGGTTCCAGTTTGAATAGCTCTCTTTTGAAAAAGCTCGAGTTCGTATGATTTGAGCACACCATAGAGAGTTTCAAGAGAGACATCACTCAAGTTTCTTCCCTCTCTTATGGCTGTGAGTTTGTGCTCAAGATGCTCAGGGAGAGTGAGCAGAAATTTGATGTTAATCTCCTTTCTATCATAGAACTTTCCATGAATTTGCAACTTAGCTATTAGCTTACTGAACCTTTCAAACATGTGTGTAAGTTCTTCGCCTGGTTTCGCCATAAAGGCTTCATATTGTGATACAAGAATTTGTCTTTGGTTCTCGCGAACTTCTTCACTTCCTTCACACAGTAGCTCTATCTTGCTCCACATTTCTTTTGCAGATCTGCATCCCATGACATTACCATACATGGCTTTGTCTAATGTAAGTGAGTCGAGCAAGATGAGTTGTAAATAGTCATCCAATACTACTTTCTCCTTTTCGGACTCTGTGTACTCTGAAGGCTTCTTTGCAACCCAATGGGCTGGAATGACTTCATCATTCACAGTAGCAGCAGCTACTTCCTTCTGAGGTATGAAGGGGCCGTTCTCAAGAATTCCCAAATACAGTGGATGAGCAGCTTTGATAAATAACAAGATCTTTCTTTTCCAGAAATTGTAGTTCTCTTTATCAAAGACTAGAATCTTGATTCCACTTGACTTCTGAATACTCGTCATGATCTTCAGATTTGTGTATCAATTTGTACGCTCTTATACCAGTTGTTGGTCCCGGAGTATTGCAGAAGGGGGGGTTGAATGCAATACTGATAAAATCGAATCTTTAAATCAACAACGAAAATAAAGATTATAGATTATCAGTAGATGTATGCAAGCAATAAGTGAAACAAGATTTCTCACAAAATAAATGTTTTTTATTTTGTGTGAAGTGTTGCTACAACCTGGAGAGAGTTTCTCCAACTTCGATATCTCAAGAGATACAGATTGCTTCGTGTGCGTACATGTATAGAAAAGAATCTAAGATGTATCTAAGTAGACTAAGATACTCTGTTGTCCCTATCGCATGGGGTGTTGAGCTGCTGTCATTTTCAAGTGGCAGCTCATTACAATTTGCACACCCATGTGACTTTCCCTAATTGCTATACATACAGGATAAACCTCATAAGTAAAGCAACCTAGATTCTTTCTATTTCTAGCTAATACAATTCTAGTAGATGTGGATATCACATGCTCCTCGAATTGACCAGCCTTGTCTTGTGAATCTATTAAGCTTCTGTCGTAGTCTTGCAGGTCTGCTACAAACGATAGTATGTTGCAGCAAATCTGTTTCTTGAACATGTAACCTGTCACGGGCGTTGACTGAGAAAATACCCAATTCAAATAATTCAAGGTGACAGTAACCTTAACCGCAGAGTCTGTTGTCAAAGGAATATTCAGAGGTTGACAGTACTAGCTCCCGTCAATGTTGCTGTCGGAACTCCAGACTTGTTGTCAAGTGTGAGAATGTTACTGTCTCTTGTTTCGGCCAATGTTGCTGTCAAATGTAGCTTTATCGTGACTTTGCAACATTTGTCTTCTTGTAACATTACTGTCAGGGACATGACAGTAACTTTTATTCTTGCTGTCTTCTGGATGTATTCCTTGAGGCTTGAACAAACATATGAACTTCTCCCAAATCATACATTTATTACATGACAGCAATTATTCGAATACGAAGACATACTCTGGCTGTGACAGTATGTGCAACTTAGTAAAAACTAAGTACAGGGAAATATAGTTAAGTTGTCTCTATGCTATCACCCATAAATCCCAACAACACCCATGGCCACTGCAACTAAATTAGATGAAGATGCTAAAGGCAAGAAAGTAGATATCTCAGTCTACAGAGGCATGGTTGGTTCTCTACTCTACCTCACTGCAAGTAGGCCAGACATCATGTTTGCTACATGTTTGTGTGCAAGGTTTCAATCAAATCCAAAAGAATCACATTTGATTGCTATAAAAAGGATCTTTAGATATCTAAAGGGCACTCCAAACTTGGGTTTATGGTATCCTAAGGACACAGGGTTCAATCTGGTTGGTTATTCTGATGCTGATTATGCTGGATGCAGAGTGGATAGGAAAATCACCTCAGGTAGCTGCTAGTTTCATGGACAAAGGTTAGTCTCTTGGTATAGCAAGAAACAACAATTTGTGTCAACTTCTACAGCTGAGGCTAAATACATAGCTGCTGGAAGTTGCTGTGCTCAAGTGCTTTGGATTCGAAATCAACTTAGAGATTATGGACTTATGTTGGAAAGAATTCCAATCATGTGTGACAACACAAGTGCAATCTCTATAGTTGTCAATCCTGTCAATCATTCTAGAACAAAGCACATTGACATCAGATATCATTTCATTAGAGAACATGCAACTAATGGTACCATTGAGTTGCATTATGTCTCTACAGATAAACAACTAGCTGACATATTTACTAAGCCATTAGATGAAGCCACCTTCACAAGGTTGGTTAGTGAGATTGGAATGCTTAATTCTTCAGATTCTGGCTAAGTGAATATATCATCTAGATTGTTGTAGCAGTAAACACTTACTTTATCTAAATTCTCAATATTTTTGGAGTAAGTGTTGGCTGAAATATGATTTATAAATATTTCAAATCTGTTGCATATGTTGAAAAATCATATTTTATTAACTTGAAATTTCTATGAAATTTTAAGAAAATCACTGTTTAATTTGCTAGAATATTCTTCATTGAATATGACTGGTAAATTTTAAAAGATAGTGAAAATTAATTTTTGTGAGTGGAGAGTATATGTCGATAAGTCAGACTTCTCGAATGGTTCACTATTCGACATCTCTCATAAGTCTCATTAGAGCACTCTCGAGTTCTCGAATAGAGTCTTTTAGAGATATCGAATAGAGGTATTCTTGACTTCTCGAATATGGTAATTGAGTTCTCTAATGACTGAGTTCTCGAATACTATATTTGAGTTCTCGAATCATTTGAAAAGGCTGAATTCTCGCTGAATCTCAACCGATTTTGGATTTTTTGTCTGAAATTTTAATTCACTCATAAAAACACATTTTATTTAATTTAGAATTATTTCTAAGTTAGATAAATGCCAGCTGTGAGTTACCATCTGCTTGAGTTATCGAATAAGTCTTTCTTGACTTATCGAATAGTTGTTTTCTACTTCTCGAATGCCTGACTTGTCGATACAAAACATATAACTAATCGACAATTCAAGTACTTCATACTTTTACAATTCTACATCTATTCGATTCATTCCACTCGACTACTCAAGCATCTAAACTCCCAAAACCTCTGAAAACCCTAACTACCAAAAGCTAAATTTCTTCTTCAACCTTTATTCTTTTCTCTTCTCTCTATATCAATGGCAACCGTGAAATTCAACACCAACTTTATTGCCCTAACCATTGATGTTGAAGCACCCAATGCGAACTTCAAGTGCTTTGTAAAATGGATGTCTGAGTCATACATCAAGGATGCACTCTCTGCCAACCCAAGTCTGTATCTAGACATCCTAGAACAGTTTTGGGGAACTGCTATTGTGGAAGTTGTAGCCCTAGAAAGCGCAATAACGTCATATATGATCTATTGCAAGATTCAGGACCAGGAAATCACTATCACCACTGCAGACATGAATCAAACACTGGGCCTACAACAAGAGTCATATGACACACTGGCCACAAATGCACAGTTGGAAGAATTCTTTGAATTCATCAACTACTCAGGTGGGATTAATCTTGGAAAGCTAAACAGGAAGAATCTGAGAAAGGAGTGGAGCTTTGTGTTTGTAACTCTCCTTCAAGTCTTCACTGCCAGGAAATCAAGTTTTGATCAAATCAGTGCACCTGCGCAGCAGATTGGCTATGCCTTGGCCTATGGGAGGAAGATAGATGTTGGACAAATCATTCTACAAGAGTTGTATGGGAGACTTGGTAAGAACACAACCAAGAGAGGTACTGACATTTTCTTCCCTCGCTTTATTCAATCTTTTCTTAATTTTAAAAATGATAAATTGATTGAATTGCCTGGGATAGATAGAAATAGAATAGGCTATCCTAAATCCATGACCAAACTCATTTTTGGTAATTTGGAGACTAGTAATGATGTGGATGTAAGACTTAACATAACTCCCCATATGGAGGGTTTGTTTAGGACTTACCCCCACAACATGCCAACATTTGATTCAAAGTCACAGTTAGCACAGCCCAAGCAAGTAGAACACAATGCTAACCCAGGGCCTGCTAACCAACCCTCTCAACCAAACACTATACCAAACACTGAGCCAACTGCATCATCCTCTCAAAAGGGTGATGTTAGTAAAAAGGAGAAGAAGAGAAAACAGGTTGCTTCTTCACCTTTGACCATATTATCAGAAGCAGCACTGGCTGTTGAATTAGGTTTAGAAAGTGAGGAACCTAAGTCACCCTTAATCAGACCAAAGAAGAAGAAATCTAAAACCACCTCTTCAGTCACACAAATGGCTGAAGTTGTAAAATCAGGGGCACACAGTTCACTAGATGTATCCTCTCAACAGGGTGCATCTATAGAATCAAGCATCCTCTCCAATGCACCTATCTGTAAAGAGTCAGCACCTGGGAGTGATAAGGCTGGCACAACACTGAGTGGAGAGCACATCACATTTGAAACTCCCTCTATTTCTCAAGGGGAGTTGCCAAAATCCATTCTACAAGACACTTCTCTTCCAGAATCTACATCACAAATTTCTTTGGAGCCTGTACTTCAAGAAATTGAAGAACAAGGCATTGATCACCAAGAATTCTTTTCTCTTGGTGAGCCAATGAATTCAAGTGACTTAGTGCATGACACTTTGCTCACCACCCAGAAACCACATTCAGATGGTGAGGGAATGCTAGCTGGGGCATATCCTGATGACACCATCACAAACACAGAGGATTCACTAGTTTTTACTAGAGACTCTGTGCCTATGTCAACTACTGTTGTAACTCATCCCACTCTTGTGGAGACAACAGTAGTAGAGTCATTCCATCCGGTTACAGAAGTTGCATCTGTAACTGAGGAGTCTAGCTTGCCTAGCTCTAGCTCTAACTTCTTGTCTCAATGGTTGAAGCCTGTGCAACATGACAGTGCTTCAGGATCAGGGTCTGTTCCACCTCAATTGACGGTTGAAGCACTTCAAAGCTTAATTGTGGATCAGATCCCTGAGTTCACAAAGATTGCTCAGAACCTTCTCACTGCTAACATGCCAAATCCAGATTATGAGGCCATTCTCTTATGCCACAGAGATGATGTGGAGATGCAAAAGGCAAAGATAGTAGATGATGCTGAGAGAGATGGCAATGTAGATGCCTGGCTACAATGAAAATTTGATATCTCTCTCTCAGAGGGCCTCCAGTACATCAGAGAAGAGTACATCACTGCACTAGCCACTAGGGTCCAATGCCAAATCTCTCACCCCTAGTGATGTTTATGAAGGAGTGAATGACAACTACAAGGGCATTCTAAAGGCTGCACACTACCTTGGCAAGGGTCTAAAATCAGAAGTTTATGAAGTGTGTACAGCCACAACCAAAGAGGTGAATGAGATAAAGAGGACTTTTGAGGCCAAATTCCCTAAATTGGAGACTGATAAGTGGATTTTATATCCACTTGGAGCGTTCCATATCGGCTTAAATTGATTGTTTTGGACTCAAGTTTGTTATAGTTTTGATGTGTTTTGTGTAGATGTGCAGGCTTGCAAGAATGTCGATTAAGGTGATGCTTCTGTAGTGTTTTGAGGATAAATTGATTAAAATTCGGATTTTCCGGGACGGTTGCGTAGCTTACACTGTTTTGGTCATATCTGGAGTTCTATAAGTCCATTTTCAGCGATCTTACTGCCCACGCGAAGCTTGGGAGATTTTCTACAACATGGAAAAGGTGTTGCACGAGCAGGCTGCGAGTGCTAGGAGCAGGAAGCACGACAAATAGAATGTTGGGAGCAGGGAAATTACTGTTTTGCCCTTTTCAAGTTCTAATTGTATTTTGGGCAGGTTTTGGCACCTTAATTAAATTCTAATTGTAATATAAGATAAATTCTTGTTTGGCAAGAAATCTAGAGCCTATATAAATACATCTAGCATTGTAATTAGGAGAGATAGATATACACATTATTACTTAGAATTACATATCATAACTTAGATCTGCAAGAGAGAAAAGGAGAGAAGGATTCAAAGCTCGGTGACAAGCAAGGATCTAGATCTACTTCATCTTTTGTATACGTTGAATTATAGATTTGTTTTCTCAACTCTTAGTTTTAATAATATTATTGCTTCTTTCTTCCATATCTTGTTTATTATCATGCTTTCATCAAATCCCATGATGATGAACGGTTCAATTATGGGCTAATCGTTGTCATGGGATTCTAACGGATTTATTTATGGAACTTAGTATCTTGATGATTTAAAGATTTGTGTGTGGTGTATAATTGATATCCTCGTATGGTTATGCTTAATTGATAGGTGCGTCGCGAACATCTAATTTGTTAATCTCTTGTGAAGTGAAAGTGGATCTTGAGATTTAGAACTTGTCATGCTAGCATAGGTTCATAATTGTTTATCAATATGATTCGTGGTGTGAGATGAAAATACTTATACTACCTTATGTGATCATTACGGATAACTTGTTCTTCAACCGTTATGTTTTCAAATTCTATAGACATATAGGGTCTAAGCATAATTGGTGTCTATTCATCTTCTATCTCTTTTGTGGATGTATGTTTAGTTTGGTATGCGTATGCTGACAGGTAGCGTATACTTGTTTCGTGTTATCCGATCAAATATCAAAACCATTGCATATAGTGATTAAAGGCGTCAGATCTAAGGGAAGTATTTAATGAAGTTAGGATCCCATGTTTATTCTCATATAAGTAATTCGATTAAATTCTCTTAGCTGATTAATCCTTAGTTTTATAATTTGCATCTTAGTTAAATTAGTTACTCAAAAACCCCAATTTGTTACTTTTCTTAGCAGTGAATTAAAACCATACATTGTTGCATAGGCATATCTTCTGATTAAAACTTAACCAGATCTCTGCGGAACGAACTTAAATTATATTACTTGTGACTACGTGCGCTTGCGTAATTTTGTGCTAACAAGTTTTTGGCGCCGTTGCCGGGGATCATCGGTGTTTTATTTTTGGTTTATGTGCTTGTCAATAGTGGTCGTTAGCGTTCACTGACTTGGATTTCTTACTTGTTTTGTTTGTTTTGTGGTGTTTCAGGTACTTAGGTTTGTATGCGAACACGCTTACAAGCTCGTTTGGAAGCACTGGCAGAAGACGATCGTATAGAGAATTTAGAGAATAAGAACGAGGAAGCTGAAACTACAGTAGCGATGGGTGATGCAGTAGCAGCTAAAGCTTTGAAGGAGTATTCTCAGCCGAAGATCAATGATATCCAGTCTAGTATTATCAGGCCGGCCATCATGGCTAACAACTTCGAGATCAAGCCGGGCACTATTCAGATGCTACAGAATTCGGTTCAGTTTGGGGGTGCTCCTACGGAGGATCCTAACATGCATATTCGGGACTTTATCGAGATCTGTGATACTTTCAAGTTCAATGGTGTTTCGGATGATGCTATCAAGTTGAGACTTTTCCCATTTTCTCTGAAGGATAAGGCCAAGGGCTGGTTACACTCTCTACCACCTGGTTCCATTACTACATGGGAGGATCTTGCTCAGAAGTTTCTTACTAAATTCTTCCCTATGGCGAAAACTGCAGCAATAAGGAACCAGCTAACTCAATTTCAGCAGCAATCAGGAGAATCTTTATGTGAGGCTTGGCAGCGATACAAGGAGATGCTTCGTAGGTGTCCACATCATGGTATGCCTGACTGGATGGTTATTAATAGTTTCTACAATGGGTTGGAAGCATAATCTAGACCTATGCTAGATGCAGCATCAGGAGGAGCTCTATGGGCTAAGAGCTACGATGAAGCTTATGAACTTATTGAGCGATGGCTGCTAATGAATATCAGAATCCAACCCAGAGGCTTTCTCAAGGCAAGGTAGCAGGTTTGTTTGAGGTGGATACAGCTTCAGCTATTGCAACTCAGTTGAAGGCGTTGACTATGAAGGTGGATTCTCTTGCAAATTATGGAGTTCAGCAGGTGGCTAGTGTTTGTAAGCTATGTGCGGGCACACATGAGACGAATCAGTGTGCTATTTCTCCTGAATCGGCATAGTTCGTGAGTAACTTTCAAAAACCTGTTGCACCAGTTCCAGCCACCTATCATCCAAACAACAAGAATCATCCCAACTTCAGCTGGAGCAACAATCAAAGTGCACAACAACCTTATCAGCAAGCAAAGCCATTCAATCAAGGCTATCAACAGCCTTATGCTCCGAGGGCACCATATCAACCTCCTGGATTTCAGCAGCAACAGCCCCAGGCTTATGCGGGGCAATCTTCTAATGAAAAATCAGAGATGGATGATTTGAGGATGATGATGAAGAACCTGCAAGCTTCTCAAAAGATCTTGGAGAGTCAGGTGGGACAGATTGCAAGTGATTTACTTAGTAGGCAACAAGGAACTCTTCCTAGTGATACAAAGGTTAATCCAGGCATGAGGGAGGTCCATGAGCAGGTGATATCAGTTACTTTGAGATCAGGAAGGGTTACAACAGATCCAAAATCAGCAACTAAGGAAGATGAAGATGTTCAGAATCAGCAGGTTGAAAAATCTGCAGTGCCAGAAATTGAGAAATCTGATTTAGTGGCTGATCAGCTTGATGGTGAGAAGAGCAAGAAACCTGTTGAAAAGTCTACTCCGGAGCAATCTTCAAAGAATAATCAGATCTATCCGCCTCCGCCATATCCTGGACGCTTGCAGAAAAGTTAAGAGAAACAGTTTCAGAAATTTATGGATGTCTTCAAGAAACTGTCCATTAACATTCCTTTTGTTGAAGCATTGGAGCAGATGCCGAGATATGCAAAGTTCATGAAGGATATTTTGTCACGGAAGAGAAGGTTGGAAGAATTTGAAACAGTGGCATTGATAGAGGAGTGCAGTGTGATGTTGCAACAGAAATTGCCTCCTAAACTTAAGGATCCAGGAAGCTTTACAATTCCATGTACCATTGGGAAGTTGTCTTTTGACAAATGCTTATGTGATTTGGGAGCTAGTATTAATCTCATGACCTTGTCTGTTTTAAGCAACTTGGTCTACCGGAGCCAAAGCCAACCAACATCTCTTTACAGTCGGCTGTTAGGTCGATCACGTATCCAAGGGGTATAGTGGAGGATGTCTTGGTTAAGGTTGATAAGCTCATATTTCCTGCCAATTTTGTGATTCTAGATTTCGAAGAAGACAAGAAGATTCCCATAATCTTGGGAAGGCCTTTTCTAGCTATGGGTCGTACTTTGATTGATGTGCAAAAAGGAGAGCTTACAATGAGGGTGCAAGATCAGAATGTCACCTTTAATGTGTTCAAGGCCATGAAATTTCCGACAGAGGATGAAGAGTGTTGCAGTGTGGAAATGGTTGATACGGGCCAAATAAAGAAGTTTGATCAGTTATTGAGCGAGAAATCGGACACACACAAGCTAAAGCATCCCATCAGTGATTCTATTGACAGTTCTTCGGTTCGAGATCTTTCGAGTGTAAAGCTTGGGAAACTTCCACCACATTTGAGGTATGTCATTTTGAATAATGAGCTAGTGATTTTTGAGGAGGGGCATGATAACGTGTTACGAAGGTGGAAAACCGATGATAAGGAAGAAGAAATTTTTGTTCAGCCGGTTGAGTCGGAGAAGCACCTTAGAGGTGTGAAGAAGAAAAAGAAGAAGATTTGGCCGTTGGGTAGTAAAATCAGGTTGAAGTCTGACGGAAGAGATTTGTGGAAATCAAGCAACCAAGTTGTCAACGTTCGTATGAATGGTCTTTCTGTTGAGGATGGTTCAGTTATTATTTTGAAACCGCCATGAGTTGTGGAAGTAACGTCAAGCTATTGACATTAAACGATCGCTTCTTGGGAGGCAACCCAAGCCTTGTGTATGTCTTGTATACTTCTTTCTTTCTTCAAAAAAAAAATTTTGAATTTTTTGAGTGTGTAACGTAGGTTGCGCCTGCGTTTTTGTTCTCAGCGCAGTTTGCGCCTGTGTAACGCAGGTTGCACCTGCGTTATTGGTCTGGAGGCAAATTGTGCCCCTGACGCGCAACTTGCGCTGGCGTATCTGGACTTGCCGCAAATTGCCCCCCACGCGCGCAAGCTGCGCGTGGTCCAGTGGTTGTCCAGAATTTTTCAGCGCTGCGTGTTCCTGTTTGGCATATGTATGTATAAAAAAAATATTCTTTACACCCCCCATTCTATTTATACTCATATTTAATCATCTCTCCCCCTAATTCTTTTCCTATTTCAATTCCAAAACCCCCCATCTCTCCTCCAAAATTCTAAACCTATATTTATTCTAATTCTTTTTCTTTAATTCAAAAAATCCTATTTTTATCTTACATCAAATTTCATACCCACCCCAAAAATTTTTCCTTTTCGCATTAAAATTTATATTCATCCTATCACTCCATTATCTATATATACCCATACATACAAACCCAATTCATTCTCTTCATCTCTAAAAAAAAATTTCAAGTTTGGGGGGGAGTAGTACAAGTTCACCTCTTTGATTCGTAGTTGGGATTTTTCTTCTCTAATTTTTTATTACGAGTTTGTGTTCTTGTAAATTGGGGTTTTTGTATTAGTCTTGTTTCTTGGGTATTTTTGGTGTGTTATTCCTTGGTGGTTGGTGGTGGTATTGTTGAGTGGGGTTTTGCTTATTATGGCTCCTAAGCGAATGAGGGGTGGTTCTAGTAGGGTGGAGAGATTTTCTTCTCCGGATGCGGAGGTTGAGTATAATCGATTGTTGTCAAGGTCGGTGGCGAAAGAAAGGGGGTTTTTGCCAACTCGTCATTATGGGTTGGTTGATGTGATTAGTGAGTTACGTTGGGGAGAGATTTGTAAGGCGCCTGCTCTGGTTCCGTTGAATGTTGTTATGGAGTTTTATGCGAATGCTAAAGGTGAGTCGGATGGGGTGTGTGTGTGGTTCGAGGTAAACAGGTGGATTATAGGCCAGATGCTATTCGTTCAATTTTGGGACAACCACCTAAGCTTGTGGGGGATGAAGATTGGGCAAGGAAGACTAGTGAGGATGTGGATATGAAGGCGATTGTTCGTGAGTTATGTGTTCCCGGTACAGTTTGGAAGTGTAAATTGGGAACTACTGAGCCAGTTAATTTTCCGTCTTCTGCAATGAATAAGTTTGCACGTGCATGGTATTCATTTCTTTGTGCGAATATTATGCCTACTTCTCATATAGGTGAGGTCACAGTTGATAGAGCGATTCTTCTTTGGGGCATTCTAAAGGGAAAGTACATTGATGTCGCTTATAATGTTCATCAGAATATTCTCCGGTTTTTAAAGTCTAATGCACTATCATCGATGCCCCATGCTTCTGTTATAGCTGGTTTATGTAGAGCTAGTGGTGTTACCTGGGGTACGGATGAGGAGTTGCAGTCACCTTTGGCTTCCATTACTGATGTGTCTATTGATCGAATGCCTGAATGGCAAGGTGGGGTTCCACATCCGAGGGGGCTTGGTTATGTTGTTAGTGGTACTAGTGGTCAGGGAGCGGGCGCTCCGCCACGGGGTTCGAGAGTACCAAGAGTTTTGGATGCCCACTTTAGGCGTTTGTATCAGCGTATGGATGCTATACATGCTTGTAACCGGGAGTATGCTCAGGATATGGCTACAGCTTTGAGAGATGCGGGTATTCAGGCCAGTGGCCAGTTTATGGAGCTCGTACGCCGTATCCACCGCCAGATTCTGATTCATCTGAGGACGAGGATGAGTAGGTATGTTTTCTGTTGTCCCTTGTATTACATTTCCATTCAATGCGAACATTGAATATTTTAAGTTTGGTGGTGGTTTGAGGGATTAGTAGTTGTTGTATTATTTGTTCATATAGGATTTCATGCTTTGCATATTAGTAGTAGTAAATTATGCATGATTCGTTCGTATTTTTTATGTTTGTTTCATGTAGGACATTCTGTTATTTTATTTTCGTATACCATGTGAGTTCATGTTAGTTGCATTTTCATGGCATGCATAATTCATGATCCCTTAGGACGAGCTGATTCTGATTGATAGGCAGATGTTTAATTGAGTGTGGTGATAATGAGTAGAGGGCTGATTTATAGTTCCTAGGAATTGACTTGCATGTTACGGGAACAAAACTTTTACACAGTCTCATTGGGTGCTTTTGGGCTAGGTTAGGGTCATGCTTGTTTGGATGTTTTGAGATTTAATCACTTGATTATATTTAGAATTTTCGTTATTCCCTTGATGGCATAGGAGCACTAAAGTCTAAGTTTGGGGAAAACCAGGGATTTCATGCTAGTTGTTAATATTTGTTAAATAATGGCTAGGTGTCAATTGGCTAGTAGCCGGCTCATATTTATATGAGTAGTCTAGGGTTGGAAATGAGAAAGGCTCATTCCAGATTGCATGAAAAAAAAGAAAAGAAAAAAAAAGAGTCAATAGTTTAATTGTTTAATGCAAAATTAACCATGAGTGAGCTCTTTAATACTCGAGTAATTAAGTCTGAGGGGACTTAGTCCTAGTAACCTAAAGCCCTTGTGGTTTGGGATTGCTGACCTAACACTCGCTACATGGGTATTATTGTATAAGCCTTTTTGGGGTCTCATTCATTGCACGGTTAAATAAGCATACGTATTGTTTATGGTATTATGTGTCGTAGTGTAGTAATAAAGCATGAATTCCTGGCTAACTTGAATGAGGATGGAGGTGTTTCTAAGTTATGAAGTGTCTACAGTCTATTCTATTTATAAACCTGTGATTGTCTTGACGAAGGATATGTATGATTTTTGACCTAGTTTTGGGAGTATTTCTGATGAGTATGCACACACACGTTTCTGTTCATGTATTGTTAGTATACGGGGACTTAGTCGAGCTCTGCTTGGATTTGTTGCATTCTTTCAGATATTTGCTTGTTAGTTGGTTTTGGTGAGTTTGAAGGGGATCTTTGCATTTTCATAATTAGTTGCATTCATGCATTGCATTGCATTAGGTTAAATGGATTTTGTGGGTACATTCGCTATAGGCCCTCACGAGACCTTACTCGTCCACTAGGGCTGCCTAGGGGTTTAAAGGGCTTGTTGCATATGCCAAATGCAACCGTGATCACCTACGGAAGTGGTACTAGTTAGTTAGTTGTAATTGTTTATGCTTGAGGACAAGCATCGGTTTAAGTTTGGGGGTGTGATAAGTGGATTTTATATCCACTTGGAGCGTTCCATATCGGCTTAAATTGATTGTTTTGGACTCAAGTTTGTTATAGTTTGCATTGATCACCAAGAATTCTTTTCACTTGGTGAGCCAATGAATTCAAGTGACTTAGTGCATGACACTTTGCTCACCACCCAGAAACCACATTCAGATGGCGAGGGAATGCTAGCTGGGGCATATCCTGATGACACCATCACAAACACAGAGGATTCACTAGTTTTTACTAGAGACTCTGTGCCTATGTCAACTACTGTTGTAACTCATCCCACTCTTGTGGAGACAACAGTAGTAGAGTCATTCCATCCGGTTACAGAAGTTGCATCTGTAACTGAGGAGTCTAGCTTGCCTAGCTCTAGCTCTAACTTCTTGTCTCAATGGTTGAAGCCTGTGCAACATGACAGTGCTTTAGGATTAGGGTCTGTTCCACCTCAATTGACGATTGAAGCACTTCAAAGCTTAATTGTGGATCAGATACCTGAGTTCACAAAGATTGCTCAGAACCTTCTCACTGCTAACATGCCAAATCCAGATTATGAGGATATTCTCTTATGCCACAGAGATGATGTGGAGATGCAAAAGGCAAAGATAGTAGATGATGCTGAGAGAGACGGTAATGTAGATGCCTGGCTACAAGGAAAATTTGATATCTCTCTCTCAGAGGGCCTCCAGTACATCAGAGAAGAGTACATCACTGCACTAGCCACTAGGGTCCAATGCCAAATCTCTCACCCCTAGTGATGTTTATGAAGCAGTGAATGACAACTACAAGGGCATTCAAAAGGCTACACACTACCTTGGCAAGGGTCTAAAATCAGAAGTTCATGAAGTGTGTACAACCACAACCAAAGAGGTGAATGAGATAAAGAGGACTTTTGAGGCCAAATTCTCTAAATTGGAGACTATAATCAAGGACATTCTAGCATGCAAGTCTACCTGCACCAAGATGGACAATGGTTTAGCTCTCCTAAAGGATACAGTCACAGGTCTGGGGCATAAATTTCAAGCTCTATCTGATCAGACCACAGATTCCAATGCCATGTTGAGGACAATGTTCAAAAATCTGTATGGAGATAGGCTAGTGACTGAGGTCCCTGTGCATGAAATGTCAAAGTATGAAGTGAAGAGACTGCAAGACCAATCCTTATCTGGTTTCAAGGCAAATGAATTATTCACCAAGGTTGATGCTCTTGAAAATGAGGTAGCTTCTCTCACAAAGTCTAATGCTCATCTTACAGACAATGTTGCAATTCTCACTGAACAGTTGGACACCCAAGCCACCACCACAGCTAATGTCCTTTTGCATCAACAATCTATGCTGTCTGCTATGATGAAGCACATGGGTCTCCCTCTACCTGAAGAATCTTCCAACCCAAAGGCCACTCCTAAAGCCTATGTGCCTGACAACAAGCCTAAGGGGGAGAAGAGGTTAAGGAATTCAAATCCAAAGGGGGAGAAACCTAAGGAGAAAGGCATACAGCTAAATGAGGGTGGTCACCAAAGGGCTCCAAAACCTATAAATGTGCCAGGGAAAGGGAAATCCAAAGTTGATGAGCCCCCAACCACTCTGCCAGTTGTTACTCTACCAACTGTGCATGTCATTACTCCTGGTGGCCAGAAGCAATCCATCACAACCATAGTGGTTGCAGAGAGTATGCCATCTGATAAACCTCCATCCTCCAAATCTGAAAATGCCAAGCCTGTAGAAGTAAAGGTGGTTACTGAGGCCAAGCTACAAGAAGTTGCAAATTCAAATGTCTATCATGATGAAGCATTCTTGGAGTTTCTTAAAGTCTCAAGGGAGCAGGCTAGTGACACTCAATTTTATCTGAGGAGCCTAAAGGATCAGATTGACTGTCTCACTGTTATACCCAGGAAAATCAATAGCTCATGGTTCAAGGAGATAATGATGGTATCCAATTCAAAGATATGGCATCTAACCTACAAGACTCTTCAAACCCTAAAACACTCTGAGGTAGATTCCATACTTGAGCTTATTGAGAAGAGAAATGAGAACAACAAGAGTCTGTATGATGACTTAAGGAATGATCAACCTTCAAGGCTGCCAGAAGTAATCAAGAAGCCATGGACAATCATCTACCAGTCTGGCACCAAAATTGAAGACATCAAGCAGTTGGTCATTCCCAATGACCTCACTTCTAGAAATCACAGACTTATCGTTGCTATCACTGATCAACTACAGAAGAAAAGTGGAGTCAGAAATGCTGAAGAAATAGAAGCACTGCACATCCTCAGATCTTTCATAGCAACTAGTGCAATTCCAGAAATGGCTCTACCTAGGAGAAATAAGGATGATGACTCTGAAGATAAAAAGTGATGGGAGGAGAAGACATCACAGGAGAGATAAGGGTGATGAAGATAAGAAGAAGAAGAAGAAGAAGGATGACAAGAGCAAGAAGGATGATGATGACCAAGGTAAAGTCTATGAGAGGAAAAATGGAAAACAGCAAGCCTTAGGCATTGCTGACAGTAACCTCACCATAACACAAGACTCTAAGTCTAGGGTGAATACTGTTAGTAGTGACCTAGCAAAATCAACATCTATGGCTTCTGCAACTGTTTTGCCACCTCAAGAAGAGAAGAAGATTCAAGTCAAGAAACCATCTGTGTGTTTCAAAAAGCAATCTGCTAATGGAATACTACAATGGTCTACAAACAAAGGTCACATGATACTGCTAGGCAACCATGTAAAAAGGATCAAATTCAAACAAGCTGCAAGGAAACCAAAGCTATCCAAATCAAGAACCCTGACTATCTATCCAGAACTGAAACTCCAACCTCTTGATGAAGACTTTGATGAAGACCAATTGCAATATCTAAGAGCTCAGAGAATCTACTATGCTGCCATTGTGAATAACTGCCTTGAGATTAAATATACTGATGGAAGGGAGAAGTAGAAATTCAAACAAGGACAGTGTCAAAATTGGGGCAAGCTATATGAAATAGAAAGGATCATTGCTTTATTGGATTCTGAAGACAAAGTGGAGAAAGTATGGAAGCTAGAGTTGATTGATTTTGTGAAGATGAAGAGAGACTATGCTGAGAAGATAAGAAAGGGGTGCTTTGAGAAATGGCTAGAAAGGGAGAAGGAGATTGATAGGCTGGAAGTTGAAGCAGAAAAGCTAAGGGCAAAAGGATTGTGTAGAGTTCAATTCAATCCCTATGTGGTGAAGTATAGAAGGAGAAATGAACCTACTCAGTCACTATCCTGCCAACATTCTGAAACCAGTACTTGAAGATTTCAAAGACTCTATCATGCTTGAAGAATTGGATGCTTTGGTAGAGATCATAAAGGCCATGGATGAGAATGCAAGAAAGGAGAAAGAAAGAAAACAGAAAGCATATGATGATCTACAAGCCAAAGCAATGGAGATGGAATCAAATGAGAATGGCTAGTATTTCATCATACTGTAAGATTATTCATCCTGTAATTTCATTCATGTGCTCAATCAAATTTCATACCTGTACTTTTCAAGTTTTATCTTTATGTATGTTAGGCTTGTTATCAGACATGAAATTGTGACTAAGGGTCTCACTCACAATTTGGGGGAGATTGTTAGTCACAGAGGCATGCCTGTTTACATCTAATAACAAGCCTAATTGTCTGTAATGCTTTGTATTACTTACATGACCTCTTAACTGAGGGAACCTCTAGTTGTAGAGTTTCTATTTGTTTTGTACTTGCAATAGGCATCAAATCCTAGTTGTGTAACTATACTTATATAGTCAAGAATAATGCTTGAAAGAAGTTCCAAGGTTCATGCCTCAAGCAAGAAGATAAAGACTGTCAAATAATCACAGTTGGGATTTGAAGAAATGAAGAATTTGCCTAAGTACCAATTCGAGAAGTACTTTTGTCTATTCGAGAAGTCAGAGATTCAATATCTAAGAAAACATTGTTCGATATCTCTGAATGCACTATTCGATATCTCATTCGATATCTCAGAGATTCGACATGTCTAAATGCTCTATTCGAGAACTCAAGAAGTCAACAAGTCAAAGTAGGATTCGAGTTCTCAAAGAGTCAACAAGTCAAAGTTCCATTCGATATCTCAAGGACTCTGAATGAACTATTCGATATCTCAGGGATTCGATAAGTCAAGTGTTCTATTCGATAACTCAAGGAACCCTGGAGAAAAGTACTATTCGAGAAGTGATTCGATATGTAAATCATACAGTATTCGAGAACTCAGAGTTATCTAATCCTAGTTCTCGAATCAATCACTTAGTCACTTCTCGAATACATTCTTGGAGACAAAATACTGAAGAAATTGTACAAGTCTGAAACCTGCAACAAGCCAATGCACTTTATGGACCACAATCTGTAACGTGCTATGGAAAGCCTACAAGGAAGCTTGGAGAGATATAGAAGAGACAAAGGGCTAAAGAAGTGGATCTGAACAGGCTTTGCAAAGTCAAATCTGTAACCGTTTGGACACTTACTCAAAAAGGATAGACAGACTAGAAAGAAATTTTTCAACTACCTTATTTGTAGTAAGTAGGTTGTATCCATGTTCTACAAGGATACAGCCTCACTTCCTTAGTTGTTAACTTTTGAGGAGTCAAGTTTTTCATACATTGTAAGTCATATCTCTCTGAGAAAAACGAAGCTGAGAATACTATGATTTGTATTCACAGATTGTAGCAACCTTTGTCTAATAATATATTAGATTAAAGTGATATTGTGTATTGTGTCATTTCTTATCCGCACCTACACATTTACACACACAGATACTTATCTGCTACACAGATTCAAGAACTAAGAAAAGTTAAAGAATCCATTCACCCCCCTCTATATTCTTTTGTTGTATTCAATACTCAACAACTGGAGTAGGGGTGTTCGAATCCGTTAGGGGATTGCGGCATCGCGAACCAGGATAAATCGATCGTGTCATCTTTCACTCTTTTATTTTCCGCACTTTACATTACTTATTTATAAGTAATTAATTTTAAAAGAGAAGAAAAATTTAAAAACGCCAAGCTCAAATTTTAAAAAGGTAATAAGCTATTCAACCCCCCCTTCTAGCATATTTTACCCACATTCGGGACCTATCAATATGTACATAAAAATTTTTGCCAACTTATAAACAAATGGTAATAGAACTAAATAGTTGATAATAATATGTTAATCTAACCTATTGACAAATATTAGATGAGTTTAATTAAAATTTAAAAATTATAGTGTTAACAGAAAAACATTCGAAAGAAGTAAATGTATAAGATTATTGTACGAGAGATATGACAACTAAAGATTTTTTATACCTAATTAGCTCATAATCATATAGTGATAATTTCATACGAATATGTGCATGTACAGGGGCGGCTCTAGCCTTAGAGAGGCCTAAAGCAAGATAAAAATTTGAGGCTCTTTTATAAAAAATAAATTAAATTTTTTGTTTTTCTAATATAAATATTATTAATTTTATGTCAAATTAAAATTTTATTTTATATGTATAATTCTTAATTAAAATTTTCTAATATATTTTAATAAATAAGTCTTTTTCTGTTAATAAAATAGCAATTACAATAATTTTATTGATGTTAATTAATGTCTAATATTTTAAAAATATAATTTGGAGGCCTAAAGCAATTGCTTTATTGGCCTAATGGAAGAGACGCCCCTGTGCATGTAAAATTATCATAGTCAAAATGCAGGTCATGCATTACACGACTATCATGCTATCATAATAATTTCACTTTTAAAATTCTAAGATAAAAATGTTTTAACAACTACAAAAGAAAATTATTATCGATTTTTTTTTTTGCTCTGAAATTAGAATTATAGTTTTATGAAATTATAATACAATAATATTTTTATCTATATTATGAATATGCCATGAAAATAAGATATGTAGTCACGTGGTACACAAGATAACGTGAGTTTTTCAACCATCGAGAGTTAGGATATATGATCTAGAATATACGGAAACACGACATGATTTTTTGGTCTTATCAAAGGAACTGAATTTATGACCTCTAAATACAAATGGAGTTAAATTCACAACTATAGAATAAATTATCTCTTTTAGTGTTTGTTTATATTTTATTTTAAATTAACTTTTATAAAATTTATTTAATATGTGATTGTTGGGGTTTGATACATTTACCTAAAATTGTTGTCTACAAAAGTCGCAATTGTGAAAAATAAATGTTTTTGCTAAAACATTTTTTTTAAAGAAAATGTTGTTGAAAAATTGCTTTTAGATTTACTAAGTTGTTTTGAACCAAGTTCTCTACAAAAAATTGTTGTTGCGGTCTGCAACATCAATACCAAACAGACCTTTACTATGATTGATACTATGTATAATATATATATATATATATATATATATATATATATATATATATATATATATATATATATATATATATATATATCAGAATTAGCTGATATGTTAGATCTGGACTCTATATGAGTTATCGATTAAATAAATGAATAAAATGCATAGTTGAATTATAATATAGTATCATAAACAAGATTATATATACTAAACAAAGATGTAAAATTATATATGACTACATATGACAAAATGATCGATTAGTGATATTTTAAGACTGTATAAAAAAAAATATTGTAGCACATATTAGTTTGTATGGATACCACATACATTTTAGTTGATTTTTCCTAATATTAAACCGGTTTGTGCTATTGCTGGTATAATACATCTTCTACCAAATATGTAATGATCCACCTATCTCCTCTTACGGGTTTACTATTACTAACGGAAATAAAATAAATAGCAAATCATTATCGTGATAATCTTTTAAAAAAACTGCTAGAAAATAGACTAAACGACACATTATTGTTGTAATAGTACTTGACCACTAATGAGTAACTTTTATTATTCATTATTATCGGTCATTCATCTTACATTAAACGAGAAATTTACAAATATTATACCTAGGTCAGTCTTGAGAAATTGAAAGTTCCAATTGAATTTGAATTTTGTATTCAACTAAAAATCTACATACCATTTATTTTTCGGCACTTCTTATATCTTAAACTATTTTTGGTGCTACCTTGAACAAAATGTGCCCCAAATATCATTTTTGTGCCTCTACATACTTTTAATTTTTTTTTACTTATTAAAAAGATGTGCCCCTAAATTATATCATCTTCTCGGTGCCCCATTGCATGACCGACTTAATCTAAGGATTGCTTCTGTATGATATTTAAAATATAGAATTCAATTATATTTCAAAATTTGAACAGTTACCAATTATTGGCCTTAAATAAACGAAGCACATAGAATAGACTGAAAAGAAGATATGACTGACTCAAACACGATTTGAGAAAAAAAATTGTGTAAATTAGAATGTGTCATGCTAGTAATTTTTAAAAGAGAATAATGGGCCTGAGGATGTTCTCAGGTAACACTCTTGAGGAAACAAATTTGTACTTATAAATCAAGTGGCACCACAGGGACATTTTTGTAAATATAAGATCCATTCCTTACATTTACAAAAATGCCCCTAACTAACCTCAGGCCAGCATACTCTTTTTAAAATAAGGCGTACAATTGAATTATATTTTTAATTTCTATTTTATCTTATTTATGAATATAAAATATACTCCCTTTGTCCCACCCATTTCTTTACATAAAAAAATGTGTGTCTGACACGTATTTTAAGGTGCATTTTAAGGATAGTTCTATAACTTATTTTTGATATTTTCTTTTTTTGTATAAAAATAGGATTGTTCTATTTTTATACAAAAAAAAAAAAATATCAAAAATAAAATATAGATCTATCCTCAAAATGCACCTTAAAATCCGTGCCGAAAACTGGTCCGCAAACGTAAAGAATCAAGATGGACGGAGGGAGTATATTTTTGAAATTACAGATCTATCCCTGACGACCAAATCATACCATAGGACTCCCTTACACTAATTATATATAGGATATAATTCCTTTGTCTAAAATTAATATATTTATTAGGAAGTAATAAAGATGAATTATAAACAAATTTTACATCAATTATTATTTATATTTATATTTGTAACAAAATTGTTAGTTTTTATTTTTGTGAACAAAGCCCAATATTATGACCCAAACCCAATAGTATAATCCGACCCAAAGCCCAATATTTTGCTTGAGTTGTTCATGATTTCCTATTGGGAAATTCTCGTTGGTACCCTTCTGGAATTGGCTTTTCCAGATGGTGTCATTTTGTGTTTTGGACTTACGATTGGTACCTCTAAAGTAACTGATTACCCTAATTATGCCATTTTGTTAATCAAAACGTTAAGAAACGTTAAAAAAACTATAAAAATAAATAATGATCTATAAGTTTTTAATGTATTACTAGTTAAAAAAATTAAATACTAATTTATAATTATTAATTTGTCACTAATTGAAAAATATTAAACATTAATCTGTAATAAGTTAACATACCGTTAATCTAAAATATGTGTTCAGTCATTTTCTGACCATAAAATAACATAATTCCACATTTAACTTTTTTTAATTTGTGGTTTATATGACATAAAATTTTATTATGGAATAAATGTTGAAATTTGTTAACGTTTTTTAATGTTTTGATTAACAGAATGACATAATTAGGGTAATCATTTAGTTTAGGGATACCAATCGTAAGTCCAAAACACGAAATGACACCATCTGAAAAAACCAATTTCAGAAGGGTACGAACGAGAATTTCTCATTCCTATTTGACATGTCTAGCGACAACGAATAACGAGTGTGGGTGAATTGTTATTGGCTTTATTTGTATCCTGGAGTTGAAATCTAGTTTAGCCTAATAAACTTACAACTTTATTCTCAAACAAATGAATAAGAATATTGAATATACAAGCGCAACTCTTTCATGGAAAAATTGTGCTTTTAAGTTTTAATATTTCTTTTTTTTTCCTCCCTTTCTCTAAATGAACATATTGTTGGCTAAGAACCTCTACTTGGACTTTGTAAATCGTCTTGGATGCATATAAAGAAAATAAAATAAAAGATTTAAAAGAAAATATATTTTTGTAATTATATTGTTCCAGAATGATTTTTAAGGAATTTAGAAAGAAGAGAAAATGAATCTTCTTTTTTTTCTTTACTAAATTCCAGAACACTGCATGGATGCATCGAGATTTGTGCTATTGTAGGAATTGATATTTGTCGAGATTGAAATTTTTTTTACTACTACATAAATGTAATTTGGATGCATAACGATTAACGGGTAAAACACTACCTTAAAATTTAGAGATACTAGTTTATAACCCTACGAAGCACGGATTTCTTTTGATAGGTTATAAAATTTATTTAACATTATAATTATGTTTTTATATAATCCTTATTTTTATTAAAAAAATTTTAATTTTAATTTAATATAAATTTATATAATGATATGCATGGTTTAAAATGTATTTTGTAAAATTCTAAATTAAAAATGTCGTTGACGGGTTCGAACTTTGAATTTTTAGTAAATTAATTTAATCATATAATATATCTTATTATTAGATCTAACGATTCTTATTTATTACTAAAAATAATGATTTGAATATATGATGAGATTTTTTTGGTTGTATATTAGTGATCGCAAGATTAATTTTAAATTAAAAAGTAACGTGTTTTAATTACAAAAATTACTATTAAAAATAATTACGGAATGATATGGTGTGATATTTTGGATTTATATTAATTATTGTAATATTAGTTTTAAATTAAATGGTAAAGTGTTTTAATTAGAAGTAAAATCTTTAGAAAAAATGGGTAATTAAGTTGTTGGAGCAGAAAAAAGAGTCCAAGTAGAAGCTCAATGTGGATGAATGAATTTTAATCAGAATATAATTACGTTAACATTAGTAATTAACTTTTTGAGTTGTTTTTGTAATTTAATTATTTATTTTAATAATTAGGATAACCAAACCAAAAACCAAAACTTTTAACGTTTTGGCTTTAATATAATAGTATAGAGTATAGATTTCCTTATTATAAACAACGTATACAGATTTTAAATATATTTTAATTAATAATTGAAAAATATGATGTAATATTTTTGGGTATATAGTAATGATTGTAAGATTATTTTTAAATTAAAAAGGTAACGTATTTTAATTTGAAAGGAAATATTAGTGATTGGAAGATATGATACGATTGATGTTTTTATAAACAACGTATACAAATTTTTAATATATTTTATTAATATTTGAAAAATATGATGAGATTAGTAGGTGTTTATAAAAGGTAATATCTTCAATTAAAAGTAAATGTGAAAAAAGCAATCAACTACTTACCATTAATTATATTACGTTATTATTTATTTTAGGAGTTTTAATAGTATAGATATCATATATATATTTCTTTATAATGAAGGGTAAATAAGTAAATTTACTTAGTACCAAAAAACAGGTACCAAAATTTATTTTTTTTGCCACCAAAAGAAAACGACTTTCATTAATACTTCAAATCATTTAACAATACATGATAGAAAGCAGGATGGATATCATCCACTCTCCAAATACGATCAGCTATCGAACAGTTATACCTCGCTAGATAATGAGATACTCTATTCGCTGAACGCTTAACAAATCTAAGAAGCACATTCCGCTCTTTTAAACTTAGTAATAAAGCACGACACTCTTCAATCACTCTTCCAAAATTTTTAATGTTTCGCTTTTATATAATAGTATAAATATAATTTGATCCACGATGCTGATGGAGATTGACTACACCAACTACACCAACGGATGGTGTCGAAGAAAAAAATTTATATATCGTACTACCCTCTGATTTATTTAATACTTGTCCATTTTTTGGTCTAAGTAAACAACTTGTCATCTCATTTGTAAACTAAATTTTTAAGAATTTCACTCTAATTCTCAATTATTATTATTCTTTTTTTGTAAAAGTAATACATATTATTTTTTATCATGAAGTAATTTCAAGTAATAAGACTAATAGATGAATTATAAAGCATATTCATACTATAAATTATTCATAATTTACAATATAAATTGATATTTTTTATTTTTATTTAGAAAGCCCAATGTTATTTAGAAATTTTTGAGAATAAATTTTATCTGGTACATATACAATTCATATATGTACAACAAACAACTTGACAACATACCTGTAATTGTATTTTTACAAAAGAAACTCATTGATTTCTTTCGATTGCTCTTGTTCGAATCACCAGAAGAACAACATGGAATGGTTTTGTTAGGTCCGTTAAGATTGTAGAAGGGGGAGTTGAATACAATCTATATCTTTTTATCGAAATTTGTCCGTTAAATAAAATTTAGTTTAGACAAATTTGTGCGGAATTAATTGAAACAAAATTCAAGTGAAATGTAACGATATATTAAACTTGATGGTTGTTACAAAATCAGTACAGAGTATTATCACGTTAATAAAAACTAATTAGAAAATTCGACATGAACTTTTCTAATTTAGTTAATAAAAATCGAGATAAGAACTAGGAAACTTAATTCGCTAGTAGTACAAGAGTGATCAATAAACAAGTTCCTGCGGATAGAATATTACAAGGGGCTTGAACTGAATTTATTGTGAAAATTAAAAGCTTCGTCAGTGATATAAAGATGAGAGAGTTTGAGAGCTTCTGTATTTTCTTTTCTTGTCCGTGTGTCTCCTGTGTCACTGGCCACCTCTTCTTTATATACAAAAACAATCTTCTGTCTATTTTGGAGATATTTTGATCCATTATGACTCTCCATTATGACACTCAACTTAAGCCATTATGACAGTTCATTATGACACCCGAGGAGCTGTCATGACAGATCAATATTACTCTTGATATGACTCTTCATTATGACAGTCCACTATTACTCTGTCCATTATGACAGTCCAGTATTACTCTGACCATTATGACTGTCCATTATGACTGTCCAGTATTACTGTCCAGTATTACTCTCTGACTTAGGCTGTCATTACTCTCCGTTATTACTCCTGAGAGTAATAATAGAACAGATTTTCTAACCTTATTAAATCAAACGATTTTAACTAATCATTTAATTTAATTTCTTTTATATAATAATTCTTATTAATTAATCTAATAATTACTTTAATGAATAAATTAATTCTTTGAGAATTAATTTATTAATTAAATTAATTACTTGATTTAATTAATTAACAAGAATTAATATACCTCCTTTTGAGAACCAAATCTGTTCTTTAAACCACTGAAAATAATAAAGAGCTTCCACTGAATTATTGTTGACGCTCGATGCACGGTCTGGTTCATGAACGACCAACTCCAACGGCTTTTCTTTATTTTGACTTTAAGCTGTGGTCTATTTCTTCTCTCAACTTTCTTCAAATATTCTTGTACTGATACTGTCTCTTGTCACTTGTAGAAATCTCTGTCCTTTAGAATTAAATCCATGACTTTGAATACCACACTGAGGCTTGATCAGTAGACTGAACTTCTTCCAGTGTAAAATATCAAAACTATAGATTGACTTGTAGACTTGTTTCTTCTGACAGATAGCATCTTCTGAGATTCCTGTGACAGATAATATTATTTACTTATTACAATCTAATTTAAGTTGAGTTGAGTCCTCGAACTACAAATAGGCTGAGTCATATGCCTTTCAATCTCCCCCTATTTGTTTGTTATAAACTAACAAGCAAATTCCTAGAGGATAACTCAACTAACTCAACTTAAACTAGTAAATGATAAAACTGTAATTGCAAAGTAAATAATGAAAAAGTTCTGGTATTTATAACAATTTCCAGATTCAAACATAAAGATAAATACAAGATAGATGATCCTCTAGCCTGATCATATTAAACATTATCCTATCTTGATCTATCTAACTCTAAAGATATTACATGTAGAGCTGTTCTTCATTTCTGACTGTCTTCCTTCCTTATTTCTCCTTCTTCTGGTTCATCCATTTCTGGCAGATTTTTGTGCAATTCTGCATCAACTAGCAACTCTTTTCTTGATGAGAATCCTGTAGGACGAACCAGTGGAATTCCAAGTGCCTTTCTCAATTGACCTTTGAACTTCTCATAATCCTTAAAAAATTTGACTTTTGCATAGGATTTAATACGATCAGCAATTTCTAACTTCTCTTTAGTAGAAAATCCTTGATTTCTCAGAACATGTTCAATATAGACCAACTGCCTGGCAGAGTGTGTGAACAATTCCTCATTCTCAAGATTGATTGTATGAAGCACCTCACCTTTAAGGAATTTCAATTGTCTAGGCAATTCAACTATTTCTGGACCAGCTCTTTCAGCAAACTCTTTGAATTTCTCATGAAGTAGTACACCCAACTCAGAAGAAGTTCTTACCTTTGGCCTAAGAACCCAGATTTCTGTCAATGATTTGTCATAGAAGAACTGAATTGAAACTCTTTGTGTTCCAAACTCATGACAATCAACAAATATTAAGAGCTCATCTGTTTTCATTTCACCTGCAGTTGTTATTCTCACAACTTCTGTTCTTAGGGCTCTCATGTACATATCGTGTGTTGGGTTAAGCTCTTTGAGTCTTTCAAAGATAGAAAGAAGTCGACAATCATCATTATCAAGAGATTGATGTGAGTCTATCATTCGTTGAGCACGTTCCCATTTCTCACCACTCTTAAACTTGACGTATAACTTCCTTTCTTGAACTTTAAGTACATGTTCCCGTTGCCTTGCTTCTGCTTCCTTTTTTTGAAGTCTTTCTTTGTGTGCAAGCATATCTAGTGTTTTCTAAAGCTTTTCATCTCGCAATTTGAGATTTGCTTCTTGCCTTTCAACTTCTAATTCAGCTTCAAAATCCAGTTTTGCTTGCTCAGCTTCATATTCAGGGTCAACTGGCACTTCATCTTCCCAGCTGCTAAAATCTGGTTCTGGTATTTTTTCACCCACATCAGAGAACCTTAGATCAGCAAAAACATCAAAGTTGTCTGGTTCACCTGTGTAGTAATACCCTTCAGTGTCTTCTATGTCTTCAGCACTCTTCTGAGAATCTGCTATCTTCTTCCCCTTATCTCTCCCTTGTTCACCTTGAGATTTATCTTTTTCAGAGTCTTTACTAGTTCCCTCTCTTGACTTCTCCCCCTTAGTTGAGGAATCCTCTACCGAAGTGTGATATGCACCATCTCCAGGGTCTCCCTCATCACCATCTCCACCTTTTCCTTCAAAGAATTCCCTTTCTTCTACTGTGGGTGTGTGAGTTCTGCTAATCATGTTGAACAAATGTTTGATCCCTTTACCTTGTTGTGCATTCTGCCTTTCAATCACATCAAGACGGTGTTCAGTAGACAATTGATTCTTAATTAATGCTGTTTGAAGAGTTTCAACTTTGTCGGAGATTACAGAAATAAGTTTATCTTGAGTAATAGTAACTTCTCCAGCATCATCAAGTGCCTGTTCATAAGATAATTCGAGAGTGTTGAACTTGTTTGTGAATGTTGTCTTCATCTTGGTGATGTCATTCTTTATCACAGCAAGCTGATTTTTGACAGAGGTAGATGAAGAAGACCGTTCACCCACTTGTTCTCGAAGTAATTTTGCTTCAGCTTTACTTGCCTCAAGTTCCTTTTCTAGAGCTTTAATCTTTTCTTCCAATGAACGAGTGTATGTGTCAGTGTGTGCACTCACCTAAATATCACTCTGAGTTTCACTCATCTGACGTGCATGTGTTTCACTCAGTTTAGTGGTGATCCTCACATCACTCCTCACAATTTCCATAGCTCCAGAAGGTGTACCTGCAGTTGAAATCACCCTAGCCTCCTCTTGGGAGGTCAGTGGTGGTGCAATGGGAGTTCGCGAATCCCTATCCCCAGTCAGTTCTGTCATCTCATTAGGATTTGATGTCTGAATTGCTTCAGTGACAGAAAGACCGAGTTGCCTTCCACTTTCTCCAGTCGAAACTGCGAGTGGAAACTCCCTTATGGGATCCAGGTATGTTCCACCTGAGAGGGGAGATGATGATTCTATTACAAGTGGCTCAGAATCAAGATTTCCCTCGTAAGCCTGTGAAGGCTCCTCTGCCGTAACTATGGCAGGCACTGTTTCAGTAACAAACCTATTGTGCACTTCTTGCTCAGTGTCCCTAGCAACATCAGATTCTAAGGTTATGTTTTCCCTCATTGTGAGTAATAAGGGTGTGCTTGACTCTGTACAAGGTGTCATGGCCCTATGGCGAATTTCAATAGTGTCACCCTGTTGGGAGGATGAAACCAGTAACAGTTTATCGGCCATTTCAATGTCCAAATCCTGTTGGGAGGAAATGGATGGGCTTACAGTTACCTCAGGTTCGTTTCTACTCTTCTTTAGTAGAGGCAGAGCTGTGGGTTCACTCACTTCATCACTACTTCTTTTAGTTCTTTTTGGCTGCAATTTTCTTTTGTAATGGTAGAATTGTTTTGACTCAGTGTTTGGCTCTTTGACCTGGGTTAGAGATTGTGGTGCTACAATCCCCTGGTCAGCCCTAACAACCACTTGGGTTCCAGAAGTAGATTTCACAGTAGAAGTAGTTAAAGGATCAGAATACAGTACCTGGTCAGCAGATGCCGTAGAAGTTCCAGTTGTAGTGTGTTGAACCATTTGGTAATGACTTACTTGCTCAGGAAGAATAGCAAGTTCAGGAGCAGCTTGCTCAAGATCAGGTGCTGCTTGTTCAACTGCTGGTACAATGTGCTCAGGAACTTGTTCAGGTTGGTACAATGCAACATCAAGTACAGGTTGTTCAGGTTGCACAACATCAATTGCAAGAATAACATTTGGCAAGTCTATGAAGTTAGCCATATATGGTGTTATGACCACTGGGATGTTCTGGAAGACAAGTGATGTGTCTAACCTGGTATAAAGTAACGTTGTTGGTTTACCAGACACTTGAACTCGATCATTATTAAATTGAACTCGGTCTGCATCAGAGATTAGATGGTTAAAGATCAAAGTCAAGAACCTAGGATAAAAACATGAAACCTTTTCACCTGCATCAAAATCTTTTCTGGCCTTGGCTATACGAATTATGAGTACATTCAGAATTATATTACCAATATTAATTCTACGATTGTTGGCAATCGCAAAACTAATATTTTGTAACATAGTCGTTATAACATTAAAGTTGCCCTTGGTGGAGTTGGCAAACACTTTCGCAACAGTGTCAAAGAAGATATTCCATTCTTGAATCAAAAATTTCTTATTAATCTTCTTTAGATCTACCACCTCCTCTTGATAATTAATGCTCGTGAAGAAATGTGTCAAGTCATCTTTCGAAGGTGAGTCCACAAAGTTATCAGCTGGAAGATCTAAGGCAGCAATGACAGTTGATTCGTTCACTGTGTATGAATTTTCATTAAACATAAAAGTAAAGGATCTTCCATCCTCAGCAATAACAGCAGTGGAACACATCTCTTTAAGTGGACCAAATTTTAAGGGAACGTCAGCAGTCAAGGCAGTGCGACATATAGAATGTTCATTCAAAAAGGTGATCCAGGGCTTAAATCGTTGAACTGGACATTTTTCGGGATCAAAATAACCAACCAAATTATGCTTAACTAGTTCAAAATTATTATAAACATCAGCCATGTTTATCACAATTTAGAACCCTTTAAAATCTCAGATTTTTAAAAATTAACCAGGCTTAATAAGAATTTTTCGAATTTTCAAAATTAATTAAAAATCACCCAAAATTCGAATTAATCAAGAGTTGTTCAAAAATTCTGGAAAAATCAGAGATTGATCCTTATACACACACAAGCACTGTACTATTTTTAGATTTTAGAAAATCAAAGCCAAAGTCTCGATTTTTCAGATCTTGTGAACAACGGTTTTGGATAAAAACGGTGAGAAAAGTGTTCAAAGTTCTTTGATTTTGGGATGAATAGAGAGCTAATCACGCAAACAAGACAACTGTGATCTTAGATTAGCGATTTCCTGGGAAAAATCCGGCAGCAATTCGACTTGACTGTGTATGTATATGTATGTATCGCTTGTAACAGAGAGTAGTACTCAGAGCCTTATTACTCGTGAGTTAGTGTTTGTGTGGTTATGACTCTGTCAAAACAAAACAGGTTAAGTAATATTATTGACCTGTTATTACTCTTGTGAGGATGAGTAATAATGAGAGTAGAATTAGAAAAAGGAAGAGTAATAATGAAAGTAATAATGAAATAAACTGGATATTACTCGGACTACTACTACGTCATTACTTTAAGAAAAATAGGAAAAATAACTATTATTACACACCAATATGACTAAACCAGTGAGTCATATCTGCAAGAGTAATAATGAGGAGAGTAATAATGGAAAAGGAAGAGTAATAACGTCAGTAATACTGAAACATACTGAATATCACTTGGACTAATATTACACCTAATTAAACAAGTAACAGCGAGAGTATTAATGATATAAATCGGTTATTACTCTAGTCACTACTTGTTATTACTCTAGGACAAACTGATTATTACTCCCAGTTTAACACTATTATTACTCATTGAAAGTAATAATGAATTAACTGATTATGACTTTAGAGTAATAATAATTCAAAACTGAATATTGACAGAGTGAATCTACAGACCATGTACACAAAACAGAATCATTTAAAATTAATTTACACACTGATTAATAATTTACAGAAAATACTGAAAAGACAATAAAGTGTCCTTTTAGCGGAAATAAAATAGTAATAACAGAATGACAAACACTACAAATTATTAATTAAAGCAACATATTAATAATTTACATAAATATTTGCAGTGACTTAATAAATCTATATATTTTCTAATAAAATAACTTTCTTATAGAAAATCATTTAAAGAGAAAATATGACTTATTAAATCAATACAAAAATTCAAAGTGACTTTAAAATAATAACATTTTCAAGAAAAATAGATTTCTCACAAATTTACTACTTGTAAAATTTGAGAAAAATATTTTTAAACAAAATGAATTATTCCAAGTTCAAAAGAAGTAAGTAGAGATATATAACACAGAAAATGACATTATTTTAGAATTAACAAGCAAAGGGGTAATTTGATAAAATAATTATACAAGTGATTTTAAAAAAAAAATTATATGTATAAACACAATAATCACTTATAAATTATTAAAGAGCAACCCTCAGATATTAACTAGTTTAATTACTAGGACTATTTAACATACCCAATTCACCAACAATTCTGGTGAATGTGGATTCGTCAAGAGACTTAGTAAAAATATCTGCTGTTTGTTCTTCCGTGGGTACAAAATGTAACTCCACGGTACCATTCATGACATGCTCTCGAATAAAATGATACCTAATGTCGATGTGCTTTGTCCTCGTATGCTGCACAGGATTGTTGGAGATTGTTATGGCACTTGTATTGTCACACAGAATTGGAATATTGTCAAGTACAAAGCCATAGTCACGTAGCTGATTCCTAATCCACAAGATCTGAGCACAACAGCTTCCAGCAGCTATGTATTCAGCTTCAGCTGTTGAGTTGGAAACTGTTTGTTGCTTCTTGCTGTACCAGGAGACCAACCTACCACCTAGGAATTGACAACTCCCAGAGGTACTTTTTCTGTCTACAACACTTCCTGCATAATCTGAATCTGTATATCCAACAAGGTTAAAACCAGATTCTTTAGGGTACCAAATACCTAAGTTAGGTGTACCCTTAAGATATCTCAAGATTCGTTTAACAGCAATGAGATGCACATCTCTAGGATCCGCTTGGAACCTTGCACACAAGCATGTAGCATACATAATATCAGGTCTACTTGCAGTAAGGTAAAGTAATGAACCTTGTCAGTAGCCTTTTTAACGAAAGAGATAGCAGGTTGATCATGTCTATTCCGATCAGTGACGGTTTGCCAAAAGATAGACTAATCTGGGCCTGGTCTAAACATGGTAAGTATGAAGTTAAATCTGCATATTTCAATGGTAAATCATTCGATGTTCATGGTGCCCAAAAGGGGTGGGGAATTATCTGGAAAGCTAAAGTTTCTCCAAAAGTTCGAAACTTCCTTTGGAGATGCTGCTCGTTCACTCTGCCTACCAAAGCGATCCTGAAGTATCGGCATTTTATTGAAGACGATCTTTGTCCTTGGTGTAAGAAGGAATCTGAAACCATAATCCACTCTCTCTTCAGTTGTCCAAATTCTCAAGCGTTATGGTATCAATCTTGTTGCAGAGAGGCTGCTGAGGTGAGTGAAGCGGGTAATTTCCTGGAAGTGCTTGATATTTGGATAGATAAATTGACCGCTGAACAACGGGAGTGGTGCTTCTACATGGTTTGGTCCCTTTAGCATCGAAGAAATCGCCTAGTCTTTGAAAATGAAATTCTGTCAGATGAATACTTCCTGGAAAATGTGTCCAGAACTGTTTCGGAGTATCATAAATATCACAACAAGTGCAACGGAGTCCAGCATGTCCCAGCTAAAATCCATATCTTTCCTCGCTGGACATTCCCTCCTGAAGGAACTCTAAAGATTAACGTCGATGCATCAACTGCATCTGATGGATGGATTGGCTTAGGTGCCGTTGCTCGCAATAATCAGGGGTACGTCTCTTTTGCAGCTGTTAGACGTATTCGAGCTCGATGGAATCCTTTTGTGGCTGAAAGTAAAGCAGCTCTTTTTGGGCTAAGGAAAGCTAAGGACCTAGGATACAAGCATATCATTCTCGAAACCGATTGCCAGTCTCTAGTAGACAAGGTCCAGAGCAACAAATCGACAGACATGGAGATAGACTTCATTCTTCAGGATATCATAAACCTAGGCTCTCATTTTGATTCCCTGGAATGGTCCCACGTTATGCGAGATGGCAACAAAGTGGCTCATCATCTAGCTAGAATTGTCCCTTTCGGAGTAGAACAATGTTGGATGTTTAGCTCCCCAGTGGAATTAGCTCGTTTTGTTCTTGCAGACTCGATGTCTGTTTCTTGTTCTTAATGAATTGCTTGACCCTAAAAAAAAAAAAAAGTAATGAACCTATCATACCTCTGTAACTTGTGATATCTACCTTGGCAGAATTTTCACAAGCTCCAAATTTCACAGCTGTTGATGATGGTGTTCTTGCTGAAGATGAGTCCTCCATTTGATATTTCTTGAGGAGCTCTCTGACATACTTGGATTGACAAATAAAAATTCCATCTGTCCTTTGACTTACTTGTAATCCAAGAAAGAACTTCAGCTCACCCATCAAGCTCATCTCAAATTTACCCTGCATTAGCTTAGCAAATTTCTTGCACAGAAGATCATTAGTAGACCCAAATATTATATCGTCCACATAGACTTGGACTAATATAGTATCATTCTTATGTTTCTTAGTAAAGAGAGTTTTGTCTATGACACCTCTAACAAATCCATTTTCAAGTAAAAATTCAGAAAGGGTGTCATACCATTTCCTTGGAGCTTGCTTAAGACCATAAATTGCCTTGAAGAGAAAGTAGACATAATCCAAGAATTCTGGATCTTCAAAGCCAGGGGGTTGTTCTACATATACCTCTTCATCCAGCTTGCCATTCAGGAAGGCACTCTTGACATCCATTTGATAAACTTTGAAGTTTGAATGTGCTGCGAATGCCAAGAATATCCTTATAGCCTCAAGTCTAGCCACTGGTGCATAGGTTTCATCATAATCTATTCCTTCAGCTTGGGAATAACCTTTAGCAACCAGTCTTGCTTTGTTTCTAGTTACAATGCCATCTTCATCAAGTTTGTTTCTGAATACCCACCTGGTATCAACTACTTTCCTGTCTTTTGGTCTGGGTACCAGCTTCCATACTTCTTGTTGTTTGAATTGATTGAGTTCATCTTGCATAGCAATCACCCAATCAGGATCAGAAAGAGCTTCTTCTGTTTTCTTAGGTTCTATTGCAGACAGAAACCCAGAATAATTGCATTGATTTTGATAGCTCCTTCTAGTTTTTACACCAACATCTGGATCACCAACGATCAACTCAAAAGGATGAGCTCTATTCCACACAGTCTGTCTGGGAAGATTTGACCTTGATGATTCGCCTTGTTGTTCATTATGATGTTGAGTATGACCAGCTGATCCTTCATCACCTCCCCCTGAGTTGTTGCCAGTTTGACTAGATGAATGTTCAGGAGTGTCAGTGGTATCTCCAGTCTGATCATTGTTTCCACCACCACCATCCTGATCATTATCATCATTATTACTGTTATCATTTGCAGCAACATCAGGTTGGTTGTCACCATCTGAATCGGAGTCTGTCATATCATCGAAAGATAACTTTTCAGATGAATCCTCCGTTTGGATACTAGGAAGTTTAGTGTCATCAAATGATACATTGACACTTTCAAGCATTGTCTGATGATCAATCACATACACCTTGTAAGCTCTTCTTGAATAACCAATGAAAATTGCTTCATGTGCTTTGGCCTCAAATTTTCCACCACGATCATCTCCATCTTTAAGCACAAAGCATTTTGCTCCAAATACATGAAAGTACTTGAGTGTTGGTCTCTTTTCATACATAATTTCATAGGGGGTCTTCATCAAGTCTTTGTTGATTAAAGTTCGATTCTGTGTATAACATGCAGTGTTAACAGCTTCAGCCCAAAAGTACAAGGGAAGCTTTGATTCACTTAACATAGTACGTGCAGCTTCAATCAAGGTTCTATTCTTTCTTTCTACTACCCCATTTTGCTGAGGAGTTCTTGGGGCTGAGTACTGCCTTGTTATTCCCTTTTCAGTACAAAAATCATTTAGAACTGCATTCTTAAATTCGGTTCCATTGTCTGACCTTATTGCTCTAACTGGTTTCTTGTACTCCATTTCAATCAACTTGATGTGATCAATCACTAACTGTCGAGTTTCATCTTTGGAATTCAGAAATAAAACCCATGTGTACTTTGAGTAGTCATCAACAATCACGAGAGCATATCTTTTCTTTGACATAGACATCACATTAACTGGACCGAACAGATCCATGTGCAACAGTTGTAGAGGTTCAGTTATTGATGATGTGTCAGTGCTCCTGTGAGTTGCTGTTTTCAATTTGCCTTTTTGACAGGCATCACAGAGTCCTTCTTGAGTGAATTCCATTGAAGGCAACCCTCTCACCAGTTCTCTTTTAACTAGAGAATTCATTGTCTTGAAATTAAGGTGGGAGAGTTTCTTGTGCCATAGCCAACTTTCATCTGTAGATGCTTTAGAATAAAAGCAGTTGATTTCTTCAGTGCTTCCAGTGTTCATATTGGCCACGTACAGATTGCCTTTTCTGACTCCTGTAAGAGATGGTTGTTCATGTCTCTTGTGTGAGATTAGACAATTCTTCTTGTTGAAGTAAGCCTCGAATCCCTTGTCACAAAATTGACTGACACTTAACAAATTGTGCTCAAGTCCTTTCACAAAAGACACTTCATCAATGATAACATTTCCAGCTTCCAATCTTCCATATCCATCAGTTGTACCTATGCTGTTATCTCCAAAGGTAACCACTGGGCCGGCTTTCTCAACCACATTTGTCAGCAGGGTTCTATCTCCAGTCATATACCTTGAACATCCACTGTCCAAGATCCAGGTCACTCGATCAACCTGTTTCACACCCTACAATGACAAATAGGTTAAACCTTCTTCGGAACCCAAACCTGATTGGGTCCAGAATACTTAAAGAATTGGCCTTTGTCAGGCAAAACAACATTTTTAACGTTGACACCATTTTCACCACTAACCAACAAACATTTAACCCTATAAACAGATTTGACAATCTTTTGTTTTATCTTGGGTATCCATGTTTCTTTAGCAGCAATGACATTTGTTTCACTGACTGGACATTTGACCTTGTAAGCAGCCTTACCAAAAGTCTGTTTAGGCTTTGATACAAATGTCTCTCTCCTATCTTGAGGAGGACTAGTAGTCTTTGATCTAACATTTTTATTCTTGTTCATATGTTGTCGAGGAGCAGTCTTACCAGCACATGCTTGATTACCATTAAAGTAAGCAGACATTACATTAAAAGCACAAGACATACAATTGACAACACCACATGCTTTATGATAACTATCAATGATAGGCATGGTATGCATGTTAGACATGTTATTGTTCTTTTTCAACTTATGACTACTTAACCCAGTTTTAGATGAACTGGTTGGATAAACAACCTTAATTGGTTTCTTAACAGATTTAACATTATCAAGGACTATGCCATTTGCACTATCCTCATTACGCATCTCTTCTTGAATAATGATAGAAGTGAAGTTTGGAGGTTCTGCAATCGACTTCTTAAAGAGCGGATCTTCAACATTCTTAAGCACATGTGGTATACCCCTCTCTTTAGCACTAACAAGGTTAGGGGTATTTATGCCTAACAATCCAACAGCTTCGTTATAACCAAACCCTATTCCTACAGTTCGTTCTATAGCTTGTTTATTGAAATGCTCTTTAGAAAGTTTAACAGAATTAAAGCAAGCACTAACCTTGGTTTCAAGTTCAGCAATTTTAGAAAGTTGTTTAGTCACTACCTCTAGAATAGATTTCTCTCTTCTATTAAGTCGTGCTATTTCCTCTTTTTGTTGATCTTGATTAACATGCACATTTTTTAGTTCTAACACTTCATTTTCAAGTTCAGTGTTTAACAGATTTAATCTAGCAATGTGTTTTTGTGCATTAACCAAGGAGCCACCTAACTGACGAACCAACTCAGAGTCAGTAAGTTTTACCTGTGGTTTAGGATCAGTGAGCATGTCACCATTTGCCATTAGTGCAAGATTTCCAAATTCTTCATCTTCACTATCTGTGTCATCCTAGCTTTTACCATCAGCCACATAGGCTTTTCCAGGTTTCTTCTTTTCAGGAACATAATCTCTCTTCTGGGCTTGTTTGGGTTTCTGACACTCAGTGGCAAAGTGTCCAAGTTCATTGCAATTATAACAACGAATTTTGCTTCTATCAAGAGTTCCAGTTTTGTAGCCACTTCTGCTACTGGAAGATGAGGAACCTCCTCTCTGGAATCTGTTATTAGACTTGAACTTGAACTTAGGATTTCTCCTGAATCTGAAGTTGCCAAACTGTCTAACCATGAGTGCCATGGATTCATCCTCCAACTGATCCAATTCTTCTAATGAGTAAAACTCACTTCCATCCTGAGTAGCTGGTGTCTGACCATGTTCCACTTCAGTCTGCTCCTTGTCTGAGCTGTAAGGTCGAACAACCTTAGCTTCCACTTCCTTAGGAGCCTCAACCACTAATGCTGTAGATGAACTTGCAACTCTACCTTTACCATGAATCTCTTTCTGTTGGACTTGTTCCAACTCATATGTTTTTAAAATACCGAAGAGTTTTTCAAGAGAAACTTTATTCAAGTCACGAGATTCTCTTATTGCTGTTATCCTGTGTTCCAGGTGAGTCGGCATAGTCAGTAAGAACTTCAGATTAATCTCCTTCTGTGTATAGTTCTTGCCATGGATTTGCAAGTTGTTGATTATTTTATTATACCTTTCAAACACTTCTTGAATGCCTTCATTAGGGCCAGCTCTGAAGTGTTCATACTCAGAGGTTAAGATTTGAAGTCTGTTCTCCCTGACTTCATCGGTTCCTTCATTAATGGTTTCAATAGTTTCCCACATGTGTTTGGCAGTTTTACAATTCATCACATGGCTATACATAACAGCATCCAGGGAATCTATTAGAATGAGTCTGAGGTTTTTATCAAGCCCTGCATCCTCCTTTTCATCAGGTGTATAGGTAGCAGGGTCCTTTTCATAAGATTTAGCAGGAATCACAACTTTACCCTCAGCTTCAACTTCATCTTCATAGACCATAGGAGTTTTAGGTCCGGTTTTCAAAACAACCAAATATTTAACATTTGTACATTCCAGAAACAACTCCATCTTATTCTTCCACATATCATAATTAACTTTATCAAAGATAGGTATCTTAACAATGGCTTTAGAAGTCATGATGAATTTTTAAGAGAGTTAAAAATTCGAGCTTGATTTTTAATTGAATAAGAATAGGATCTTGATTTGTATATCAATCAAACGGCTCGGATACCAATTGTTAGGTCCGTTAAGATTGTAGAAGGGGGGGTTGAATACAATCTATATCTTTTTATCAAAATTTGTCCGTTAAATAAAATTTAGTTTAGACAAATTTGTGCGGAATTAATTGAAACAAAATTCAAGTGAAATATAACGATATATTAAACTTGATGGTTGTTACAAAATCAGTACAGAGTATTATCACGTTAATAAAAACTAATTAGAAAATTCGACATGAACTTTTCTAATTTAGTTAATAAAAATCGAGATAAGAACTAGGAAACTTAATTCGCTAGTAGTACAAGAGTGATCAATAAACAAGTTCCTGCGGATAGAATATTACAAGGGGCTTGAACTGAATTTATTGTGAAAATTAAAAGCTTCGTCAGTGATATAAAGATGAGAGAGTTTGAGAGCTTCTGTATTTTCTTTTCTTGTCCGTGTGTCTCCTGTGTCACTGGCCACCTCTTCTTTATATACAAAAACAATCTTCTGTCTATTTTGGAGATATTTTGATCCATTATGACTCTCCATTATGACACTCAACTTAAGCCATTATGACAGTTCATTATGACACCCGAGGAGCTGTCATGACAGATCAATATTACTCTTGATATGACTCTTCATTATGACAGTCCACTATTACTCTGTCCATTATGACAGTCCAGTATTACTCTGACCATTATGACTGTCCATTATGACTGTCCAGTATTACTGTCCAGTATTACTCTCTGACTTAGGCTGTCATTACTCTCCGTTATTACTCCTGAGAGTAATAATAGAACAGATTTTCTAACCTTATTAAATCAAACGATTTTAACTAATCATTTAATTTAATTTCTTTTATATAATAATTCTTATTAATTAATCTAATAATTACTTTAATGAATAAATTAATTCTTTGAGAATTAATTTATTAATTAAATTAATTACTTGATTTAATTAATTAACAAGAATTAATATATCTCCTTTTGAGAACCAAATCTGTTCTTTAAACCACTGAAAATAATAAAGAGCTTCCACTGAATTATTGTTGACGGTCGATGCACGGTCTGGTTCATGAACGACCAACTCCAACGGCTTTTCTTTATTTTGACTTTAAGCTGTGGTCTATTTCTTCTCTCAACTTTCTTCAAATATTCTGTACTGATACTGTCTCTTGTCACTTGTAGAAATCTCTGTCCTTTAGAATTAAATCCATGACTTTGAATACCACACTGAGGCTTGATCAGTAGACTGAACTTCTTCCAGTGTAAAATATCAAAACTATAGATTGACTTGTAGACTTGTTTCTTCTGACAGATAGCATCTTCTGAGATTCCTGTGACAAATAATATTATTTACTTATTACAATCTAATTTAAGTTGAGTTGAGTCCTCGAACTACAAATAGGCTGAGTCATATGCCTTTCAGGTTTCATGACAAACGTTACTGCGAAGTAAAGTAACATCCGGTGATGATTCAAGCTTTTTAGGTCTCCCTCTTTTCTTCGGAATGAAATCAAAATTCGTTGAAATATGAAACTCATCGTTTGGATTAGAATGATCAACATAAGATTTTGATTTCTTCGATTGTTCATCCATAACAGGTATCAAATTCTTAACATAATTCCAGTTTTGATGTATTCTGCAATTGTCGATCTTGAAAAAATGATGATAGAGAAATTGTTCAAAGTCTGATTTTTGAAATAATGATGATGACAGATAATTAGGATCGTGGTTTGTTTTTGAATAAATGAGAGATAATAGGGTTAGCATCGATCAAGGATAATCAGTTTTGATGGATTTCTGACGTGGCTTTTATTTTTTGTAAGTGATTTTACAGTTATACCATGATAGATTTATTTTACAATGTGGGAGTAAGGACAAAACATGTATAATGTGGCAAAAAGTAAGGACAAAACAGGAAGATTGAGGCAAAAAGGATTCAGAATTTATATTATACATAGATATAGATAACTAGCATAAAAACCCGTGCCAGGCACGGGTCGCTATGTTAAATTGTGTTTTTAAATTAAATTGTGTATAATTTTTTTTTACGAAAGTTGGAGATTTTATTAACTCAAATCCATCTCAATACAACTTTAAACATTAACAGGAAAAGACCTCCTGTCAAAACTAAATTAAATTGTGTATAATTAAAGTCATTTGAATATAAAATTGATTTTCATAGAGTTTTGTTTGTTAATGATATATGTGGTTATTGCGTACTTATTTAAATATGTTCAAGTTTGTAATTTGGAAACTAATATAAGAAGTACTAATAGAAATCATGTCAGTTTTTAATTTTATTGTGGTCATTGAATAGAATCTGAGTGTTCAATAGGTGTTATTTAATGAAGGTGCTTTTTCAAAACATTTACGATACTAAACTTTTTTTTCCCAATTCTTCAAAAATGATGCATTTAAAATGTTGCATTCTAAGAGTGTGGGTTTTAGTCATGATTTTAATTTTTAAAAAAACTTCTTAAATCTTCTAATACGCTATTCAGACCTTACGCTTTCACTGCTTAAAACTATCTTTCTAATTATTTCATTTATTTTCTTCTAAGCTCTTGATTTTAAGCATTTTTGCCTTGGTTTCACTTCCTATTTTTGTCTGAATTTCAAAACATCAGATAATTCAGTCCTCAACTGAGTGAATTTACCTTGTGTAACGGGCTTATAACATTTTTGTTCTCCAAACTTGAGAATTTATCATTTATGGTTGGATAAATATTTTTTGTACTTTTATTGTCATAAGTTGAAATTGATCATATGACTTTTGTTCGTGCTTTGATAATGAATTCATCCTTTCTTTTTTCAAACACAACTTCTTCTAGAGAAGTATCTTTATAAATTGTAGTGAACAGATAGAACCATGTGTTCAATGAATTTGTTGTTTCTCCTTGTGAGTTTTGTATATGCATGCTTTGTTGTGAAAGTCTTCTTTAATTATTAATAGTTCAATTTTAAATCATCAATTAAATTAAATATTATAATTTAATAATTTTAGTATGCACTATATATGCTTTTGTTTTGAATATTTCATTTTGTCGCCAATGTTAATTTTGTACACATATTTAAAAAAAATCACATATAATATAAAAAATTATTGTTTATGCTACTAAAATTATGAAATAGAAATAATTATTTTTAAATAACATGGATTTGACTGATCGATGATAATATTAATTTTCATAAAATATTATTGACTATCATAAATTAAATTCTCATATTTTGTTACACGAACCTTTGTACATAATAATTTTATATAATCATCGTCTTCTATGCGTTAACATATATAATAATAATATTATTATTAGATAATTCCAATATTGTAATAGTTTCTTTTAAATATCATTTCTTGTATTACTATTTCTTCCAATATATGAAAAAGTCTCACGAATTTTATCTTGTGTTAGTGTATTATCTAAGTTTAAAGTTTAATTTAGCTCCATAGTTATTTAAAGTTTAATTTAGCTCCAAGTTTATTTACAAATGTGTTATTGTTAAGACATTCACACATTACGTGTATGATTTATAAACATATGTGACATTGTGGCGTAGTGGTAAGAGCATGCATAAGTTACTTGAAAGACTCAAGTTTGATTCTCATGACAACACTCTTTTTAATAAAAATGTGTTGGTGTTCTACCTAAGTTTAATTTAGCTCCATAGTTATTTACAAATGTATTACTCTTAAACGACATTCACTTATTACGTGTATGGTTTGAAAATACATGTGACATTGTGGTGTAGTGGTAAGAGCATGCATAACTTACTTGATAGACTCAAGTTTGATTCCCATGAAATGTACATTAAAAAATCTCAATATTTTTTTCTGTGTTGGCCTATTATATAGATAATAGATAGATAAATTTTAGTTAGATAAAATATAAAAAATATTGTATTTTACTTGAAAAAAGAAATTATTTAGTTCTTGAAAATAGAAAAGATAATATGTGTAACATGAAAAAGGAAATTGATTAGTTAGTAGATCTGTAATTGAGTAAGGGTAATTAGGTAAATTCAATAGGTACCGTAGAACCAAACTTTTAATGAAAATGAGAAAATAATATTGTCCGTAGTATTTCTATTATAAAAGGGATTTTAGTTAGAAAATATAGAAAAGATAATATGTTTTAGCTAAAAAAGGCAATCGGTTAATTAATAATATTATAATATTATTAATTTATTTTATTAAATAGAACGGTCCGTGATATAATTGAAAAAAAAAAGAAATTTTAGTTAGAGAAAATGGAAAGGTAACATGCTTGATTTATGTGAAAAAAGTAATTGATTAGTTTAAAGTAATTATAATTTAATTATGTTATTTTACGAAATAAAATTGTTCCTAGTTTTTAGAAAATGAGAAATTAACGCTACTCGTTATATTTCTAGAATAAAATGGAATGTAATTAGGAAAAATAGAAAAGCTGATATATTTTAGCTGAAAAGGTAATCGGATAATTATTATTATTATAATTTTATTATTTTTTTGTATTAAATATAAATGCCTGTAATAATTAGAAAAATGGATGTTTTAGTAAGAAGAAAGAAAAAAGCTAACGTGTTTTGCTGAAAAAGGTAATCGTCCATGATATAATTGAAAAAAGAGAGATTTTAGTTAGAGAAAAGAGAAAAGGTAATGTGTTTTGACTAAAAAAGCTAATTGATTAGTTTTTTTTTTTTTTTTTTTTTTTTTTTTTTTTTTTGCTAAATAAGCTAATTGATTAGTTAATAATAATTATATATAATCATGTTATTTTTTTTAGCTAAAAAGTTATTTGGTTAATTATTAGTATTATAATATTATTATTTTTATTATTAAATAGAAACGCCTGTAATATAATTATAAAAATGGAGGTTTTAGTAAGATGAGAGAAAAAAGGTAACGTGTTTTGCTGAAAAGGTAACTGTTCATGATATAATTGGAAAAAGAGAGATTTTAGTTAGAGAAAAGAGAAAAGGTAACGTGTTTTGACTCAAAAAGGTAATTGATTAGTTAAATAAAATATAAAAGATATTGTATTTTAGCTGGAAAAAGAAATTATTTAGTTCTTGAAAATAGAAAAGATAATATGTATAACATGAAAAACGAAATTGATTACTTAATAGATCTGTAATTGAGTAAGGGTAATTAGGTAAATTCAATAGGTACAGTTGAACCAAACTTTTAATGAAAATGAGAAAATAATATTGTCCGTGGTATTTCTATTATAAAAGTGATTTTATTTAGAAAATATAGAAAAGATGATATGTTTTAGTTGAAAAAGGCAATCGGTTAATTAATAATATTATAATATTATTAGTTTATTTTATTAAATAGAACCGTCCGTGATATAATTGAAAAAAAGAAATTTTAGTTAGAGAAAATAGAAAGGTAACATGCATGATTTATGTGAAAAAGTAATTGATTAGTTTAAAGTAATTATAATTTAATTATGTTATTTTACGAAATAAAATTGTTCATAGTTTTTAGAAAATGAGAAATTAACGCTACCCGTTATATTTCTAGAAGAAAAGGGAATGTAATTAGAAATAATAGAAAAGCTGATACATTTTAGCTGAAAAGGTAATAGGATAATTATTAGTATTATAATATTATTATTATTTTTGTATTAAATAGAAATGCCTGTAATAATTAGAAAAATGGAGGTTTTAGTAAGAATAAAGAAAAAAGATAACGTGTTTTGCTGAAAAAAGGTAATCATCTATGATATAATTGGAAAAAGAGATATTTTAGTTAGAGAAAAGGTAATGCGTTTTGACTGAAAAAGCTAATTGATTAGTTAATAATAATTATATATAATTATGTTATTTTTTAGCTGAAAAGGTAATTGGTTAATTATTAGTATTATAATATTATTAGTTTTATTATTAAATAGAAACGTCTGTAATATAATTAGAAAAATGGAGGTTTTAGTAAGATGAAAGAAAAAAGGTAACGTGTTTTGCTGAAAAGGTAACCGTTCATGATATAATTGGAAAAAGAGAGATTTTAGTTAGAGAAAAGAGAAAAGGTAACGTGTTTTGACTGAAAAAGGTAATTGATTAGTTAATAGTAATTATATATAATTATGTTATTTTATTAAACAAAATTGCTCGTATTGTTTTTAAAAAGGAGAAATTTTATTTAGATAAAATGTAAAAGATATTCTATTTTAAATGAAAAAGGAAATTATTTAGTTATTGAAAAATAGAAAAGGTTATATGTTTAAACTGAAAAAGGAAATTGATTAATAAATGAGAAATTTTAGTTAGATAAAATATACTCCCTCCGTCCCGGTGATTTGTTTACGTTGTTTGGAGAGTGTCTGGCACGCATACATTTTAAGGATAGTTCTATAACTTATTTTTAATTTTTTTTTTTGTATAAAAATAGGATTGTTCTATTTTTATACATAAAAAGAAAATTGTAAAAATAAATTATGGAACTATACTTTATATGCACCTTAAAATGCGTGCCAGACAGTCTTAAAACAATGTAAAGAATCTAATGGGACAGAGGGAGTAAAAGATATTGTATTTTACTTGGAAAAGAAAATTATTTAGTTCTTGAAAATAGAAAAGATAATATGTGTAACATGAAAAAGGAAATTGATTAGTTAGTAAATCTGTAATTGAGTAAGGGTAATTAGGTAAATTCAACAGGTACCGTTGAACCAAATTTTTAATGTTTCGGCTTTTATAATATAGTATAGATTTGATCGACGATGCTGATGGAGATTGACTACACCAACGGATGGTGTCGAAGAAAGAAATTTATATATCGTACTACCCTCTGATTTATTTAAGGGCTTAATGTTCCTATAGTTAACTATAGGTAATATCCTATAGTTAATTCATTTTTAATACAAAAATAAGGGTGTTTTTGTAAATAGAGGGGGTGAATTCTATTATTATAAAAATGTCATCGAACTTTTGTATATAAAATACAATTGACTTTAGGTAATTTTCCTAAAGTCAACTGTAGGAACATTTTTCTCATTTGTAAACAACTTTTCAATTAAATAAGGGAAAATGAAATTTTTTGTCACTGAACTATTGACCTTTTTAGAAATCTACCACTCAACTATGAATTTTTCTTTTTTAGTCACTAAACTTAGGTTCGGATTTTGTTTTACTCACTAAACTTAGGTTCGGATTTGATTATTAGCATTATGTTAGTTTTTTTTACTCACTAACCTTAATACTTAAAAATGATGCATTATAGAGGACAATTTGTTAAACTTTAACACTTGAAAATGATGCATTAAACTTTATCTTGAAAAAAATCGATTAAATTTAATAAGATAAAGTCTGCATTAAACTTTATCTTAAAAATAAATTGATAAATTTTAATAAGATAAAGTCTGCATTAAATTTTATCTTGAAAATAAATCGATAAAGTTATCCTCTCTAATGATTTATCTTTACAGTTAAATCTCGATAAATGAATACGCATGGGACCGAAATTTTTTATTCATTAATTGAGGTAAAAAATACACTATCTCTATTATGTTTGAACTGGAAAAAATTATTCATTTAACAAGGTTTTTCGTTTAACGAACATTCATTTATCGATATTTTACTATATCTTAAAAATCATAGTAAGATAAAGTTTAATATGATATAGGAAGATAAAATTAAATTTGAGAGGGATCGATTCGGTAAGCTCGTTACCGACTCGGCTCGGGTCGTAATGAACTCAAGTTCGGCAAGAAAAAAAGCTCGTTAAGATAATCGAGCTCAAGTTCGATTTGGTACAAAAATTAATGTATATATAGATGATATTAAAGATAATACAAGTAAAAAATTAATGTATATATAAATCTATACTATATTATTATAAGCAAATTAAAGAACTTTTGTAGTTTGTAGTTTGGTTAACCAAGCTATTTATAATCGTTAGATCTTCAACTCAAATAGATCATGACCGTTAGATATAATAATACTAAAAGTTGTTATATTGAGAAGTCTAAGATTCGATTCCCTTTTAATTTAAAATATTACCCTTTATAAACAACTAAAAACATAAATCATACCATATATTTCGATCATTAATAATACTAAAAGTTGTTATATTGAGATTTGATTCCCTTTTAGTTTAAAATATTACCCTTTATAAACAACTAAAAACATAAATCTTATCCTGACAAAAAAAAACAAAAACATAAATCATACCATATTCTATTTAATTAAAACATGTTATCTTTTATTTTAAAACTAATATTGCAATCATTAATATAATATATTCACAATAATAAGAGGAAGTGTTAATTTATGCTAATAATTAACATAATGCTAATAATCAAATCCGAACCTAAGTTTAGTGATTAAAAAAGAAAAATTCATAGTTGAGTGGTAGATTTCTAAAAAGGTCAATAGTTCAGTGACAAAAAAATTCATTTTCCCATTATATAAATACGTGTCCATTTTTTGTTCTAAGTAAACAACTTGTCATCTCATTTGTAAACTAAATTTTTAAGAATTTCACTCTAATTTTCAATTATTATTATTATTATTATTATTATTATTATTATTATTAGTTTTTGTAAAAGTAATCCATATTATTTTTTATCATGAAGTAATCAATCAATATATTCCTAATGTCTGCTAGTATTGCATTTTGAAAATTACTGCTTTTATCCTTCATTTTTTTAATCTTCTTTATTCTTTTGATGCCCGTTTTTGTCATAACACAAGAAAATTACTGCTTTTATCCTTTATTTTTTTAATCTTCTTTATTTCTTTGATGTCCCTTTTTGTCATTACAAAACATTTGGAGCGACCCAATTTAGATTGGATTGACCCAAATCTAAATCTATACTATTTTTTATCATTACACAACATTTGGATCGACCCAATTGGATTGACCCAAATCTAAAACTCTACTATTATCCTTCATTTTTTTTATTAATAATATAATTGATGATAATTAGCCGATTGCCTTTTTCAATTAAAAGAAGTTTACTTATAATTGATGATATTACCTTTTATAAATACCTAAAATATCATATCTCCCCATCAATAATTTTTTTCTCTCTAATTAAAACACATTGACTTTTAATTTAAAACATAATATTGCAATAATTAATACATGCCCAAAAATATGACATCATATCTTCTAACCACTAACAAAATATAATAAATATTCGTATACAACGAATAATATCCGTTAGATTTTTAGTTAAAAATTAGAATTGTTAGATCTAATGATTAAATATATTACATGATTAAATTTATTTATTAAATACATACCCAAAAGTATGACATCATATTTTCTAACCACTAACAAAATATAATAAAAATTCGTATACAACGAATAATATCCGTTAGATTTTTAGTTAAAAATTAGAACAGTTAGATCTAATGATTAAATATATTACATGATTAAATTTATTTACTAAAATTTCAAGGTTCGAATTTTTATAAATACCTAAAATATCATATCTTTCAATCATTAATTTTTTTTCTCTTTAATTAAAACACGTTGACTTTTAATTTAAAACATAATATTGCAATAATTAATACATACACAAAAATATGATATCATATCTTCTAACCACTAACAAAATATAATAAAAATTCGTATACAACGAATAATATCCGTTAGATTTTTAGTTAAAAATTAGAACTGTTAGATCTAATATTTAAATATATTACATGATTAAATTTATTTACTAAAGTCATTAAATGCATACCCAAAAATATGACATCATATCTTCTAATCACTAACAAAATATAATAAAAATTTGTATACAACAGATAATATCAGTTAGATTTTTAGTTCAAAATTAGAATTGTTAGATCTAATGACTTACCTTTAAAATTTCATTTTAAGACATTGAAAGTTTGGTCGGTCGGTCGGTACCTATTGTTTTTACTTAATTACCCTTACTTAATTATAAATAAAATTTCTCCTAATAACTAATCAATTTCTGTTTTCAAGTAAAACATATTAAAATAATCAATTTCCTTCTAAAATACGTTACTTTTTCTATTTTCTTTAGCTAAAATCTCTCTTTTTCCAATTAAATGATGCCCTAACTTAATTATAAATAAACAATTTCCCAATAACTAATCAATTTTTTTTTTCAAGTAAAACATATTTAAATAATCAATTTTCTTTAAAAAAAACGTTACCTTTTCTATTTTCTTTAGCTAAAATCTATATTTTTCCAATTATAAGGCGCCGGTCAATTGGTTAGCAATGATGTATTACTAGATGCCGCTCATTGTTTATAATTTTATTAGAGAATAAAATTATTGCCAATTAAATGATAGCCTACAGGGTCACACACATAGAACATTTAAAGGAAGAATTAATTTAAATTATGAATTTAAATTAATTAATGATAAGTTGGATTTTATTATATTAATTAAGTGGTACTTAATTAAGATATAATAAAATACAAATGAGATATGATTTTATGATTTTAATAATTGAGTATGACTTAATTATTATTTATTTAAATAATAGGATTTGATTCTATTATTTAATATTTCTATTTGGGCTAAGTTTTTTGGCTTGGGTTTTTTGCTACACACTACCATATAAATACATAAGGATGTGAATGATGGTGATTGAGAATACACGGCAGAAACTAAAGCCAGCCGCATAAACCAAACCCTAAAATCTTTATCTCTTTTCATTGGAGGCTAGTACCTCCCTTCCGTACAAGATCGTGAGACGCTCTTGGGGTGTTCGTGTGGATACCGTAGAGGAGTTTTCGAAAGAGGAAGCTCTGTGATTGCATCTCCATCGTTTTTAATCGTAAAGCTTCACTAGGTAAATGTTTCTATCTACCGTGATTATCCTTATATATTATACATGGATCCGGGCATGGTTTCGATCGATTTTATTATCGTTTTTCGCTGCGTATTGATGATCGAAACCAACAATGGTATCAGAGCTGCTTGTATAATATGGTAATCTGGTTATATATGATGTATACGATCTGCTACATGAGATACCAGAACTATTTTTTTTCCCGAAGAACCCTACTGCATGATATTCACGATCTGCATGCTTCTGTTTATTCTGTTTTGTTGCGATAAGATGATCTGTTCTGTTTTAATGGGATTAAATCGTGAGACTAACATCTAAAAAAAACCAGTTGCAGTCGACTAAGATGATCAGTAGCTTTGTTCATGCATGAACATATACATACGTGTTTATATATAAATATTATCTTCTCGGATTATGCATGCTTCGTTTTTAACTGGTTTCGATGTGTTAACAAGATTAAATTGTAATCATGAACGTCTGTCAAACCAGTTGTAGTCGATTATCATGAGCGTTTTATAAGATTTTTCAGTTTATGTATAAACATATACATACGTGTTCATACAACCTATATAACTAGGTTTAGATATTAAAACATTCATGAATCGGTGATGTATGATTGTGTTTTTACTGATATGGTATTCGTACGTATGTATGACAAGTTATGGAATCAAAATCGAGTAAAAACTGATGAAAAACGATGAACTGGGTTTCTGGAAATCTGCAGAAAACATGATAGTACAGGTGATGCGCATACTGAGTATGCGCATCTGCTAGGGAATAAGTCATACACGCATACGAGGCATGCGTGTCTAATAAAATTAACAGAATAGGTCTGTTGCGCATACTGTAGATGCGTATCTGATGATTTAATAAAAAAAAAAAAAAAATTCCAGCCAGGTTTTGCATGCTAAGATTAAATTATAAATGTTAATGTTTAACTTGGAGTATGCAAAATTTTATTAATTAGTAATTTTGATTACTAGATTAATTAAAATGCGTTAATTTTATTATTTATGATTTGATCATATTTAATTTATGTTGTATAAAATTGTGATTATACAATATATGATGCTTTTAATTGCTATGTGAGCATGATGCATGGTTATGGACCCAAGACCTAGTTTTCAATTTATTTTATTAATTTTAGTTTATGGTTTGTAATAATTAAAATACGACTTGCATGTCGTTTTTCTTTTTTTGTAATTATTTTATCTCGAATGCAACTCGAGTTCTTTTGTAAAATGTTTCAAGAGGAGCTTGGAGGCAATCAAGGCAGCTTTGGAAGCGAAGCAAGAGATTTTGTAATAATTAGTTATTACCACCATAGATTGACCTTGATTTTTCCATTAGCTTGGAAAATTCGCATAAGATTGGGCCATAACCATAGCATATTAATTTAGGTGATGCACTTTACATATGATGCATGTGTAGAGTAACAAATGTATGTATGTTTTAATTAGATTAATGATGTATGCATGTATTAGATACGTCACCCATGCCATGCTTGCCATGCTAAACAAGATAAAATCTGTAACGATTCGAGATTTTAAAAATGAACAAACGATCATGAGATTTCTGTGTTTATGAAACACGGAATTAAATACGAATTTTCAATTATTTAGATATGGGGAGATTTTGTCAAAAACGGGTTTTACCTGTAAGGAAGTTGGGTATTAAGTGAGGCCACTTGTGACTCCTCCAACAACCTGGAAATCAAACTATTGATGAATATTGATTTGATGTATTTAATTCAAGGAAAAATTGGGAATCTCTTTTTGATGGGATCATGGTCGTTTTAATTTTGAAACCCCTTAACAAAATATTAAGTTTTAATCGGATGCTTTCCAATGAATGAACACTCATCGAATCCTAGATCGATAAGGGGAATGACTGCCAGTGGCAGGGGACTCCTGTCTATCGTGGTGAGATGTGACGAATATAAGCGGTTATATTCGACCGTTGAATCATTGGGTTTAACTTAACTGAGTCGTCATAATAAGGTGAAAAATAAACGGTTATATTCAATTATTATGAACTTAGAAGCATAGAGTTTGGTTCAAAATCTATTAGATAGACAAGAACAATTGTTGTTCACCAAACTATCCAAGAATTATATATGATATAATTGACAACTGTTGTCTACCTAAATAATCATGTTTTAAGGACTACCAGTGGTTGACTTAGGATATGACGAAATATGGATCTTGGCTCACTAGAAAGATTTATGGGATATTCTTTTCGATTTAATAGTAAGGGCTATTAATTTGATAAAAATAGTGGGAGATATATTATGAATATATCATAATCATTTGAACATAATAATGATAACTCAGACAATCTAATGTTTATTATGTGCTTTTAACATTGTAGATACTGAATAATGACAAACAACACAAATTCTCTATCCGTTCGATCAATCCTTGAGAAGGATAGATTGAAGGAGGATCTGAAGAAGAAGAAGAAGAAGAAGGCTCAACAAGCTTCTACTTCAGGAATATATGTTATAGAAGTCAATCTGTCTACTTCTACATCTTGGGTATTGGATACTGGATGTGCTTCTCACATTTGTATAAATGTGAAGGAACTGCAGAGAAGTAGGACTTTGGCTAAGGGAGAAGTGGACCTACGAGTAGGCAATGGAGCAAGAGTTGCTGCTTTAGCCGTAGGAACTTATTATCTATCTTTGCCCTCTGGGCTTGTTTTAGAACTTGAAGACTGTTTTTACGTGCCTGCGATTCGCAGAAACATTATTTCTGTTTCTTGTTTGGATAAGAAAGGTTTTTCATTTATAATAAAGAACAATAGTTGTTCTTTTGCTTTGAATGATTTAACCTATGATGTTGCATGTTTATTTAATGGTTTATATGTTCTTGATTTAGATAATCCTGTCTGTAACATAGAAAACAAACGACTTAAAGTTAATGACTCAAATCAAACATACCTCTGGCATTGTCGTCTAGGCCATATAAATGAGAAACGCATATCCAAATTACATAAGGATGGATACTTGGATAAGTTTGATTTTGAATCATACGAAAAATGCGAATCTTGTTTGCTTGGTAAGATGACTAAAGCCCCTTTCACTGGTAAGGGTCAAAGGGCCACTGAACGTCTGGAGCTAATACATAGTGATGTATGTGGCCCAATGCGTGTGATGGCTAGAGGAGGCTACTACTACTTCATAACATTTACTGATGATTTCAGTAGATATGGATATGTATATCTTATGAAGAATAAATCTGATTCTTTTGAAAAGTTCAAAGAATATAAGGCTGAAGTAGAGAAGCAAATTGGCGGTGGTGCAAGTATTAAGATCTTACGATCTGATCGTGGGGGTGAATACTTAAGCACCGAATTTAAAGAGTATTTAAAAGAGTGTGGTATTGTATCACAACTCACTCCGCCAGGTACACCTCAATGGAATGGAGTTTCAGAGAGGAGAAATCGCACCCTGTTAGACATGGTACGATCGATGATGAGTCATGCAGATCTTCCAATAAGTTTCTGGGGTTATGCTCTAGAAACAGCGGCTTTCACACTTAACCGTGTTCCAACCAAGAAGGTTCAAAAGACTCCATATGAGATATGGGAGGAAAAACGGTCAAGCATGAACTTTATGAAAGTTTGGGGATGCAAGGCGTTTGTAAAACGTCAAGTATCTGACAAGCTTGGACCTAAATCCGAAGAGTGCAATTTTGTGGGATACCCTAAAGAAACAAAGGCATATTATTTTTATAGTCCTTCTGAGCAGAAAGTGTTTATTGCTCGAGATGCTGTCTTCATGGAAAAGGATTTTGTTTCCAAAAGAGACAGTGGGAGAACTATAGATCTCGATGAAGATCGAGAACCACAAAATAGCATTGAACCTGAGGTGGAACAAGAGCAGAATAACGAAAATGCTCAAGAAACACAGGTTGTTCGTAGATCTGGTAGAATTCGCCATGAGCCAGAGAGATATGGATTTCTTTTGACTCAGTGTGGGGATTTGATGCTCATAGATGAAGATGAGCCTCTCACATATCAAGATGCTATGAACAGTCCAGACTCTAAGAGATGGCTTGAAGCCATGAAATCCGAGATGGATTCCATGTACGAAAACCAAGTTTGGGATTTGGTTGATCCACCTGAAGGGGTAAAACCCGTAGGGTGCAAGTGGGTTTTCAAGAAGAAAACTGACATGGAAGGAAATGTTCAGACCTATAAAGCAAGACTGGTTGCGAAAGGGTTCAAACAAATTCATGGTATTGACTATGATGAAACTTTCTCACCAGTTGCTATGGTCAAGTCCATACGGATTTTGCTTGCAATTGCAGCATTCCACGATTACGAAATCTGGCAAATGGATGTCAAAACAGCTTTCCTTAATGGGAGCCTTGAAGAGGATGTGTACATGACACAACCTGAAGGTTTTGTCGATCCAAGGAATGTTGGCAAGGTATGTAAATTACGTCGATCCATTAATGGATTGAAGCAAGCCTCTAGGAGATGGAATATTCGTTTTGATGAAACAGTCAAGGAGTATGGCTTTATTCAAAACGAGGATGAACCTTGTGTTTACAAGAAGGTTAGTGGGAGCCATGTGGCATTCATAGTACTGTATGTTGATGACATACTACTAATGGGGAATGACATACCTTCTCTAAAGGCTGTTAAGGCTTGGTTAGGGAGCAATTTCTTTATGAAAGACTTAGGAGAGGCAACCTACATTCTAGGAATGAGGATCTATAGAGATAGATCTAAAAGGATGATCGGTTTAAGTCAGAGTACATACATTGATAAGGTTTTGCATCGTTTTGGTATGCAAAATGCTAAAAGGGGATATGTCCCTGTGTCTCAAGGGATAACGATTTCTAAAGACCAGTGTCCGAAATCATTAGATGAGAAGGATCACATGAATAAAGTTCCATATGCATCAGCAATTGGATCTATCATGTATGCAATGGTATGTACTCGCCCCGATGTTTCGTATGCTTTGAGCATGACGAGCAGATACCAGTCTAATCCAGGTGAAGGTCACTGGACGGCAGTCAAGAATATTCTAAAGTACCTGAAAAGGACTATAGATTCATTCTTGGTGTATGGAGGAGAGGAGAAACTGGTTGTAAAAGGTTACACCGATGCAAGTTTCCAAACAGACAGGGATGATACTGTATCACAGTCTGGTTTTGTGTTTTGTCTAAATGGAGGTGCTGTAAGCTGGAAGAGTTCAAAGCAAGAAACAGTAGCTGATTCTACAATGGAGGCTGAGTACATTGCAGCTTGTAAAGCGGCTAAGGAGGCAGTTTGGATTCGAAAATTCATTTCTAATTTGGAAGTGGTTCCATCGATTGCAGATCCCATTGATCTATACTGCGATAATAATGGGGCCATTGCACATGTAATAACCCTAATTTCTGTACTTGAGAAAAATTTCCATTTTTGGTATGAATAGTGATTTACATGGATGAATAGTGAAATTATGGATGAATAGTGATTTTGAGGACTAAGAAAATTTTTTCATGTCACCCTATGTACGGGATAGGAAATGGATATTTCGAAGTTATATTAGTAATCTACGAGGTAAATAAGTGTATGTAAACGTAATCGGAATTCAGAAAATCCAAAGTTTATTTTTATGGAATATTTGACCGAGCAGTGAAGTGTATATCAGTATTATCAAGAAATTAGATGTTTAAATTGAGGATTCAAGGATTTTATATTTTATTATTTTATTTAAGATGATTTAAGAATTTAGAATGAAAATCTTCGAGTAGAATAATAAGCGTTCTAGAAATCGCTAGAACTTTAAATCGGGATTAAGCGATCAAGCGAACGCGAAATAAATTACGGATTAAATACGTAACGAGACTAAGAACCATGCATAATCATCTTGGGTTTATATTTAGTGAATTTGGGTGGAAAGAAATCAAGAAAGAAAAAGAAAAAGGGAGTGATGAGGTGTATGTACTAAAACTTGCCAACAAGGCTACATGTCACCAAAATTTCCAAAACACCACACATCTTGAACAGGTGTTTTAAGGGAGATTAAGGGCTGGTTTTACCTCACAAATATCTCCCATAATCTATTTACCAAGTAGTCAAACAAAGAGAGAAAAGAGAGAAAAGAAAAGAACAACACCACCACCATTTTAAGCCATTCGGCTATTCAAGGAAATACAAAATCAAAACCCTAGCTACACACCTTCAAAAATTATGATCTATGGCTCTTTGGAAAGCTCTTGAGTAGGCTTAGACACGTTCAAAATCTCAGCCCCATTCATGGAGGATAGCTTGTTCAAAAGATGGATCAAAGTGTTAGGTTAAGATGATGAATAGTAACTTCAAGATGTGTTCTTGCTTTGATGATCAAGTTTTGGCTTCCTAAAGACTATCTAAGGCCTATTGAAGGTTCATCAAGCTTTGTTAGTATTGTTAAGGCATCAAGGAAGGTATAAACCTCAAGCTTACTTTGTAATATTATGAGTTATATGCTTAGTTTTAAGATGATTTCAAGTTATGCTCATGTTAGTGTACTTAGTGATGGTTTGGCTTTGATTTGATATGTAACATATTGATTGGTGGTTTTGGACCTCACCACTGGACGTATAGGGTTATAATAGATGTTGGTTGATGTTGAGGATGTATGGTATGCCCGGTGTGGCTTGGTTGTGTTGTAACAAAATGGAAACGTTCGATTTATAGCAGTCGTAATGGCGAAATTTCGTTAGCAATAAAAACAGTTAACACCCGAATCATTAAAATAATTTTTAGCATCACCACTGCATATTATTAGAAAGATATGGTTGTCTAGTTTACCTGGCCGCAAGAATTGCATTAAAAGAGTTTACGGTTTAAGAGTTATGCTAGTTTTAGTGAAAGCGGTTCGAAAGCTTTTATCGCAGAAATATGACCACTTTGATGCTAAGTTTGAGACCCTTAAATGTCGAATTAAAATGTGAAATTTGGTGATAAAATGATAAGGACAGTTTTCAAGGTGCGTGCGAAGGTTTCGAGTCAAAAGGATTATTTTTCGATTTTATAAAAATGCGTAAGCCGAGGTTGCGCAAGTGGAAAAGCCCTTTTAGGAGATAACACTATTCATTTCAAGGACCTGCCCTGTTTTGGTAAAATCTGGAAAATGAGTCTTCTTACCAAAGTCAAATTTTAAGTTAGCTACCTTCTAGACATTATCTAGATCGTGTACGCGAAAACGGTGCGTCATTTGAGTTAACGGTTATCGAGTTATGAATGTTTTAGTGAAAGAGGTGCAAATAGTAAAAATCCGCAGTGGACTGAACTTCGAAAATACATTTCACCTATCTAGACCCGTGTTTTCAAAACGAAACTTTTACGATAAATATTACAAATACCAAAGATGATTTTAAAAGTGGTTTCGTAATTAAATATGTCTCCAGTAATTTATTAAAAATGTTGGAGTGCGAGTCGCGGAATAGTAATTCTCAGGAAAGTCAACTCTAGGGGTGCTACTTTGACCATCCATTTTGGCCAAGTTAAAAGAGGAATTTTGAGTCGACTAAAACACGAAACTTGTTAGGAATTATCAGGGCAACATATTGGTGTAGAGAACAAGGTCATAAATGATTAAGTATAACTTGATTTGAGGAACGATTCTGGACTAAACTTATGACTTAGGTGTTTGTCGATTAGAATGAACTTAGTACGAGTCTAAAGGGAACCCTTAGTGCCTTGTTTGTAATTGGCTTAAGTGTCTAAGCGTTGGGTTATAAGTGGATAGTATAGGTGATTAATCGCGTGTTTTCTTGACTTTGTTTAGATTGTCGGACCCCGCTACGAGCACCTACTACATCCGGAGCACCAGGCAAGTATACTTAACCCTACTCTATTGTTCAGAGTATATATGTTTCAACGTATGGTATATGTCAGTTCAAAGATTTTATCTACAAGTTGCAAGTATTTTATCTCGTTACTCAAATACCGGATATTGATGCATTTGAATGCATGTATATATATTATTTATTGTTGTGAATGTTATCCGGATAGTATATAAGTATAGTAGTATGTGTAAGAGTTATTGGTCCATATGATTGGGACAAGTATCGAGGTACATTGTTCGTACTCGAAGGGAGATAAATGTTTTGAAAAACTATCTTGTTAATTATCGGAGGTGATGAGAGATTTGATCTGGATCATTTTATTCGAATCCATGATCAAAGCAGTCGTTCATATTTTTCCTCTTATATTTCAAGAGGAGAGCGATTTATTGGAAGTAGTAATCGTTCGTTGTTTCCGAACGATAATAATTATTATGAATTGAGGTGCACGTGGAATTATACGTGTCATCTAAGATAAGGAGTGTATTGAGGTGCACGTGGAATTATACGTGACATCTAAGATGATAAGTGTTGAAGGTGATCAGGGGTACTCTGGCACCTTATGTTCTGGACTGGAGATAACAAGTATGTATGAAAGCCCGGATGCGGCTTAGGGTGAGGTCCGAGCAAGTCGGCTCATCCTGGGGTGATCAAGGCCGAGCAAGTCGGCTCCCCCCTCTACCGGTAGTAAAAATATTAGACGTAAGGACTGATCATCCATTACAGCCCCGCGGATAAGAATCTCCTGAATATAGTCAATCAACAGTATTTGATAATTGTAATTGATACTACAGATGAGTATTAATTGCAGTATGAATGGTATGTCTTTACTCAGTTTTGTAAGTCAATTCTTGAAGAAGTTTTGTTGGTGTATATATATATGATTCTGGTGTATAAAACTTGCTGGGCAATTTTGGCTCATTCTTGCTATTGTATACTAATGATACAGCACGAAACAAAAGAAGTGAGGCTTCGGCATCTTATTTTGCTAAGGGGAAAGGTCCTGGAGATGATCCAAAGTGTTAGATAAAATGCTGGAAGGCTGGGAATAAGTTGGACGGACTTTTGTTATGTGTTTAGTAGACTCACTGTTTAGAGTCGTAAGGTTGTATGACGTTGCTTTAAAATGAAGGTTTGAGTATTGTAAAAACTTTAAGTAGAGGTTGTAATAAGATTCTGGAGGATACTCTGTTGTGTAATAACTTTTGAGGATTTGTGTTATGTTCTAAGACTATAACCTGTGGAATAAAGTATGGAGTTATTTTGTATATTGTTGTAGATAATGTTGTGAGCAGGTGAATAAATATTCCGTAAAGGTATGTATAGTTAAGGTTGTGATGACCCGGATTCCTGGTAAGGGATTTGGGGGCGTTACAGCACAGGCTAGAGAGCCTAGATCGCATTCCCGATCCAAACATATACTCAGAAGATATCACCTCATACGAGAGATTAATGAAAGGGGTGAAATACATATATGTAAAGTGCATACAAATGATAACATTGCAGATCCACTGACCAAAGGCCTGTCGCAGCAGAAGCACGACGGTCACACTAGTTCCATGGGTATTAGATACATAGGTGATTGGCTCTAGTGCAAGTGGGAGATTGTTAGTGTAGGTGCCCTAGAGGCAATACATTGTTTCTTGAATAAACTTTATGTCATTTGATTATTAAATAAATGTATTTATTATGACTTTAATTACTGCGATATATTTGTTAGCATAATAAATGTCCTTAGAATCATGATACACATTGTATAGTTTAAGTACATGACTTGAACTTGAGATTATATAATATATCATATTCTTAAAGGTCCCTAGTCGAGTATTATTATATAGGACAATAATAATACATAAATAGACTAGTATGTTTTTTACTGATAACCACATCTCATTGGTTATAAGTATGGAGATACTAAAGTCAATACATAGGTACATGTAGGGGTACATGGTACTGGACAGACCCACCGTGAGATTCTTCATGTTAATTAAGTCATAAGAAAGACTCACAGTGATAATGGTGTAATGATCCTTTGACTTGAGATCATTATATTTCTATACGAGGATAATATACTTTGACTACATTAAAAGTTACCTTTGACCGGGTGATGATAAAAGTGGACATCGGGTATATTGTGAATCGTATGAGAAATATGAATGATAGATAAAGGATTTAACCCTCCTATCAGATAGGAGAGATATTATTGGCCTCTTGATTGAGTGAGACTATAAAATGCATGGCCGTGCTCAAATAATGATTTGTTATTAATAGTCTACTCATGGATCAAGTAAACCCGGATTAAATTATGAAGAGGATGACATAAACGTGCCTCGAGTTTAATCTATAATATTTGGTTAAAGGGATTATATTACACAGGAACATTAATCACAAAAGGTTTTATCGAATCACGATTTAATTATTATTTAATTGGGTAGCAATGATGTATTACAGGATGCCGCTCATTGTTTATAATTTTATTAGAGAATAAAATTATTGCCAATTAAATGATAGCCTACAGGGTCACACACATAGAACATTTAAAGGAATAATTAATTTAAATTAATTAATGATAAGTTGGATTTTATTATATTAATTAAGTGGTACTTAATTAAGATATAATAAAATACAAATGAGATATGATTTTATGATTTTAATAATTGAGTATGACTTAATTATTATTTATTTAAATAATAGGATTTGATTCTATTATTTAATATTTCTATTTGGGCTAAGTTTTTTGGCTTGGGCTTTTTGCTACACACTACCATATAAATACATAAGGATGTGAATGATGGTGATTGAGAATACACGGGAGAAACTAAAGCCAGCCGCATAAACCAAACCCTAAAATCTTTATCTCTTTTTATTGGAGGCTAGTACCTCCCTTCCGTACAAGATCGTGAGACGCTCTTGGGGTGTTCGTGTGGATACCGTAGAGGAGTTTTCGAAAGAGGAAGCTCTGTGATTGCATCTCCATCATTTTTAATCGTAAAGCTTCACTAGGTAAATGTTTCTATCTACCGTGATTATCCGTATATATTATACATGGATCCGGGCATGGTTTCGATCGATTTTATTATCGTTTTTTGCTGCGTATTGATGATCGAAACCAACACTATCTTCCTTAGAACTAAGTCGCCTTGTCGAAAGAACCTCTCCTTAACCCTTTGGTTGTAGTGGAAGGATGCTCGCTTCTGATGTTCTGCATTCCTGGCATTTGCTTCATCCCTGACCTCGTCAATCAGATCAAGAGCTAATCTCATGCCTTCTTCGTTACTCTCTGGTTCATATGCCTCAATTCGAGGTGAAGCATGCATAATCTCTAAGGGCACCACTGCCTCGGCTCCATAAGCCATCAAGAAAGGGGTTTCTCCGGTTGTTACTTTGCAGGTAGTGCGATACGCCCAAAGTATAGGCAGTAACTCATCTACCTAAGTATTCCTTGAGCGTTCGACCCTTTTATTTAGTCCATCAAGGATAATCCGATTGGCTACCTCAGCCTTTCCATTAGCTTGCGGGTGTGTGCTACTGAAGTAAAACGAAGCTCAATAGCATTTTCCTCACAGTATTTCTTAAACTCTTCAATGTTGAATTGTGTCCCATTATCCGTCACAAGGATTCGGGTGATTCCATACCTACAAATTATGCTCTCCCAAAAGAACTGGGCAACTTGTTTGGTGGTTATCTTGGCTAAAGGTTTAGCCTCAATCCACTTAGTGAAGTAGTCGATGGCCACTATCAAGAACTTCCTTTGTGCTGAAGCTACAGGGAAAGGGCCGAGTATGTCCATTCCCCACATTGCAAACGGAATAGGAGAATTAACTGATGTTAGCCTCTCAGGCGGCTGCCTTACAATTGGAGCATGCTTTTGGCATCTCTCACATCTTTTAACATAATCCTGAGCATCAGCCAACATCTCTGGCCAGTAGAATCCCAAACGAGTAATCTTATGAGCAAGGGCTCTGCCCCCCAAGTGCTGCCCACAGATCCCTCCATGAACTTCTTCTAACGTTTCCCTTGCCTCCTGGGGCCTTAAACACTTCAAGTATGGGATGATAAACGATCTCTTATAAAGGATGCTTTCAATTAAGGCATATTTCAATGCTCTTACTGACAGTTTTCGTACTTCAAAGGCATTATCAGGGAGCCATCCAGTTTCAAGGTGAGCTTTGATAGGATCTATCCAACAGCCTCCTATATCAATTGGTGCCACTAACTTCGAGTTGAAAGTCGGGGCTTTCAAGACCTGGAAATAAACACTCCCTGTATAATTTTCTATCTCAGAAGAAGCGAACTTGGACAGGGCATCGGCCTTAACGTTCTCTTCTCTCAGAATGTGCTCAACATAGCACTCCTCAAACTGAGTCATAACAGCTTTCACGACTCTCAGGTATTTCTCCATAGTTTCATCCTTAGCTTCAAACTCACTGTTCAATTGCGATACCACAAGCCTTGAGTCTCCACAAACTTTGAGGTTCTTGACCCTCATGATTTTAGCTAAGCCCAATCCGGCAATCAGAGCTTCATACTCAGCTTCATTGTTGGTCGTTGGGAAGTCTAACTTCAAAGCATATTCAACTGTAAACCCATCGGGGCTTTGCAAAACCATACCTGCACCACTAGATTTTGTTTTTGATGCTCCATCAAAATAGAGCACCCAATACTCTTTCAGATCAGGTACAAGTTCATCATCCTTATCCTCTTTCTCAGGGGTAGTTACCATCTCCTGCCCCCCGACTTCTTGGTTGTTAATGGTACATTCAACCACGAAGTCAGCCAATGTCTGAGCCTTGATGGCTGTTCGAGGCTTGTATGTGATATCAAACTCTCCTAATTCAATCGCCCACTTGATTAGCCTTCCACTGGCCTTAGGGCTGTGCAGTATGTTGCTCAACTGCTAGTCTGTCAAGACTTGAATCTTATGTGCCTGAAAGTAAGGTCGCAACTTTCTCGAGGCTGTTACTAATGCCAAAGCAAACTTCTCAATGGGTGAGTAATTCAACTCAGCCCCATGCAACACCTTGATCACATAGTAGATAGGTTTCTGAATTTTACTCTCTTCTCGAATGAGAACATCACTCAATGCTTGTTCAGATACCACCAGGTATATATAGAGAGTCTCTACAGGAATAGGCTTGGCCAATAATGGGGCTTCAGCCATATACTTCTTCAGCTGTTCGAAAGCCTCTTGGTTCTCAGAAGTCCACTCAAAATTTTTCACCTTCTTCAATGCCTGAAAGAAAGGCAAGCATTTGTCACCAGATTTGGAGATGAATCTCCCCAGGGCTGCAACTCGGCATGTTAACTTCTGCACATCTCGTATAGAACGGGGTGGTTCCATGTCCAGAATTGCTTTGATCTTGTCAGGGTTGGCCTCTATGCCTCTCTTCGAAACCATCAATCCCAAAAATTTTCCTGATCCAACTCCAAAGGCACACTTGGCTGGATTCAACATCATCTTGTGGTGCCTCAGCACTTCGAATGCCTCTCTGAGGTGCTTAATGTGATCTGCCTTGCAATGGCTTTTATCTAACATATCATCCACATAGACCTCATGGTTTTCCCAATCAGATGGGCGAATATCTTATTCACCAGTCGTTGGTAAGTAGCTCCTGCATTCTTTAGACCAAAAGCCATAACGAGATAACAGAAAACACCAAAGTCAGTTATGAAAGATACCTTAGGGATGTCATCCTTATGCATCTTAATCTGATTGTAGCCACTGAATCCATCCATGAAGCTCAACATCTCATGCCCAGCTGTGGCATCAATCAAGGTGTCAATCCTTGGCAGAGGGAAACAATCCTTTGGGCATGCGTCATTTAAATCGGTGAAGTCTATGCACATCCTCCACTTCCCATTCGCCTTCTTGACCATCACAGGGTTAGCTAACCATTCGGGAATTTGAATCTCTTCAATGAACCCGGCCTCTAAGAGCTTATCAACCTCTTGCTTAATGGCCTCTTGCCTTTCAGGAGCAAAATTCCTCTTCTTCTGTTTTACCTTCTTCCAGTCAGGATCAACATTCAACTTATGAGTTATGAGTTGGGGGTCAATCCCTGGCATATCAGCAGCTGTCTAAGCAAACACATCACTATTCTCCTGTAAGAATGCTATCAACTTCCCTTTCACAGGTTCCTTCAGAGAAGCTCCTATATAGGTAACTTTCTCAGGGTCGCCTAGCTCCAGAGGTATGGGAACCAAGTCCTCTGCAGGCTTACCACGATGTTCATCATCTCCACGGACATCCATGTCTTCAATTGGGAGCACCTGCCCCCAACTCCATCAGCTCTTAATGCAGACACATAACAACTTCTTGCCATCTTCTGATCGCCCTTTTGTTCTCCAACACCATTCCGGGTTGGAAACTTGATTTTCATGTGGTAGGTTGAGGCTACAGCCTTGAACGCATGAAGTCCAGTCCTTCCAAGGATTGCATTATAGGTTGAGGTAGCCTTGATTACCAGAAAATTCAGCATCTGAGTAGCCTCCCTAGGTTCTTGCCCAATTGTCATGGGCAACTGAATAGTACCCTCAACCTTGGACTCAACTCCATTGAATCCGTAGATGGGCATGTTTGTCGAGGTCAGCTGAGAATCAGTGTATCCCATTTTCACAAAAGCATCATGAAACAAAATATCAACAGAGGCTCCATTGTCTATCAAGACTCGCTTTACTTCTGAGTTTCCAATCACAGGGGTTATGACCAACGGGTCATCATGGGGGAACTTCACCCCTTCAAGGTCTGAGTCGTCAAAACCAATTACTACTTCTGTCTTAGCATGCTTTGGGGCCTCTCCTACAATGTGCATCACTTCTCTAGCATAGGCCTTTCGTGAATTTCGAGTTGTGCCGGCCGTCGTTGGACCTCCCCAAATCATGTTGATAACTGGCCCTCGGGGCTGTGTGTTACGATCACGATTATTATCTCTTCTATCATCGTCTCTCCTGTCATAATCCATTCTTTGGGCTCCACGATCTTCACCCTTAGTGAATTTATTTAGCTTTCCCTTACGGATTAAGAACTCAATCTCATCCTTCAATTGTCTGCAATCATCCGTATCATGTCCCACATCCTTGTGAAATCTACAGTACAGATCCTTGTTTCTCTTCTCGGGGTCTCCCCTAAGTGGCTTCGGCCATCAAAAGTCCTTGTCCTTCTCGATATCCAATAAGATCTGGCTCCTTGGGGCATTCAACCTTGCATAGTCAGAAAACCTTGGTCCCAAACTCTTTTTCGGTGGTGAATCAGAGTCCTTGCTAGTTCGGGGATACTTGTCCCTAGCATTGTACTCCTGCTCTTGCTTTCGTTTCTTCGTATCATTGTTACCCCGACCATTGCCTACGGTGACCTCCTTCTTTATACTATCCTCAGCCTTGATATACTTGTCAGCCCTTCGCTGGAGCTCAGCCATATTCTCGGGAGGATGCTTTGCCAATGACCTTTTAAAGTATAAGTCGGTGGTGCCATGCTCTAGGGCTACCATCGCCACCTTATTCTCCAAATCAGTGATGTTCAACGTCTCCTTAGTGAACCTCTTAAGGTAGTCTCTCAGATTCTCATTCTTCCCTTGCACCACATACATGAGGGATGCAGAGCTTTTCTCATGCACTTTACCGTTGATAAACTGACTAACAAAGGCAGCACTTAACTCCTTGAAAGAGCCAATTGAGTTTGCAGGCAACCGGCTGTACCATATTTGATCCATGCCCGACAGAGTTTGAGGGAACGCCCTGCACTTCAAGGCGTCACTTGCAGGTTGCAACAGTAGTGCGTTTGAGAATGTCCTTACATAGTTCGCGGGATCGCCCGTTCCATCATAAGCCTTAATTGTTGGCATCTTAAACTCTTTGAAATATGAGCAGTCATCACTTCATCAGTAAACGGGGGTGTGGGATCGTCAGGATCCCCAAGTGGCATCAGATCCTTGGGGTTGCTCTTGGGGGTTTCAACCCTTGTTGTTCTTCCGGTTGGGGCATCAACCCTTTTCTGCCTTCTTGAAGACCTTTCTAAGTCTATAAAGGGAATCGGTCCTGAGGTTGGAGGAGGTTGATTTTGATTCAACCTAGCTTGTTCTCTTGCAATATCTTCCTTTATCCTTAAAATCTCGGCCTCATGAGCCTTGATTCTCTCAGCAGCTGTCAAAGGAGGTCCATCATGGATAGTTTGTGTTCTCCTTCTTGACTCTCTACTAGCACGTCGCCTCCTCGGGGCTTCATCACAATCATCATCGTCAGATGATGTATCATCAGTATAGGGGCCGGAGTAGTCATAGTACTCTCGATCTCGGATCTGCAAGGCGTGGCCACTTGGTCCAGGACCTTGAGTAATTGGCGGGTAATTAGGCAAACCATACATCGGGTTGGTATTCCTGGGGAGATCTGTAGTACTTATCTGTACTCCTGGTGGCGGGCGATTAGGATCAACTAAAGGAGAAACCAGCGTCTGAAGGGAGCTGGTTCCTTGACCTAGGTGGATGACCATAGGTAACGTGCTCTCAGCATGGGTATTCGTCCCTAGGGGTTGAGAAGCCTGAGTTTGAGTGATCGCCCCTGTGGTTGGGGGTACCTGCTCAGTGACAGGCGGAGCTCAGTGACAGGCGGAGCAGAGCTGAGGGGTAAAGCCTCAGTAGTAGTTGGTGGTGTTCTTCGTGTGGTCACCATGGTTGATGTCTTTTTCCCACAGAAGGTGCCAAATGTTGTGGAATAAACACTAGGTTATCAGATGGCGGCTAGGGTTTGCTTGTATTTAATGCTAGGGTGTGTGAGCTTCGTGCTTTAATGGCTGCTCTCGTGCTCGTGGCTGAATCTGCCTTCACAAGATGCCTACGTACTTTGATGTATATCAAAGATCAAGCCAAAAAATGTAGTCCTAGGGTGAGGGGTCTGACCCTTTATATAGGCTGAGAAGCCTAAGAATTGTGATTAGGTTAGGTGACTTGGTGGGCAAGTCAGCCTTGAGGAAGGTTCTAGACTCTTACCTTGTAGGAGTCTGTTTCTTTGTATGACTATGTGCCTTGGAGGCTACTCTTTAGAGAGATACTATCCTTATCTAACTTGTATTTCTCAGCTATTAATTAGCCCTTAATATTAATTACGAAATTAATATTTAATTAGGGTTTTGGGCCATCTGGCAGGCCCCACGTTTGGACCATACTAGGTCTAATTAATGTCATATTAAATGTGTCTTTAGAGCTTACTTTCAGCCCATATCAGTGAGGCTACCCATCACTTTCAAAGTATTTGGATAAAATTATTACAGAGACATCGGGAACAGAGAAATCATCAAGTAATTCATCAGCAGGCAACCAAAGCAAAAAATAAAAAAAGGTTTAATTTTTTAATTTTTATTTTTGATAATTTCAATAGATTATTATTATTCTCTTTTTTTGTTGAAATAATTTTTTAAAATTGTGTTTCAGGTTTAATGTTTTGGAGCCATTGGGGTGTAGGGATTATCATTTCCGCATTTGAATAATAAAGACAATATATTATTATTACAATTGGAGAACAATATTTGTAAAAATATTTATTACTTTTATTGCAGATTTTGATGGATTAAATAAATTTTCAACATTATCAAAATAGAATTGTATACTACCCTTTTATATAAATTTTAGCATATCACTATTTTATTAAATCTTATACAAATATATAGAATATCTTTCTAAGAATTATTATTTATATAAATGCATAGAACATCTTTCTAAGAAATCAATCAAGTATGTTAAATTTTTGGTAATGTCATTTTAAATTAAATAAGATGTCGTGTATGAAGTACGGGCAAAATGCTGGTTTACATAAAAAAAGTGTGTGTCTGACACGCATTTTAAGGTGCATTTTAAGTATAGTTCTATAACTTATTTTTGATATTTTCTTTTTTGTATAAAAATAGTATTGTTCTATTTTTATACAAAAAAAGAAAATATCAAAAATAAGTTATAGAACTATTCTTAAAATGCACCTTAAAATACGTGCCGAAAACTGGTCCGCAAACGTAAAGAATTAAGAGGGACGGAGGGAATACTATATTCTTAATGGATCTTTTGCTTGTCTAAGACTGTCAGGGTGTTTGGCTGGGCTTAAAGCCAAGCCCATTTGGCTTTAAGTTAAAAATGATCTGTTTGGCTACTCCAGCTTTAAGCTGGCTTTAAGTTAAAAAACTGTTTTAAGTCATAAGTTCCATTTAGGTACTTTTGACTTATTACTTATGACTTATCGATTTTTTTTTTATGTTTTTATTTTTCACAATTCTTCTAAAGTTTAAATATTATGAATTTAAAAATTTTTTAAGTCAAATTTCATTTTAAGTCAAAATTATTAAATCCACATTTAACTTTAAGTAAAATTACCCAAACACATTCATTCAACTTAAAGTAAACAACTTTACTTTTTACTTTAAGTTAAAAATACCTCCATTAAATCAAAATTAACTTATTTTAAGCAACCCAAACACCCTCTATACTTTGACGTGACAGTAATTTGTTTGGTAGCTATTAGCCTACTACACCAGAATTTAGAGCCAATAAACGTAGAAAATTTTCGAGACTAATTTTCTTTAATTGCATATAGCGAGAACAATGTGGCGATGATTAGGGATCGAGCCATACATTTTGACGTTAGAAGATTATCTACTGCCCAGAGCAAATTTTTTTTACACTATTTCGATTTCGAAACTAGCGAGAATCAAAACCAAGCACTAAAATGATTTTCAAAATTACAAAATTTGATAGTAGGTCATGTTAGATAAAAAAAAAAACAGAGTATCTATTCTATGTATAAAATGTTGTGAATCATATGCATGTGAAGAACACCTATAGTTCTTTACTTCTATATTAAGTATCAACACTTGAATAAGTGATTAGAACTTAGAAGTTGTGTTATGAACATGGTTTGGGCTTGGAGAAATCAGTATAAGTATATGTTTAACGGCCAAAACATCCACCTGCATGTATAATTACTTGCTAAAAATCCCCACACATGACACAACCAGTAAATTAGAAAGCACAAATGGAGCCCACATGTTTAGTTTAATCACACAAATTTACCCATTCTTGAAACCTCTTTATAAACCACCCTTGTTTCTGTCTTAACATCCACACCTTCTTCACATTCTCTCTAGACATTGTACTTGGTACCTCTTTGAAGAAAAAAGAGGCAAGAATTGGCAATGGCAACTAACATTATTAGTCTCTCTCTCCTCTTTCTCATCTCTCTCTTCTTAACTTTTTCTCTCATTTCTTCTTCCCCACATCAAGACCCTGATTTAGTAGTCCATGAAGTACATAGGTATTGTACATTTTCATTATTAACTCCATTTTGTACTTTAAAAATGTGACAACTTTTTTTATGTTATGCATGTATTCGTGAAAAGATTACGTACATTTCACCCTCCCAGCTCTGATATCATGCTACGTTCACTACAAGAAAAACTGGTCATTAGCGACCAATTTAAATGCGACCGTCAGGAGTTGGTTGGTTTTGATACGTCTTTCCAACCGATCATAACCAACCATCGAGATTGGTCGTAATTAATATCAAAACCAACTGAGTATCGACCGATCGTTGGTCGGTTATAACTTTCATTTCCAACCGACTAAAACAAACAAATGCGTCGGTTGGAAATATCATCAAAATCAACCGACTTTCGGTTGATTATGTCTTCAATAGGTCCCACCTTACGTCCAACAGCCACGCGGAAGTCCACGTCATTTTAAAAAGCGACTGAATACAGTTGGAAAAAGTTTAGTTGGAAATGTAAACCAACATAACCAACCGAATTCAGTTGTAAAAGTATTGGTTGGAAATTCTTGTAAAAGTGAATTAAAAATTGGTCGACTGAATGTGTGTTGTCGCAACGTAATTGGTCGACATAAAGGTGTTACGTTGGTGGATGAAAACAACTGAATTCAGTCGTTATTGGTACATATTCGGTTGGTTTTGCTCCTGAACAATAAATAAATTCTAACACCCATCTTTATTATCTTCTTGTTTGAGTATTTATGACACTAGAGATCTGAGAGAAAAGTTGAAGAAAACAAGTCACAACCATATTAAAGAGGGGAGTTTGACTCATTAAATTGTAAGTTTTAATGTTTTACATGATCCAATTATATATCTATAAATATGTATTTATGTTATATATATATATATACATATATATATATATTTCAATACTTCTTTGAATATGCAAACCAAGTAGAAATATATGCTCAACATATATGTCAATTTTGATCATTGTGTGTATGTTATACACAATTATTATAGTTTCATTAAATTAAATGTATGTGTTTGAATTTTTTTATGTGTTAGCTAAAGTTATTAAGTTAGAATTTTGTGTTTATAAACATGTAGATGTCTTTCAATGATCGTAATTGGATGCATCGTCGGTTAGAAAATGATCGAATTACACTTACAAAAGAGTATCGGGAAGGTATCGAAATATTTTTAGGATTTGCCGAAAAAAATGGGATGGATGGAAATTTGATGAAATGTCCTTGTAAGAATTGTATAAATTCAAATTGGCATACTCTTGATGATGTTAGATATCACTTGATAGCTAATGGAATTTCCTTAGATTATAAAGTTTGGAATTATCATGGTGAAAATGCACAAAATAGACAAGCACAACCAAGTAAACGTCGACGTGTTGGTAGTGGGGAAGAACCGGTAGATATGAATGGAATTTTACGGGATATCGGGATTGAAAATCATAATTTTGCCGATGATGTGGGTGGTAGTAGAGTTGAAGAACCTCCTAATAAAAGTGCTTCCGAATTTCTCAATGAGGTAAATAAATGTGGGTGCCATATTTACCCCGGAAATATTAAATACACAAAGCTCTCATTCTCTATGAAATTATTGCAATTTAAAAGTTTCTCTCGTTGTAGTTAAAAAGCATTCAATTTGTTACTTCAAACTATTGGTGATGTGCTCCCTTCCAAACATACATTACCTAGTACCTATTACGAAGTGAAAAAGATGATGAAGGATTTGAAGTTATCATACAATAAGATTGATGTATGTGAAAATGATTGCATGTTGTTTTACGGAGGTGATATTGATAAAATTGTATGTGATCATTGTCAAAGTGATCGCTACAAAGACTTTTCAAAGAAAAAAAGTGCAAGGAAAATTCCAAAAAAGGTCTTAAGACATTTTCCTATAATTCCTCGCTTACAACGGTTATTCATGTCCGCCCATACGGCGGAACATATGACTTGGTACAAGAATAGGGAAGTAAAAGAGGGGCAACTTAGTCACCCTTCGGACGGGGATGATTGGAAAAACTTTGATAGGCAACATCCATCATTTGCTAGTGAGATTCGAAATGTGCGACTTGGTCTTTCAACCGATGGTTTCAATCCTTTTGGTAATTCCGGGAATAATGTTTACACGGTTTGGCCGGTGGTAATTATTGTCTATAATCTTCCGCCTTCGATGGGTATGAAAAGACCTTACATGTTTTTGAATCTCATTATCCCGGGTCCATATAATACTAGCAAAGATCTCAACGTGTATCTAAGACCCCTCATTGATGAGTTGAAAATATTGTGGCATAATGGAGTTGAGACATTTGATCAATATCAAAAAAATAATTTTCAAATGAGGGCGGCACTTATGTGGACCATTAGTGATTTTCCGGCTTTAGCACAACTTAAAGGATGGTCAACAAAAGGAAAGATGGGGTGTCCGGTTTGTCTTGGAAGTGTGAAAGGCTTCCAACTTAAAAATTGCGGAAAATGTTGTTTTTTTGGCACTAATCGCATTTTTTTGGATAAAAATGATTATCTACGAAAGAAAGGCTCTAAGTTTGCAAGTACGGAGCGTAATGTGTTTAGAGGTCGGGTAAGTGGTGAGTATGAAAAGTCATTTTGTGAAGGATTGGAATTTCCCCCTCCGGGAAAATTCTCTCGTCGTAGGGCATTGGGTTATGGAAAAGAACACAATTGGACTAACATGTCATTGTTCTTTGAACTTGAATATTGGACATCACTTGGTATGCGTCATTGCATTGATGTCATGCATACCGAAAAGAATGTGTTCGATAATTTGTTCTATACAATTGTGGATGATCGGAAAAAGACAAAGGATCATGATAAATCAAGAAATGATTGCAAAGAACTCGGTGTGATGTCCGGATTGTGGTTTAAAGATGGAGTCAAGCCTAAAGCACGATATACACTTACTAGACCCCAACTTCGGCTTTTATGTGAATGGGTTTCGAACTTGAAACTTCCGGACGGATGTTGCTCAAATCTCAAACGGTGCATAAAAAAAGATCTTCTTACATTTCATGGTTTGAAATCACATGATTGTCACATTTTCATGCAAAAGTTGATGACTATTGCATTTCGTGAGTTCTTGCCACGTGATATCTTGGATGCCTTAGCGGCTCTTTCAAATTACTTCGTAGATATTTGTTCAACAATTCTATTACGTAGTGATTTGGAAATTTTGGAAAAATCCATAGTTAGGACACTATGTGTGTTGGAAACTATATTTCCTCCAAGTTTTTTCGATATAATGGAACATTTAGTTATACACTTGGCGGAAGAATGTAGACTTGGGGGACCCGTTCATTATCGTTGGATGTATCCTTTTGAGCGATTATTGAAGTACATGAAAGATAAAGTAAAGAATAAGGCACGCGTGGAAGGCTCAATTTCTGGGTGCTCTGCATATTCTCTTCCATGCTTATAATTAACGACTAAATTGACTATAAATCATCATGTGACTAATAAAGACCTTAATTATAATTAACGACTAAATTTCATTTTGTTTGCAGTCTAGGTATGGGGCTATCCTCGAGAGCCGGGGAGTTGACCTTAGTCAACTGAATGAATCCACAGAATTGGATGAGCCTATTGAGTTGTGGTTGAGAGCAACAACTGGCACTGATGATAAGCCAAAGAAGAACAGACTTATTGGCTTCCCCACCATCCCTGCTGGCCGACTCCTCTCGAACTTGGCACATCGCTTTCGAGAAAACACAAGAGGTGGCGCTAGCTCCTCTTCTTCAAGTGCTAACCGATCCCCGGTGATTCCTGATCCGATGTTTATTAATATTGTCCGTAATGCCGTTACTAGCGCTCAAGCTAATCCTGACCAATTTGGGAATTTAAACAATTCTGATCTGGACGAGGTAGCCAGAAATTTGATTGAGGTAGCTGATCCTGCTAGTAGAGGCAGCTTTAATCAGGTGTTCTTCAGAGAAGTGGTGAATGTTGTCACTACTATTTTTACCAGCATTTGTAACGATACACAAGCGGTATGTCTTTCCTTAATCCAATATTTTATTTGTAGTCATCTTATTTTCTGTACTTCTGGCCAAGTCATATGGATCGAACATTGGTTTTTTAAAATGTTTATGGTTCTAAAGATATTGCTTATACTGTTATACATAAGGTGATTCTATGATTAAAATGAGTTGTTAATAATATAGTGCCAGAGCAAGTGCAGTTTTCCAGTTGCATCTGATATGTAGCTTGTGATAGTGAAGTTTCATCATCTAAATTTAATTATTTTGTGGATTGCATTCCCGAAAGATACTAGAACCTGAGATGTGTATAGTTCTATTATTAATTTTATTAGGCATCAATGCTTAATATCTTCAAATTCATAGTTCATAATACAGCCTTGTTGTAAATTAATTTCTTTTACTTTATTACCTTTTTGTATTTGATTATAGGCTATTGATGAAGCCAACAAAGATTTAACCGATGAGGATGAAGATATTGATGAAAATGACTCCGGTGGTGATGATGGCTCCGACGATGAGGATGATGGCTCCGGCGACGATGATGATGGCTCCGGCATGGATGGCGAGGATGGTGGTGAAGATGATGGTGATCGCGAGATGTAGTTCACTTTATCTAACTAAAACTCTTAATTGTGAACTTGTAATCGGATTTAGTTAAAATCATGGATTTATGAACATGTAGTATGACCTAATTAAAGCCATGTTTTTTGTGAACTTGGAGTACTTTTGTTAGGTAGTACTTTTGGCTTTGGATATGTGAACTTGTAGTACTTCATGCTTGTCACGGTTATGGACCGTTGTTGGATTTATTTAACTTAATTCCCGCATGTTAAATTTGTTTGGCAATTGGTGTGGTACATTGGCTTTATTTGGCAATTGGTGTGGTATATTTGCTTTGTTGAGGCATAAGTATATTGTAACAAAATTGCAGATTTTGTTCATAAATGACCAATTTCATAACCAACCAATTATTGTTTGACCTTTTACAACCGATGGTCGATTGGAAAATGTATCATCATTTACAACTGATAATTGGTTGGAACATGTATCATCATTTACAACTGATGATTGGTTGGAAAATGTATTATCATTTACAACTGATAATTGGTTGGAAATACAACATGTATTTGCGACCGCATATTTGTGACTGAATCTTAGTTGGAAATGATTAGACATTTGCGACCAAGAATTTACGACCAAAATATTTTCTAGTTGGTTGGAAAAGGATATGACGTGTCAAGCCATCGTGGCATGTGGGGCCAAATATCACGAAACTGAAATTTTATAACCAACCAACCAAATCAGTCGTAAATGATCCCTATTTACGACCGAAGGGTCAAAAGCAACCAGGTTTTAAAGACCGACGTCATCGGTCGCTCGAGGGTTGCTTTTGCTATCATTTCCAACCGACATATGCTATTTACGACCATTTTTTTTGGTCGCTTATGACCCCTTTTTCTTGTAGTGGTTCGAGTGGAACATATTATCTATGTACGATTTTTATGCTCATTAGTTTTTGTTGAATGCAGGAATATTAATGATTCTGGGAGGAACTTGGGATTTTTGTCATGCGGAACTGGTAATCCCATTGACGATTGCTGGCGGTGTGATCCTAATTGGGAACAAAATCGTCAGCGCCTTGCAGATTGCTCCATTGGATTTGGAAAAAATGCTATCGGAGGAAGAGATGGTAAAATTTACGTAGTAACCGATTCCGGTGACGATGATGCCGTGACCCCAAAGCCGGGAACTCTCAGGCATGCAGTGATTCAGGACGAGCCATTATGGATTATTTTCCAACGTGACATGGTGATTAAGTTGAAAGAAGAATTAATTATGAATTCTTTTAAAACTATTGATGGCAGGGGAGCTAGTGTACATATTGCTGGTGGTCCATGCATAACTATTCAATATGTAACAAATATTATTATTCACGGAATAAATATTCACGATTGTAAACAAGGTGGGAACGCTATGGTACGAAGCTCCCCACGGCACTTTGGATGGAGAACGATATCGGACGGTGATGGCGTGTCGATTTTCGGAGGGAGCCATGTGTGGGTTGATCATTGTTCCTTGTCTAATTGTGAAGATGGCTTGATTGATGCCATAATGGGCTCTACTGCTATAACGATATCCAACAATTTTATGACTCACCATGACAAGGTGATGCTGCTGGGACATAGTGATTCTTATAGTCAAGATAAGAACATGCAGGTTACAATTGCTTTTAATCACTTTGGTGAAGGCCTTGTGCAAAGAATGCCTAGGTACGTTTTTGTATATGATGAAAAAAAATATTTACATTTACGACAAATTCAATGCAAAAAATCCGTCGTAAATGGTTCTGTTTCTTGTAGTGTAGATACTTTACCATATCTTTTTCGGTCAATAACGAATAAAGTGTGTATGTGTTGATTGGTGCAGATGTAGACATGGATATTTCCATGTGGTGAATAATGACTACACCCATTGGGAAATGTATGCTATTGGTGGGAGTGCATCGCCCACAATTAACAGCCAAGGAAACAGATTTCTAGCACCGGACCGAAGATTTAGCAAAGAGGTTTGTACAATAATGTTAATGAGTGCAACTTTAATTATTCAGTTCTGTTTAAATTCGCGATAAATTGAAATTATTAAAATTGTGTAGGTTACGAAGCATGAGGATGCACCAGAGAGTGAATGGAAGAACTGGAATTGGAGGTCAGAAGGTGATCTGATGTTGAATGGTGCATTTTTTACTCCATCAGGTGCCGGAGGATCTTCTTCTAGCTACTCCAGAGCTTCGAGTTTAGGTGCAAGGCCATCGACTCTAGTAGGTCAGCTTACAGTAGCGTCAGGTTCACTTAACTGCAAGAAGGGGTCACGATGCTAACGATCGAATCAGGTCGTGTTTGGAGCTCGATTCCGATCACGAAAACAACCTCCTTATCAAATCTAAGATATGGTTACTGTTAATTGTCAAAGTTTGAGCAAAAGATAGTTTGAATTAATTGGAGAGGAGGAAAATGTAGCAGGGCACAGTGAGTCCAAGTTCTACTGCTGGGATTTCTACTTTCTGTGCCTCTTCACTCCTCTTCGAATTGTCTTTTTTTAGGCTTGTTTTCTTTCAAATCTGTTATTGCCAAGTACAACCTCGGCTTGTAAAACCTGACACAGATTGGGAGTTTTTGTATTGTATGACTCCCGGTAGTCAAAAGAAAACAAGTGTAGAAGTGTTGATATAATATATACTTTTTGGAATCATGTTGTATTATCTGTTTTTATTTGCTAACTTGCATGAGTGAAAAAGTTAGTCTTGCAGACGAATGAAAGAGTTAAACTTGGCAAAGACAATCATAAGATTTAAGGTGTAACAGTCAAACATATATTTAAAGTGACCAATAAAATGATAAAATCTCAAAGTAAAAGTTAAAGAAAGAAGAAAGTAATAACTACTTTGATTCAAAGTTTCCAACTGCTAGTCTCTACTCAACAGAAATTACTAATATTTAACAGAATGGTCATCATTGGACTGTATGTGTAGTGTTTGTTGATGGATGATTAGAAAAAAAGAATCTTAACCCTTGTCAAAAAAGCCAAATGAGAGTTGCTCTAATTATTTTGGTAGATTTTGTTTATAGAATTTGAAAGCTCATAATTCATTGACCATCACACATAGATTCACACATGTATAGCAATGGAGTTGAAAAAGTTAATGGCCTGATTTTAAGATTGAATTACAGTGTGAGATTGTGAGAGATAGGATTTCGAAAAAACCGGTACTTAAAAAAAATAATGTCAAATTATAAGAGGTTAGTCAAAATTGAAAATATAGTCCATCATTCGTATAAATTTTTTATTATTTTATTATTATTTTATTATTATTATTTTTTTTTGGTCAAGAGTATCTATTTCATAGATGAATTGCAACGAGTACAATATTCGTAAGATGTATCTTTCATTCAAGAAAGTTTATCATCTAATCGAAAGGCACGCATGTTGCCCCCGGACGCTTAGACAATAGAACTTTAATGTCTGAGAAGATGCCACCCAATTGGTGAGAACAATACAAAAAATGAATACCGGAAAAAAAGAAGTAAAACTACACGACCAAACTCCCATAAAATATCCTGGCTAATCTTCAAAAGTGTCAACCCCCAAAATTACTAAAACCCCAACTTTTCCATCATTTGTCACCAACCTATTGGAAAATGTGCCAATCTGTCCATCAACCCAATCAACAGGGGCACCAAGGGAACAAAGAAGGGCCTCGTTAAAAACCCACAAGAGCAAAAACCCTTTGGGAAAAAAATTCAAATGGGAAAAGAGTGCCCTCCAAGAAACCCAGTCAACAGCTATTCTTCAAAGAAAATTGGTTGTTCACCATTCTCCAACCGCCTAAAAATATGATTTCCTGGAATTTAAATAACAAAATAGATATGAGTATCTGTTCTAACAATTTTCTGGTTGAGTAAATTTTGAAAATATGTTATGGGGTGGGGTTTTTAAGAATGAAAAGGAGTTTGGTGTTGAAGGGAAGAGAGAAAGAGGAAGAAGCACATGGCTTTGGTATTCATTTCATGGACTTGTCTTCTCTACACTGGACTATCAATTGGTTACAGGGTCTTTTCTTGCTCTTTAAATTAGACTTGATAATTTCTTCGTTTCGTATATTTTTGTGTCGTGTACTTTCGTGTTTCGTATATTTTCTTTCTTTTGACTATACAATTGTCTCAAACTACAAGTTCTTCGCAACAGCAAACTCAGTGATAGCAAATAATGTTATTGTTATATAACTCTTGTCAAAAGATAATAAGAATGAATAATAATGTCATATTACTATAGTTTCTATTTCAGTATGAGGATTATAGAGGAGAGCTATCGTCATTTGTCGAATCTTTAGAAATGAATACTCCCTCCGATCCATTACGTAAGGCGTTTGACTTTTTTGCACGTAACTTTAGGTGTTTTGACTATATAGTTAGACTTATTATTTTTTAAAATTTCTTTTTTCTAAATAAAAATAAATTTTTATTTAGAAAAAGAAATTATAAAAAATAATAATTTTAGCTATGTAGTCAAAGCACCTAAAGTTACGTGCAGAAAAGTCAAATGACTTACATAATGGACCGGAGGGAGTAGATAGCAGTCAAGTCATCAACAGAAAATCCAGGAGGGTATAAATATACATCTAAAATCTAAACCCATAAACATTGTACCTTATAGGTATACATCCACAACTACAATTGACGCAACTAGTAATGAGAATGGATCTAACTTATGAGGAAGTCTATTTACACTTTCTCTCCTTCCCTGCTGTCAAATCACGCGGAACGCATAGCTTAGCAATTTGTTCCACTGCCATGATATCATTTACAACACCCCGGCATCTTGGGGCGCCACAATAACAATCAAGTTGTTCATCAACTGATAAGAATCTACATAATAATTTAAATAAAAATTTAGGCACTCAAGTAGATAGTACATAAGAAATATACAGGGCAGAGTATAGAGAGAAAAACCTGTAATTATATGTGAGCTCTTCCCCTTCCTCTATATCTCTTTTGGCAAATATGATTACATGCTCATCACCATTAAAAATTGAAAAACCATACCATTTTTGCAAGAGTTAATTGCAAAAAAATGGCCAGATTTTACACTCATTTTCAAAAAAGTAGCCAAATTTTCAATTTTGCAAAATGGTAGCTAGACTTGCCTTTTCCCTTTCAAAAAAGTGGCTGAAGATGATTTTTAGCTTATTTGACAGTGATAAAATGAGAAAAAAATGTTATTTTACTAAAAAATAATGCTAAAAACCCCAAAAATCATCCAAAAATTCCCCAAATTAATATGTGTAACTATATGATTGGTTATATTCGTAATAATAATAATAATAATAATGCCCCCCTCCATGCATGCACATAAATTGACTAATTAAATCTTGACAACTCATATTTGTGGATTTTTTTGGAGAATTGATGTGCATACATGGGGGCATTATTATTATTACGAATATAACCAATCATATGGTGACACATATTAATTTGGGAATTTTTGTGGACAATTTTTGGGATCTCTAGCATTTTTTTTTCCTATTTTACCCCTGCCAAAAAATTGAAAATCGCCTGTAGCCACCTTTTTTAAAGGAAAAAGGCAAGTCTGGTCACCATTTTGCAAAATTGAAAATCTGGTCACTTTTTTGAAAATGAGTGTAAAATCTGACAATCACTTTGAAGTTTACTCTTTTTGCGAAATAACTTTTTTATGACTCAGTTGACATTCTATTGCATAATAACCCCATGTTTAAATATCATTTTGGCATATAAAAAATGTGCCTTGTGTATATCTTATAAAATGGAATTTCGATAATGACACTTATTAAAATGATCACCTCTTTACGTGCAAATGATATGCTTTATTTATATTTTTAATGATTTTTGTGTTTTTTTTATAAATATTTAATACAAGTAATGATAACTATTTTTTTTTTATAAATGTTCACCTCTTTGAGTATAAAAAAGGTGACATACTCTATTTGGTGATACGTATGCATTTTTTTTATAAATATACAATATATATTATATTGATACATGCTCAATTTGTTAAAAAAAATTATTTTGATATATTTTATTAGTTAATATACAATGTAGCGTAATAGTTGGTGGTATTGTATTTTTTTTTTTTGACAAACAATCCAATTTTATTCATACGATAAATCACTTAACAATACATCTTTGATCCCAATAGGAATAGAAATCCTATCGAAAACGCGATCTGGGAATGAATATGACAAGCGAGCTAACTCGTGTGCCGCCATATTAGCAGACCGTTTAACAAAAAACAGAGACACTGTGTTTAGACTTTCTAGCATGTCACGACAACTCTGAATAACACGCCCAAGAGGTGATTGAACTGTTACCTCCTTACTCCAATAAGCAACATCTTCATCCGAGCTCTCACTCAAATTAATCCGCCTAATGCATTGTTGATCCCGAGTATTGAACATATCTCTCAAAATCTCCTCATCCCACCCTCTGTACTCCATAGACATAATAGCACTGACCTTATGATTTTCCAACCCTTAAGGATTGGAGGTTATGAACGGATTGCTATCATCTAACAACCAAGGCTGTGCTACAATATTAATTGAGTTGCCAGAACCGATCTTCCACCTCATACCTGCAGAAATCACTTGTTTTGCTTCCTATATACTGCGCCACACGAAGTTAGGATTATTCCCTATAGATGAATCCATAAACGTACCGTTTGGGAAATATCGAGCCTTGTACAGTCGACTAACCAAGCTGTTGGGATTAGTGATAAACCTCCAAGCCTGTTTTCCAAGCATAGCCAAGTTAAAATCTCTGAAATCTCTAAACCCCATTCCTCCACTTGCTTTATGACAACTTAATCGATCCCAGCTCATCCAGTGAATACTTCTACTGTCATCCTTCTTCGTGTTCCACCAGAAACGTGATATGCTTCTTTCCAAATCCTTAATGATCTCTAAAGGAAGTAAGAACACGCTCATCGCATAAGTTGGCAGTGCTTGTAGTACTGACTTCACTAGAATTTCTTTCCCCCCTTGCGAAATTATCTTACCATCCCAACTTAACGCTCTCTTCTTCACTTTGTCTTTCAAAAATCCCAACGTAGCTACCTTGCTTCTCTGCATCATATTTGGTAGCCCTAGATATTTACAGTTGTCGTCCGCTTCCTCCATCTGCAGAATGTTACCAAGCTGCTGCCTTGAGTCTGTACTCGTGTTTGTACTAAAGAATATCGAAGATTTGAATCGATTAACCTTTTGCCCTGATGCCAGTTCAAATTTTCCCAAGATCTCCATAATTCGATACACTTCACTCTCCCCTGCCTTACAATAAAGATACGAGTCATCCGCAAACAATATGTGATTAATTGGAGGAGCTCGTTTACAGACTTTAACACCCTGAATCAAGTATTTGAGAAGTTTTATCCGAATTAAGATTCCACTAATAAAATTGTCGATCATGCACCATACTTGTAGAAACACATCAGAAACCAATCAAAAAAAAAACTTTCTGACTACAAACAAAGGGACAGAGATCGCCTAATTACACACCTTAAACACCATAGTCATGATTTTCAAAAAACAAATCATAGATATTATTAAACATTGGCCAAACCACCAAAATTACATTAAAAAAAAATCCTCTAATAAGGAATAAGGAATAGAGAACACTGTAACATGAATTTTCAAAATGAATCAACCGCCAACTACCAAACCTATCTCACACATTTTGGCACAACCAAATGTAATCTAACAAAATAGCATCCCGGGATTGTAGTCGCAAAAATCCAAATTTTGATTAAATGAATCAAAAGAAACATTATTAATGTCAATGTAGCTTCTATCAAATGAAAAGAGTATGATTACCATATTATATCTCTAACTCAATGTCAACAACTTTGGTGCTCAAGCAATTTACAAAATAAAAATTACTATTTTTTACGTCATATTTTCGATTGCCTCTAATATCTCCCAAATTTCCAAATATGAATATAATAATACTCCCTCCGTCCCAAAAAGACCGACCCTGTTTGACTTTCACGGAGATTAAGAAAAGGTAGTAAAAATGAGTAAAGTTTGATGAAAAGTGGATAAAGTGGTGGGACCTATAAATATTTAATAATAAATTTGAGATAGTGGGAGTAAAGTAGTGGGTGTAATAGTGTTTATAGTATTTGTTTAATAAAAAAGTAATAAAGTTAGTGGGTGTAATAGTGAAAAGTAGTGTTCAAAAATAGTAAGTAAAGTAGGTTCATTAGTTTTGGGACATACCAAAAAGGAAAGTGTGCCAATCTTTTTGGGACGGAGGGAGTAATTAACTTAACCCCCAAGTTAATTATTTCCTCTTTCTGAAACGAGGAAAGAATCAATACTAATCAATCAATAACGGAAAATATCTTCAAACGATATTCTTCAAATCAGGAAGATATCACAACGACAACATTAAATCATATAAAATCAGTAATTACCCAGATTAACGAAGTTTATCCCTAAAGTCTCTAAGTGATAGACACAAATCAATTTCACAGAACTGCGTTGGCTTGATTCATTGCATGTTGGATTTTGTTGATTTTTAATGATTCGGAAAGCTTGTTAAATTGTCTATAACTTTTGTTCTTTGAGTTTTCTCAGATTATATCTCAATCTATTCTCGAAATCATAAAATACAATCAGATCTCGTTTTTTCAGCATCGAGAAGCAGATCAGCAGACATTTTATTTGATTCCCGATTCGTTATAAGTCCAATTTTGATGAGCCATATATCATCGGAAAGATATTTTCATTATCTACAACTTTTGTGTTTTGTGTTTTTCCAGAAAAAATCGTTTAGAAGGTTAAAAACGCTAATAACAGATCTGGGTAGAATTTGAATTGTGAAGATTTTCAAGATTTTAGGTGTTATCTTCGTGTTACACGATTTTGAAGGGCTCTTATTCGAAGAGTTTAATATTTTGGAAGGTCCTCCTTTGTGGGGGTAATATTTTGGAAGACTCTTAATTGAAGAGTTTATTATTTTAAAAGGCCCTCTTTTGTGTGGTTAATATTTTGGAAGGTCCTCCTTTGTGAGAGTAATATTTTGGAAGGTCCTCCTTTGTAGGGGTAATTATTTTGGAAGACCCTCTTTTCTAAGGATAAATTTTGAAGGGCTCTTATTCGAAGAGTTTATTATTTTAGAAGACCCTCCTTATGGGTAATATTTTGCATGAGAAATATTTTGGAAGGCTCTTATTCGAAGAGTTTATTATTTTTTAGAAGATCCTTCAAGTGTTGCTGATATTTTTTGGAAGAATCTTGGGATATTGATATGGCTTTGGGAAGATGACCTCCTCTAAGGAGGGTCTCCCTTATTTTTTGTGTTAGACGACCTCATCTAAGGAGGGTCTTCATAATTTATTTAAAAGACGATCTCCTCTAAGGAGAGTCTTAGTGAAAATGAAGAGAACTTCGGAAAATCCACCTCCTGTGAGGAGGGATATTTCTGGAATGGGGAACGACCTCCTTTTAGGAGGGTATCCAAAATTATTAAAGTCCTTGCAAAAACCATACTTCCGGGGGGATGTCCGAACTTCCGGCGCCTCATCAAGGCACGAGCTTCGGAAAATCCACCTCCTATGAGCAGTGACGGACCTAGAGCATTATGCGAGGGGGGCTCCAAAAATTCTTAAAATTTTTGAATCGCGCGAAGCACGGATTTTTTTCACTAAATCATGCAAAAAATGAAAAATTTTCACTAAATCATGCAAAAAATGGATATTTTCCACTAAATTATACAAAAATGGATATAAAAAAAGACAAATAAGCAATCTAGGAGGGTCCGGGAACAAGTAAATGATAGGATATAGATAGATTTTTCAAAAAAAAATCCAAAATTCCCCCAACCTAGGAGGGGCCAGGGACCCCCTGGACCCCCCAGGCCCGTCCCTGCCTGTGAGGAGGGATATTTTTGGAATGGGGAACGACCTCCTTTGAGGAGGGTATCCCAAATTTTTAAATCCTTGCAAAAACCGTACTTCCGGGGGGGATGTCCGTACTTCCGGCGCCTCATCAAGGTTCGAGCTTCGGAAAATCCACCTCCTGTGAGAAGGGTATTTCTGAACTAAAAATGATCTCCTTTGAGGAGAGTATCATAAATTTATAAAATTCTGAGGAAAATGACCCCCTTTTGAGGGGGATACCCTCCAGAAGACATGGTAGATATGACCTTCTTCGACTAGATGATGATATTACTCGGAATGCTTTGGATGACTTTATGGAATAATGCTTGGATGACCCTACAAGATACATTCTCTCACACCTACACAACTTATTATTTACATATCATATTGTCTTATTTACATTTACATGCATATTACAGGCACCTAGGTGCTCCATATTTTTTTACTAATCTTCATCTCCTAGTTGTTTCAGTGACTCATGAAATTTGGAAGATCGAAGTATGCTTAGTTCTCCACTGCAGCAAGCTACACTGAAGAACTGGGGGGTAGTTGTTACGCCATATTTTCGGTTGCCTCTAATATCTCCCAAATTTCCAAATATGAATCTAATAATAATTACCTTAACCCCCAAATTAATTATTTCCTCTTTCTGAAACGAGGAAAGAATCAATACTAATCAATCAATAACGAAAAATATCTTCAAACGATATTCTTCAAATCAGGAAGATATCACAACGATAAGATTAAATCAGATAAAAAAAGTAATTACCCAGATTAACGAAGTTTATCCCTAAAGTCTCTTAGGGATAGACACAAATCAATTTCACAGAACTGCATTGTCTTGATCCTTATAAATATAAGGTACGCATGCATCTTGAAAAAGGATCCAACACATCTAACAAGTCGAGACACCTCTCAAGTCCAGCCCCAAACATCCAAAATCCCAAATCCCCCTATTTTCATGACTTCGTTATTCCAGCAACCTCCGAAATTTGTTATCACCAAATTCCTCCGTTAACACTATTTAGTAAACCCATCAGACCTCTACAACACTTTTAATAATGTTGAAGCCAATTTTCGTCAAAGACTAAGCTTCAAGATAAGATTTATAATCGGGTATTTGTATAGAGCTCGGATTTAATATCCATGACGATTTTGGGAGAAAACTAGGGTTTATTTGTTTTTGGGGCTGCGCTTGAGAAAATGAATTCTAAAAGATAGTAAAATTTCGGGGATCTCTTCTCAAGGTGCCTACGTATCCTTTTATAAGGATTCAAGTCCACGTAGTTCTTTTCGGTAACGGATCTGGTTTAGGCCCATACTCTTATTCTTTAGGAGCAAGTCACCTATAGATGTTAAGTTTTCTCGTTTATTATATTCCCAATTATATTGAGTTTAGTCGAATATCAATTCAGGATCGGGTCCATATTTTGTATCAACAAATAGCAAAATGACAAAATACTCCAATGGAATAAATTTGGACAGATTGAAACCATGCAGGAGCATGATCATGATTGTCAGAATGATCTGGATTAAAGATAATAATACTGGCAATTAGGAAATTCTGGGAAGTTTTCAAATTACGAATCTGATGATGCACGGTGAAGCACATGACATTAACCTTCGGAACTTGAACTTGTAAGATGAGTAAAATTCTAACAATACGATCACATCACAATGAAAACTTGTAAATAAAAGTGTAGCGAATGAGATATATAATACATTGTCGGCACTCATGAAGCACATAAGTAACTGGAATCATGTCACTACTCATGAGATTCAACAACCGAAGCTACTGACTGGTAGTCCCGAGGGGACGACATCCCCCTATAATTAATAGTTAGCACAAAAGAACGATTTACTCTTCCCAAACCTGAAAAATATGAAACAAGAATGTTTAAATCTACTCTGTTGCAGATCACTGATTCAAAGTATCATCACACGCTAAACTAGTATCTTAGGTTCCAACCTCAAAGATCGACCTTCATCGAGAAACTAAAAATTGAGATTAAACCAACATATATACACATGTTCTACTTGGAAAGATAATTATGGAGTTGCTTCATGAGGGCAGGGTATTACATTATCAAAATTTATACATCACAATGGAAGCAAATCACCATCTATAAATCGCCAAAAAAAAGTATCACAATCCTACAACTATATTTCCCTTAACATATAAGTCTCACTATTAAAACAAAATCACCTTTTCCACAATGAAATCACCAAAACTACTAGCATAAGGGCAAATTACCATATTATCTAAGAATATATATTTCTATTAAGGCAAATCACCAATTTTCATACTGACACCAAAAGAAAAATATATATTACGAGCCTATAGTTCTATCTTCGATAAAAAATATTAAAACCACCTAATATTTGGTGATTGATATCTTAATATCCTTGCGATCCGAATTGGGGAAAAAATTGTGTACTATAATGTTAAGGACACAATATATGGCTTCAAATTAGTGGTTTCTAATCGTTAATGGAGTTTTCAAGAAGTTTGGAATAGTGACTTAGGGTTATTGGATACTTGAGCGAAGAAAAAAGAGTTTTTAGAATCTTTTTTTCTTATATGTATCGTAATTTGTAAGTATTCCCAATGGTTCAATTTATTTACAAAATTGCCACCGAGGGAGTAACTCCCTATAATCTATATATATAATTATGTAATTGTCTTGGACTCAAAAGGTGCATCTTTCTTGAACATTAATTCAGTGTACATACATTAATTGTATTTCAAGGATTTCAAAAGGACGCATGTACATCGGTAAAATTCAGTGTACATACATTAATTGTAATTTTAGACCACACCAAATGATAAAGAACAATTTTCTATGCGGAAGCTAATTTTCGTTTGAAACCTGATCTTTTATAATTTGAAACCCATGGTTGTTTGCAGGTGAACAATGGAGCCTCAGCATCCTATTCCTACATACTTTGATGATAATGTTCTTCGAAAATTGGAGGAACGATGCAGGGGTGCTATAGTAAAGGTTTTTTGTTCCTGAAGATCCGGGGAAAACCTGCACATCATGGTCAAACACAAGCATGACGTGATTATAGACATGATGTACTCCAATCCGATAAGGCTCACGACCAATGGTTCCACGAAGTCTTATCCAATCCCGTTGATCCGGGTGCGAGATGCACATCACAGTAGTGGAACTCAATAAATCAGTGGTCGAGTTTGCAAAGGTGAAAAATGGTAGTGGAGGCGGAGAAAGACACCGCAATATGAACAGATTTGAAGGAAAATCGTATGCAAGTGGACACGCATCATACTCCTGGTTGTCCCCGAAAAATTTCACATAAAACAGTTTACAAGTCAACACAAGTAACGAAACCGGATGAGAGACGGTTACAATTATACACAGGTCAACATAAGTAACAAAACCACTCCACCCTGCACGACCTCGCCCTCGATGAAATATCTTTGCTACTGCCCTCTTGTAATCTTGCTCCAAATCCTGAAATATGCCATCAATATGATTCATTTTTCAGATTCCCTGTAAATAGTAAAATAAAGAATATGCTTTATTCCATGTCAAAATAAGCTATCACCAAAGTCAACACTTGCATTGTCTTCTCACTAGCATAATACCCAAAACAGGAAAAGGGAAAAAAGGAGTCATATCCCATGTAAATACTCCCTATCCATACTTCTTCGTATATTTATCTCAAAAGCATAACAAACTCGGGTTTCAAATAACATTTTTAATATATATAGTAAAAGAAATTAGCTTTCTAGTCCTAGTGCCAAACAATTTTCTTCTCCAAGTGAAAAAAAAAAATTTCATCAGTTTATTTTTCTTTCTGTAATTCTATCTCTGTTGTAAATCACATCATATCACAATGTACCACGTTGAGCATTACCAGTTTAAATGATTGTTCAATATTTGTTCTAGCTACCTAAATATGATTTTTAGCTCCTTAATTAGGCACTAGAAATTCCAAAACATCCATTACCAACTCATACCAAGTTAAGAAAGATCAAGACCAAATTAACTTTACTTTGGATGCTTGAACCAATAGAACTGCTCAAATATTAATTATTAACATGGGTTGATATGTTATGTATTCAAAATTCATATATGAACCTAGCTAAGCAACAGGTGTAATTTATAAATACAAACAAACCTAAAACATGATCTTGAAAAGGAAAGAAAAAGAATCAAACAAATCTTAACAAAACAATCAAAACACACGACATTTCTTAAAACAACACAACACATACAGTAAAACCTCTATAAATTAATACTCGATAAATTAATAACCTCGATAAAATTAATAATTTGTCCAGTCCCAACTTGGGACTAGTACAAAATTGAACCCCAATCGATAAAATAATAAGATAATAACTTTTTTGAAATCCCAGTGTATATATTGGTCCCAACGAAACTATAAATTAATAATTCTAAAAGATTCCAAATTCTAAGATTGTCTAGTAAAAAATGAATCTATAGTCACCTATTTTTTGTTGAACTTCAAATCTATATTGAGTTTATCTTTTAATCTTCTTATTGCATTTAAGAGTTGGGACATGGAGTTGGAACATTGTCTTCTCGTATTTCAACAAAAAATTGTGAAGAATTGTTGACGCTTGCAATACTTCTTTCCGAGTGACCGGTTCCAAAGCTAGTGAATCATTCTCAAATTCAATTAATTTGTAAATATACATTAATAGAATGTGCCTTGTAACTTGTTTTTTTATTTTATTTTTCATTTCTAACTAATATACATTGTAAAGAGTACATTGGACTTGGAAATTTAAAGATCATACATAAAACCTCTTTAAATTAATAAATTATTAATTTATCGATATAATAACATCTCGCTAAATTAATATAATATCCCGGTCCCAACATTATTAATTTATAGAGGTTTTACTGTATTACACTAAACATGGATAATTTTATGGCTGACTTTATGAAGAAGAGAGTGATATATATATATATATATATATAGTGTGTGTGTGTGTGTGTGTGTGTATATATACGTATGTATGTATGTATGTTTATAGTACAGTAGGGTTTACAAGGACAATGGGAGGGAATGGAAGGCCTAGTTAAAATACTAATTAGAGTAAAATTCAGAATGGTGGCTAAGTTTTACCCCAATTTTCAAAATGTTGGTCGTGTTATCAGATTTTCAAAAAGATGGCTGATGTTTTCTTCCGCATTTCAAAAAAGTGTCTCCCGTTAAATCCCACCTAACGGATCTAACGGAGGAGGAGTAAAATTGGGTTTTCCAGAAAATACAACGATCATAATTGTATGTATATATAACAACCCTTCTGTTAGTAAGAATGAAACCCTAAAACATAATTTTTCATTTTCTTTGCAGCTGATTTGAAGAGAACATGGCATATTGTCATTGTGGTAGACTTGCTGCGGATCGGGTGGCCTGCACTGATGCTAATAAGCTATGTTAATGTTTTTCAAAAAAGTTCGATAAGCATAAATTCAATAAGCATGCTCCCAAGGTTACCAACTGATCTTCCGCCCCATTTAAGTCTCAAATTCATCAAAACATGCATATTTAAATTCAGGAGATTTACTACGTGCATGCAACCTGTTTGATAAAATTCCCCAACCAGACATACATTCATGTACCCTTGAAAAGGGACGCAATCAAAATTCTAAGCAAACTCAGACCCCTGATGACAATCTAATGGTAATAGGAACACGGTTAATCACCCAATGAAGGAGTTTGAGCAACGAAAACAAACCTTTGATAATGAGGCCAAAGCCATTATTGAGGTCAAATCATGGCATACAATTTCTGGAAACCCCGATGAAGATTTTCGAAGTCTGAAAAACAAGTTTGAAACTTGGATGAAAGACTACAAGGCTCGATTACGGGGGGCCAAGACAAAGCTTCAGAAGTTGCCATCTATATTCATTGTAGCTTTTTTATATGTATAACAAGTGATTCCTGAATACCCTTAAAAAAGTATGATAATTTAAAGTTAACGGCGCATATTTAACGGGATTTAACGGGAGACACCTTTTTGAAATGTGGAGGGAAGCATCAGCCAACATTTTGAAAATCTGATAACACAGCCAACTTTTTGAAAATTGGGGGTAAAGTTTAGCTACCATCCTGAAATTTACTCTACTAATTTTTATTTTTATTTTTGCAAAAAATTACTCTACTAATTAGTTTGACTTGTTTCGGACAAGCTATTGTAGCCGTTGGATGTCTGGGATTGTCATCCGCCGGTCCTCTTATCTTTCCCCTTCTCTTTATCTTTTTTTTTTAAAAAAAAAAATTAAGACCATTTTAAATATTTACTTCTGAATTCTCTGATTGTAAATTTTTATTTCAATTATCATTTGTGAAAATGAATAGTTAATTGTTTAAATAAAATTGTATAGCATTTTAAACATTTAAATTAGAGATTTGAAAACAAATTTTTTAAAAAAATTTAAAAAAAATCGAGAATAGATTTTTAAAATTGAATTTAAAAGTAAATATTAAATTTTATCATAGTTATTTTCTATAATTACAAACTAAGTGTAATTTGTAATTAACTTTTTGTATAATAGTAAAAAGTAACATTTTTTTTGATTTTTTCAAAAGGAACATAAGGGTGATACAGATACCTCAATTATTTGTATGGTAGCATGATATTTTAAATTATTTTGGTCAAGATCTCAGGTACATATTTATAAAACACCAGCAATACAGAGATTCGCTAATCGATCCGTGAAGCACGAACCTGGTCAAAATTCATATTTAAGATGGAAAATTCTAATTACAGTTTGATGATAGTGTACCTACTTCAATCTAATCAGCATTTGTGCATAATCTGGTTTTAATTGCGTACGTACATTGAATCTGTGCAAATAAGTGATGAATAAAAGGTATAATCCGACAATAAAGAATTACACCGCAACATTTAACAACAAAACAACTCAAAATATGTAGTATATGATCAAGCTTGATAGGCCTGATCATGTCCTGGTGACTTGAGCATAATATCAGTTTAAGTTTCATTCCTAATCATATCTGTTTGTTGATACATATAGTATGTCACATCATCATATGTGTCGAATTTCGGTTTTTCTAGTATGTGTCCAAGGGCACTTGCTAAGAATCCGTGCTCGCTTAGTTGTCAAATTTTGATTGGTAGAAATTTTATTAATAATGATGGATCCCCCTACATACACAAAAATCTCCACCAATCAAAATTTTCCAACTCATCAAACACGGATTATTAGCATGTGCCCTTGGGCACACACTAGACAAACCCGTCGAATTTTATATGTGATACTTGTGTTGAGGAAAAATCTTTAAGTAATAAAAACTGCAAGCGCATGGGTGTACGTGAGTACAAAGGCAAGTACGGGTCGAACCACAGAGAACGTGAATTAAGTTTCTAATTAACAAAAACAATTGAACTAGCACTAATGATAGAAATATCTAAAGGACAAATTTCATCGGCTAAATATGAAAATCATGGTGTTTAAAATATTTACTTTTAATAACAATCAAACTCATAAATATTCGGAATAAAGACAACCAATAATTCCAAATCAAATTGCATTCAAAAGTCACAAAAATAACTTTGTATAAGTATCACCAACTAAATCAATTCTCAAAATCGTATGGTTCGTAACTATACGAACTCCCAACTCTACTTTTGTGGCTCGTATGAAATTTCTCACATAGATATGATATTGGAGATAATCAATGAAACAAATACATCACAATTACGCACATACACCAATGAAATTCATGTATATCAGCCAACTACATCCGCCGTCTAGACAGGGACTCTAGCCAAGTATCATCAAAACAAACATACTATAAATCAAAGAACTCATACTAGATGTGAAGACGAACTTGACCTTTATTAAATATAATCTACAAGAAATAGAAGAAGAAGAGAGTTCTTATACTATCCTACACTACAAATTTACAAGAGAGGTGTAATAGATAAGAGATGAGAGGTGTGTTGGTAGAAGCAAGAGATGTCTATACAATGAGCCTAAGGGGTCTATTTATACTAAAACTTTACAAAGGAGCATTAATTACAAAGATTTGTTATTTATTCACAATAATCTTCGTGACAAAGCGCTTGCTCAGCATTCCCATTCGAGATAATATCTTGCTTGATTCACCACGATCTTGCTGACTCGTGATGATGTTTCACACTATCTTGATTTTAATGCAAATATTCTCCAATTAATAAGCAAATCACGAAAATCTTCATAAAATCTGCACAATCAAGATAAATGCAAACCAAGCGTAAAATGGGAAAATAATGTACCAATTTATTCAATTATTCACTAAAAATGTACAATAAAAATGTGTTATCAAATTCCCCCATATCAAATCCAAGCTCGTCCTACTGTCCTAGAGATTAAAGAAAAACCTTTGCTCACTGTCGTAGGGATCACGGGTACTTTTAGGTGTACCAACCTGTTAAACTCGTAGACGATCTCTACAAAAGGAGTTTTGTCTCCTAAGGGTTTACAGAAGATATACCCATAAAATCTTTCATGCACCTACATGAATGCAATTATTCTATATGATGATGCAAAGATCCCTTACCGTTGGTTTTCGTCAAGTCATCATTACTGCCTCTGCTTGTGCTTTTAACATGACATTTATCAGGCTAACACTATCACGAGCTACAGCTAGTGTACACGAGTAAAGTGTGAACAATCTTAGCAACACATTTTAGAAAACCGGGAAGATGCCACTAGCTAGATGTCACCCTCTTTGGTTAAGCCATAGGGTCAGACCAAAAACTAAGTTTCAACACCCCGTTACTTCGACTCTGAGTGTCCATTTGGGCTTAACATGGGGGTCTTGCACTTTTATTCCTACTTCTATTTTATTCACACACTAAACTATTGGTATGAGGTCGTCACCTTTGGTGTTTATTTGTTCGGCCTAAGTCCAACGCTCCTCAGTGCAAGTCAGTCACGGAATCCATAAGGCTCCACCAACCAAAGAACCCCATTTCTAGTGCTAGTGGTTAGATTGACCGTGCAATGGTTGAGGTCCCAAAAGACTTATACACTAATACCAATTTAGCGAGCGTTAGGTCAGCCATCCCAGACCATAAAAGACCTTAGGTTGCTAGGCATAAAGTCCCCTCAGACTTACTTACTCGGATTATTAATGAGCCCAACCTAGTCAACTTTCCCACTAACATTCAACTTTATCGCTACTACAGCTATTGTTTTTTTTTCTTTTTTCTTCTTTTTTTTTCTTTCTTTTCTTTTTAATTTTTCTTTCTTTTTTTTCTTTTGCAAGTGCTTAACCCCCAAGCTTCCCCCCAAATTTATACTACTACGACTCTTAGCTCAAAGGTGAAGACTCAAAGTTTTTAAGCTGACCTAACTCCTAAGGGCAGCTCCTCTAAAGGCACACCCAATTCGCGACACGTCCCCTTAAATATTTGAAACAAAAGTTACCAAGACACACCACTAATACAAACGCGTACTAAACATACATAAATCATGGCAATTTGTGATCATGGCAAGACTCGTGTCGTGTTTTATGGGCATAAGATTCGTCAACGGCTAATAACTTGAACTACCAACAGACTAAGGATCGTTATTTGCAATGCAACTAAACAAATGCACTATAGACTAAAAACAAAACATGATTTATAGAATGAACTACATACTTCTAACCCTACATGCAAACTAAAAATCTACAAGAATGACATGATTATTTTTATTTATTTTTATTTTATTTTATTTTATTTTATTGAAGATACAAAATAACATGCTTGAAGCTAATCACAACTGACTCCCACATATCAAAAATCTACATTGTCCTCAATGTAAAAGAAAATAATACATAATAGAGATAGAGGTGTACCATTCTTTCACTATGGCGGAGAGGGAGAAAACTCGAAAGTCTCTTGCAATCGTATTTAAGAAGAAGAAGAAAAAAAACTATACAAAACAAATTATACAATTGTACATGTCTCCCCCATATCAAATCTTGACTACTATCCAACACCTTGTTTGACTAGGCCATGAAGTCTCTCCCAAAACTTATGCTTACACCTAACATGAAAGTAGGGGTGGCCCTGGCTATAGGCGGACAAGTACTGTGCCTAGGGCCCCCAAAATTCCAGGGCCCCCAATTTTTTTATAAATGTGTGTATATATGTGTATATTGTTTTATTATTTTATATTTATTTTAAAATTTTATTAATTTTCTTTCAAAAAAATATTTATTATTTAAACGTTATATTTTTTATTTATTAAAACAAGTTTGTGAAGGTCTTGAAAGAGAAATAAAATAAAACAAGTGTTGTGAAAGTCTAGAAAGAGATATAAAATAAAGCATCGTGACATTCATCAGAGAGTTAAAAAGAGTTTAAAAAACCCTAATACCCAATTATCACACCAACGATTCAAATCATTCAATCAATTCTTGAATTGAATATTATACTTTGTTATCAAAATAAAGGCTACAGAGATTCAACCATGTCTCAAGAAAGACTAAGTGGTTTAGCTATGTTATCTATAGAAAGCGATATGGTACAAAAACTTGATTATGTAAATTTGATTGATACTTTTGCATCAAAAAATGCAAGGCGCATTATGTTTAAGTAAAATAATAATATTTGTTTACATAATATATGTTTATTAGAATATTTGCAAGTTATATTGTTATTAGGGCGATAGGGCCCCAAAATTTAACTTCGACTAGGGCCCCTCAAATGTCAGGGCCGCCCCTGCATGAAAGTGTTCTAAATTTGTTGAGTAGTCATCAAAAGTGTGACCTTCAATATCGAAAATCTCGAATAAACATTCTCCCTTATTAGACATCTTAAACCAAGTAAGTGTTTTCTTATGTTGTTGAAACTGATTATTAATTTGGGTTCCTTGGTCATGAACAATGAAGGATGAATCACTGTCATGGGCTTTTAAGAAGCTAAATTCATAATTTGGAGGAAAAAGTGAAAGTCTACAAGACTTTTATATGAAAGGCTTTTCAATGATTTTACGCTCGAAAGAACTCTCTTCACATTGGGTCTTCCACTTTACAGTAATGGCATTTAGCTCCTCAAGCATTTCTATGGATGACATATCCCTAAACAATTCCCTAAGTTCTTTATCAGTCTCGTGTTCATTTTCAAGAAGAGACCTACAATTTATTTGTTCGGGATAGAAGATATGGTGGAGTGTGGTAGAAGGAGAAGGTAAAGTATCTCCCATGGTGATGGATGAAAGTGAGCAACTTAAAGTCTAACGGGTGGGCGAGTTAAATGACAGCCATTACTTTGGTTCCAAGTGTGCATACACTTGAAAGAATTCTATATAAACTAGCAATTAGCACATAAAAAAATACACAAAAGAGGAAAATAAAAATTATTCAAATCTTGAGTTACCCTAAGAGTTCTAGATAGCTCCTAACTTTTGGACCACCAAAAAGTCCATAAATCTAGATTTATTCAAACCGATTGGTCAGTCAAGCAGGGGCACTTCCTTGAAACAAGGCGCTGAATTAGAGAACCGTCATCCTAGACACCAATCTTAATTGGCCAGGTAAGTGATACACTTGCCTAGACACCAAAGAGTTCGAATAATTCCAAATTACTTTCTCTTTTAGGTACCTTCCTAATTGAGCTCGGAATTATCTAAAAAAAAATCTAAAATAAATTATTTAAAAAAAATAAAATAGGGGAAGAAAAATAGTACCCGAAATAGCTTAGCAATTATTTCCGCGAAGAGCTAACTTAAGCCGCAATTAGGTACCTGAAAAGTCAAAAGAAAAAAAAAATCAAATAACACAAAATATTTTTACTCTATTTTTTTATTCTTTATAAAAAGAAATAAAAAAATAGAATAAAATTATAAAAACAATTTATTTGCTACTGATTCTAATGAGAATGCGACTCATGTGATGTTTGATTGCTCTTTTGCACGCTCTGTATGGAACCAGGTGGGAATAAAAGAGGTTAGTACGATGGGTTTTGAAGGGCACATTGCAGAGATAATTCAACAACTTGCATAGAAATGTTCACGAGATACTTTTGCGTCAATGAGTGGGTTGATACCCCTCCTGATTGTATTCGTGATGCGTTGATCATCGATTCAATTTAATAAAAGCAAGTACTTTAAGTTAAAAAAAAAAAGAACAGAATTAGCAGCTTTACTCACAACTTTGATTCCTGGGCTACGGTACTACGTCAACTACTTTTTTTTTTTTTTTTTTTTAATATTTAAATTAGTTACAGGACAGTAAACAAAACAGAATGTTACATTGCTACCAACAAAATTGGATTATTTTATATAAACTATATAACTACCACCTAAATATGATTCTATAATGTTACTGGTACTAAATATGTGACTAAATACAGAAGCTAACTGGGCACGCAAACAGGCGCGCAGGCAACGGAAGAAATAATAATGATTTTCGGGTCTGCTTTTGACAAAAACAGAAAAACAAAAATTTATTAAAAAAACCTCAAAGACACGTTCCCCGGTAGCGGCGCCAAAAACTTGTTGAGGAAAAATCTTTAAGTAATAAAAACCGCAAGGGCACGGGTGTACGTGAATACAAAGGCAAGTACGGGTCGAACCATAGAGAACGTGAATTAAGTTTCTAATTAACAAAAACAATTGAACTAGCACTAATGATAGAAATATCTAAAGGACAAATTTCATCGGCTAAATATGAAAATCATGGTGTTTAAAATATTTATTTTTAATAACAATCAAACTCATAAGTATTCGGAATAAAGACAACCAATAATTCCAAATCAAATTGAATTCAAAAGTCACAAAAATAACTTTGTATAAGTATCACCAACTAAATCAATTCTCAAAATCGTATGGATCGTAACTATACGAACTCTCAGCTCTACTTGTGTGGCTCGTATGAAATTTCTCACATAGATATGATATTGGAGATAATCAATGAAACAAATACATCACAATTAAGCACATACACCAATGAAATTCATGTATATCAGCCAACTACATCCGCCGTCTAGACAGGGACTCTAGCCAAGTATCATCAAAACAAACATAATATAAATCAAATAACTCATACTAGATGTGAAGACGAACTTGACCTTTATTAAATATAATCTACAAGAAATAGAAGAAGAAGAGAGTTCCTATACTATCCTACACTACAAATTTACAAGAGAGGTGTAAGAGATAAGAGATGAGAGATGTGTTGGTAGAAGCAAGAGATGTCTATACAATGAGCGTAAGGGGTCTATTTATACTAAAACTTTACAAAGGAGCATTAATTACAAAGATTTGTTATTTATTCACAATAATCTTCGTGACAAAGTGCTTGCTCAGCATTCCCATTCGAGATGATATCTTGCTTGATTCACCACGATCTTGCTGACTCGTGACGATGTATCACACTATCTTGATTTTAATGCAAATATTCTCCAATTAATAAGCAAATCACGAAAATCTTCATAAAATCTGCACAATCAAGATAAATGCAAACCAAGCGTAAAATGGAAAAAATAATGTACCAATTTATTCAATTATTCACTAAAAATGTACAATAAAAATGTGTTATCAACTTGTGATGTGAATAACTTGTTTCTCAACACACCCAATAATGCATACTTCACTCGTGTTGACATTGATCTGCTAAATATTGGCGTTAATTTGCTGAATATCGCTGCCTCATGGTAAAGTTGGAGCAAATTGTTTAAGCACAAACATAACTGCCTGTTGAGATGAATTTACAATACGTTGGTTGCACACAAAACACTAGTATCTTGTGAATTTTTTCTGATATATTGTAGCTGTCCTAAATAACTCTTGTATGCTTATGTTATATATTCTTATGATTCCTTTTAAGTGTTGCAAGTGACAAGGGGGTTATATGGCTATTTGGTCACTGTACTTCTCAACATGCAATTAGATCATCAAACTGAAAAATTTCATCTGTGTCATTAAACGTACATAAAATATACTAATAGGTGATTATACGCTAGTAAAAGTTTCACTACCATTAAATGTCATAAACTTTTAACGGGGCTCCATCAAATCATGCAACATCACCTGACAACTCAGCTGCCACGTAACAAATGATGTGTAATTTGACACAATAGGATCACTAATGTTCAATTGTTATATTTTGGCATTGTCTTAAGCAATTCCACTGTCAAAGAGAGGTTCACAAACTTTTGAAAAAGCAAAGGATGTACTGAAGAGAGTATTGTGTGTCACTTACCAATGAAGAGCAAAAGTTTTGCAAACCCCCTTTTAAATAAAAAAAAAAGCGCATACAACGACTCATTCTTGTCAACCTCCGTGATGCCGATTCTTTTGCCTCTTTCAAGGCCAACTAACCACTTATGTTGTGTTTGGTTGGGATGAATGGAATGGAATGGATAAAATCAAAGGAAAATAATGGAAGTTGGAGGTAAGATTTGAAAAAAATGATATAATGTAAAATTGCTATGATAAGAATTGTAAAGAAAATGGAAGAAGTAAGGAATGAAGCATTCCTTTGAAATTGGGATGATTAAATTATAATATAGGTGCCTTGGATTAATGGAAAATGATTGAAAATTTTGAATTTTTATTTATTTTATACTACAAATCTCATTCCATTTTATTCCATTCCAAACACCACAACCAAACACAACATTATCGTATTAAGACCGGTGATATATGCGGGAGAGATGCCAAAAGGCTAATTGATATAAACATGGCATACAGTTAATCATCAAACCCCGCACACAAGGCCGCTACATTGAGATTAAAGCCAGAAGAAAACGAAAAAGTCATATTGCATACCACGCTGAGCAATTTAAGGCCCGGTGCAAATTTTTTAAATAGGTCCTAAACTGAAAATAGTGTAAGGGTGGGAGACTAACAATCAGTCTTTCTTAAAATTGAGGTCCTTTAAGACCAAAGTGTAGTCGAAAAGGAGGCAGCTCTCCATTTCCGATTCTTCTATTGTTAACCCAAATTACATAATAAATAATTTTTTAAAAAGGATTTAAAACATGATCACGTGCAATGTTACGTTTAAATTTGACACAAAAAAGATTAAAAGAAACTAGTATTCTCAAAAAGCACGTCAAAATTTTTGCCAGATCCGCTCATTTCTTACCAATCCATCTTTCAGTTTCTTGTTTGAAGTGATATTTTCGGACATTTTTATAAAGCAAATTTTTCAATTATATGCCCAACATTGATCAAAAGAAACAAACTCAAATAGTGAAACCTTATATAATCGAATAAACATACGATTGAATGGACCTGTTTACGACTTTTTGAAAAATATATTACAAAAAAATGTAAACTATAAAAAGAAAAAGATGCTTAACACATATAACCTATATAAATAATAAGTTATAACAATTTTAGACCCCCGATCTCGGTGGGACTAGTGCGACAACACAGTTTGCACTGGATCGGGACCACCTATGATTCTATATGGAAGCAGTATATGTAAGAGACTTTAAAATAGAGGTTACATGATAATCGAATTTAATTGTAACATCAAGCATGTAACATGTTAAATCATCTGTTTTAGGATTAAGCGCTTACGATTGCGCTAAAACCCCAGGAGTGTTAACAAGGCCAGGGGCGGACCGAGGATCATCAGATGACCCGGGCTAGAAAATAATATACATGTTCCAAAAATAAATGAATCCCAATAAACATTGCTTCATTGGCTCCTAGAGAAACATTAGTAGATTAAAATTGTTTTTTATGTGATCGTGAGAAGTGATGATTTGCAATTAAATTAAAACTATTCGAAATAATTTGTAATTAAATTAAAACTTATACAAAATAGAGAATTAATTAAGTTCTTTAAAGAAACATTTGTATAAGATCGCAAGCCACAAAAGAAAAATATTTTAAATTAATTTATAATTTTGTAAAAACTGTACCTAAATTATTTTATATTTGAAATCACTGTCTTATAAATTTGCTAATGATAAATTAAATAGATTTAACAAATTTTAATAGTGAACAATATTAGTTGTTAATGATAATGTAAATTTAAAACTTATTATTATTATTATATTATATTATTGTTTTCTACACCGTATAAAGTAGTGGTTAAATTATAAAAATAAGAAGACATGTAAATAATAAAATATAATGTAATTTTGCAATCTAAGTTGAACATTTATGATTATTATATCTCATAGTTATTAATTTTATTTGCTGTTTCTTATAAACACTGTAATTAGTAGTGTTTTCTGTCTGATTCCCTAATTAAACAATGATAAAAACATAACAACAAAGGCTGATCAAATTTTTTAACCTGGGCTGAACATGATATAAGGATCGGTTATAATGGTAAAATTTTGAGAAGTGGAAAACTGACCCGGGCTTCAACCCACCCTAGCCCATGCATAGGTCCGCCCATGAACAAGGCACAACTTTATTTCCATATGCTTAGCCAGGCACAAGCGCCACGTTTCGATTAGGGAGATGCTGGACACCCCAACATCCCCCCCAGCATATGCCAGCACTAACAAGTCCCTTTTAGGGGTACAATGGCTGCACAGCATGCCTTTGGCATAAATATGCACTCTGTGGGACTCGAACACATGACCTTGGCTCTGATACTAGTTTTTAGGATCAATTGCTTACCACTGCGCTAAAACCCCCGGGAGTATTAACAAGAAGCAACTTTATTTCTATATGCTTAGCCAGGCGCAAGCGCCACGTTTCGATTAGGAGATGCTTAACACCCCAACAATCTGTATCCATAAAAAAATTATGTATGAAACGCATCTTCAAGATGCATTTCACATTGTATTTGGGGGGGGGGGGGTGTCGCGTTTCACGTTGTACTTGGGGGTTGGGGGTTAAAGTGTGAGACACATTTTCTAAATGTGTTTCCCTTCTTTTTTAATTTTGTTTCCTTAATTTTCATTTTTAAAAAATATGATGCCCATTCTTGAAATGCATATTAGTGATACCCATATGCAAAATGCGTATTAAGCCGTTATTTTTGCCCAGGATTTTCAAAATGGGTATTTTTTTGTTGCCGGATCTAAAATGGTATTTTTGGTCATCAAATGATATCTTCGATACACTATAATGTTCCTCCACCACCGTGGGTTATCTTAAATCAGTCGTGAAAAGGTTATGGTACCGGTTAATATGTGCAAGGGTTTTTTACAATATGTAGTATGAGCTAATTCGAGGGATTCACAAAGCACTCTCTTCTTTATTAAAATATTGATCGTAGCTGATGAATCTGGCTCCATCAAGGTCAGGAATGTTGGGGAAATATGGTAGTAACTTGGATTTTTCTGAAGTCATGTGAACACTTTCAGATTGAAGTTATTTGTGGTTCACCCAAATAATTCAATCGGATAAAGTCAGAAATTCTGCAAGAAAAGAGAATGTGTTTTCGTTGTGAATTTCAAAATGAACCAATGTCTAAAAATGAACAATGCAACATTTATATATAGATGTCAACAGATGTGTCTTTTCCTAACAGACACATCTTATTCTAATAGTTTTGCCTAATACCAACAGACACATCTTATCCCAACAGGTGTGTCTGATGCCAATGAACATGCCTCATAAGCATCCCAACAGCTATGTCTAATGCCAATGAACATGCCTCATAAGCAATAATACCGAAACCATAATAAACTCGAATAAAGCGTGCACTCCGCACTCTCCCGACTTGTTCGATGTAATATTACGATTACATTGATCAACTAGTCAATCCAATTACACTAAAATATCCAACAATCCTCCTCCATTTTAGTGTAATCCATGATTAACTAAACAAAATCACAACAAATAATAAACTTATGCATAAATGAAATATCGTGACGATTGAATTTCACATTAGTATATTACACATAACAAATATTCGAATACCAAGGTGTCACTATGGATTGAACCTTTGTTATTCATAGTGAGTACATGAAAATAATATACACATAAATTTACATTCTCAAATGTTCTCACTTAACACTATCTTTTACTAGCCATATGTCCTAATCCTTCATAAGCATATCAAAGCCAAGTCCTAGCTTCTTGAAGCGGCTAAACTTCATGCTCAAATATGTAGTTCTTTTACTCTCGCACCTGCATATGCAATTTTACAAAAGAACTATTAAGAAGATAAAATTCAACCTCCTCAACTTGCAGGTCTGAACACATACCTTGGGATGACAATACTAATGTGTTCCAATCTTTAGATCACATCGAATTCAGCACCTAATGTCATATTAGGTGGGAATTGGGTATCTCAACATGAGAGACTTTTAGATGGACTTTAATCCCATCCCCACAGCCGACTTGTGCACAAGATCTCTACTCAACCCTTTGGTTAGATGATTGGCTAAATTATGTTGAGTTCTTATAAACTCCACTGATATAACACCGTGCGTGATAAGCTCACGAATCATGTTGTGTCTAACACCTAAGTGTCTAGACTTGCCTTTGAACACTTGTCTATAAGCATTAGCCAAGGCAGACTCACTATCACATATGATAGATATGGGTGATATCGGTTTAGGCTACAATGGAATCTCATAAATCAGATTTCTTAGCCATTCAGCTTCTTTACCAGTCGCTGATAATGCCACAAATTCATATTCCATCGTTGAATCAGTAATGCAACTCTGTTTCTTTGATGCCCAAGAGATAGAACCTCCCCCAAGAAGGAATACTCATCCACTTGTGGAAGAATGATCTTCCTTATTGGAAATCCAACTTGCATCTGAATGACCTTCAACAACCAAAGGAAATCCAGTATATGTCAAACCATAATCCATGGTTCCTTTCAGGTACTTGAACACTCGGCTTAAGGCTTGCCAATGATGTGAACTTGGTTTGCTAGTATACCTACTAAGCTTTCCAACAGCAAAGGCAATATCTGGCCTAGTGTTTATCATGGCATACATAAGACTACCAATAGCCCTTGAGTATTCAAGTTGAGATAATACAACACCTGTATTAGGTAGGAGTTTAATACTAGGATCAAGAGGAGTGCTAACAGGAGAACAATCTTTAAAGTTAAATCTTTTCAGAATCTTCTCAATATAATGAGATTGAGAAATTGAAATACCATTATTCTCACGCTTGATCCTTATACCAAGAATCACTTCAGCCTCCCCCATGTCTTTCATATCAAAATTAGATCACAAGAACTTCTTGGTTTTATCCACTTGATTTTGGTCAGTACCTAAAATAACATGTCATCCACATATAAACAAATTATAACTCCTTTACCAGAAGCATCAAATTTGCTATATACACACTTGTTTGCTTGGTTAAGAAAATAACCATTAGACAAGTCCACATTATCAAATTTATCATGTCAATCCTTCGGTGCTTGTTTTAGACCATAAATTGATTTCTTCAATTTACACACCTTGTTCTCACAACCAGGCATAACAAACCCTTCGGGTTGTTTCATATAAATCTCTTCATCTAATTCACCATTTAAGAATGCAGTTTTCAAATCCATTTGATGAATGACAAGGTTGTGTATAGCAGCAAGTGCTCTTAACAACCTAATAGTGGAAGTCCTAGCAACAGGAGCATAAGTATCAAAATAATCAATCCCTTTTTTTTTTGTCTAAAGCCTTGGATAACCAATCTAGCTTTAAATTTATCTATTGTACCGTCCACCTTCATTTTCCTTTTGAATATCCATCTGTTTCCCAATGCTTTACAGCCAGGGGGCAGATAACTCAATTCTCATGTGTTATTATTCATAATAGAATCCATTTCATCCTGGATAGCTTCTTTCCAGAATGCAACATCCCTTGATGTCATAGCTTCGATAAAAGTATTTGGATCCTTCTCAATAATAACAAAATATTGATAATTATATATAATTTCATCTCTAGAACCTTCAACTAGATAAAGATGAAAATCATCTCCAAAAGACTTTGTTTATCTAGCTCTAGTGTTTCTCATTGGTTCAGACGGTCCATGAACATCTTCAGTAGAAACTGAGTTCCTACTAGAAGAATTCTGAAGCATGTCCCTTGGTCTAGGTATAGATGTAAATCTGTTTTCATCAAAGATAGCATCTCTTGACTCGATAATCGAGTTCACAGACACATAGTCATTAGATTCTAACACATAGAATCTATATGTGATGGAATGCTCAGCATAACCAACAAAGATACAATATATACCTCGTTCACCCAAGTTTCTTCTTTTGGGTTCAGTGAGTCTTACAACTGCTCTACATCCCCAAACTCTCAGAAAACTCAATTTTGGTGACTCTTTATACCAAAGTTCATAAGGGGTAATCTTATTCCTCTTACTAGGAATTCGATTCAATAAATAACAGGCTGTTAACATAGCCTCACCCCAAAAACCCTCACTCAAACCCGAGTAGGATAACAAAGAATTAACCATTTCTTTCAAAGTCCTATTCTTTCTTTCTGCACACCATTTCACTGTGGTGTATAAGGAGCCGTGGTTTGATGTATTATACCAGTAGATCGAAAGTATACCGGATCATAATACTCACTTCCTCTATCAGTACGTAGATTTTTAATCATGGTACTCTGATGTAGCTTTACTTCTTCTTTATATATTTTAAAGAAGTCAAGAGCTTCATCCTTTGCATGCAATAAATATACATAACAATATCTAGAAGCATCTTCAATAAAAGTAACTATATACTTTTATTTCCTAATGATGGTGTAGAATAAAAATCACATAAATCACTATGTATTTGTTCTAATACATCAGACACCCTATTAGCATCTTTAAAGGGCATTCTAGTTATCTTTGTTAACATGCATGTTTTACATTTTTCATTTTTTAAATCAATAGCAGGTATGAGACTCATTTTAGACATATCCTTTATTCTTTTGTAATGTACATGTCCTAGTCTAGCATGCCATAATTCTAGTTTATTCAAATCATGCCCAAAAGACACGTCCAAAAGACATGTCCCAAAGAGGTTGCGGTTGTGTCCAAACCAAAAGACATGATCCTTTGGGGTCAAAATCAATGACTAAATTTCATAAATTCGAATCAAAATGATATTCTTAGAATTCTTAGAAGATCCACCATCTTCAACCATATTCACAGAAGAGTTACCGACTTGGTTCTTATCCTTAGGATTATTCTCAATTTCTTGAGTCCTCAAAGCCTCTTCAATTCTGAAGTGACTTCCAAGTTCAACCAGCATCATATCATCTTTATTATGTTTCAAGGTGTGATTAAAATCCTTCCATGATGGTGGCAGTTTGTCTATGACACCATAAACAGAGATAGATTCATCCATCTTTAGATTGTGTTGAACAAACTGTCTCAGAATCCTTAACAATTCATTGTATTGTTCCATCACCTGTCTAGAATCGACCATTTTATAGTTCATAAAATTACTGACCAGAAACTTCTTACTAGAATCATCTTCTGTCATGTACTTGGATTCAAGAGAATCCCACAATTCTTTCGTTGACTCAACATTTTGGTATACATCGAAAAGGGAATCAGACATACCGTTTAAGATGTGACCGCGGCAGATGTAGTCATCGTTTTCCCATTTGCAGCGCTTCCTTGATTGTTCAACAGTTTCATTCTCGATCACTTCTGGCATGGGGGTACTCAGAACATACACAACCTTCAGCGTAGTCAACAGAAAATGTATCTTCTTCTGCCATCTTCTAAAATCCTGACCCTCAAACTTGTCCAGTTTTGCAAACTTGCCATCTTTTGCAGATTCTCTGTTCGTCATCTTCAGAAACAATTAACTTCAATCTTTGTTGGGGAAATATGGTAGTAACTTGGATTTTTCTGAAGTCGTGTGAACACTTTCAGATTGAAGTTATTTGTGATTCATGATAAGTGCATATTTTTGCATATTTTTATTACCTATTTATTGCTTGAACTCGTATTTTAATAATTTATTTTGTTGCATTTCAGGAAATTCGTAAATAAATAAAGAAATGGCAAAATAAAGAAATAAAGTGCAAGGAAGGGAAAAAGAGGAAGAAAAAGGACCAAAAAGAAAAAGAGGAAAAAGAATTAGGAGTTTGGTGGAAAGGGAATCTTTGAGGACACATGGAAGGTGGAGATCATCCCAACACACTAAAAAAGTGTATGATCAAGATCAACTCTACCAAACCTTAATGGGGAAGGAATCTTTTAATGGCTAGGATTACACCACCACACACCCCAAATGTAGGGCCAAGATTAACCCAACACACCCCCTACACCCTAATTCTCATCCTATAAATACCCCCTCATTTCCCTTGTAAAAAAAAAAACTTAGAGTAGAATAGATTTGAGAATAACCACTAGGGGTTATTCTCAAATCTATTCTACTCTAAGTTAGCGAAATCTATTGTTGTAGTGGTTAGCGAAATGCTAACCACTAGGGGTTGAGAATAACGAAACTTTAATTTCGTGTTCGTAGCTTAAATCATAGTTTTGCCCCTTTAAGTCTCCATTTTATTGTGGGCATTTTAATTTAAATCATCATCCTAGTGTAACTTTAATTTCGTAATTAAATTTCTTTATTTTCGTTTTTAGCCAAAAAAAACTACAAAAATATTAACTTATAAATTTTCAGTAATGTTTTACTCGTTTTAATTGTTAAAATTCGAAGCATAACCTCTTTTTCCTGTTTCCTGTTTATTCGAAGCCTCAAGTTTTTTGCTCTGTTTTTATTTATTTTATTTTATTCGAACCTTTTTGAATCCCCTGTTTTCTCAGTTTAACATACCAAACCCATTCCCATTTCTTCCCTCTTCTTCGTATAATACACACAATCCCAATCTCTCCTTTTTCTTTCATTTCACCGCAAACCCCCTCCCCAGTTCAATCTTTTTTTTTCTTTTCTCTGTTTTATTTTTTTTTGTTTTGTTTTTCTTGTTTCTTTTCTTTTGTTTTGCGTTAGTAGTTTTTGATTTGAGTTTTGTGTCAATTGTGCTGTCTATTTGTGTCGAGTTACATTTTCCGATTTTGTTTAGAGTTATCGTTTGAGTTAGTGTTCGTCGTCTGACTTATTTGTGTGTTCGAATTAAATGTTGAACTGGGTTCTGTGGTTAGTTTGTTTTCGCTGAGTTCTTTGGAATGTTGAATGGATTCGCTGAGTTCTTTTGTAGTCAAGTTCTAATTGCCGAGCTTTCGTTGTTTGATTTCGTTTTCGATGGTTCTGAGTTCGCGAGTCAGTTTGTTTTCTTATTTGCAGTTCCGATTTATCTACTGAGTTATTTGTTTGCTGGTCTCCGAGTCTCCTTTGCCAAGTTCGTGGTTTAATTATGTTCTGTTGTTTCGTTTCGTTTTCTGCGAGTCCTTGCTAGTAATTGCTGCTGCTTTTGTATAATAGGTTGAGTCTTGATTCTAGTCTGTGTGGTCTGCATTTTTTTGTTTCTCTGAGTCGAGTAGTGTTACTGAGTTGTTCATTTTCGAAGTTTGAGTCGTTGCAATCGAGTCCAGAATTTGCATTTTGCTGTTTGTTTTTCATTAAGTTCAATTTTTTTGTTTATGGAATGTTCGAATATTGTTAATTTTTGTCATTGAGTGTATGTTTTTGTGGTGCTTATTGTTTGGTTAGTCGAATTTACCACTAATTCATGTCCAATTTTTTTTAAAGCTTTCTGTAAATTAAAAAAAAAGTTTTAGAATAAAATCTAGTTTTAATTTAGAATTTTGAGAATAACTTAGTTTTAGTATAATTTAGAATTTAGAATTAGGAATTAATTAGTAAAATCAAAATTTTCCAAAACCCAAAATTGTTCTAGTCCGATTTAATTAAAAATTAAGGATTTGCGAAAATATTAGTCTCCGTGGAATGAATCATAAATACTAAAACGAGATTGTGCGCTTGCAATCAAAATCTTTATAATTTTTAGCACATCAATTCACCCAAATAATTCAATCGGATAAAGTCAGAAATTCTGCAAGAAAAGAGAATGTGTTTTCGTTGTGAATTTCAAAATGAACCAATGTCTAAAAATGATCAATGCAACATCTATATATAGATGTCAACAAATGTGTTTTTTCCCAACAGACACATCTTATTCTAATAGTTTTGCCTAATACCAACAGACACATCTTATAGACACATCTTATCCCAACAGGTGTGTCTGATGCCAATGAACATGACTCATAAGCATCCCAACAAGTATGTCTAATGCCAATGAACATGGCTCATAAGCAATAATACCGAAACCATAATAAACTCGAACAAAGCGTGCACTCCGCACTCTCCCGACTTGTTCAATGTAATATTACGATTACATTGATCAACTAGTCAATCCAATTACACTAAAATATCCAACAAGGAACCACGTAAATCTTGTTCAAGAGTATAAAAGGTAAGATCCTTCGTCCTACAACCACCCCTTTTCTTCTTATAAACACACAAATATTAAGACTACAGCAAAAAAAACCATAGATAATCATGAACAATAATGGTTGCCATGTCTCTGCACAACAGAAGATATATAAATTCAATGCGAGATTGAGACTAGAGGACCCCAGACTACTGCATGCCACAACTTGATTGTCAACTTAATCTGTTTACAACCTTAATCAAAATAAGCACACGGAGAGTTCGAAATGGGATTTTTCAGCCCGAACGGCAGCCCTACGAATCGATATTTCGGTATATGGTACAGGAAAATATCAGTAGGAACAGTTGTATGGGTGGCTAGTAGAAGGTCAGCCGTAAGGGAATTGTGGTAAGTACTAATAAAAGCATTAAATGATTCATATGTATTTTGGAATAATCAATACAACTTAGCATTTAGCACCTGCTGTCATGTTGTGGTGTGTTCGTATCTGGTCGGGCTTGTGTGTGTGTGTTTGGGGATTATAGCGTGTGTGTGTTGATTGAGTATATGTGTGTGTATCGACTATATGTGTAGGTATGTGCTGTGTGTATCGCAAATTTCTGTGTGTGGGTGTTGTAGTGGTGTATATGCGCCGCCATGGTTGTGGGTTATGTCCTGTTCCCTTTGATTCAAATTTCGGAGGTTGCGTCTCTTCAAATATCACACCTAAAAAGGAAACAAGATCGGGGTGTGTGCGGGGATGATATGTGGGATCAAGGTCCAAGGAAGAACAGAAAGGGAAAAGTCGTGTTATCAATGAGGATTTCTACAACCGTTAAATTTCTGGTGGGGTTATTACCCCTTTTATTTTTTCAATTCTCATGCTCTTGTTTTCATTCTCTGCGTTCAGTAGGTACTTTTTGCCAATAACTACTTTGTTTTTTTACTTGTTTTTTGTGTAATATTTGTGCTTCTTTTGATTGTGTGATTGTTGGTGTTGTCAAAATCCAATCTTTTTGATTTCTTGGTGATCAAAATTTTGATCTTTTTCGGGTTTTGCCTGTTAGTTTTGTATGCATATATTTAGATTGGATTTTGGCCGATTTTTTTCTTTTTCAGTCGTGTCTTCACCGTTCATAAAATTTTAGTCCTTTTTTACATGTATTAGTGTTTGTTGGTTTAAATAAGGATTGTATACATTACTGCAATCTGAATATCTGTTTGCTTAATCTGCTCCACCATATCTCTTATTTATATTGAGTTCTCTTTGTATTATCTGTATTATCTATCTCGTGTTTATCGATAATAAAGCTTTTCTACCATATTTGGTACTACAATTTTATGTAGTAGTTACCATCTGTTTCGTTGTATAATTGAGAATGTATTTTATTGCTTCAGTTTCTTTCGAAGGTAAATTTTATGTCTTTCTTTCAAAACATATGTTATGCCTATTGATAAGTGGATTTTATATCCACTTGGAGCGTTCCATGTCGGCTTAAATTGATTGACTTGGTCTCAAGTTTATTGTATTTTTTATGTGTTTTGTGTAGTTGTGCAGGGTTGTAGCTATCGGTTAGTGTTGGTGTTTCTAATCGATATTAGAGTGGAATTAAGCATTGGAATGAAGATTGGACACTTGTGTTGTGCTATCAAGGAATTACAGATGTCTTGGCATTGAAGATGTTAGCTAATGCAAAAGAAACGGAGGAGAAAGGAGCAAATTGTGTAAAATTCGGATTTTCTGGATAGGTTGCGCAGTCTATCTGGAGTTCTAGAAGTCCGTTTTCAGTGATCTTACTGTCCACGCGAAGCCTGGGAGATTTTCTACAATCTTGGACAGGTATGCCACGCGCAGGCTGCGCATGGTGGGCGCAGTCAGCGTGAAGAACAGACTGCTGGGAGCAGGTTGCCCCTGAAAAATTCTGCCAGATTGCTGATTCACTGTTTTGGCCATATCTTGAGTTCTACAAGTCCGTTTTGGACAATCTTACAGTCCATACGAAGATAACAGAATTCTCTTTCATTCTAAAGTGGTCCAGAGGTCCAATTACAAGGGAACGGTCCAGAAATACTGAAAAAAAGTCAGTTACGAATTTTCCTTAAAAACAGAATCAGTTAGGAAACGTATTTTGTAGAAATTCTATTTTAACTCTATTTTGGGGAATTTCTTGCTGGGCAAGACTTCTAGAGCCTATATAAACACATCCTACCATTGTAATTTAGATAACCATTACATATCAATTACTTAGGATTATTTGTATCTTTTCATACTTTGTTTTTATCATGGTTTCATCAGATCCCATGATGACGAGAGGTTCAATTATGAGCTAATCGTTGTCATGGGATTCTAACGGATTTATTTATGGAGATTTAGTATCTTGATGCTTTACAGATTTGTGTGTGATGTATATCTGATATCCTCGTATGGTTGTGTTTCATGTATTTAGATGCGTAGCTAACATCTAATTTGTCAATCTCTTGTGAAGCGAGAGTGGATCTTGAGATTTAGAACTTGCCATGCTAGCATAGGATAGGTTGATGTTTTAACATCATGATTTGTAGCGTAAATAGAGATATTACGTTGCCCTATGTGATCATTATGGATAACTTGTTCTTCAACCGTTATGTTTTCAAATTCTATAGACATATAGGGTCTAAGCATAATTGGTGTCTATTCATCTTCTATCTCTTTTGTGGATGTATGTTTAGTTTGGTATATGTATACTGAGAGGTAGCGTGTACTTGTTTCGTGTTGTCTGATCAGACATCATAACCATTGCATATAGTGATTAAAGGCGTCAGATCTAAGCAAAGTATTTAATGAAGTTAGGATCTCATGTTTTCTCTTGCAGAAGTAATTCAATTCCAATTCTTGTTAGTTAGTTAATTCTTAGTTTGTTAATTTACTTCTTAGTTAATTTAGTTTATTAAACCCAAATTTGTTAGTTGTCTTAGCAGTGAATAATAATCATACATTGTTGCATAGGTACATCTACTGAATTAAAACCATAACCAGATCTCTGTGGAAACGAACTCGACTTATATCTATATTACTTGTGACCACGTACGCTTGCGTGATTTAATGCAAACAAGTTTTTGGCGCCGCTGCCGGGGATCATCGGTGTTTTATTTTTGGTTTATGTGCTTTAGAGCCAATGGAGGAAGTTCTCTTTGAGGAACCAAAGGCTTCAGCAACTTACAATTACCCTCCTCCATTATATTCAAGCGAAGCCCACGAATGTGTGTTGTTCTACAAATTGACAGATTTTGGGTCGACAGATGAAGGCATTGGACTAAGACATAGTTGTTACATGAATAGGCCAAGTGAGGAGAAAGGGCAGAAAGTGTGCCGCCGTGATGATGATGAAGTCTCGCGAAGAGAGGACCAGACAAATTATTATCATCCTTAATGGAGGCTTGGAAGTAACGTCAAGCTATTGACGTTAAAGAAGCGCTTCGTGGGAGGCAACCCACGCATTAGTGTAGGAAAAAAAAAATTTGAGTGTTGTATGCAAAAAAAAAAAAACGAATTTTCATGTGTAACGCAGGCTGCGCCTGCGTTTCTGCTTCCAGCGCAGGTTGCACCCCTGTAGCGCAGGCTGCGCCTGCGTTACTGTCCCTTGCGCAGTCTGCCTGCCTGTCGCGCAGGTTGCTCCTGCGCATCTGCTCCTTCAGCACTTTGCCTAACGCGCGCGCAGGCTGCTTCAGTACAGGTTTGCTCAAGTTTTTTCAGCTGCTGTTCATAAAAAAAAAAAAAAAAACTTTTCTTACACAATTTATTTATGCTCTCATCTCTCCACCTAAATCTTTTCCTATTTCAATTCCAAAACCCTCTATCTTTTCTTCAAATCTCTAAACCTATATCTATTCTAATTCATATTTATTATTATTATTATTATTATTATTATTTATTATTATTATTTTTTTTTTTAATCCCTAATTCCTATTTCTATCATCAGTGGCGGAGCCAGAAGGTAAACCTCCTGGGGGCACCGTACAAATATCCGGTAATTGTTTCAAATTTTTTTATACTGCACCGTATTTTTAATAATTATAACACCTATTTAGTTTAAGAAGTTGTGGTTTTCTCTATACCAAGCTTGATAGGGTATAATTTATAATGCATTATACAAGCAAAAGAGCCCGCTGCAAGGTACTACATCGAGTTAAAAAGATTTAAAAGACTTGAATGTGGGGGCACAAGTATAAATATTTATACATTATTACTAATTTATATGTGAGTCATACAAAAAAATTATAACTATTTTTGAAGTGGTGGGGGCACGGGACCCCGGAGGCCCCCACCTGCCTCCGCCAATGTCTATCATACATCAAATTTCATACCTTCTCAAATTTTTCCCTTTTCAAATTAAAATTTTTATTCATCCTATCACTCCATTATATATATACCCACCTATACATACAAATCCAATTCCTTTTCTACTTCTTTAAATCTCTAAAAATTCAATTCTAAAGAGGAATTAATTGCAAGTTCACCTCTTCGATTCGTATCGGGTAAATCTTTTTCTCTAATCTTTTTTTTATTACGAATTTGTGTTCTTGTAAATTGGGGTTTTTGTAGTATTCTTGTTATTTGAGAAGGTGGCTAGTCTATGGAGCTCGTACGCCGTATCCACTGCCAGATTCAACCAAGGAGGATGAGGACGAGTAGGTATGTTTTCTACTATCCCTCGTATTTACTTTCATTCAATGCGGACATTGAATATTTTAAGTTTTGGGGTGGTTTGGGGGATTAGTAGTTGTTGTTGTATTATGTGTTCATGTAGGATTTCATGCTTTGCATATTAGTAGTAGTAAATTATGCATGATTGTTTTGTTTGTGTTATCTACGTTTGTTTCATATAGGACATTCTGTTTTTTTTTGTTTTTTTTATTTTTGTATACCATGTGAGTTTATTTAGTTGCATTTTCATGGCATGCATAATTCATGATCCCTTAGGACGAGCTGATTCTGATTGATAGGTAGGTGTTTAATTGAGTATGATGATGATGAGTAGATGGCTAATTTATAGTTCCTAGGAATTGACTTGCATGTTACGGGAACAAAATTTTTACACAGTCTCATCGTTCGCTTTTGGGCTAGGTTGAGGTTATGCTTATTTGGATGTTTTGAGATTTAATCACTTGATTATATTTAGAATTTTCGTTATTCCCTTGATGGCGTAGGAGCACTAAAGTCTAAGTTTGGGGGAAACCACGGATTTCATGCTAGTTGTTAATATTTGTTGAATAATGGCTAGGTGTCAATTGGCTATTAGCCAGCTCATATTCATATGAGTAGTCTAGGGTTGGAATTGAGAATTCTCATTCCAGATTGCATGAAAAAAAAAATTCAGAAAAAAAAAGAAAGAGAAGAAAAAAAAAGTCAAAAGTCCAATTGTTAAATGCAAAATTAACCAGGGTGGGCTCTTTAATACTCGAGTAATTAAGTCTGAGGGGACTTAGTCCTAGTAACCTAAAGCCCTTGTGGTTTGGGATTGCTGACCTAAAACTCGCTACATGGGTATTATTGTATAAGCCTTTTGGGGTCTCATTCATTGCACGGTTAAATAAGCATGCGTATTGTATATAGTAGTATGTGTCGTAGTGTAGTAATAAAGCATGAATTTCTGGCTAACTTGAATGAGGATGGAGGTGTTTCTAAGTTATGAAGTGTCTACAGTCTATTCTATTTATAAACCTGTGATTGTCTTTGCGAAGAATATGTATGATTTTTGACCTAGTTTTGGGAGTATTTCTGATGAGCATTGCACACACGCACGTTTCTGTTCATGTATTGTTAGTATACGGGGACTTAGTCGAGCTCTGCTTGGATTTATTTATATTCTTTGAGATATTTGCTTGTTAGTTGGTTTTGGTGAGTTTGAAGGGGATCTTTGCAATTTTCATATTAGTTGTATTCATGCATTGCATTGCATTAGGTTAAATGGATTTTGTGGGTACATTCACTATAGGGCCTCACGAGACCTTACTCGTCCACTAGGGCTGCCTAGGGGTTTAAAGGGCTTGTTGCATATGCCAAATGCAACCGTGATCACCTACGGAAGTGGTACTAGTTAGTTAGATAGTTGTAATTGTTTATGCTTGAGGACAAGCATCGGTTTAAGTTTGGGGTGTGATAATTGGATTTTATATCCACTTGGAGTGTTCCATATCGGCTTAAATTGATTGACTTGGTCTCAAGTTTGTTGTATTTTTTATGTGTTTTGTGTAGTTGTGCAGGGTTGTAGCTATCGGTTAGTGTTGGTGTTTCTAATCGATATTAGAGTGGAATTAAGCATTGGAATGAAGACTGGACACTTGTGTTGTGCTATCAAGGAGTTACAGGTGTCTTGGAATTGAAGATGTTAGCTAATGCAAAAGAAACGGAGGAGAAAGGAGCAAATTGTGTAAAATTCGGATTTTCTGGATAGGTTGCGCAGTCTTCACTGTTTTGGCCATATCTGGAGTTCGAGAAGTCCGTTTTCAGTGATCTTACTGTCCACGCGAAGCCTGGGAGATTTTCTACAATCTTGGACAGGTATTCCACGCGCAGGCTGAGCGTGGTGGGCGCAGTTAGCGTGAAGAACAGACTGCTGGGCGCAGGTTGCCCCTGAAAAATTCTAACAGATTGCTGATTCACTGTTTTGGCCATATCTTGAGTTCTACAAGTCCGTTTTGGACGATCTTATAGTCCACGCGAAGATAACGGAATTCTATTTCATTCTAAAGTGGTCCAGAGGTCCAATTACAATGGAACGGTCCAGAAATACTGAAGAAAAGTCAGCTACGAATTTTCCTTAAAAACAGAATCATTTTAGGAAACGTATTTTGCAGCAATTCTATTTTAACTCTACTTTGGGGAATTTCTTGCTGGGCAAGACTTCTAGAGTCTATATAAACACATCCTACCATTGTAATTTAGATAACCATTACATATCAATTACTTAGGATTATTTGTATCTTTTTATACTTTGTTTTTATCATGGTTTCATCAGATCCCATGATGACGAGAGGTTCAATTATGAGCTAATCGTTGTCATGGGATTCTAACGGATTTATTTATGGAGATTTAGTATCTTGATGCTTTACAGATTTGTGTGTGATGTATATCTGATATCCTCGTATGGTTGTGTTTCATGTATTTAGATGCGTAGCTAACATCTAATTTGTTAATCTCTTGTGAAGCGAGAGTGGATCTTTAGATTTAGAACTTGTCATGCTAGCATAGGATAGGTTGATGTTTTAACATCATGATTTGTAGCGTAAATAGAGATATTACGTTGCCCTATGTGATCATTATGGATAACTTGTTCTTCAACCGTTATGTTTTCAAATTCTATAGACATATAGGGTCTAAGCATAATTGGTGTCTATTCATCTTCTATCTCTTTTGTGGATGTATGTTTAGTTTGGTATACGTATACTGAGAGGTAGCGTGTACTTGTTTCGTGTTGTCTGATCAGACATCATAACCATTGCATATAGTGATTAAAGGCGTCAGATCTAAGCAAAGTATTTAATGAAGTTAGGATCCCATGTTTTCTCTTGCAGAAGTAATTCAATTCCAATTCTTGTTAGTTAGTTAATTCTTAGTTTGTTAATTTACTTCTTAGTTAATTTAGTTTATTAAACCGAAATTTGTTAATTGTCTTAGCAGTGAATAATAATCATACATTGTTGCATAGGTACATCTACTGAATTAAAACCATAACCAGATCTCTGTGGAAACGAACTCGACTTATATCTATATTACTTGTGACCACGTACGCTTGCGTGAGTGCAAACACCTATATATAATTGGGAATTGAGAATATTGTGCCTATATTTATCGTCTATATTTGTAGTTTTTGTGTTTGTTTTTATTTATATTTTCTTTCAAATTTTGAATTCTATTATTATTTCAATTTAGCATTTACTTGTCTTTATTAGTTTTATATTAAGTTTTGTATAATTAGTAACATTTAAGTGAGTTGGTGTTGAGTATTTATATGATTAACAAAAATTATGGATGGTCTAATTTTGGTGATTGACTTCTTAATTGTAGTTTTAAGGTCCTTATCTGAAATGATTTAAATTTTTTATTATTTTTTCATGATTTAAGTGATTTTCATTTTAATACCTTATTTAGTGCCTTTTATTTTTGTGATATAAGGAGATCACTTTTTTAGCACTTAGTTTAATGTCTTAATTATTTCTTCCTTGGTTTTAATGTCTTAATTATTTCTTCCTTGTTCAATTTAGCATTTAGTTTTGTACCTGAATTATGTAATTATAACTAATTTTGTGATTTTGATAGTCTATGCTAGTATTGGTGGCCATAAATGTTAGAATATTTGTACCATTTTTGGAGGTCATTATTGGTGGCATATTTGTACCATATTTGGAGGTTATAATTGGCGGCATATTTGTGCTTTTAGGAAGCAATTTAGTGTCATTTATGATGACTAATATATTTATGATTACCAGTTTTGGGATATTTTGGTGTCGTCTATTTGACCACTTGGGTCATTATTGATGGTTATTGTTTTATCATATTTATAATCGAATATTATTTTATAAATATCGAATCTTTAAATTAAAATTTATTTTATATGGATCTTGATTTACATGTCTAACCAAAGGGTTACCAAAGGGAGGGAACCCTTTGGTTAGGAGTCCTTTGGTTAGGAGTGAATCATCTTTTTCAAAATTCATATAAATTTAATATATTTAATACCTAGTTTTTGTTATTATTATATATATGAGTTTTAAAAATTCATTATTATGTTTGATGTCTAACCAAAGGGGTCCCTTTGGTTAGAATGAACATCTATTTTGTCAAAATTCATAATTGTTTTAATATATTTAATCTTTTATTCTTTAAGTGATTCGTTGATTTTATTATTTTTTTGACTGGTTTGTTTTGGTAATTTGCAGTTTTAATAGAAACAAGGAAGTTTTAATAAGATTCAGGTTTGTCTTTCAAAAGGAAATAATGGAGCTTGTAAAAGTGAAAACAAGTCTGCGAAAACAACTGATGGCAATGCGGATTCAGGAAGGAAACAAGAAGTTTAGTCATTATTTAGTAATCACTTTGTATAACAATGTATTTTTACTTTTTTGAGGGCACTCTTTTTCCCCCTTAAGTTTTTTTCCATAGGATTTTGCTCTTGTGGGATTTTAACGAGACCCTTTTTTGTGGGGTTCATTTTTTCAGACTTGAAAGTATTATTGTCTAAATGTCCGGGGGCAACATGCGTGCCCTTTGGTTAGATGATGAACTTTCTGGAATGAAAGAAACTTCTTTTCTCCGATCATTGTATTTTGATACAATTAATCTTCGTGAAGGTAAGTTTTGTCAAAAAAAAAAAAGCAAATTGTGTATGAAGTTTTTCATGAAATGTACTGGCTTCTTTAATTACGCAAACCTTTTTCGTATCACTCGATGACACTACAAATCCCGAATGTTCAGGGATGCACAAGAGTGCAGAATCCAGAAAAAATGCCTGTAGAACAACAAAATTAACAAATGATTGTGTGAAATGTATTCGCCCTATTTGGCCAATTGACTTTGTAGTCAATTACATTATATTGCATATAACCATTCGTGCTCTGTAATTAATAGAAGGAAGCTAGTCCCTGACAATCTATTGTCAGGGACCGGTTATTTAACAATTAGTTTTTAAATTGTTGGATCAATGATCCAACGGCCTCCCTGTATTACAAAAAAAATTCTCTATCCGCGGAAATTTTCCGCGGATCGGTCCGCGGAGCGTAAAATATTTTTTTTTTTTTATCTCAGCCGTTGGATCGTTGATCCAACGGCCGATCCAACGGCTGATAAACTGATTGTTAAATAACAGGCCCCTGACAAACGATTGTCAGGGACCGGGACCCTTAATAGAATAACGTTATTTGTAATAAAATATTTCATTTTTTAAAAATGGAATCATTAAAATATATTCTAAAAAAATGATTGAGAATTTTTAAAACACTACTAAAAATAAACCCGCACACTGAAGAATGAAAGAAAGACACTGAAGAATGAAAGAAAGGGATCAATTTTTTTTCCCAAGAATCATTTTTTTGACCTTATATTGCATTTGTTTTAGTAGGTTCTGGATTAGTAAGGGGGTCTTTAGTGATTAGTGTGATTTACCAAATTTATGCTTTGGTGATGTAAAGAAATATGGGACAAAATAAGTATTTAACGAAGTTGTAGAACACTTAACAAGGGTACAGACTTTCCCAAGTTACTGGGTATCATTTATCAATGTGTACCATGTTTGTAAAAATCGGTAATCGGTATAAATCGGTTGAGGTACCGATTTAAGATTAATCGAGTAATCGGGGATTAATCGAAGTATTAATCAGATATTATAATAATATTCAATATATTAGACTAATTTACAATTAAACATATCATTTTAAATAAATTCATAGGATTAATCGGATTTCAAAAATCGAATCAGTTACTTACCTTATAGAGGATTAATCGGGGATTAATCGGTTAAATCGGGGATTTTTAGAACCATGATGTGTACTCTTATGTACTGTTTGGTTGGCATGAATGAATTATGAGGAAATGAAATGAGATTTTGAACTAAATTATGGTAAAATTTTAATATTTTTCATTCCTTCCTCATTCCATCTCTAACAAAATATATAAGAACTCAAGCATCCTATTTTGGAAGGAATGCTCCATTCTCCCCCCTACGGTCCCTACCCATTTTCTTCACAAATCTCATCATAGGAAATTTGCATCCATTCATTTTTTTTTCAAATCTTCCTTCCAATCTCTATAGTTTCCCTTTATTTTTACTCATTCCATTTCATTCTTCCCAACCAAACACAACATTAGGGTGTCAATAAAATATATAACACTTGCGTGAGCTACAACCCTACAATAAGATAGCATGAAGTCCCCATTGGCTTAATGAGAAACGCACTCTATTCGGCTTGATCCAAAATTAATGTCACAATCTACTACAATAGCTACAAAGAAGTATATATATAGCAGGACATAACAAGTGCTAAAACATAATGTATCAGACCACACAAAACGATCAATTTAACTATGACTTATAGACATGCAAGCTTATCATCGTCTCTATTCAAATTCGAACACCATTCAAATTCGAACACCGAAGTTATTTAAAGAAACAAATCAAAATAATAGAACTTCAAGCCAAGATTGGAAATTTAGTACTTTGATCATTAAACATATTATCAACATAACTAATGAACTGACTAGTCTTTGAGATTAAACATATTATCAACATAACTAATGAACTGACTAGTCTTTGAGATTGCACAGCGAATTGACATGTAGCTCCCAATATAGCCCAGCTAGGTTACCTCTTATCTGCTTCACAAAGTTCTAGACATTGGTACTTGGAAATTTATAAAATGCTTAACATTCAAAAAAAACCCCAACAGAATAGGCTAACTATCCTCAACATGTAGCCATGGCCTTCTTGTACACAATCGCATCCAACTGTGTCTTCTCCTTATCTGGCTCCAGTTCAAGATGGAACAACCTCAGCTCATCACCAATTGCTTTAACAGGGCCAAAAATGTCCATTTCAGACTTGGGCAACCCAGAGACGCACTGGCTTTCATTACGCATGTACAACTCATCAGAAAAGGCCTGCGCAAAGAAATTAATAGAACATTAGTATGATGAAAAGCTACACATCCATGGAAAAACTCGAAGGTCAAGATTCCTCACATGCAGAGCGGAGTAACGTAAACATTTTAATGTAGAAAAGGTTAAAAATGGATATCCGGGTTCATTATTAACGAAGAACAATGCAACATTACACATAAAATGTACTCTTTAATATATCTAAATTTACCACTGTCTAATTAGTTGGTTAACACACTTGCTCAAATTCAAGTCATCACTTGACAGATTGGCAGTATTTTTTCCGGCACAGATTAATATAACTCTGAATCACAATGCAGAACTAATACTTGCACTTGCTCAATTCTACACTAAAGAAGATCAATCTAGCTAATTCTTAATCTGCCCGGGTCAGACTTTACAAGTCAACCTTCCACGTAATGATTCCTTCAATTTTTTTAACGTTCCTCAAGGAGATGTCCCATGCCAAAGCAACATACAATATTAACAAATACAGCTACATCTATCTGTTAGCTTAGAGTCACATTTTTTCAAGTTCCAACTCACAAGTCAAATTCAAACTTATCCATTAGTAAAAGCCAACCAAAAGATTTACTTCCATACAAGTAAAACAAACATTACTTATAATTAAAACAAACATTTAGAGCTATTGTCATACAATTCATGCAGATGGCTTATAAAAAGTATAAACAATTCATGCAGATGGCTTATAGAAATTATAAAATGAATTATACAAAATAAGTACTAAGTACTTAATATAGTCTTTAAAATATTACTGGTGTTTAATATGCTTTAATGTGAATGATGGCCAAAGGTGAAAAGTTGAGAAAAAAATAAGGAGTCCTACCTGCTTATTCCCAGGATTCTGACCCCAAGATAGATGAACTGTCTGCTTGCCGACAACTGTTCCATTTAATTGGTTGATTGAGTTTTCAGCACTGCTTCTACATTTGAAACATCGGAAGAATATATATCATAAAAATTGGAAATAAGAACAGGATCATTTCATGGGTTATCAGGACACCTGTTCTATGTTAATCAAATGTCGTCTAAAGGTAACAGAAACAATTACTACTTATCAGGGAAGTGTGACCCCTAAAATATAAACTTCTATTTTTGAAAATTCAAGATGACTAGATACACTGTTACAAAAAACCTTACTAAAAATTTATAGAACTAGTGCTGATCATCACCAACCAACCATATAAAGTGCCATTAATAGGAGGAATACCTTTCAACCAATTGAACAAAACCACAGCCTTTTCCCCTACCATCTTGACACCTTTCGCCCGTGCTAAAGGTTGACCCATTCAGCCCAAATGCTTGACCTGTGTTAGGCACTAAAGCGCCATTATAGCTTTGCGAGATGTTATTAGCTGCTGCATGAGAAAGAAACTCAACAGATCTGAATTCCGCTGACTGACCAGTCTGCTTGTTGCAACTGAGCTTTAGTGGACTAGCCTGATCGTACGAAGGTGCAAAAAATCAGTATTATATGGTAAAGTAACAAACAAAATGGCAAGTGTGTTCAACTGCAGAGTAACAAACGGACACGGATAATTATGAAACATGACCAAGCACATTCGAAATAGGAAAAGCCAGATTCATGTAATGCAAACAAGATGGCACAAAAAATTTAAATATACAGGGAAGTAACATAAAGTTGTGTATGTGTGTTCAAATGCAGAGTCACAAACACAAAAGGAAAATATACGGAAGACGGCAATGCCAAGGTAAAGACAAATATGATACACTAATAGGTAAACACACTTTACCCTACTCCAAAGAACAGAGAGGTTGTATTTATTGCTACATGCATTTGAATAAGAAAAATTGGATGGTTTGGAAAGAAAAAGTTTAAACCTGATGACTATGGCTTTTAAAAATCCTACCTTTGCCTTAGAGATATAATCGAGAAAGATGTCAGCTTCTTCAACATGCCGGTGCAAAATTTTAGGATTACCTGCATAGATGATAGATATTTTTAGCTTTTACAGCATCATCCTCTAGATATTTATAGTTAATACATACATAAATTATGAGACGTACAATTATCGTGTAGAGAAGCAGTGCTTTACCCAAACTTTGATATAAATATGTTAGTCTTTAACTACTGGCCACATAACATTTAGTCTCCAAAAACTGGCAAATATCTAAACAAATATGAGTTTCTCATTATCAAGATTGTACTAGCATATAAAAAGATCCCATGCATCCAGAAGAAATAGGCAGAATACTGAAAAAAAACTTACCATCTGTTATTGCTACATTGATTTCCTCCCATGGCCTCTTCCCGGAAGAAGAACCTTGAGGTGGTTTTGTCGGTTGTATTCCTTATCTAGATGATAGGAAGCCTCTTCTCTTCAAATATCGGGAAACTGACTCCCTCAAAAAGACGTTGGGATCAGTAATATAAGCATCATGTGCTTCCCGAGGAAACATCTCTCGAAGACTGTCTACCATATACTGAACGGTAACTGCTTGCAGTAAGTCGCATATTAAAAGTGGGAACTCTCTCACTTCCCATTTAAATTTATTAAAATTTTCCTTAGTCACTGAATCACAGGCACAATCTGATTTTCATATCTCACTTTTTAAGCATAAATCACGAAACTTTCTTGTTAGCTGTGTCAACTGCATGCCCATCATCTCGCCCTTTAGGTTTATAATCGGGGCACCAGAAGCTCCAGGGTAGAGTGCGGCATCATGATCGAATATTTTCATATTTTCGTCATAGGGTTTATATTTAGATCCAATCTCAAACGGGTCACAACATACAATTCCGCGAAGTATGCTCCAAGCTCGCAATTCCGGATGGGCGATGGAGCAAATGGCAGTGGAACTCCATATTGGGGCACTGGGGTTAGCAAAGGCGAAACCGGGTATTGGAGCTACAATTTAGGAGGGCAGTAGTAAAAGTTTTTTGTTTTGCGCTGAATAGTGTTGGAGGTACTGAACCTTGGACTGCGTTTGCGGTTAATGGAAAAGTGTATCATTTTAATTGTGTCTCATCCCGGGAATAAGTTGAGCAAAATTGTATATGTTCGGAATTTATTTCATCTAAAAATTTTTGGAGATGACACCGATTATATATGAAGTTGTTGCACTTAAATGTGATTTTAATTAGCAAAAAAAAAAATGATTTTGGTTGCGATTATGACATTTAAGTGCAACAGCTTCATAATCGGTGTCATCTCCAAAAAATTTTAGATGAAATAAATTCCGAACATATACAATCTCGCTCAACTTATTCCCCCGGGATGAGACACAGTTAAAATGATACAGTTTTACATTAACCACAAACGCAGTCCAAGGTTCAGTACCTCCAACACTATTCTGCGCAGAACAAAAAACTTTTATTACTGACCTCCTATATTGTAGCTCCAATACCCAGTTTCGCCTTTGTTAACCTCAGTGCCCCACTACGGAATTCCACTAACATTTGCTCCATCGCCCATTCCGAACTGCGAGCATGGAACATATTTCGCAAAACTGTATGTTGTGACCCGTTTGTGACCCGTTTGAGATTGGATCAAAACATAAACCCTATAACGAAAATATGACAATATTCGATCATGATGCCGCACTCTACCCAGAAGCTTATGGTGCCCCGATAATAAACCTAAAGGGCGAGGTGATGGGCATGCAGTTGACACAGCTGACAAGAAAGTTACATGGTTTATGCTTAAAAAGTAAGACATGAAACCAAATTGTGCCTATGATTCTATGATCTAGTGACTAAATTTTAATGGAAAATCAAAGAGTTCTTAAAATGACACTTACGGCAAGCAGTTACCATTCAGTCACAACTAAATACAACGAAGTAGCTCCAACTTTCTAAATGTCTCATCATCAACAATACTAGCACAACGAGGAGTTTTATCACCCATCATTCACTGTGAACAAAGAAAAATATAGCAGCAATTAGGCAAACTAAATACATAGGACTTGTGTATTCTTTCTCCATATAAAACCCTAACTAACATGAACACATTTATATACATGTGACATTAATAGAGAGAATGCAAGTAGAATATCTAACGAGTTCATTTATATATACTGTATGTTGGAATACATGAATCTAACCTGTGATTAGAATAAGGCTTTGAGAATGACAAACGGCGCTCGATTATAGAGAATACGTGTGTGTAGGTTTTTGGAAAAGGGGAAAGGGATTGGGGGGTTTGGGGGATGGGTACTATCTGCTGCTTGGCGGAGTAATTATCCGCTGCTTCGCCATTACTTTTTTTTTTTTTTTGAGAGGAAAAGGATCCATTAACAATAAGTCATACGGCATCTACAAAGATAATCAAACATTAACGAACACATAATATAGATCAAATTTTCATTAAATCTACAATAGTCGAGAAGATCTTGCATTGTGGAGTAGGCCCGATCCGGAATTTTTCGGGGCCCTTGGCAAAATTATAATTTCGGGCCCTTTTAAAAAAGGTTCCTCTTGTCGTAATTAAGAGCATGGTTGTAATTCGAGTCAAACTTTTTTTTACGAGTCGAGCCCGGGTCGTTTAATTTCATGAGCTGAACCGACTCGTTTAGCTAAACGAGCCTATTTAAACTAGTGGGGGTGAACTAGTCCGTGTAAAATTATACTTAAACGAGTCTACTCTTGTGTCCAAAATCGGCTCATTAAATTTCATTAGCTGAGCCAAACCGACTCGTTTAGCTAAATGAGCCCGGACTTGTGTTCGAACTCGGCTCATTAAAAAGCTCGACCCTAGAAATATTTTTTTGAGAAATATTTAAAAAATTAACGAATTTAGTGATGGGTGGAGAAAATTTTGAGAATTAAAAAAAGTTTAGATTTTGGGGAGAGAAATCAGAGAAGAAGAAGAATTTAAATTTGATACAGGGGTAAAGAATGTGTCATTGTTGGAGTGAAAAAATTTCTTCTAATTTTTACATTTTTATAATTTTATTGTATCAATTTTTTTCAGTACTATATTGTTATAAAATCTAAAAGAAATGGGCCCTCTTTCCAGTTTGGGCCCTTGGTCGTTGCCCCTCTAAACTACCCTCAGAACCGGGCCTGTTGTGGAGCATTCCTCGCTCATAACGCTGAGATTTACAGCCTTCTTGGAGAAACAATCTGACGATTTGGTGTAGTTGTGAAGAAAATGCATGCCTGGTCTGCCATAACGTATTCGAAACATCGACCATAACTAGGGCTGCACAAAGGTCCAAAACCGGACCGGACTGGACCGACCCGGACCGATGACCGGATTTTATTGAATTCATGGACCGGGGATCGGACCGGTCATAACCGGTCTTTGGGACCGGACCGGACCGGAAAAACCCGGACCGGAACCGGACCGGTTTGGACCGGTTAGTTAATATTTTATAAAAAAATTAATTTTTATAATTTAATTTTTATTCTTTGTTGATTTATAAATTACTTGGTAAGTTAATTTAAATTTAAAAATAAGTAAATGTCATATTATTTGTAAAGTAACATTAATTTGTAAACGTAATTATAAATTATATATGGTATGAAATATGAAATTTAATCATTTATATTATAGTGCTTATATATACTATTTCATAATTTTATTATTTACCAATTTGGATCACTAAAATATGTTATGTGTGAATATTTAATCATTAAACTATATAATTTAAAAGACAAAATAGTGTAAAATTAACTATATACATAAAATCCGGTCCGATCCGGTCCGGACCGGGTGTTTTCAGGGTTTGGACCGGACCGGACCGAAGACCGAATTTTTTTGATTTTACGGACCGGGGACCGGACCGGTTATATTCGGTCCGGTCTGGTCCTTGGACCGGTAGACCCGGTCCGGTCTAATTTACCGGTCCAGACCGGAAAGTTGTGCAGCCCTAACCATAACTGCGATACCATGGAGACCCTCATCAACGAATCAAAGCAAACCAAACAAACAAACTCTCGAAAGGAGAGAAAAACAAACTCTCACAAGGAGAGAAATAAACCCAAATAATGGGTAGCCAAGCCAAACTCAAAATCCTCATCGAAGGAGGATGATTATTGAAAGAAATCGAAAACTAGACAAGAAAAATAAGAAAATGGGCCTCCGGTCGGTGGAGGAACCACCGTCGAAGATATCTTACAAGCTAAGAGACTCCTGCAGGAATGAGGGAAAAGAGAGAGAGATTTGCTTTTCGGTGGAAAAGTGTAGAAGAGAGAGATCTGCCATTACTTTGTTTAAAGCAACAAGTACCATGTGCTTATTGTGCATATTGCCAAATACTTAAATCCTATGTATAATACAATTTTTTTTAATAAGTAAATTATATGTCTTATATACTAGCCATTCGTGTGATGCACGGTTGCTTGTAAACTGTTTACTTATATTTCGTTAAAATTTTAAGTTGTATATATGTTTTTATTATTAAAGTATTTTTTGAATTTTATAAATTTCATGAATATAAATATTATTCTAATTATGTATTTTAATTATTACTTTCAAATACATATGTATATATAAAAATATTACATAAAAGTAGTTTTTTTTAACTTTTATTTAGTAGAAAGAATGAAATTTATCTAATCATGTAGACCTTTTTTCGATTTTTATACAAAATTTTTTATATTATAAATGTTTTCCAGATTTTATGTAATTTTTAACTTATATAATTTAGGGTTTACGGGTCCTTAGGTCATCCTCAGGGTGTTACCTGAGGTTAAGACATTATAGAATACAAAATAGAGGGTTATTTATGTAAATGAAGGGGTGTGGGGATATTTACAGATTTGCCATTATCATTTACACTTAAAATTCACATTTCACATGTCCTCTGGAAACTCCCATGAGATCATCCTCCGCCCAATTTTCTCTTTAATTTATAACTCGTGTGATGCACGGATGTTTTTTTTAATAATTTTTATCTTATTACTCATATTTTCATATATATATATATATATATATATATAATGGTTCTCTAGTTCTCTTGCTAATAAGGGTTCTCTTTTGATATATATACATATATATATATATATATATGTATATATATATATATTAATTACTAGGAAAAAAATTATTTACGTTAATAAAATATCATAATACATTTTTGATAGTATTTTAAACGATAATGTTTTGAATTTTAACTATAATATGTTTTTGACGGAAATTTCTAAGAGTAGCTTATAAGATTATATAAATGTATAATAATACTTTATTAAAAAATAAATAAATTTTTTTGATTATAATATGATATTGACAGGAAAAGAACCTCAAACTCTTAAAAATAGTTTATAAAATAATATATATATGTTTAATAAAGATATGTTGTGGTGGGATTTGAACTTAACACGTGAGAATATTTTAAATATAAGAAAAAAAAATATTCTTCTAGTATTAGATCCAACGATTTTCAATAATCTATCTCAAAATCCAACGGTTGTTATTGAGTGTACCAAAAAAGTCTACACTTTTAAAAAACAATTATTAATCTTTTTTTCTGCTTATTTATAATTTTAATATTTGCTAATTAATTAGTAATAATATAAATTATAAAAGATAATAAAAATATGATTATACGTTTTTGATTGTATTCTAATTGATATTCTTTTTCTTGTATATTGAAAATAGATAAAAAAAATTGTTAAATTTAATATGTTGTCTCGTTAAAATTTTAAGTTCTACATATAATTTATTATTAAAATATTTTTTTAAATTTTATAAATTTCATGAATATAAATATTATTCTAATTATGTAATTTTAATTATTACTTTCAGATACATATGTATATATAAAAATATTACATAAAAGTAGTTTTTTTTAATTTTTATTTAGTAAAAAGAGTGAAATTTATCTAATCATGTAGACCTTTTTTCGATTTTTATGCAAAATTTTTTATATTATAAGTGTTTTCGAGATTTTAGGTAATTTTTAACTATATAATTTATAACTCGTGTGATGCACGAATGTTTTTTTAATAATTTTTATCTTATTACTCATATTTTCATATATATTTTTTAATTAGTAGGAAAAAAAATTATTTACGTTAATAAAATATCATAATACATTTTTTATAGTAATTAAACGATAATGTTTTAATTTTTAACTATAATATGTTATTGACGGAAATTTTTTGGAGTAGATTATAAGATTATTTAAATGTATAATAATACTTTATTAAAAAAATTATAACTTTTTTATTATAATATGATATTGACGGAAATAGAACCTCAAACTCTTAAAAATAGTTTATAAAATAATATATATGTTTAATAAAGATATGTTGTTGCTGGGATTTGAACTTAACCCATGACAATATTTTAAATATAAGAAAAAAAATATTCTTCTAGTATTAGATCCAACGGTTTTCACTAATTTATCTCAAAATCCAAAGGTTGCTATTGAGTGTACCAAAATAGTGTACATTTTAAATATTTTTTTCTTAATAGTTTTATCTGATTATTTATAATTTTAATATTTGTTAATTAATTAGTAATAATATAAATTATAAAAGATAATAAAATATGATTATACATTTTTTATAGTATTCTAATTGATGGTCTTTTTCTTGTATATTGAAAATAGATAAATAGCTGTTAAATTTAAAATGTTGTCTTGGTTGAGCTTATCATGCTCATGCAATGCCAATTTGTTCTCACGAATGCCACAAAGTACATGCTAATTGCGAGGAGAAAGGTCGGGGAAGCACATGAGGGTGTTGGTTGTGTTTTTGTAAAATTACGCTGGTGGAACATGAATGAAAAACAAACACTTCCCTGCATTTATTGGAGTAGTTTATAATATAATATAAATGTATAAAAAGAGGTTTTTTTTATTATTATATCCAACGGTTCTCATTAATCTATCTTACAATTCAATGGTTGATATTGAATATACCAAATAAGTGACCAAACTACCAACCGACCAAATAGAGGTTGTTTTGCTTATAATAGTATAGATAGATAGATAGATAGTATAGATGTCATATAATAAATATTTTATCTGTTATCAATAAATTTTAGGGTGAGCGATAATAATAGATAAACCCTAAAAATCTGAGCATTTAATTCGAGTATAAATGTAAACATTTTAATTAAATTATTAGATATTAATTACAAATTTTACGCGATCAATTGGAGTATTTTTTTTATATTACTATCTTTCCTATCTAAACAAATATCACTATTTCCTAGCCCTAGGCGTGAGCACAAAATCCAAAAATCGGATTACTCGATTTTTCGATCCAAGATTTGATTATGAAAATTCGAAAATTAAGATATTCGATTCGAAAAAATTGGATTGAATATTTGATCTGAATTTTTTTATAAATTTGGATACGGATCTGGATCACAACTTTTCACAAATTCGAATATCTGGATCCCATCCGGTTTTTAGTATTTATCAAAAAATAATTTATATATTTAATAAATTATGAACTTATTGTAGACAAATAATTCAACATTGAACATATTAAATTAAATAATGAATTATCATTGATAAATTAATGAATTTAGTGTGTAACACCTAAGTTTATAAGCATTTTAGTTGTAAAAATATAAATAGGGATGTACTTAAGTGTAAATTTATAAATAAAACTCCATATATTTGTATGTGAAAATTTAGTAACCGAATTAGCAAAATAAAATAATTTAGTAATCTTATGTAAGTTTTCTTAAATTAACCTTGATATGTATTTTCTCTTACTAAATCATTTTATCCAAATTGATTGATTAAAAAATTATTATATTAGCAAAAATTATAAACAAAGCAAATTGAAGAATATTTTCACTTAAAATTATGAATTCAAGAGTAGCGTTTTATTCCCATTATCTCGTTTATATTGACCATCAATCAAAAAGCACGCATTGAGCACTCTAGTGAAAACTGCCAAACTTACTCTCAATTTTTTGCATACTTTGAAAAACATGACATTATTAACACTTAATTTGCTTTATTTAGAAAATGTGGCTTCTGGGACATGCAAAAAAGTAATTGTGGCCAATATAAACGGGACAATGAAGTATTAATATCTCTTTAAAAAAATTATAAGAACTCGTTAAAGAAATGAATGACAGTTTATGATAGGTCAAAATAAAATTAGAAAAAAAAAATGAAAATACAAATGTTACAAATATGAGATAACGATATCTTAAATTTTATTAATTAATTCATCATTTGTAAAGTTAACGATAACTTATTGAAAATACAGTAAAATTCGTTTATTGAGACAAACTTAAATAAATTTTATTTAATTAATTCTGATCCGGATTATTCGATTTCCGATCTGGTTTAAATGGATATTCGAATTCTGAATATCTGGTAAAACCGAAACCGAAATAGATTTTTCACAATACGAAAAACCAAATATTCGATCCGAATTTTAAAAACGGACCGAATATCCGGTTTTGCTCACCCCTAGTGTTTCCATTTCTTTCTTTCCGGTTTATTTTGTTCTTTCTTTCCAATTTATTTCAGAGTGAATTTTTACTATCGCAAGAATCAATAATTACTTTTTATATCTCTCTATGTAGTAATTGCTAGATAACTTATTAAAAGCAGTTCCACTAATTAATTAGCATGTATGTATATCTTATTAATAACAAATTTATCTTATTTAATTATATATTCATTTTTACTAACTACAATAAATTTTTACTAAATACAGTAATCGTTAATTAAATGTCCATATAATTTATTTAATTTAATTATATCTACCAATATTGCTATTATATTTATTAGAAATTGTATTATGATAAAATTTTAAGAGCAAATTATTAACTTTACTGAATAATTTTTTTTAATATTAAGAATTAAAATTTTAATTGTTTAATCTTAAATTTTGATAATTAAATACATATCTTAATTGGGCTAACAATGAATAATTTATTAATGTAATAAAATTGTAAATAATAACATTCAAATTACTTAGAAGAAATTAGACACGTAAATTATATCCTTATGTAAAATAAGTATAAAAGAGATTTTATCCATATTTTTGGTCTGGGTCGGTGTACAATTAAAATCACATGATCTGTTGGATTAAAAATAAACGACCAAGATTAGCTCACATTAAAACGAAAATTATAATCTATAAAGGAGATAATTAGAAAAGGTTGTATTAGAAGTGAATTTTAAAAAAGAAAATAATAATATATAATTAAAAAAGGTTGTATTATAATTGAATTTTAAAAGAAAATTATAATATAAAGAGGATATTATTAAAAAAGGTTGTATTGGAATTAAATTTTATTTATTTATTTGTTAGTATTAAAAAAATTCATATTTACTATTTGGGCTCTAACTTGAGATCTAGAAATCAGATTTTGATGATTTTACAATCCACGCGAATCTCATAAAATTATCTTTAATTTTGTGATAATTTAATAATTATTATTCAAGTAGAAACACTCAGAATTTCAAAAAATATAATTACGAATTATTACATTAATCCATTCAATGCAAAAGTCCTACATTAATAATGCTAATTAATGTAGAAAACTTAAATATATATGATTCAAATCATTGACATATACATTTTCGTATTTCAATATAAATATTGTTTTTAGTTTATAACATATTAAAATATAAAACAATTTTTTATGCTAGATCCAACGGTTTTCATCTATTTATTTTAAGATTTTTGTCGCATGAAGGACTAGACTACCGATCATCAAAATTTTGGACAAAATCTCTCTTACAATTATTATTAAAACTAGCTTATAACCCGTATGATGCACGGATTTTTTTTATATGTAATAAATTTTATTTTATGTTACCATTATATTTTTATATGATCATTATTTTCAATAATTTATTTGAATTTTAATTCAATTAATTTAATAAAAATTTAATTAATGATATGCATGGTTTAAAATTTATATTATAAATATTTTAAATAAATATATTGTTGACAGAATTCGAAACTTAAAATTTTAGTAAATTAATTTAATCATATAATATATTTAATCATTAGATCTAACGCAACTGATATTTTATTAAAAATCTAACGGTCATTATTCGTTATAAACGAATTTCTATTATATTTTGTTAGTGATTAGAAGATATGGTGTGATATTTTTGGGTATATAATAATTCTTGCAAGATTATGTTTTAAAATTAAAAGTAAACATGTTTAATTTTTTAAAAAAATATTATTGATTGGAATATATGATATTTTGTGTGTTTATAAAAGGTAATATGATCAATTAAAAGTAAACATTTTTAAATTAAAAATGGCAATTAACTAATTATCATTAATTATATTATTTTATTATTTATTTTAATAATTACGATGATCGTGCCGAAAACCGGACCGACAAACTTTCAATGTCTGTGCGATGCACGAGTTTCTTTTATTATGTTATAAATTTTATTTAATATTACAATTATGTTTTTATATAATCATTATTTTTTATAATTTTTTTATTTTAATTTAATATACTCATGTTTACGAATTGTACTAATGTTTCCATATAATAAACAACGTATAAGGATTTTTAATATACTAACTTATAAATCGTGTAACGCACGACTCCCTTTTCTAATATTTATTATTATGCTAATTTTTATTATAAACATTTGTTATTAGTTTACATATCAAAGTTGTTAAAAAATTGATATATATATATATATATAGAGAGAGAGTCTTGCTCAGATGAGAACCACCACTTATGGTGAGATATGAGATCTAATCATATCCACTGATTTAAATACATTATATTCATCTCCTACCATTTATTTAATATTTTAATATTTTGGGATTTCACCTTCTTCTTTCTAATTAAACCACCCACCACCAGCGGTAACCACCAGCGGTAACCACCATCGGCGATCACCACCACCTCCGGCGAACACCAGAAAATCACCACCGGAAACATAAAATCACCACTGTCAAATCAGAAATCACCACCAAAAACAAAAAATTCACCACCAACAAACATAAAATCACCACCGCCAAACCAGAAATCACCACCAGAAACACAAAAATCACCACTCCGACCAACCGAAAAATGAAAAATCACCACCGGAAAACGAAAAATCACCACACAAACCATCCTATCACTGCCTCCATCTCCGACCACCACCAAAAAATCACCACCATCACCGCAAAATCAACCAAATCAATTCAGAATCACAAAAAATATAAGATGCAGTAGTGTAACTTTCCATTTAGTCGGACAACTTCACAAAAGGCATGTTTATAATTAATTCATAAAATATTAAAACCAAATAAAATGAATCTCAACTAATAGTGAAAAACAAAGAATTTGTTTAAAGTTCAAAAACCATCGCAACAAACAAAATCAACAACGTTGTCGAAATTCCAGGGATTCATCAACTAACAATCAACCACCACTTCTTGTACTTGATTCACCGGAGCTTCGATCGTCGTGAGGTGACTCCGATGACGTTAACTATGTCGACGTCGTTATGAGAAGGGAGGAGTAGTTCAAGGCGGCAAGAGGTGGAGATTGGAGAGGGCTGATGGTGGTGGTGATGGTGACGGGCATGGTCGGCGGCAGAGGGAGGGGGCGGGCGGGCGGGCGGGAGGGAGTAGGTAGGGGCAGGTGGGTAGATTTGGGGGTGGGATAGATTGTAGGGTGAAGATTAAAAGATGATATATATAATTGAGGGCTGAGATTAGATCTTAGTTCTCAATTTAATTGGGGGTTCTCATTTGAGCAAAAACCTATATATATATATATATATATTCAATTTATTATGTGTTTTATCTTGAATTCTTAAAACTTGATTTTCACGATTTTACAGCCCACGTGAAATTAACAAAATAGTATTTAATTTAGTGACGATTTAACAGTTTTTCTCCAATTAAAACCACCAAGAAACAAAAGAGAGATTAAAATTTCATTCGATTTAGAAATCTACTTATATTTCGTTTTGATTAACAAAATAACCGTCTTATTATTTGAAGATAGATGTACTAACAACCAAATACATTTTTAATAATACAAGTGTGATAGGGATTTTGTCCAAAACTTTGATAGTTGGTAGTCTGTTCTCAGTACGAAAAAAATAAATAAGAACCGCTAGATCTTAAAATAAATAGATGAAAAACGTTGGATCTAGCAAAAAAATATTTTATATTTTAACATGTTAACTAAAAAATGTAATTATATTAAAATACAAAAAAGTGCATCTCAATGATTTAAATCATATATAATTAGGTTTTCTATATTGAATAAGATTATCAATGTAGGTCTTATATACTTAATAGAATTAATGTAAAATTCGTAATTATATTTTCTCTTGAGATTCTGCGTGCTTTCATTTGGATAATAATTATTAATCATCACTAAATTAAAGATAATTTTATGAGTTTCGTGTGGGCTGTAAAATCATCCAAATCTGATTTATAGATCTCGAGATAGAGCCCAAATAGTAAATATGAACTTTTTTAATATTAATAAATAAATAAATATATAAAATATAGTTCGAATACAACCATTTAAATCCTTTTCAAATTATATTTTTTTTTCAATTCAATTCTAATAAAACCTTTTTAATTATATTATTTTTAGATTATAACTTTCTTTTTCATATGATATAATCTTGATCATCTATTTTTAAAAATATTAGATTCGACAGTTGAGATTATTTTGACGGTACAAGGACCAAAATTATGAATAAATATATAAGGATATAATTTATAATCCAACAGACGGCTTTTAACCCAACTTTTTAATTAAACGGATCTTATACTTTTGCTAGTATAGTGATCAAACCAAAAATCTGGATAAGATCCCACTTATGCTTATTATATATAAGAATATAATTGTATTTGGTTGTTAGTAGAACTATCTTCAAATAATTACAAAGGTATTTTGATAATCAAAACGAATTATAAATAGAATTCATAAATCATATTTTTCAATGTAAAAAATCATCAATTTTTGCATAGGTTTAATTTGAAAATAATTGTTTTTTTTGAAAAGCAGATAAGAAAATTAGTAGGAGCAAAGCCTAGAATAAGCATTACATGCAGTAAAATTAAAGATTATTTTGTTAAATCATCACTAAATTAAAGATTATTTTGTTAATTTCACGTGGGCTGTAAAATCGTCTAAATCAAATTTTAGGAGTTCAAGATAGAGTGCAAATATTAAATCGAATGTTTAAAATCTTATATATATATATATATATATATATATATATATATATATATATATATATATGAGAAAAAGGACCCTGAGATGTATCTCAGGTAACTTTTTCTGAGATACATGCAAAATAGCCTTAAATTTTATTGGGCCCGCAGGGCCAATTAAAAAATCCTGAATTTACTAAAATGCCCACCCTATTTTTACATATAAAATATGAGTATCTCAGGGAAGTTACCTGAGATATATCTCAGGTTCCCTACTCTATATATATATATATATATATCAATTTTTAAACAACTTGATATGTAAATTAATAACATATAAAATTATAAAAATTGCTATACACGGGTTATAAACTAGTATACTCTAAAATACACATTATCATTTAACCACGTATCAATTTCTAATTCTCAATTCTAACTTGTAGAGGGGCCTCTCATCCGTGCACAGAAACTTCACAAAATTTGAACCAAAATCTGTTAGGGGTCATTTGTTAAATCGGAATCATATTTTTTGAATGATTAAATTTTTGAATTAGTGATAAATCTAAATGTTGGATGAACGATGTTGTTTGATAAATATTTTTAAAAAATTTTGAATGATGATATTATCCATTACATCATTTTAAATTATTAATAATAATTTTTATAATAATCATGTATGATGATTTTTATGGATAACATAAATAACAATTATAATTAGTAAATTATTTTATAATGATCACAAAATATTTGAATATTAAATGAATAGTTTTAAAAATTCAAAGAGAAAGTATGTATATATTGCACTATTTAATTATTTACTTAGATATTTAATTTTTTTATAGAAAATATAGATAAATTTACAATAATAATAATAAATTTTATTTTTTAATAAGATGTAGCATTTATAAATTCAATATCAATACCAATGAGAAGTTCTTACTCATAAGGGGAATGTCGGCAATTTGAACCATTCAGTTACATTTTGTAGTAGGGGTAATCGTCCAGATAAAATATTGTCTCGTCCAGATAAAATCTTGATTCGTTCATATTATAAAACACAACTCAAGTGATCTGAACAGTCACACCAGTATGGTTCAGTCTAAATCCTTTCATTCAGCTGTTATCAAATGGCCCCTTAATATTTAGAATAGGGCAATTATCCACCATAGTGACATGTAAATGATAATTGTAGTGTTAATAGAGTATAATGCGAGTTAATAATTCAAACATAGAAATACTTGATAATAATATATTACCATATATTCTAAAAAAAATTTATATAGAGTATAAGTCATTTTTTTCCTTAATCTAGATAAATTGCATTCAATTTTAATTAGGTTAAATGATTTTTATATCAGTAATACTTAAACAAAATATCATTGTTGTTGGAGAAATTTCGTAACAACACAAAATCGGAGGGATGCTGGAATTGTAGAGCGAATTTGTATGAATGTGTGGCTGTTTTAGGGCATTAGAGAATTTGTATGAATGTGTGTCTCGATTTGTCTCGTGTATCGGATTCCATATATCAAGATGCCTACGTACCTATGTTTATATAGGATCAAGCCCACGTAGTTCTGTGAAATTGATTTGTGTCTATCCCTTAGAGACTTTAGGGATAAACTTCGTTAATCTGGGTGATTATTGATTTTATCTGATTTAATCTTATCGTTGTGATATCTTCCTGATTTGAAGAATATTGTTTGGAGATATTTTCCGTAATTGATTGATTGAGATTGATTCTTTCCTCATTTCAGAGAGAGCATAAAACTTAGCGGTTAAGTAATAATTATTAATCTAAATTAATAATTAACAAATATTAGAAATTTGGGAGATTATTAAACATGCCAAAATTATGGCATAACAACTAGCCCCCAGTTCTTCAGTGTAGCTTGCTGCAGTGGAGAACTAAGAATTCTTCAAGCTCCCAAATTTCTTGAGTCGCTGAAAAAACTGAAAATAGATGATTAGAAAAACACTTAGAGCACCACTGTGCTCGTTAGGCGTATGCGGATGCAAGTGTGATAGCATGCAATGACCACTATAAGATATATAATTGCCAAGGTTTTCAAATGTACGAGCATAAATAATAATTTTGAAATCCTTTGCGATCCTTGGTGTCTAGTTAGGACCTTGGCGTTTGTATATATCCCGAATTGGCATACACGCTTTTCAAGTGTCTGATGCAACCACATAAGGATGTGTCTGGCGAGGTCTTCACTAAGAGCTCTAGATGTAATTCTGGTGAACTTTGCACGTGCGCTGACTGTGCATGTCTTAAAGATATTTTGCATAGGGATGCCTTCCCACCCATGCGACCTTGAGCTCAAGATCTGGTCATGGGCCTTCAATAATAATCCAGAGGGTGCTGCACTTTACTCAAGCATGTAGCATTGCAGAATTTATAACTTGTCCAGGCTACCCTACTTATCAACTTAGTTCGCAAGTTTATAAATAGTTTTGACATATATGTACTATCGCAACTATATATATATATATATATAATATTTTATAAATCCAAACGCAATAATAAATATGCTCTTTTAATAGTGTCGCGATATTTATTTGTTCGAAAATAATGTTCCTTTTCTTTATAGAAAATCTTTTTCAAAATTATGCCTCTCGCATATATATTTATTCCTTTGAAACATGCAGCTCGTATGAGATTGTAAAATAAATCCACAATCAATCAGCATAAATATCCGCAATTCATCAACATAAATATCTCGTACGATATTTTCCAAATCACAATAATTTTACAAGCATAAAAATATATTGCTCGCACAAATTTTTTGAATAATAAATATTTTCTAGAAAAATATTTAAAAACATAAAACTATGCATGCATGGAAGGATATAATTTTTATAATTGCAAAACTTAAATTAAGGAGAAAAAATGAAGCTTATCTTTATTTTTTCGTTTCGGAATTTCCATGTGCCTCGTTTTTTTCCCAGTGTTTGGCCTCCTCTGTGGCATGTTGCTACTTCGTTTTTTTTTCCCTTTCTGCTGGCCGATTTTATTCTTTTGTCATGTTGATCCCACGAGCAAGCTATGTATTCTTTTTATTGTCTTTGCTACAATTTTTTTTTACCATGTGCACGTTCAATTTCTTTAAGCTTTGTCGGGCGTGGATCCTACTAGCCTCCATTCTATCTCATTTTTTTTTCTTTGTTTTTTTTTTTACTCCACAGGCTCGTGCTTTGTCCATCCTCTGTGCCTAATTTTTTTTTCTCTTTACACCGCTGCTTGGGTTGCTACCCTGCCTTGGCCTTTGTTTCGTCTTTCATGCTCCGAGCCGCCATAATTTTTGTGATTATTGATCCCTCCACCACCATCCTGTTAGAACCATTTTGATTGTGTTCTAACACCAATTATTAATTATTCGTCCTCCTCGAATAATTAAAGCCCCTCCTTCTAGCACCAAATGTTGTTGGAGGAATTTCGTAACAACACGAAATCGGAGGGATGCTGGAATTGTAGAGCGAATTTGTATGAATGTGTGGCTGTTTTAGGGCATTAGAGAATTAGGGTTTATGAAAAAAGAGGGGGCTGGACTTGACAGGTGTCTCGATTTGTCATCCATATATCAAGATGCCTATGTACCTATGTTTACAAGTCCACGTAGTTCTGTGAAATTGATTTGTGTCTATCCCTTAGAGACTTTAGGGATAAACTTCGTTAATCTGGGTGATTATTGATTTTATCTGATTTAATCTTATCGTTGTGATATCTTCCTGATTTGAATAATATCGTTTGGAGATATTTTTCGTAATTGATTGATTGAGATTGATTCTTTTCTCATTTCAGAGAAAGGATAAAACTTAGCGGTTAAGTAATATTTATTAATCTAAATTAATAATTAATAAATATTAGAAATTTGGGAGATTATTAAACATGTCAAAATTATGACATAACAATCATATTAATATTAAAAAAGTATATTATACAATTCATTTAACAATATATTAATTTGTTCATGTTATTACTTGAGACGTTGTCGGAATCGTTTGTTGAAGTCGGGAACACCCACAAACACGGTTGACAGTATATGTAAAGCTCATTACTTATCACAATTACAGACAAAAAAAACTAAACTAATGGTCCAGGCTACTACAATAACCGCAGGTGATAACAAAACAAAGAACTAAAACCAAAGAACTAAGGGGTTGTGTGGGGAAACTTTTTTTCATAATAAGTCAACTTATTTTTAAAACAAAGTTAGAGATTTCTAACTTTTTCCTGAAAAAAGTTAATTTTTTTTACAACTTATAGAATCTCAAACATACATTAAATACTTGTATAAAAAAATATCAAAATATGAAATTTTTACCCGAATATAAATTCATAAGGACCTAAAAAAAATGAGTCAAACATACTATAAAACTAATGATCTTATACTTCTAGAGATGTTAATTCTCTCTTAAACATGCACCCCATATTTAAAGTTGATAATTTTTTTTTTTTGTGCAATTTCATCAACTTATGTATTGGAATTTCTTCCCCACATGTGATTTCAGAGAGGTCTGATTCCTCATATTTCATATATATTTTAAAGGGCTTGCTTTTCCTGAGGTTACCTCAGGTAAGTTTCATGAGGTAATTAAAAAAACAATACAAGAATAGGGTTATTTTTTTAAATTCAGGGGGGCAGATTCAATTATTACAAAATTGCCATCAAAAAATTATACTAAAATCTCAAGTAAGGTTCTGAGGTTACCTCAGGAACATTATTCTCTATTTTAAAAAAGACGTAAAGGATTAACCACATGTTACATACTCCCTCATTCCCTATGTTCCAAAAATTCTTTCCATTTTGACCGGATACGTTTGTCGATACACTTTTAATCGTTAATATTTTTAAATTTGTATTAGTATTAAATATAAAAACTTTACTGTATTAAAGTACTCATAAATACGAATCAAACAAGATCACTCATGATTATATTTTATCTTATAGATTAGACGTAAATTAATAATTTGTAATAATATTTCTACTGACGAATGGCAAGTAGTGCAGGAGGCAAATCTTATTTTAGACTTTTCTGTTTATAACTTGTCCTTATTGAGGCCATAATTAGAGTAGTACCAAATTGGGTATATGTGCATGCATATTGACATCCTTATTGAGGATATATGTGCATGCATATTGACATCCTTCTTGATTAGTTTTGTTACCAAATTACATGGCACTAATTACTTGCCATAATTTATTATTAGAGTAGTACCAAATTGGGTACCATAATTTGTTACCAAATTACATGGCACTAATTACTTGTCATTTTGGGATGTTTTAATTGGATGGTCCTGGCGGACCCATTACAATTATAACCAATCAAAATAATGACAATTCATTTGGTAACAAATTTTGGTACCCAATTTGGTAACTCTAGCATTTTTCTTATTATTATTATTATTATTATTGTTATTATTATTATTATTATTATTATTATTATTATTATTATTATTATTATTATTATTATTATTATTATGGAATGAATATAGGGATGGTTGTGAGTTGGTATACAAAACAATGTCCCTAAACCATTAGAAATCCTTATTTTATAATATTTATACCGAACCAACTAAGCCATTGCTGGACTTGCGCTTATGTATAGTCAATGTTGTAAAAATCGCTAGGCGGGTCTAGGCGGTGAGCCTACCTTCTAGCGATTAATCGGCTAGGCGGCGATTAATCGGATGTATTAAAATATTATTTTTTATATAATTTCATTTTAATATTTAAAAATATATTTTATATAAGTAAAAATATTATTATCTTTTTTTTATTATTAAATATGATGAGTGAATTTAACCTTTCATGTGTAAAACATATTTTTTTATTAAAAACATTATATTTTTAAAGTTTTATTCTTAATTTTACCGTTTTTTTTAAAATTTGACTGATTAATCCCGATTAAATCTGATTAATCGCTGCCTAATCGATTATTCCCGCCTAACTCATTAAACCGCCTAATCCCGCCTAGGACCACCTAATTCCGCCTAGGCGCCGCCTAATCAAAAAAATGCCTAATGACCGATTTTTGCAGATTTTAGGCGTTTAATGGCTGCCTAGCACCTAGGCGCCGATTAATCGACCACCTAGGCCGATTTTTGGAACAGAGTGTATAGTGCGTGTTTGGCTTTTCATAAAGCCATTAACTTATGGCTTATAAGCCCATAAGAGTTTATGGGGGTATTTGCCTATTTAAGTTTTAGCTCAATTTATAAATTATATGTTGATAAGTTGAATGTTAAGTATTCTTAGGGGGTGTTTGGGAGAACTTTTTTTTCAGAATAAGTCAACTTATTTTAGGACAAAGTTAGAGATTCCTAACTTTTCAACTTATTTTCCAACTTATTTTTGCAACTTATTAAATCTCAAACATACATTAAATACTTGTATAAAAAAAAAAGGAAAATGCTAACCATAGCCCTTAGGGCTATGGTTAAGCATTAAATACTCTTATATTTTCAACATCTTTTGTATGGTTTTTAGTTGTTTTTAATTTTTCAATGTCTCTTTGCATCACTAATTTAATATTCCAAGTAATAATAATGGACCCCCCTGCATTCACTTTAATTTCCAACGATAAAAACATCCTAAATTTCTAAATAATTATATTGAATTTCATGCAAAATTGATGTATTATGTGCAAAATTGATGTATTAAATGCATTTATCCGTTTACATTAATGCTTAACCTATGTTTAGCATTACCCAAAAAAAAATATCAAAATATAAAAATTTTATTCGAAAATAAGTCAATAATTAATAAAAGTTACGCCAAACAGACACTTAACATTCAACTTTCAACTTATTCTTATTTCTCGATATACGCAATAATATAATATCCTTCAAATCTTCAAAATCATATATCTTTTGATCCGTTCATTAGAAATTTGATATGTATATATCAAATTTCTCTACTCATCGAGATCTATCCATTAACATCCATTGATATATATTAAAAAACAAATATTTTGAAAATAATAAAAAAAATTAACTTATAAGTTCTGATTTACCAAACACTCGATTTATAAGTTCTGATTTACAAAACACTCTACTGACTTATAATTTCTAATCTACTTATTCCTTATATGACACTTATGGTTTTTAAGGTAAGTCAAACACCACATAGTCTCCGTTACGTGGGCTGTGATGATTTTATCTGCTGGGACCATAATATTTTGTCCGAAACCTTAGCTAATGTATCTTTTTGTACTATGTTAAAATAAGTAGCTTATGACTTATAACCATTTATGTCATATAAGTGATGAGTAGAGCAGTCAGTAGAGTGTTTGGTAAATCAGAACTTATAATCAGTATACTGTTTGGGTAAATCAGAACTTATAAGTTAATTTTTTTTTTAATTTTCAAAATATTGTTTTTTTTATATATAACAATGGATATCAATGGATAGATCTCGATGAATAGGGAAATTTGATATATACATATCAATTTTCTAATGAATGGATCGAGAGATATATGGTTTTGAAGATTTGAAGAATATTATATATTGCGTATATCGAGAATAAATTACAAGTTATAAGTTGAAAATTAAGGATTCTTAACATTCAACTTATGGGTTTATAAGTTATAAGTTGAGCTAAAACTTATTTTGGCAAACACCCCCATAAGTGCTTATGGCCTTATAAGCCATAAGTACACGGCAAAATGAAAGCCCAAACAGGCTCTAAATACTTCACTTGCCTGCACAATGTCTAAAAGTGAAAGCGTGTGGCAGATTTCTGGTTATAAGTGTTGCTCACAACTTTACTGATTTGAATATGAAATTGACATGGTGGAATCTTATCTATGCCTATGGCTATCTGTAGCTATGTGATAATTTGCAAATTTTATAGACTGTTCACTGTTGCATGCGTCGATCACCAATCCTTTTCTTTCCCTTATTTTTGGATGGATTGTGTTTTGAGAGTAAAACGATGGATTCCTCTTATCTGGGAGCTATTATTGAAGATTTGTCATTCTATAGTCAAGGACTTAGGGTCCTATTCAGTGTATTTTGTTAGGCGTTCAGCGAACACAATGACTCATGCTTTGGCTAGAGAGATTGGTTCTATGTTGAATGGAAGGAATGGTGTGATGTACCATCCTTTCTCATCGATGTGTTACATTCTGATTTAATATAAGCTCGTTGTGTTTTGGTAAAAAAAAAAAAACGACGGGGCCTTGGTGAGTGAGTGTAGATATAAATCCAACGTAATGCAGCAAGCTAATGTGTATAGGGTCCTGGTCCCTGACAAATGATTGTCAGGGACCGGTTATTTAACAATCGGTTCCACAGCCGTTGGATCGTTGATCCAACGGCTGAGATTAAAAAAAAAAATTTTTACTGTCCGCTATAATTTTCCGCGGATAGGCAGATTGCCTATCCGCGGAAAATTTCCGCGGACAGGCAATCTGCCTATCCGCGGAAAATTATAGCGGACAGTAAAAAAATTTTGTAATCCAGGGGGGCCGTTGGATCAACGATCCAACGGTTTAGGAACCGATTGTTAAATAACCGGTCCCTGACAAATGATTGTCAGGGACCAAAACCCATGTGTATATGCTTAAAATCCAATGTATTTTCTAAAAGATATATTTTCCTTTTCGTCTTATGTAGCATAGATTTGCATAGTAGAGGGGACTATGACAATATTGTTTGTAATCAACTCAGCTGTGTCAGTTTCTCAGGACCTTGACATCAACAAATGTGAAATTTTCGGGATTAGGAAATTAAAAATGAAATATTGAAAGTTTCGTTGGTAGTCTGACGTCTATATTTTGATCACTCGATCTATAACCATTGGATTTTTCAAATTAAATTGATAAGAATTATTAGAGATAATATTAAAAATTAGAGTTAATTGCAAAAAGGTGGCTAGAGTTTACACTCATTTTCAAAAAAGTGGCCAGACTTTCAGTTTTGCAAAATGGTGGCCAGACTTGCCTTTTTCCTTTCAAAAAAGTGGCTGGAGATGATTTTCAGCTTATTTGGCAGGGGTAAAATGGGAAAATATGTTATTTTACTAAAAAAAATGTTAAAACCCCCAAAAATTAACCAAAAAATCCCCAAATTAATATGTGTCACCCTATGATTGGTTATATTCGTAATAATAATAATAATAATGTCCCCTATGCATGCACATAAATTGACTAATTAAATCTTGACAACTCATATTTGTGGATTTTTTGGTGAATTGATGTGCATACATGGGGGCATTATTATTATTACGAATATAACCAATCATATGGTAACACATATTAATTTGGGAATTTTTGTGGACAATTTTTGGGATCTCTAGCATTTTTTTTCCCATTTTACCCCTGCCAAAAAACTGAAAATCGCCTGTAGCCACTTTTTTGAAAGGAAAAAGGCAAGTCTGGCCACCATTTTGCAAAATTGAAAGTCTGGCCACTTTTTTGAAAATGAGTGTAAAATCTGGCCACCACTTTGAAGTTTACTCTAAAAATTATTATGTAGAATAATCTAAGGCTCGAATCTAACCAACAACATATTAAAATTAGGCATTTGTTTCGCTTTACAAAAAATAAAATTAGGCATTTCTTAGTATTTTAAATCTTGAATTTATTTTACTAATTGTGTTACTTTGTACAGCTCAAGACACTATTAGTAAATGGTTTTAAGATTGTGCTTCAATAACCTTAGTAATGGAGGTCAAAATCATAAGAAAACAGCGGACTCCTATGTTGTTAAGAACACATTTATATCAAACCATCTTCGTAAGTAAAAATATTACTAAGAAGTAAGAATCCTCACCTCTGTCTGACAGTCTACATTTCTTTTCTACCCCTTTCTGTCTTTCTGACAGCACAGATGCAAACTCCCAAATTATCTTACCTCCATCAAGAGCGCTAAAAGAATTTGTATATCTACCATCTTCTTTGATATCCTACGTCGGACGTAAAAAGGTAATGAGCTACCTTGAGGAAGTCTCAGACCCAATATTCATGGCCTTGCTTTATTTACAAAATCATTAAAGCCAACAAATGTGGTTCCATCGAGATCAGGAAGCTCATAGATCTTGTTCGAAAGCATAGGGTTTTATATTCCCCGTCCTATAACCACCCTTTGTTGTAAACAGAACCAGTATTAAGACGACAATGGAAAAAGAAAATAGTGAATCATCATGAACAATAATGACAGAAATTTATCTGATCAGCAAAGAATATATTCAATGAAAGTTGAGAAGGGGTTCATACACTATAACCTCGGAAAATCTTGTATGCCCAACAGTTAGATTTACAACATTGAGATATCAATATGAATTGTTCTCCAACAGATAAAGTACAATCTGGGCCACAAAAAACAGGACAAATAAAGTGTTGCCTTGCTGCATGATTCATCTTCTATCTCGCTGCATGCACTACAAAATAGGGGTTCATATCATCTTTCTCATTGCATATTTCATCTTCTCATCAAGGCTGGAATTGCGTAAATTGCTCAGGCTCAAAAAAGTAGTGTTTTATCAGTGCTTATGCAGAATAATTCCTTAGGCTTTTACCATGGTGCCTTTGACTCTTCCATAAACACATCTTCAAGTCTCTCAGCGTTCTTCTTCATAGCTTCAATCTCGTATTTTGAGTTTTCAATCACCTCTTTTACACTACAACTCTTTATTTCAAGAGCTTTCAATTCCTCTTCTGCGTTCACTTTTTCAAGTATCTTGAGTTTCAAAGCCTCTTCTGAATCAGATGAGAGGGTCAGTAGCTTACTTATTCTAGCACGTAAAAATCCAACTTTCATGCCCAAAATCTCAAAGGCTTTTAAAGTATTGTCCCATACTTTCAGATTTTCACATGTGGCAGGCTTCGAAGATCTAATAGCATCAGCAATGCTGATGGTTTCCAGAATGACACCCACTACTAGGTGCAAGTTCATCCCATCAATGAGTTGGTCATGTAGGTATGACTTTTGACTGCAGCAGAGCTCATAGTATTTGACACGAAGGTGCTGTGGTATCTCACAGTCTATAATTAATCCCTCCACAACAACATTGAAATTTTCAAAACTCTTCACATCTTTAAAATCAACGACTGATTGAGAAAACCTGATGCCTTCAAAATTATCTGCTGCAGCATCAATATCCATATTGATATCCATCCTACAATTATCTGCTGCCGTATCAATATTATCACAAAGAGCAACCATATCTTTCTCTTGGACACTGTGGGCAGGAGAATATTGCTCCAATTGTTTCTTGTGAGCAACCATGTCTTTTTCTTGGACACTGTGAACTGGAGAATATTGCTCCAATTGTTTCTCTGGCTCCACTGCAGTAATCTTCATCCCCTCTTCTTGATGATCTTTCAAGTTTATAGCAAAAGATAAATAATAACAACCAACTGCATACATCAAATAAAAGAAACTTTAAACAGTAAATGACCTTACCACTGTACATCTCTCTTACACATGTACCCAAGTTTAGAAGACCAATAGCTCCATCGACTTCAGATAAGGCATTAGCTCTCACAATATAGACCTGCACAAAGAAAAGTTTTCTTTGTTCTATTCTCTTGACTAATGACTTAGCTTTGATATTTGCCTCTTAATTCCGAGGCAATACAAAAAAATAATGCGAAGTAACACATGAAAACCTAAGTTATCATTCTGTGATCAGTCATATATGTTTTTTTGCCAGGGATGTAACTTGTAAGTGATAGCATTAGGGATGCACAAGGCATAGCATTTGGAAACAAGGACTTGTGTAAAAGAGAAAGTTGATCTATGCAATAATTGTTTAACCATTACCTTGAATTTGCATTCTTGGATCAGATGAAAAACCAAAACATCTTTCTCCTGCAATTTATGAGCAATAGAGAACCCTCTCCATCCAGCACTTAGTCCATTCTTTTCAGCAAGATACTTGGTCTCATGTTCAAGCTCATTTTCGTCAACCAGAACAACAGTTTCATCATGCTTTGGCAAATGCATGTCAGTAAAGTTCTTTGGAAGACCCTGGCATTGGAGGAAGAATTCAGGAATCACAACCTCAATTAATTAAAAACACGAGTTTGGCTATTCTTCGGAAACACAACTTAGGTAACCAATTGTTTACCAGCCAAAATCCACCAGCAACATGTGATGGGAGCATATTCTTCAGAAAACTAGGAAACTCGGATGCTAAATTTGCTTGAATTTCCCGTGCTCGGTCCATCTGAGAGGATGTTTTTCGATCAAATTCATGACTATTCCTTGTTGTTTCCACCTTTGGTTGATAGCTTCAAAATCAAAACAATCTTTTGAGGCAAGCAAAACACAAAAACATATAACAGGTGATGATCAAATATAAAAGTTTCAGTGCTGTTAACCCACCTTGCTATAGGCTTGTCAAGATCAAAGGAAACAACCTGCAAAAGATATTAAAATTTATTTTTCCAAAATTTAAAAGAGAAAACATGTGTAACCAACTGTGCCAGTTTTTAAGGTAGAGAAAGGTAAAAACAGACAAACACTAATCATCTAAATTCTAACATATGTATTCACTTAACACTAATGAATACAATATATATTATAGTTAGGGCTTTCTGGTATTCTCTCCATACTCACATTTCATTCTACTGTTCACAATTATCTTTCTAGCACCATGGTCCATGGAGTTTGTCAAAGAGTTCGAAATGTCCAAGAAGCTCTGCAATATAAAATCACAACTCCTATGGATGCGGACAGGTTATTCGCTTTGTCAACCAAAAAGGACTACGGCACAACTTGTAGCTCATTATAATCACTCGTGTTATACAACTAAAAATAAAAACAGAACACATTCATTACATATAATCTACAAAAATGTAATAATGTCTGCACTAAGTTGAAGACAGAGCAAACTCTTTTAATTTGCAGGGCAACTACATTTTGGGGGAGAAGTCGTTAATTCAGATATACACATTAGTCCACAAATGTTTCTATTTCAAGTGCAAACAGATATTATAGTATTTGGACCAAAAAAAAAAAAATTGTACATTCTATAGTTCTTTTAAAATTATTAAATAATTTCATTAGAAATATAAGCAAATGTAACCTAACCAAATATCCTTACCTTACTTCTAAGAAGAACAAGGGAGACTGTTTCCGTGAATACCCGCTTTTAAATAAGATTTTTATTCGAAAGTTTGGAAAAAATAAGCTTACATTCGCACCCCTAGAACAAATTATTTTGACATAGATTCATAGCAAACACCTAGATGTATCACAATTCATAAGGCTTTTGTCAATGTACCACTCCTCATTTCCAAATCAAACATAGCAAATACAAAAATTAATGGGTTTTAAGAGAAAAATGTAAAAGGGTGCTTACTTTTTTGTGTTTGCTTGTGTGAAGACCATTAGCATCCCTATTCTTCAAAATCTTTTTCTTTGTGTCCAATGCCTTATTATTCTGCATACAAAAACAAGTGCATTATAATCATCAGACAAACAATAATGGATACACATATACATACATATATATAAGTAACAAGAACTTTTGTACCTTGGAAGAGGGCTGAACTTGAGGAATGGCCATTGAGGTTTTTGAGTTTTTCTTGTCACTGAGTGTACTGTGTTTGAAAAAGAAAGATGAAAATATGAAAAGACAATGCTGTGTAAAATAAGTAATGTAACTTTTTTTTTTACGGCTAAATAGGGGTGAAAATAGGTAAAATAATGGGGAAAAGTAAAGATGACCTTTCGACTTGAAATTTGGAAAGGAGGTGATTAGCTTGTCACTTGTCAAATCACCCTATTTAAATATACAATAATAATAATCCATGCCGAATTGGAGGCAAAATTTGAAAATCTTATCTTACTACTACTAGTACTAGGCACTAGTCTAGGATTAATGTACTGTAATGATTCCATTACATTTACCAATGCCTAAGTGGATCTTTTTAAGTAGGATTAAATTAAAATTATCTTCAAAGTACAGTAAAATCTCTACAAATTAATACTCGATAAATTAATAATCTACTATAAATTAATATTTTCAAAATAATTTTTTGGTCCCAATATAATAGCGATAGTGTAAATTTAACCTCAATTAATTAATAATTTCGTTAAATTAATAAAATTTGCCGATCCCGACACTATTATTTTATAGAGGTTTTACTGTACAACGTTAATTCATAGCACTCTCTTTAGTCCATATACTCCATGGTAGGTCCTATAGGATTTTGGATCTTAAAAACAAAAATTTTACTGTATTTCTAATAGTTTTTTGAATAAAAAAGATAGTATATTCAATTTATTTAATAGTCCTTTTAAAGATTTGAAATTACGTGAGACCAAAGATAATTTTAATTGGCACAGCCCTTAGGGCTATGGTTAAGGTGTTATGTGATAGTTTTTAATTGGCTAAAGGTTGTGCCCCACTTGCAAAAAAGTATGTGCCTCCATGCATTCACATAAATCATCCAATAAAAATCCACCATAAGGCAAAAATTAATCCTTAAACATAGCCCTAAGGGCTGTTGTTAACATGACCCATAAAATAATTATTTTAATTGATGTCCACTGTTAACTACTCCCTCCGTCTAAGTAAATTTAGTTGAAAAGTGGGTAAAGTGGTGGGACCTATCAATATTTAATAATAAATTTGAGATAGTGGAGGAAAGTAATGGGTGTAATAGTGTTTATTTAATAAAAAATGGAGAAGTAGTGGGTGTAATAGTGAAAAGTAGTGTTAAAAAATAGTAAGTATATTATGTTCATTCTTTTTGGGACATACCAAAAAAGAAAGAGGTTCATGTTAAAATGGGACGGAGGGAATAGCATTCTAAAATATTCAAGAAAAGTTGTAAATCTCAGGCACAATTGATCAATTAAGATAACCATTATTAAAATAGTTGAATTTAGCAAATCAACGGAAAGAGAATACTAAAAAATAGAAGTACATATCTTATTTATTATTTAAAAATATTCAAAATAGCTACTATAGAATTTATTACTCCCTCCGTCCCAATGATTTCTATACATTGGGGGACGGGTCGTGTCACGTATTTTAAGACTCCTAACTACTATAGTTACATAACTTATTTTTACAATTTTTTTTTGTATAAAAATAGAACAATCCTACTTTTATACAAAAAAAAAATTTCAAAAATAAGTTATGGAATCATAGTAGTTATGCACCTTAAAATGCGTGTCAGACACTTTTAAAAAAGAGTATAGAAATGAATGGGACGGAGGGAGTAATAAGGTAACTCGCTTAAAAATTTTAAAGTGCAATTTTTTTCTGGTACTAGCTTACAAATTTAAAAGTAGCTACAGTTAAATCTCTTTAAAATAATACGTTTAGGATCGGGAAAAAATATTAGTTTATCGAGTTTATTATTTTATCGAGAGTAAAAATAAACTGTCTCCATTATATCGGGACCGGAAAAAAATATTATTATAACAAAATTATTACTTTATCGATTATTATTTCATCGAGATTCAACTATACATAGGTTTTTAGTACTTGGTACTTAACAGAAGATTATAGTAACTAAATTCTAGCAAATTTATACTCCTATACAGTGTTGCAGATTTCGGAAATCGGAACTATTCGATTGAGCTATCGATTTACGATTTATTGGGTGATTTGGTTGAAAAATCGGCGATTTATCAATGATTTTTGCAAAATCGGTCGAATCGATTCCAAAATTTTTGACCAATTTTTGGCCGATTTATCGATGATTTTTCGGAAATTGGCCGATTTCTATAACAATGCTTCTATATGATTATGCAGTGAGAAGAACATTTGGTTCGAATTAGGCCTCGAATTATAAGAAATTACAAAATTAAAGTAACAAAAACATATTAAACATATATGGTGATGCAAGAAGAAAATCATGTTCATTTGAATTTACAATAAACGACGACAAGAATTAGCTCGTATTATAAGAAACTAGGAAATTTATCCGCGCTTCGCGCGGTTCATAAATTTTATTTTAAAATATTGAAAATATATGATTTATATTTAAAAATTTATTGGACTTTTAAATTTTTTACAAAAAATTGAATCAAAACAATTTACTTGAATTATAAGTTTGAAAATACTCTCTTTATATATCTAAAATTTTTATAATTTCAAAATATCATAAACATAAAAAATAACAATTATAATACAAACGTAACCAAAAGTTAAAAATAATATATATAATAATACTTTTTAAAGCCGACGCCCCTCTCATAACATACATGTTCAATAGTAGTGTAAGAATTTATTTAAATAGAATGTTAATTTATTTCAACACAACATAATGAACAACGGGTATATAAATTTTTTAACTATTAATCTATCAATAAAGTTGGGTTTTTTCAATTAAATTGCTTTGGTCATAACTCATGTGTAATTTATTCATGTGTAAAAATAAAAACTCTTTGTATTATTTTTATTATAGGTGTTAAGCGAAAATTTATATACTTCTATAATTTATTACGATCATAATTACTAATATTGAAGATTGTTTGAGAAGTTAAGGCTCATCTGTATTACAATTATTCGGGAAAAAATTGGAGTGTTATTCGACAGAAAATAAAAAAGACGCAATATAAATAATTTTCAGTCGTCATTTTACCTAAAAATAAACTTAATTATAAATGTAATTACTTTTACTATTAAAATAATAAATACAATGCTCAAATAAAGTTTTATAATTGTTTAATTAAATAAAATAAAATAAAATAATTATATATTTATTAGGTATAATTAATTACTAATTAATATGTAATTAAGAGCTGTTTAATGCAGGAAAATAATTTTAATAAAAAATTAAAAAAACCGAAATTCAAGAAAGCCATTTTGAACGCTTTTATTAACTTTCCGATCTCCAGGCATTGTAATCCGCGCTTCGCGCAATTTATAAATTTATATTTGAAAATATTGAAGTTGGATAAAATAATTTTTATTATTTTTAAAAATTTATTGATCTCTTAAGAATTTACTCAAAAATTGATTTAAAACAATTTATATAAATTATTAATTAGGAAACTACTCTCTCATCGTATAAATAAAATTTTGATAATCTTAAAAATAGAATAAGCATAAAAATTAGCAATGACAATACGAACGTAATCTTTCCGATTAAAATTATAAATATTAAATAGAATAACATTTTTTAAAGCCGACACCCCTCCCATCACAAAAATATTCAATATTAGAGTAAGAATTTATTTAATTAGAATAATAATTTATTTCGACACAATATAATGAACACCAGGCATAACTTTTTTATCCATTAATCAGCTGAAAAAAAAAAAGTTTGGTTGGTTCAATTTAATCGATTTGTTCATACTCCATGTATAATTTATTAATGTGCAAAAATAATAATAGTTTGTATTTTTTTTTATACAAATTTCAAATGTTAAGCGAAGATCTATATATTTTCATAATTTATTACGATTTCTAAATGAGTTATAATCAAAATTGTTTGAGAAGTTAAGATCATATTTACTACTTACGATCGTTCAAAAAGAAATTAATGTAGTTTTATAGGGAATGAAAAAGAATGCGATATAAACAATTTTCGGTCATTATTTTACCTAAAAATACACTTAATTATAATTATATATATATATATATATAGAGTTGCACTCCATACAGAACACTTTAAATAAAGAACAATAAAGAACAATCATCATCACCGTTAATTTTTTGGACGCCCAGGATTAAAAGATAAAAACATAAACACTATTGTTATTCGTACATGACAATAACTACATGACAATAACAGTTATTCGTACAGGACAATCTCCCACGACACGCTGAAAACTTGGATTAATCAAAACAGAAATTGAAGATTCTTAACTCATAATTGATTAATTGAAGCGAAAATTGAAGAATCAAAGCTTAGAATCGAAGAAACCAAGCAGAAATCGGAGAATCCAAGCAGAAATGGAAAAATCTAAGATCATAATCGAAGAATCGAAGCTCAGAATCGAAGCTCAGAACCGAAAACGGAGTTAATTCCATCAATATTTAGTGTATAATCGTTCAAAATCATTGAGGTAATGATTTAAAAATCAGGTTTTATGATTTTCTGTCTAATTATTATTACTCTTGAATTATACGAGAGATTCTAAATTAGATTCCATTTTTGTTTGAAATTGTATACCAATCTAAAGCGGAGCTGCTTCTTAATTGAAGAATCACCGAAAATTCATTCAGAAATTGAAATATCGTTGAGAATTATTCAGAGACATTTTAAATAGTTGAGGTAATGTTTTTAAAAGTCAGGTTTATGATTATCTTACAAGTGTTGTAGAAAGTTAGGGTTTTGAACTGATAATATACAATTCGTGCATGAGATTCTACACTTGATTAAATTATTATACCAATTTTTAGAAAAGTTAAGCCTAAACTAGATGATGATTCTCTATTTGATTCTGTGATAGTTTGTATAACTAAGTTTACAAGTGTAGTTATGGGGTCATAGTTGATTTTTTTTATTATATTAATATTTGCGTGAGATGGTTTGTAAGATTCTATGTTATTTCGTTCAGTGAGTTTCTATTTTGTTTTGTTTGATTGTTGATATATGTGCTAGATGCTATATGAGATTCTCTGCCTGATATATATGAAATATGAGATTCTATTTGTACCAGATGCTATGTGAAATTCTATGTCTGAGATTCTATTTGTGAGATTCTATTTGTGTGAGAATCTTTATTTTTAACTGTAAATATATGTCTGAGGTGCTCATTGAATTTCTATGAGTTTCTATGTTTTGTTTGTTAGTAATCAAGGAGAGAAAAGATTCAATATTATAAGTCAGAGGAAACATATATCAACAATCAGAAATTACATTATCAATAAACTAATATAGTATGATAAAATAAAAGAGTTATATACATTTTTTAATTATACTAGACATGTGTAATTTATTATGGCAGATGAAATATGGATATTGAATTACTACATTCCATATCCAGTTTCTTGATCAAGTTTAGAGAACTTCTCGTTCAAGGCCTTCATAGTACTAGTTTGAATGCGGTATTTAGACCCCTGTGAACTTTCTTCACTGTGTGGGGATGAATGACATTGAGAACTGCCAATGTCTGCCATCCATGGTTGGAACCTCGTGCTTGAAGATATGTACATATTTTTGTTGTCTGAGTCTGATCTTGATTCATTATACTTTTCAGCTCACTTCTCTTTCTTTAGGTGTGTATTCAGATCAGGAATGAAAAATGGCGAAGTACTTGGATCAGAACTTGAAGCAGATGAACTTCCAGCTTCAGTAGCGGTAAAAACTTCAGGACTACTGGTTAGAGTAACTTGGGGTCCTTGGATTGAATCTAGAGACTCTTTCTTTTTCAGTTGCTTCTCAGACGTCTGATCCAGCTCGAGAGGTAAGTGACAACCATCTTCTGGTTCTTTTTTAGGTGATCCGACTAGATTTAGACGGAGGACTTTTGGTTGTGACTTCTTCATAATCACAATATTGCATTGTAGCTCTTCCATGCACCGTTTCTTTTCATGTTTAAGATGTCTGCAGGGAATGGGCATCTAAATGACTTATACATGTAGAACCTACTAAATTTAATCGTTCATCTTAAAGTATAAAAAACATTACTTGTCCAGAACAACCCAGCTAGCCTGAATTTTTTTGCTTCTGCAGCTACTGACCCACATGGAGATCCAGAAACATGTTTAATTTTCACATTAGTCTGTAAAAGAATAATTAAGAAGTATAACATGGTTAACACTGTAAGAAAAAAGGATCATTACCAACTGGAGTAAATCTAGATGCACACTCCAACACTCACCTTATTAGGATCGTAATCATGTAGTTGTAAGATCATTTGATAATTTCAAGATATTTCATGTTATTTGTAAAAATAACATTTTATGGTACACTGCAGTATTTTATGGGTGTAGCTTGAATTTACAATTTTGTAAAAAATCAGAGAATTTTTGGCGACCTACTTACCAGAGGTTTATCTTTCTACCAGTATCTGTATTTAAAGTTAAACAAATGGATGCCACCATCAAGAGAGCTAGTAAAACTTTTGCTTTAAATGTTGTCAGTCTCATAATACAAATTCTTAAAAAAGGATTAAGTAGTTAAGATAGGATACGTGACATCAAGGCTTAATTTGGCTTGTTATTGTTTTCACTAAGTTCTTAGTTTGCTGCTGAGCAAAATTCATTGTTCAGACTTCAGTGACACTAGTATTAGGTTTCACAATAGTAATTATTAGGTTTTGTCATGAATCTGATGTTTCTGCTGCTTTTCAATCTTAACCCCTTGCAGAATCAGCTACAGTTAAGTGCTGAAGGGATTGGAGTGGTGAATGGAAGGTTTTATTTAGGAACAGCAGAAAAGATACCACCTTCAGAACTTGTTGATACAACTGGTGCAGGAGATGCATTTATCGGAGCAGTCCTCTATGGTTCGTATATAGTGTTTTCTAACAACGAATGGCATCTGTTTACCTACCATTTTATGCTCCATTTCTTAATTTGATCATTGTTAGAAAAATCTTAGTTGTCTGAGAAGTCACAGAACATAAGTGTCAAAGCCTCTGGTTACATATTTCGCAGAAATTGATATCATCATATCACTTACTAGTATTGAATTCCTTGTGTTTTCTTAGATACAAGGGAATGAGTAAATCTTGGTCTACACCTTTATACACTACTAAAACACTACTAGTATTAAAAAAGTGCCCCTGGCGGGGCCCATTTTAAGAAAATAAAAAGCAATAAAGATCATGACCCTATCATCAAACTCTCTTATGTGGGATGTAGTTATCAGTGTATGTGTTTGAGGAAATTCTATAGCTAGTCCTGGTTTGTTTTATGACTTCAGATGCCTTTTCATCCTTATTGTTGGTTTTAACTGATAATCCAGGAGATGGACTCCTTAACTATGTCACGAAGATCTACGGACTGTCAAGACAACTGCAAAGAGGAGTTCGGTTGTTTTGGAGGTGAGGCCAGATATGTCAATTCAGGAAAATTGTTGTGGCAGGATGATGATGGTTCTGATTGACTTGGTTTGTTACAATCAGCTGATGAGAAAGTAGAGGATGAACACGAGGATGAACAGGAGGTTCTTGATAATTCCACGGTGGTCATTAGCTTCTTCTCTTTCCTGAACTACGTTGGGATATTTTCTTCGAGTTAACTGTTAAGATATAGTAATTGATTAAAAACCTAAAATCATGTTTAGCAAGTACTACAAATTAATTTCGAAAATATATAGTATAAATATTTTACCTGAGATTCCTGTGTCATACAATATTGCTCCATTTTAGGATAATTACTTTGACATGTGCCTAAGCAAAATGAATAAACTTCTTAAAATCAATGTACTGCAACTTTTTGGGTACACAAGCTTGTGATGATTATGCTGCATTAATCTTAAATTGAGGGTTATTATATGCAATCATAGCCACTTTTGCAAGACATATTATGGACTTTACAAGCAAAATCTGGAACAGGGGCCTAGAAGTAAACCAGATAATATTTATTTTTATTAGCATAGCTGATATAGGAGACTTTTCTATGATACCTTAGTACTTTAGTAGGGTAGATTCTTGTTGACTTTTTATGCGACGATTTTTAACAAAAAAATTAAATCATAAATTTGGATATACTCTTGTTTTAATTTGCAGGATACAACCTTCCTTTAAATCTTATATCTAGCTAAATCAGAATGTAACAATGTGTTTCTAGAGTTAATTGTATTCAGGGGAATCTTATATCTTTAGCGATGAAGGTTAAGTATGCTGAGCTTGTTAGTCTTAACAGTATGACTATTTTTGCTATTGATGATCAGTCCATTTTCTCCGGTTTGCATTCGTATGTTTTTTTTGGCTAAGCTAATCCTCTATTTTTATTAATATTATTGATATTGATTTTTTTAGAGAATATGTATGATTTACGGTTAATTATATGATTTTGCTATGTGGTGATGATGTTGCAGAGAGGGTCCAAACATGTCAGGACTTGAGATACCGGAGGAGTCGATAAGGGGGATTACTTATTCGATTAAGGTAAGCGGAGAGGAGATGGTGAGATGGATGTTTCGTGTGGGTGCAGAGAAAGAGTGGATGGTGTTTGCAGGGAGTGTGACTGCTCTGTGGTTGCTCTCTGTTGTTGGAACTTACATCGACTTCCTTACCTTTCTTTATATTGGTACCTCCACAATTATGTCTATTTAAATTTACGCAAACGCCAACATGATTGGGAGTTTTGTTTTGACGACTTGATCTAAATTACTGTGTTTTTGTTGCAGGGACTGTTGTGGGGATGACTGGACCAGTGGTTTACAAGCGGTATGAACACAGGATAAAGGTGTATTGTTGGATGGCGAGGGAGCAGGGAAACCGGGTTTACGCCATGGTTGATGACAGGGTTATAAAGAAAATCAAGGAGAAGACTGTTGGTCATCAACAGACTAAACAACACAAAACCGAGTAGAAGCTTGCTTTGCACATTTTAAGTTTTATTTCAAGTTTTTTTTATTAGTCTTGCGTGTTGTAGTTTTGTGAATAACCATTGTATCAGTCAGTCCTGTTGCAAACTTGCAGTACATGCAAGTTTAGCTTGTATTCATACTGATGTTCATGTATGCTTCTACCCTCGTTAATAAAGATGATCATATGAATATGATGCACATTATGCGTACATATATGTTTATAATGCTATGTTGTTGCCACTTACCCATAACATCATCTGTCAGGAGCACCTGGATCATATGTATGAATGAATACCAATCACCATGTTGATAAGTTGTCTGCATTCATGTTGGTGGAGAGGGCTTGTGCATCTCTGAAGTCCGAAATTAAGGACTCTTCATAATCAATATTTCTAATTAAAACTGCGACTGCTTCTTCAACCACAACACGACAATATCCAATGAAGATGTGATGCAGCAATCTTATTGTCTATTCGTCGAGTGTAAAACAAACTTACTTCCAAGAGATAATGACATAAAACCAAACCAAAAAATAATAAAGATAAGAAAAAATACCTAACCATACTAACAAAACATCTCTAAAACCCTTCAATTAACTCCATTTCCGCTAAAATGCAAAAAAAGCCACTCCTGCAAACAATTAAACCAGGCCTCCACAAACACAATCTGCAAGCATCACAACCACCACATAAGAGCAGCAAATCCACTTGGAGGACTTTCAGCAAAAAAAAAAGATGAGACCAAGAAAACACGCTCTCTTAATCTACATGGAAGTTCCAGAAATTGCAGCAAGTTGATGACAATAAGAAACTTGGATCACCAAGACATAATACCAACAAAACAACCTCCTGTACAGGCTATAGAACGATGCACAGCTGAAACAACCAAAAACAAAATACCATATTTGTAACATGGTTTTGGTAATAACAACCTATGATCACCAAGCCATAATACCATATTTGTAATCTCCTATCCAGGCTACAGAATGAAGCAAAATTACACCAACCAAAACCATAGAGCTGCATCAAAAGGACCCCTCTGCAGCTCCACACGACAGACCCCAGAAACAAGCCATTATGCACCCTGCAACAATTACAATACCAGCTGCTCTGCATATCCAGACTAGACTTTAAGAAATCAAACCCCCCCTTGGATCAAAGGGAAAAATTTAGGGTTTTTTTGGGTTATTTACAAATTAAGGTTGGTGCATTCTGTTATTGTACTTAGAGCTGATATACTACAACTTAAAGTTGCACTACTTTTCCAATAGCCAGGTTTTCAATTCAGGGAACTAGAATCCAGTCCTTACCCTGTGTTAATTTTTTCAATTTATTTTGTAATTTAATTATTTAATTTGTAACAAATAAACAATTCCTGAGAGAATTAATAAGACAAGCACGGAAAACCAAAAACTAGAAACACGAAAGGAATGAGAATATACCAAGTAAATAAATGAAGATATATACCATTTAAATTGATGTACTGAAATCGATTACACTCACAGAACATATGTAACTTCTTAACAATCTATTTTTAATCAATACTATCTTTTTCTACAAAGAACAAGACCTGAAGCAGTGTTCCAATGCCAATAGCAGATTTCATCCGTCCATCTTCTCCCTCGCCAGCTTTAGTAACTCCCAAGTTTAATGGATAATCCCAACCCTGGACGTACATTTAAGCTACAAGTAGACGGTATGCTTGGACCATAACAACTGGGTTGCTTGCTTTCATTGAAAACACAAAATTATGGTAGTCATGCTTCCTGCATATTCTTGCAAACTCAAAGGCAGATTCAACCTGTTTCACATTAAGACGACTATAATGTTGTTAATCAAATAAAATGTTAGAAAATATATGAAACTTATCTTACAGATGCTAAAAAGAATTCTTCTTACCATTCCCCTAGGAGAATCTCCATAATAACTCATGATACGATCAGAAAGGCTGCCATGGTTTGTCCCAATACGCATTGCCCTTCCATATTTCTTACATTTCTTTGTACCATTTGATTATGGGGCAGGACATGTCGCTCTTACAGCATCCCTTGATCCGGGACTTGTTCATGATGCAGATGTTCAGGACTACCTTGAGTTCCTTTGTGCCTTAAACTACAGTTCAAATCTTATCAGGGCTGTCACAAAACAAGTTCACGACTCTGAACTTAAAACCACACTTAAAACTAATTCAAACCACTTAAAACTAACATAAAACACTGTAATATTAAGAGTAAAATCTCAAGTAGAATCAAAAGTATAAAAGACAGATGAGAATCATAATTTTCAAAATACAGATGGACAACTAAGGTAGAATCTAACATAGAATCAATATATAAAAATTCTCAAAAATACATAAAACATAAGTACAACTGAATTTTCATAACATAATACAGAATCTAGCATAGAATCAACCTTATTATACAGAATCTAATACCAAAAACAAGTAACCCTATTTCCAACAATTACACTTGCATCACATCTTCAATCCACTGTATCTAACCCACTATCATCTTCCCCCTGCCTTAACTCTACAATGCAGTCAGACATCACTTCATTATCCATTATTGTATCTAATGTACAGTAGAAATAACATAAAATCAAACTACATAATTATACAAAATGTTAAAAATTCCGAGTCACAAAAAACTGTATATTAACTCATAAATTACTATATTTCAAAATAATATGGAATCGATTATAGAATCAAAAGTAACAAAGACAACAAATTTGTGTAACACAAATGCAATAACAAAGCCACTCAAATCAAACCTCATTAAACAGAATCAAGCACAGAATCACTTAAAAAGAATCTTATACCAAAACGAAATTGAAAAATGGAAATCATTCCTAACAAAGAGAGTAGAATCTATAACATAGAATCAAACTGCAACCATAGAATCAATAACGGAATCATTTTCAACTTAACTCATATAAAACTAGACTAAAAAATACCAAACTTTATATATTAAAATAAATGTATGGAATCACAATTTTAATAACAAAATCAACCACAAAATCACTTACAACTTCATATAGCGAGTCTTAAATACATTATATAACAGTATTTCTAACAAAAATAAGCAAAGAATCATTAACTGAATCACTTGAAAAATCACTTTCATAAAACAATAGTAATATACAGCATCCAATATAGAATCTAATATGTGTATTTTCATTCAAACAAGCATCTAGTACGGAATCAAAAACGAAATCTTTAAACCCTAATTTTATTAATTTCGCTAAAATAACAAGCAGGATGAGATGTAAATATCATTACCTGGAATTGAAGATGAATTTACGTCAAATTGAAGCTTTGATGAGTGAGAGTTTACAGTTTTCGTGGATTTTGAGCCATAATTTCATAGATTCTGATCAAGGGAGAAAAGTTTGTAGTTCGTCGAGAGAGATTTTAAGAAAATCGTTATTGTATGTGGAGAGAGAGAGAGAGTTCAGCTAGGGTGAGAGAGTTAGAGAGAGAGAGAGAGCTGTTAGATACAGTAGCTGTATCTTTTAATCCTGTCCATTCAATTTTTATAAAAACAATGAACGGTTAAGAAGGGTGTTCCTCTTTGTTCTTTATTTAAGGGTGTTCTTTATGGAGCAATGGCCTATATATATATATATATATATATATATATATATATATATATATATATATATATATATATATATAATGTTGAAATAATAGTTATATGCTCAAACAAAGTTTTCTAAATTTTTAAAAATGTGAAATAAAATAAATTTTTTATAGATTTAATAGGTGTAATTAATGACTAATTAAAAGGTCATTAAGAGTTATTTAATTTTATATAGATTTAATAGGTATAATTAATGATTAATTAAAAGGTCATTAAGAGTTATTTAATGCAAGAACATATTTTTAATAAAAAAATCAAAAAATTGAAAATTCAAGAAAAATATTTAAAACGTTTCTGGTGCATTTTTGATCTCCTGGTATTATATTATATATAGATTACATAGTAGACTTAAATAAAGGTAGTAGAGAGTTATATACTTGGATGCTCGGTTACCGTATGCACTTTTAGCGAATATTAATACGAAATTTTAAGAACAGCTACTTTCTGATCCAAACTTTTGATGATCTTTGTTATTAACCACAAATTATCGTTATAGGTCGTGATGAATTTATCAGATCTAAATAAGATCCGATAATCATTAGACGTATAAAAGTTATAGATGTGATAATTCGACGAGTTGTCAATGAAATGTGATGGAGTCACGGCCGGTCCTAGGTATGGCGATCAAGGCGAAAGCCTAGGACACCATCCGAACAAGAGGCATCAAATTTTTTAGACAAACATATATATAGTATTATTAAAAAAAATATGAATTCATAAAAAAAAAATTAAAGAGTTGGAGGGCACCAAATTCTTTATACATATTTTAGATTCTAAGTTGAAATCTCATGAAAAGTGTTATAGGGAGAAATTGGTATAACAGTGTTTGCGGAGGTTTGCTGGGTTGTTGGAGCAAAATACGGGTATTTAGCTATAAGAAGAAGAGTGATTAGGGTTTGTGTGTATAAATGTGGCTGAGCTTGATAGGTGATTTCAGGTAAACTGTTTTTCATACCGTATCAAGATGCCTACGTACCCTATTTATAGGGATCAAGCCTGACGTAGTTCTTGGAGAACAAGATACCTAGGCGGGCTAGGGTTTTAGGAGATAAACCAAAGTCCAAGCCCACTCATTTAGGGCTAACGTGGCAATAAATCATCAACCCTATCCATGATCTATGGCCCAGATGTGGAAGCCCATAGTCTCGAACGGATAGAATTGACCAGTAGAGAACGACCTTGCATGCGACCTCGAGGGATCTGGCCATGCGAAGCGACCCCATGTATCCAGTTACTCATGCGACCCTAGATCTGGCCATAAGTCTTCCAGCAGTAAGTGAAATAGCGATCCCAATGTAGATATGATAATAGAAGTGAAGTGATCCCTTGATGAGAACCACTAGTGAGATGCTCATGTAGCGAGGCGGCCTCTCGCGAGGTGACATTTAGCGAGGTGACCTCATAGTAGAAACATTATACTCAAGGCATGTTAGGCTGATTCCAATAATGGGCTCTGATGACCCAATTCCCATCTTCTAGGCCCATCATAGATTATGGACCTTTAATTTAGCCAATCAAATCACGATAGTTATTATGCCAGATCTGGGCATAACAACTACCCCCCGAGTCCATGTTGCCATTAGAGATGCGATGTGGACTCAAGTATAAATCTGCTGATGCTGCGATGCGAGGCCATGGCTCGCTGTTGACATTGATACGACCGTTGACATTGATACAACCGTTGGAGTAGTCGCGACCACAAGAATTTGAAGAGGTTTGACAACGATCGTATCTCGAGATGTGTATTCAACAACCGAGATCTTGACACATGTCCATCTTTTTCTCTCTCCTGATGGGCTATATATACCCCTGTCACTATCGTTTCCTTTTTCATCTTATTAACATATTGTGGAAGTGCTGCCAGTTTGCTCCCAGATCAAACGCAAGGAATTTCAGAACCCTATCACAAGCGATCCCGAATTTCTTCAAATTCCTTCAAGAAAAAGTAAGTCTTCATCCTTCTCTTGCATTTAAAATTGATGTCCTTCATCATAATGGCATGATTAGATAACTTTGACTGTATGCGATGCAACCCTTTTTAGTCGCGACCCCATCATGTTAATTTCAAGTAGCGATCCTACCTCGTTGAGATAGAAATGCGATCCTTCCCTTGGAAATGTAGAAGCGCTCCCTTCGTAGACCCAGATGCGATCCCTAGGAACACATAGAACCCCTCTACTTATTTATTCTTTTCTCCCTTTATCCCCTTTTTGCTTTCTGTAAGGGCACACTTAATTCTTCACATTCTTTTCAGATGTCCAACGACGACAGCTCAAGGACACCTTCTCCTCTTCCCCGCGTACATATTAGCGATGCGGCAGCTGCTAATATTGCAAAAGCAACGAGCACTAGTGAAAGTTCCTTTAAATTATATTTCGACCCCTTATGGTCCAATGAAGACTATACCAGGGAGGTTCCTCTACGTTCGTGGCGATCTAAGCAACCTTCAAGGTCGCAAAGTCAACCCCTTGAGACCCCTTCATCTCACCAACCTTCCTCACAACACCCTACCTCAGTAGAGAAAGAGATAGAGGACCTTTTTAAGCGAAGTAAGGAAATAATGAAGCCAGTGGAGCATCTTCTCCACAGAGCTCCTCTTCGCGCAACCGCGACCCCTATTGACATTAGTGATTCTCCAATAGATTCACTGGGCGAGGCCTACTATGACATCGAAGGGGGGGCTGACAATGAAGTTAATTCTGATGACTCTGAGTACGAAGAGCCTTCTTCTGACGATGGTGGCCTTGACGAAGTGGCCAGAGTTGTAAATTTCAAAGATTATGACTATGTTCCTGAGGCATCGCCTGACCCTTACATACCGACTCCTCAACTAGAACTAGAGGGGGTTATATATATTGACGGGCCTCGCCCCGAAGATATCGAGCCTGGCTCGAAAATTAAACCAGGCAAGCCTTGCATCCTCGCGTGTCGTGACATGTCTTCTACCCTCACTGAGAAGACCATCAGAGTACCGAGGATGGTTTTAACGGTGCCCTTGATGAAAATTGGTGTCTCCTCGCCCCTTCATCCTTTTATTCGAGATGTCTGCGAGTCATACTACCTCGCACCCATCCAAATCAGCACTAATGGGTACAGGTCCATGATTGCCCTCTACATCCTCTATCACAAACTGGGATACCCACCCATGGATGCGAAGACCATGGGTTACTTTCTCCAACTCAAACGATGCGGAGAAAAGGATTTTGGCTACGTCTATTTCTCCGTATGGCCTGATTTTAACAAAAAGAATCTCTTGCCTGGAGGAATTAGCAACGCTGGCTCGTGGAAGGAACCTTTCTTGTACATACACGAGGTCCCCCGAGTTAAGACAAGCTTCAACTACCTCCCTGGTGAGCTATCCTTCCAGGTTGTAATATTTTTTCTTCGTAAAAGTTTAAAACTGACAACTCTTTTGGCATCGCAGTCTGCCCGGTTCGCACTACCCTCAAAGGTGAAGAGAAAAAACGAGCCGACGAGGTGTTAACTAAATCCACCAAGGAATAGAGAAACATTAGAACCCTGCTATCCTTAGAGAATCTGATAGAGTGTAAATTTCTCAAGGAAGGAGTAGGTGCTTCTCCTAAAGCGGGGCCTTCAACTGCGAAGCTAGCCTCGCGAAAAAGGAAATTACGCGAGAAAGCTTCGTCTTCTCACATTAAAATAATCGATGAGGGTACTTAGTAATAGCGATCCGTCCTATGACACTTGCACTTTCCTTCATTTATCTTTATGCTTAGTTGTTGTTCATCCTCGCATATTGTATTGTAATCTTGCATATGTGCATAACTGCTACTTGCCTACGTGCCTTATTAAATTGTGTTTCTAATTCCTTTTCTTTTGTACAGGCATGTCGGACCAAAGCGCTCCTCCGTTTCTTAATACCAAGAAAGGCAAGAAGGGCTCCGCTGCCAAAACTCAACCTACCGCAAAGACACCTCCTCCTAAGCCAACAGCACCTCCAACAAAGGTTGTTAACGATCCCCCTGCCCAATCCAGCCTGGCCTCGCGACAACCTCTAGATTCTTCTGAACAAACTCCATTCAAGCGACCTCGAACCGATGGGTTCAAAGAAGGCTCCACCCGACCACCTCCTGGGGTCGTCACTGCTACGGCTTCTCAGCACCTTTTTGCTGCACTTGGGACACAGTACTCTGACGAGGCTGAGACCTCGGGATGGTGGAAGGCGACCCCGGAGGACAATGCTACAGCTCTGACCAGATGTTTAGCCGAGGCCTTCATCCGTCAGGCTGCTCACACCAAGCACTTTGCCCAACTTGATAAAAAGAACAAGATCCTGGAATTCCAAAAAATTGAAGACAAGCGGTCCCTTGAAGCTGAGTACAAAAAGCAGCTATCTTATGAGACTGCGCAGGTCCGCACTGATCTGAAAGCGGCTCGCAGAGAAAGGAATGACTTTGAAAAATCCCTTCAGGAGCTACAGAAGTCCAGTGAAGAGGCCATCCGGAAGAAGGATGAGGAGATCGCGAAGCTGACAAACGACCTGAATGCTGCCAAAGCTACTCTGTCAACTGCTGAGGATGTTTTGTTGATTAAAGGCCAGGTCTCTTTCATGAAGGGGTTTATCAGAACGATCCCTGATTTTGATTGGGATCTGCTTGGGCCTGGAAATGCTGATTTTGCTGAGACCCTCAAGAAGCAAATAGCTGAAGAAGATGCTGAGGAGGCCAGGCTCGAAGAAGAATCCAGGGTCGCTGAGGAGGCGCGGATCGCGGAGGAGGCGGCCAAAACTCATCAAGACAAGACTGCTTGAATCTTCTATATGTTAAATGATTTTGAATTCTTGAACCAGGGATGCGGGTACCCTTTGAATACCTCGCAAGATGTAATATTGTTTTGTCCATTAACTCTTGAACTTCTTTGGGATCGCATGGCGACCCTTGTACTATGAATTATTGTTGCTTTAGCTTCGCACTTGCTAGTCTGTGCATTCCTTTTTCTTAGGGTAGGGGTATGGCCCTGCAATTGATAAAGTAGGGGCAAGGCCCTATAATAGGGGCAAGGCCCAAAGATTACTTTGTCATAAAATATGATCCCTGCATCGTTGAGATGGCTTGGATTTTAAAATGTAAATGCTAATCAAGCAAGCAAGTCTATTTTATACGTAAAATAAGAATCAACTCCGTAAAGTAAGCGAACTCATATGTAGGTAAATGGGGCGAGGCCCAGTTTTATTGATAGGGGCGAGGCCCAATTCTTTTTAACAAGCGGGGCGAGGCCCGTAAAATGAAGAGTGGGGCGAGGCCCAAAAACAGAAATGTGGGGCGAGGCCCAAAAATCATCACATCATAAAGGGGAGGTGTCTATATGATCACTACCCCCAGTATTTTGCATGAATTTATTCATGCTAAATAGTTATAGATAAAAACTACCAGGGGCGAGGCCTTCACTGATAGTATTTGCGCAGGTGTTCCGCATTCCAAGCTCGCGGAATTTTCTTGTCCTTCATATCCTTGAGATAATAGGTTCCTTCTGCCATAGTAGCATAGATTTTGTAAGGACGTTCCCAGTTAGCACCAAAAACTCCGTGACCCGGGACCTTAGTGTTTGGCATGACCCTTCTGAGCACTAGGTCACCTGTCTGTAGAGGTCGTGCTCGTACTTTCCCATTGTAGTACCTTGTTGTTCTCTGTTGATAAGCTGCGAGACGTAGTTGGGCCTCGCTTCTAGTTTCTTCTATCATGTCCAGATAAAGTCTATGATTCACTTCGTTCGCATCGGGATTGTAGTGCTCCCTTCTAAACGACCCCGAGCCTACTTCCACTGGGATCATGGCCTCGCAACCATAAGTCAAAGAAAATGGGGTTTCCCCAGTAGTGGTCCTTGGGGTCGTGTTGTATGACCACAAGGCCCTTGGTAACTCCTCAGGCCAGTTGCCCTTGCTTTCCTCTAACTTAGCCTTTAAAGTGTGCTTGATGATTTTGTTGATGGCCTCAGTTTGTCCATTTGTTTGGGGATGGCTTACAGCTGAGAAACTCTTTTTTATCCCCAGATTCTCACAAAATTCTTTCATCTCCTTACTATTAAATTGTTTTCCATTATCTGAAATGAGCTGATAAGGGATCCCATAACGACACACAATAGCTCTATACACGAAGTCCTTGAGTTTTTTCGCAGTGATGGTTGCAAGTGGCTCAGCCTCGGCCCACTTGGTGAAATAATCAACAGCCACAACCGCATATTTAAGTCCTCCTTTACCTTTTGGGAGTTCTCCAATTAGATCAATGCCCCACATGGCGAAGGGCCATGGGCTCGTTAGCGAGGTGAGCTGAGAAGCAGGGGCGTTGCTGAAATTTGCGATCCTCTGACAGGCATCGCATCTTTTCAAAAATTCAAATGCATCCCTTTTCAATGTAGGCCAGTAATACCCTTGACGAAGGATCTTTTGTGCCAACGAACTACCCCCCGAGTGATTGCCACATATTCCTTCATGCACCTCTCTCAGAATATAGGTGCATTCTTCACCGTCTACGCATCGCAGCAACGGGGTATTGAACCCTCTTCGATACAGAACCTCATCATAAATAACATAGCGAGCAGCCTGATACTTGACCCTCCTCGCTTCTTTTTTATCTTGAGGCAAAACTCCACTTTTCACATATTCCCATATTGGAGTCATCCAAGTTGACCCTGGGGTTGCTACTTCCATGACAAATTCTTCTGGCACACTAGGCTTTGTTTGAATCTCCAGCGGTATAATTCCAAGTAAGGTGGCCTCGCGGCGCGACCCCAGTTTTGCCAGTGCATCTGCCCCTTGATTCTTTTCTCTTCTAATGTGAACCACCCTGATATTATTGAACCTTTTAACCAACCTTTTTGCACATCGCAGATACAGCTCAATTTGCTCACCCCTAGCTTGCCATCCACACCAAAGTTGATATGTTACCAGCATAGAATCGCTATAGGCTGTGAGGTTTTCAACCTTCATCTCCAATGCAAGCTTGAGACCAATGATGAGGGCCTCGTATTCTGCTGCATTATTAGAAGCTTCAAAGGCAAAATGTACTGCACTCTTTATCCTGCGGCCTTCTGGAGTTACCAACTCGATCCCAACCCCAGCTCCTCCTTTGTTAGATGCCCCATCCACATACAATTCCCACCACGAGGCGGAATTTTCCTTTTTGGCCTCGCTAGATGTGTCCACTGGAGTCACCACAATAGCCAAGTTATCTCCCTCAGATTGGGGAGGAAATTCCAAAATGAAGTCCGCAAGTGCCTGCCCCTTTATAGGACCGCGAGGTCTAAACTCAATATCAAATTGGCTGAGCTCCACTGTCCATTTTAACAGTCTTCCTGAAGACTCTGGTTTGTGCATTACTTGTCTCAATGGATAGGCTGTGCGAACCTCAATGCTATGAGCCCGAAAGTAGGGTCGTAACTTTCGCGAGGCCAAAATCAGGGCATAAGCTAGCTTTTCCATGTTTGTGTAACGAGTCTCAGCATCTAACATTCTTCTACTGACATAGTATACAGGATATTGGGCCATTTCCTCCTCGCGAACCAAAACTACACTGACCGCATGCTCTGACACAGCGAGGTAGAGAATGAGTGTTTCTCCATCCTTAGGCTTAGAGAGCACAGGTGGCGAGCCCAACTGTTCCTTAATATTCTGAAAGGCTTCCTCACATTGAGGGGTCCATTCGAAGTTTTTTCCAATTCTTTTAATCGCCTTGAAAAACTCATGGCACTTATCTGATGATTTAGAAACGAACCGATTTAGGGTTGCGATCCTCCCTGTCAAACTCTGAACTTCTTTCACACTTCTTGGGGATCGCATATCCATCAAAGCCTTTATTTTTGCAGGGTTCGCTTCGATTCCCCTATGGTTGACAATGAACCCCAAAAACTTTCCGGATTCGACCCCAAAGACACACTTTTGGGGGTTTAATTTCATCCTGTATTCCCTCAGTATATCAAAAATCTCTGCGAGGTGAGAGATGTGATCCCCAGCTTCCTTAGACTTGACCAACATGTCATCTACATAAACCTCCATTGTCTTTCCAATTTGCTTTTCAAACATCATGTTAACGAGCCTCTGGTAGGTGGCCCCAGCGTTGAGGAGGCCGAAGGGCATCCCTATGTAACAATAGAGCCCTCTATCTGTGATGAACGAGGTGTGTTCTTGATCGGGACCATACATGGGTATTTGATTGTACCCAGAATAAGCATCCATAAAGGAAAGGAATGCGTGCCCAGCTGTTGCATCCACCAACTGGTCGATCCTTGGTAGTGGGAAGCTATCCTTGGGACAATGTTTGTTGAGATCAGTGAAGTCCACACAAGTCCTCCACTTTCCATTTGGCTTTTTCACGAGGACAGGGTTCGCGAGCCAATCAGGGTAGAATGATTCCATAACGAGCCCGACTTTGAGAAGCCTGTCCACCTCATCTTTGAGAGCCTGAGCTCGCTCTCCACTTATAGGTCGTCGTTTTTGTCTGACTCCCTTCTTGTTTGGATCCAAATTTAATTTGTGGCACATTACATTGGGATCGATCCCAACCATATCTTCATGAGACCAAGCGAACACATCAAGGTTGGCCTTCAAAAATGCGACAAGCCTCTTTCTCAAATCAGGACTGAGTTGTGACCCTATCTTTAACACCTTAGAGGGGTCTTGTACATCAACAAGGATAGGAATTGTATCTTCAGCTGCCCCGGCTCGCTCCACATGTTCTGGGATGCGAGGATCAAGGTCTAGATCATATTCACGAACCTGACTTGATTCCGCCTTGCAAGAATTGGTATTCGCATGCCCATACTCCGTAACAACGATTGTTGTTTGTGTAATTCAATTTGGGAGTTCTGACAAGGTAGATGTTTCCTTGCGAACCCACTTTCCCTTTCGGGCTCGCACAGCGACCTGCTCTGGGCTCTCCTCGCTGTCACTATCGGTGGCTTCTTCAACGATCCCTTCTTGGAGAACCATCACTGGCTGCGAGGTCCCCATCATCAAAGCACCTGGTACTGGTTCTACTTGAATTCCCATATCGTTAAAATATACAGCTGGGAGTTCTTCAATTGAGATCATGTTACAATCTGTTGGAGGTACAAAGGTTGTCTTGCGAGATCTGTTTTCCTCTTCGCATTCCATTTTATCGGTCATAGAATTACTTCCTCTTTCTGTTGACTTGAGGGCCTTGTTATAGCATTCACGAGATTCATGTTGCAATCCTTTGACACATCCAACCCCATGCGGGGTGGGAAATTTCATAGAGAGGTGGTAAATAGAAGTGACCACCCTCATTTCCTTTAGAATTGGCCTCCCCACAATAGCATTATAGGCTGAAGGTTGATCAACCACCATAAAGTCTGCGAGCTGGGTGGTGATACAGGGCTCGTCCCCTAAAGTAACGGGGAGCCTTATGAGGCCCTTGACATTAACTGAAGCTCCAGTAAAACCATAAAGATGCCCCACTGTTGGGATAAGGTCTTTGTCCACATACCCCATTTTCTGATAGACCTCGTAGGTCAGGACATTCACTGCGCTCCCATTGTCCACAAGGACTCTGTAAACATTCTGTGACCCAATACGAATTCGGACAACGAGGGCATCAGAATGGGGGTGGTGAACCCACTTCGCATCCTCCTCAGTAAACATGATATTTGTGTCTTCCCCCTTAAAAAGCTTTGGGGGTCATTCCTGCAAGTGGTGGACATTGGTGAGGGGTCGCTCCTTAGCTTCGCGAGCGTACCTCTCTCTGGCCTTATTACTGTCTCCCCCGATGTGGGGTCCTCCAATTATCACATGAATACTTCCTCCTCGCGTTTCTCTTTCCTTGATGATTGGATTCTGTTCGGGTGGTGGGGCTTGATTGTAACCGAGGCCAGACTTGGGATTGTGTTTCTTTACCTCGCGAATAGCCCACTCAGTTAACTTCCCATCTCGATTTAATTGATCCACCTGTTGCTTGAGTTCCCTGCAAGTCGTTGTATCATTCCCTGTTTGTTCATGAAAGGCACAATACCTGCTAGTGTCCGCAGTTCCCTTTGGACCCATCTGTGCAGGTCTCCTGAATATCCCCTTGTTTGCATTGACTGCATAGATATGATCAATCGGGGCCACCAGAGGGATGAATTTGTCTTCGCTCCTAGCAGGGCGAGCTCGAGGCAGGGATCGCCTATGCGGATCGCGTTCTCTCCTTTTTGGGCTGGTGCTTCGGCTTCGATCCCGTCTTTGTCTTGGACTTCTGGAGTCTTTTCTTTTTACTCCCTTATTTCTACTCCAACTGCTACTCCTTTCATTGTTCCTTTTTAGATCTGCCAGTGATTTTTCGACACGCTTGAAGGGTTCAGCGACCCTATGTAACTCCGAAAGTATGACAGGGGTTTGCTCTTGTAGTTTCTCCCAGAATTTAGTTCCTTCCCTTACTCCTGCAATTAGGAAATTCTTCACAGCCTCGTCATTAGCGCCTCGCACACGAGGTACTTCAGCATTGAACCTCTTGAAGTAGTCGTGCAAAGTTTCTCCTTCCTTCTGCTTTATATTTGCCAGTGTGGACATAGGGGGTGCATAGAGCATTGAAGATTGAAATTGTTTAATGAATATGTCCACGAACTGTTCCCAAGAATCTATGACAATTAGGGGTCCCAGCTTCGAGAACCATTGCTGGGCACTTCCTCTTAGCGAAGCTGCGAACAACCTACACCTCGCCAACTGTGACACTTGATACACTTCCATTTCATTGTTGAAACGTATAACGAACTCAGCTGGATCAGTCTCCCCATTATAGGTCATGTCAGAATGATGACCTCGAAATACTGCAGGCAATGGAGCAGTGCGGATCTCATGAGTGAAAGGCGAGGAGGAACCCATATTGCTGAAAATCCCCTTCTCATTGTTCATCTCATCCAAGGCCTTTTTTAAATCTTCTAATTTGTAATCCCCAATTCTCGCCTCTTTGTCTCCATCCTTCTTTCCTCCAATGCTTGCATGATGAGATTGAGTCTTTTTTGGGGCACTAGACTCTTCCTGGTCATTCCTGCGATCCTTGTTTTTAGGGTCTTCCTCGCGATGTTGGGATCGCTCATGCTCTCGATTGAAAGGGGGTCTGTCCTCGCGATGATGGGACCGCTCACGCTCTCTGCGAGGAGAAGGGGGTCTGTCATTGCGACGATATGACCGCTCACGATCTTTTCGAGGAGATACGGGTTGATGAGAGCCCTTACTCTTATCTTTGGGACCTCCATCTTTGTTAGATTTAAGCTTTACCAACTTGAGACGAAGATCGTGCTCGCTGAGTTTTTTTCCAACTCGGTCGAAGACACTAACGGACCGTCCTTCTGACGAGGCGGGCTTCGCTTTCGATCCCTCTTTATCAATTGTAGCTACTTCCTCCTCCCAATCAGGGTTCGTCCGATCCGTCACCACATCATCAAAGTCCCCAATTAGCTTTTTGGTGGGACCCTTGCTACTTTCTGCTTGGTGAGTTCGATCCCCTGTCCTTGTATTCCTCTTGAAGCCTCTAGAATTATGTCGCTTCTCCATCTTGGCCACCGAGGCCCTTACCTCGATCATTTGATCACCAAGGCCTTTCAAGAACGACATGACTTCGCCAGGCAAGGCTGTCTGTTGGACAACAGGGGGGGTTTGCTCCTTCTCAGATTCGTCCTCGATCCCATATATACGCGCCTCGCTCTACGGTATATTATTCCTCCGAGGGTCGTTTATGTCCTTCTTTTGCGACCCCGGGGTCTCTCGATCTCCGTTCTTCTTCTTGTGAGATTTAGTCATCGTTCTCCCAATCAATGACTAACCCCTCCTTCTAGCGCCAAATGTTATAGGGAGAAATTGGTATAACAGTGTTTGCGGAGGTTTGCTGGGTTGTTGGAGCAAAATACGGGTATTTAGCTATAAGAAGAAGAGTGATTAGGGTTTGTGTGTATAAATGTGGCTGAGCTTGATAGGTGATTTCAGGTAAACTGTTTTTCATACCGTATCAAGATGCCTACGTACCCTATTTATAGGGATCAAGCCTGACGTAGTTCTTGGAGAACAAGATACCTAGGCGGGCTAGGGTTTTAGGAGATAAACCAAAGTCCAAGCCCACTCGTTTAGGGCTGACGTGGCAATAAATCATCAACCCTATCCATGATCTATGGCCCAGATGTGGAAGCCCATAGTCTCGAACGGATAGAATTGACCAGTAGAGAACGACCTTGCATGCGACCTCGAGGGATCTGGCCATGCGAAGCGACCCCATGTATCCAGTTACTCATGCGACCCTAGATCTGGCCATAAGTCTTCCAGCAGTAAGTGAAATAGCGATCCCAATGTAGATATGATAACAGAAGTGAAGCGATCCCTTGATGAGAACCACTAGTGAGATGCTCATGTAGCGAGGCGGCCTCTCGCGAGGTGACATTTAGCGAGGTGACCTCATAGTAGAAACATTATACTCAAGGCATGTTAGGCTGATTCCAATAATGGGCTCTGATGACCCAATTCCCATCTTCTAGGCCCATCATAGATTATGGACCTTTAATTTAGCCAATCAAATCACGATAGTTATTATGCCAGATCTGGGCATAACAAAAAGGAATAATAATCATTTTGTAAGTACTATGAGTGCTTGGTTTGAGTTAGAAGTGCATATGGAGAAGAATGAAACAATTAATAATATTGAACTACGGATCAAATAAGAAATAGAAGTTGGTAAAGGTCGTGATCATAGTAATTGCAATTGTAAACTCTTTCTTGCAATATTTAGCATTTTATGGAAATTTCAAATAAAAGTCGAAGAGTTTTATACATAATTTGTGATAGGTAAGGATACCAAATACACATAAGATTTGAACTCTTTAGCAAGCTTGAAGCAGTTCTTAGTGATCTCGGAATTGATGTTGACAATGTTAGACGACAAGAATGTTTCATAATTTTGGGTTGCTTATCAATTTCTTTGAATTTGTTGCTAGACAGAAAAAAGGAAAATGAGAAATTTTGCAACTTCATTTACAATGACATGTTGCTAGTGACATGTTCTGTACTTGAAGTCGGTTACTATAGTTAGTCATATTTGGTCATAGAATAACTAGGTGATTCTAATATAAATGTGGTATGTTAGCATATACTTTCTTTGGCTATCAAAGAAGATACTAGGTAGCAGAATGTATTATTGTACCCAATTTAGTTCAAAATGATGGTCAACCCGAGGAATTAATGACAGAAGTGTGTCATTTTTTTACGATGTTATATTCTTAACTTTAAGTTCAAGTTTTTATTTTATCAAATAATAGGGGTTACTATTCATAAACAATGCTATGATTACTATTTTATTGAGTGAAGGCACATGTTGTTATTATCTTTTAATATTTTAACATAAATGTATGAAGGACACCATTTTTATAACTTTGCCTAAGAGTTGTCAATTAAGTAAAATAAAATTATAAAAATGAGTCTGAATTATTAATTTTTTATTAGGGAAATGTTATTTCCAGAGCATTTTTTTTATTTTCAGAGCAATATGTGTTGCATATTCCCCCTGCATTCACAATATGTAGCATATTCTAACACAATAAGCGATACATAGCTCTGGAAATTAAAAAAGTGCTCTGGAAATAACATTTCCCTTTTATTATTGCCACCAAAACAATACAAAACAGTTGCATCATTAATTGTAACTGACATTCATTACAATTCATAATTGATCACATTCAAGCATTGTTACTCCGTATTAATTTTTTTTTGCTAAGCTGCATTCAACCATCTTAATCATTTTTACTTGTTGAATATGAACGTTGAATTCATGTAATGTATATATCAAAGATAATCGATGTTAAAACTTTTATATTTTCTTGTTAGAATCTCCATATAAGATTATATACTTGAATGAGATTGGTTATTAAAGTTGTGGTTATAGTATAATTGACTATAAATTCATATGTTGAAATATATGTTGTTGACTTGAACTAGGGTACTACCTCCGTCCCAATTTGAATGATCCTTTGACTTTTTCACGCATTGCGCTCGATTAAGGTATTTGTAAATAATATTTTTTCGATTTTTTTATTTTATATAAAAATATAGATCCTATATTTTTGTCCGAGACAAAAAAAATATTATTTTGTCTGAGTTTCAAAAGTCCATCTTACCTTAGAAATATTGATTATCACACACGTACCAGTTGAGTCATTACAACTTCAATCATTTGCATGTTTATCTAAACTAGCCGATAACCTGTGCGAATCAGCTAATTTTTAACTTTTTAAAATGAATAAAATCTTGAATCATCAAGTTGTATATAATAATATATTCTCGACTTTTATTTCGATTGTTAGTTAATAGACTCCTAATATATAATTTCAATAATAAATCAAATTAATATTTAATTTTATTATTTTAATTAATTAAATTCATATAACTTATCTCTGGTAATATAAGAATAGTTATATTATTAATTGTATTTATTATTAATCTATTATAGATATATTTTAAATATTAATTAATGAAGCCCTAAATCCTATATTCTCGACTTTTATTTCAATTTTTAGTTTAAATTAAATTAATATTTAATATTATGATTTTAATTAATTAAATTAATTAATATTTAGTGACATATCGCGGTATACATTAATTATTAATTAATTAATTAATTGGCATACCGTATTTTACTTCAGATATGACTTGTTTCATTAGTAGTTCTTATTCTTATTGACCTTCAATACACTTAAAAAACAGTTTTTAAAGTAAGATCAAATAGTAAAATAAGTTATTATTAATTAAATAATTAAATAATTAATTGGCATACCGTGCATACTGCAGTATACATGGTATACCATTTAAAGGAAATTTCTGCTTTTAATAAAGAGTATAGATTGTTAATTGATAACTTTTCAAATGTAAATACTACACATTTTTGCAATTTAATTGAGACATTTTATGAAGAATAACACAAACATCAATGCAAAATTTTCACGCTACTTGTCATCCCTTTATAGGATTTTCCGGTATCTAATCAGAAAAACATGGGTTAAAAATCTAAATAGTCTTGAAATTGATATAGTACATGCGAAAGAGTTGTAATGCATTTACTTGTGGCTAAATTAAAAAAAAGTATAATGTTTTCACAAGAAAAAAGATAAAATAATTACAATTGCATTTATATAAGGGGAAAAAGAGATGTGTTTATCTACAAAATGAAGAAACTGTTTAGCTAATACAATGATGCTCAATGCCGGATTTGCAACAAAGAGTTCGAAAATGCAAGAACTGCATACCAAGCTATTTTTCACAAGCATGCTGCAATTACAATATTGATTGTTAAGAACCAAGAACATCACCATCCTATTTTTTCAGAAACAACAAACAACATCTAGAGTGTTTCTACCTCTTCAGATCAACCTATAAACAGCTATCACATCTACATTATATTACTCTGTACAAAAAACATCCTCAACTTACCTGTACAAATAATGCCACAGATCATTTAGTCACGTGGTCAAAATCACCTCACTTCTAGCATTAGGCATCTTGGAGGTAGTTTTATGATATAATTCGGAAAAACAGCTCCAAATTCACTGGGAAAACTGATACTGAAGTTCTATAGGAGTTTTGGGTTGGTTTCATAATCTCGACCGCCGAATGCCTTTAAGAGCACTTAGAGGTGAATTTTTACGAACAGAAGCTAACGGCTGCCCATTTAGTGACCCTGAAAATTTGATGTCCCAGCCCTCTATGTTCTTGGGAACACAGGCATCAAACAGAACTTGGCCAAGAACACTATGTCCATTTATCCTTGGAGGAGATGGTGAACGGGATGATCTTTCTTTCCTGTCTTCTTGAAGGGACCCATACTGTCCCTCGGTTTGATGCTCTGCTGAACTTGGCAAGAAGAAATGGTCATTTGGTCCGAGCGCAACTCTTCTAAGGCTCTGATTTGAGTCAACTGCAGCAATCTGAAGGTCACAAATTAATTCACAAATCTGATCATGCATACCCTCGAGCCCACTTCTTTCGCCATATTTAAGAATCTTATGAGAAAAAACTTGAACCGCTGTTTCAAGCAACTCTGAGACAGCCGCCTGGTACTGAATTGGACAATTCCTGTAATGACCTGCAAACCGAGTAGTATGCATTGGTTCAAATGTAATTTTACATGCTATTGATAAAAAAATGACTTGAAAAACTCCTATGAACAATGAAGACAATCTGGCATTTTACATTATTTACCAGTTAGAATATATAAAGATCATCTGAAGAGTAACATATATTGATGTGTTTTTCATTAAAATAAAATACCTCTTTTATCAGTTAGAAAACTTGGTTTCTCTGTCAATCACATTATATATCAAAAAATAAATATTGGCCTGCCAGTTCTGTCGACTCCCTGTTTGGCAATTAGCTGATAGCTGTTAGCTGATAGCGGATTGAATTAGCTGTTTTGACTAGCGGATTGAATTAGCTGTTTTGACTAGCGGATTGAAATTAGCTGTTTTGAATAAAAGTGTTTGGTAAATAGCTTTTTGAGTAACTTTTTGTGACACATAGCAAACCTCTAATTGAAGAAGCTCCTAAAATGAGATTTTTCAAAATTAGCTTTTTGATCTCAAACCTCTAACTCAAACCTCTAACAACCAAACACTCACATTAGAGGTTTCATTTGGTCAAACCTCTAATTTACCCTCAAACCTCTAATTTTATCCCAAACCTCTAACTTCCAAACACCCCCTAAGTTTATCCCAAATCAAACTTTAATTGGTAGACTAGTAAATAGTAAATACCAAAACCTAAGAGGAAAATCCTTTAGCAGAACTTTCCATGTATAATTAATTTACGGATAAAATTATGCAAAGGGACAACGAATAAATATTCGGTTTCTGACTAACCAACATGAGGAGAGTCATTCCACTTAACAATCTGAACATTTGCTCCTAAATCTGAAAATTATGCAAAGGGACAACGAATAAATATTCGGTTTCTGACTAACCAACATGAGGAGAGTCATTCCACTTAACAATCTGAACATTTGCTCCTAAATCTTGCAGGCGCTGAGCAAAGTTGTGGATGACCGGATAAGGAGCAATATCATCATTTTCTGAGCATAATATGAGATACGGAGAACCCAGATTCTGCAGCAAACAGATAAGACATAGAAAAACTGTCAAGTGAAACTGAAACTGACAGCTACAAGGGAGAGTGTGAGCCAGAAGGAAACTTACAACTGAGGAATAAAGTGTCTGCCAATACTCCGATCGTTGTGATCCGAATCTAGTGATAAATAGAGCATCAAGACTAGAGGTAACACCCTTGGCAAGCAAAGATGCTAATTTGGTCGAACCAGGCACTCTGAGAAGGGTGGGGTGCAGTGCAAACCGAGCACCCAGATCATCAGTTAAATCAACCGGGCTAGAATCATAAATTTGACCAGAGATGCAGTTTATAACCAGTTGACTATCAACCTTCAGGATATAACAAACATATAAAAAATAACAATAACATTAAACACCAGTAATAAACAGTGGTACTCCATACCAATGTGTTAGCTACTTAAAATTTTCATACCAGACTAAGCTGTGCTTCACTTGCTCCTTGAATGATCTGAATCGATAATTGGAAAACTATATCCAGTTAACAAAAAATCACCAACACCAAAAATCTTTACGCAAGATATCTATTCAAATTCTACAATACGCATCTATCCAGACAACATATAACATTTTACCTGGAAGATTTTATACATGCAAGCTTTTGCGCCACCAGAGAAGGCTGCAAAAACTACAGGGCAGGGCTTATTCCTTAGCTCCTGCACAGGCCAAATAAACCATGTTTAGTCCATCAGTTGCATGACTCCATTGGGAAAAATTAGCCAAGTGCTAAGCCTACCATATTATATAACATATAGCATCTTACTGGGCTTCCTGCAAACTATGTTTACAGAGGGGTTCAGGAAGCAAAGCTGTTTAAAATTTTATAGAATACAATTTTTAACTAGGTTAAAATTTACTCCTCAAAATATATTTTGCTTGTTTTTTTAAAGTTATGCATCAGCTGTAGTGAGGGTAAAAAACAAAATTGTTAGAATCAGACACACAATATAGTGAGTTGATTAATAGACCATGTAACCATTCTTAACCAAAGAAATCCATAAAAGCACCATCTAAAAGACCTTCAGTGCGAAGACAACATTTGATGTCAGGAACAACATGCACTTACCTTAAGAAGCTCCTTGAGAACAGAGAATGCGTGTGATGTAGCTTTCTCAGGGAAAAATCTGCAAAGTCAATTTCTTAATTAGCTTTCTTACAATAAACAAATGTATTCATGGACAAGAGGAAAGAGAAGACTAGATGTGAAGACTAAGAGTCTTAATAAACAAAGACAAGATAAATCTTACGGGGACCAGAAAATGTTTCTTAAAGTAGGATGTTAAATAAAAAGATATTCCCAGTCAGAAAAATATTATACAAGCAGCATACTGTACATGTCACTAAAGCTGGATAGTTTATTCTCACTAGCACAAGATGGGTTCTATGTTCGCATTACAAAACTAGCCAAATGCAATAAACCTAACTTAACCCAAATTACGGAAGAATGATCCATCTAGCACAACATATTGCACCATCTCACTATTGCAAATATTGGACAGACATGATATAAAGAGCTAATTGCATTTCAGTGGCTACACTTTACATGTTGCAGTTGATTGATGGTTATAGTTTTATATTTACAAAAAAGTGATCATAGTTTTGAAGTGAGTTTTAAAATGGTGGCTGCCATTAATTATCCTTCAAAACCGATTTCAACTCATATTTTATTTTATGTACTTTGTTCCTAACTCCAAATACTAAAAAACCAACCAGAGAAACTAATGAAATGATAAACATATAATCTGATTTTACTGTTTTCCTCCTAACGTAATATAAAAAGGCCTACAATGGTTTCCAGAGCATAATGTTGTATAGCCCATAATCAAAATCATATTTTCGCCACGATATCCAAACCTTGAACATGCACTTTCAGCCTTTCAGGTAGCTATTGCATACTCTCACTTATTTAGGTAGAGAATTGATTTTCAAGTTTTATCATTGAAAATAGATAAGAAATGAAAGAGTTATAAAGTTTAAAAAATTAAAAAAGGAACATTCTGATTGTCAAACTGAAGTAAGAGAAATATTTGGGAAAGAAGATAGACACTTGACTGCTTTAAAAATATTTAACGGAAGCCACATGAAACTCTTTTTAGACATTCGGCCACAATTTTGTATATTTTAAAGTGTAGCCAGTAGCCACCAATCAACTGCGACATGTTAAATGCATTAAGCTCTCATCTAAATTGACACGTGTGCTGCCACTATAAGCAACCGAAGTTCCTGTCCAGTCTAAATATCCGAAGTTGTTGCGTAAATTTTGAATCTTGACCATTCATTACATCATATAAATACAAGCGATGAAAAACGAGTAAATTGATAGGGTTCCCACTTCATAATTTTGTTTCTTTCCTTCATCATCCAAATACGTATCAAAACAACTTTAATCACTCAATATCAACTTTTATAAACTTCAATCAAGTACCTTAACAATCTAATCCAAATCCAAATCTTACTAAAGAAGCAACACAACTTTTCACATTTCAAATTCAACAATAAAACACCTACAACTTAAAAAACTCAGCGATATCAACACATAGCAAAATCAACACAACTGTTAACATTTCAATTCTAGCAATAAAACACAAATACTACTTACTATATCAAACACATAACACACACACACACACACATATACATACATATAGCAATATTAACACGGCTTCGTACAATACAAATTACAGCAACTGAACTGTCAAAACACCTATACTTAATACAGTCCAACTATATTAAACACAAGCGACAAATATATACATAGCAATATCAACACAGATGTTCACATTCCAATACCACCGCCAATAAAACAACTATACTTAACACTAGACACAAACACACGACAAATATATACATCACAAAAACAACACAACTGTTTACATTTCACTACCATCGCCAAAATAAACAACTAAACCTAATACAATACACGAACACATGACAAACATATACATCACAAAATCAACACAACAGTTCACATCTGAACACCACTGATAAAACAACAATAAGTAATACAATACACGTACAAATACATTAATCACAAAATCAAAAAAACTGTACACATCTCCATATCAGCAATGAAACACGTAAACCTAACACTGTACAAATATACAAGCACACACACAAAATAGAATTGAGTTGAATTGCGAATTAAAAAGCATAAGAACAGAGATAACGGGAGCAACAAACAAGCTCGCTCTAGTAAAGAAAGAGCATAGATCAACTACAACTACATCAAACACACACACACAGCAACACAATTATTTACATTTCAATTCCACCAATAAAACACATATACCTGACACGCACATAACAAAATCAAATAAAAAACAAGAATATCAAGAGAGAGAGAGAGAGAGAGAGAGAGAGAGAGATAACTTACACTACACACATAGCAACATCAAAAAAAATATAGGAAATTAAGGGAGAGGGAGAGAGAGAGAGAGAGAGAGAGAGAGAGAGAGGCATACGGATTGAGATAATCGGAGCGACAAACAAGAGAAGTCCAGTGAAGAGAAGAGTAAAGATCAACAAACTCATCAATCTGAGTCTCAGGAACAGAGATCCAAGCGAACAACACTACGATGCCTTTGACTTTCCCATCGTTTCGCATCCATTTATACGTTCCTCCACTTCCACTATTATTATTACTCAAATTCATCCTTTTTAATGTCAATTATACGTATATGTAGCTTGTATGTATATTTTCAGCTACTGAAGATGATGAATTATTTGGGGGTTAGTTTGGGCTTTGGTTTTGATCCACTCGTTTTGTGTGTGTTTTTAGATATATATTGTGTTGTATTATTATGTGCGTGTGTTGTGGGTGGGATCGGTGAGTTGGATCACTGAGTTGGATCGGAAAGGATATGCCACGTAAGATGATGTGTGTCGTTGGATATTCTTATCTCGCTCGCCCGGCTTTTTAGAATACGCAACGCCATCGTGTTATTTTTTTTTTTTTTGAAATCAATTTAAAAACCTAGAACTAGAACTAGAAATGTGCGTGACGAGGTGTCAATTTTAACCTTTTTTTTTATATAAAACATAGTTTTTGTTAGTGGTATCATTATGTTTTTGACTCCTCTTAATAATAACCTTAAAAAATTGATTTTCTAACAAAAATACCATTTTATTAGAAAAACGTTATAGAAACGTTAAGTAGGGTAAAAAGGACATGGTACCACTGGCAAAAACCAAAAGTACGGTGATACCATTGAGAATTTCCCTAAAATATATTTGAAGAATATTGGTTGGCTCCAAACCTGTTAAAAAGGTATAAAAACAATCTTCCCATGCGCTGCAGTAAGCAACAAGAAAATAGGTTGATTATTGACCCCAAACCCTACTTAACATTTTTATAACATTTTTCTATCAGAATGGTATTTCTGTTAAAAAGTAAATTTGTTAAGGGTACCGTTTAAAAGAGTCAAAAACGTAATGGTACCACTGGCAAAAGTCAAAAGTACAGTGGTACCATTGAGAATTTCCCTAAAACATATAAATATAACTCTTTTCAAAATTGTAATCAATTTTAATTTATGGAATACTCAATTGTCAGTGAAATATCCACTTTATATGAGATACCCAGCTGTCAATGGAGTATGTAGCGTATATGAGATATTCAACTGTCAATGGAGTATGCAGCATATGGGATACCCATTTGTCAGTGGAGTATCCCTTATTCAGTATTTGGGATACTCAACTACCAGTGAAATATCTTATATAAATTGGGATACCCAACTGTCAGTGGAGTATCCAAAAAATTAAAATTGGCCACTTTTTCAAAATGGTTATTTTTGTTATTTTTATCAAAAAATGGTTATTTTTGTTATTTTTCGCGTGAGGCCGCCATATTATTAGAGGTGTAGCAGGGAGCTGTAATTTTGGGTTCACGTGGTGTTCGTGTTTATAAATTGATCAATCTCGAATCAAGTTAAAATCATGAGTTAAATGCATTTTGTGTACCTGAAGTATGTATATTATGCACTTTGTGTACTTAAACAATCAATTGTGCATTTTGTGTACTTAAACTTTATAAAAACAATCAATTTGTGTACCTAACCTTTATGTGTGCATTTTATGTACCTGAATTTTACACAAATATTCAATTTGTGTACCCGAACTTTATATGCATGTGCAAATTTTTATATTTTTTGTTAAATTCAGAAAAATATAATTAAAAACTTAAAGTAAAATATTAATATATTAGATATTATATATAAAGTAAGAAAAAAGGAGACGAATAACATATTTTTTTATAAACGACGAAAAAGATATTTATTTTTTTTTTTTTTTAATTTTTTACAATAAATTTGTAACATTCATTATTGTAGTTTTTTGGAGAATAATAGTAAATTTTATTTTATATTTACACCAATTTTATAAAGTTTAAATTTTATGCAATAAAGAATGTTTCAATTAAAAAAATTATTACTTTATATATATATATATAATTAATCTATTTTTTGAAATAATAATTTTAAAATTTTCATTTAAATATAAAATTTTACACATTCATATAAAGTTCGGGTACACAAATTGAATATTCTTGTAAAATTTAGGTACACAAACTGCACACTTAAAAGTTAGTTACACAAATTGATTGTTTTTATGAAGTTCAGGTACACAAAATGCACAATTGATAATTCAGGTACACAAATTGCATAATGTGCATACTTTAGGTAAACGAAATGCATTTAACTCTAAAATCACCTATATTAGTTTGTGACATTAACCGATAACAATGGGGACCAATAAAAGCAATAAGAAGTTCTAGTCTTTTATTTAGTAGTCGCTTTGTATTACGATGTATTCTTGTATTTGAGGGTATTCTTTTTTCTCTTTGAGTTTTTTCCTCATAAGGTTTTGTTCTTGTGGAGTTTTAACGAGACCCTTATTTGTGGGGTTGTTCCTTTCAGACTTGAGGGTGTTTTTGTCTAAATGTTCAGGGGCAACATAACACCCTTCAGTTAGATATGAACTTTCTTGAATGAAAGAAACTCCTTTATTCAAAACATTGTATCATGGTACAATTTATGAACATAAAGTTTTCCCTAACAAAAAAAATTAAAATTAAAATCACCTTAAATTAAATAAAATTAAATATGTTGGTAATTAGCAATCATTAAAATTTAGCTGTTTTGAAAGTTGATTCTCATGATTTGGATTTTAGTCGTTACTTCTTCACCTCCCAGACGTTCATCTACCTTCATCGATTAAGTCCCTTCATTCTTTCATCCTCTCTTTTATTTACCAATTTTTTTAATAAAATCGAGATCTATCCTTTTTGGGTGAGAGTTAATCCATTTCTATCTTTTTGAAAATTTAGTGTGTTTTATTTTTATGTCTTTGTGTGTCTTGTTACGAGTTTCAATAGCTTTTCTGAGAAGAATTTTTATGGTATTTTGGAAAATTCGTAAGACTCGTATCGAATCTGGGATGGTGAATGATATGGCAAGAGCTCACCTTTAATAACAAAAAATTGTTCCTATTTTGGGGGCAATTGTTGCTACTAATTTCATAACTGATATAGGTTGAATTGCTCGAGATATCATTGTAATACTTTTTAAATTAAAAATTTTGGATATTTTATGTGTTAAATGATCTGAAAATAAAACAGCTACTCCCTCCGTCTTTTTCATTTCTTTACACTTTCTATTTTGAGCCGTCTCTTCCATTTCTTTACATTACTAAAATAGTAGTAACTTTTAACAATAAAATACATTATTACATCCACTACTTCACTCCACTTTTTCAACACTTTACACTATTACACCCACTACTTCATTTATTTTAACAATATTACACCCATTATCTTGGTATCCGTGCAAATATCAAATGTAAAGAACTCCAATGGACGGAGGGAGTATTATTTAGCATGCTTTTTATTTCACGATCATGTTGTAGTTGACAGTTCAAGAATTTGTCCCAATTAAATTACAATATTTGAATGTTGATAAAATCTTTTAATTCGTCAAAAAAAGATTAAATATGTAAGTGTAAAACTGACATTTTTAATAACAAATTATTTCAGATCATTTTCGATTAACCATGTCATATTTGGATCAATTTTGAAAGCTTTCAATAAATTGAGATCGAATCTGAATTTCGAATTGTGTCCGATGTTACCAAGATAACATATCCTACAGAGTTACATTCAAATTTTGGCAAAGCTAAGAGCATCTCCAAGAGGCTCTCTATTCAAGCTCTTAAATCAAAAAATGAGGAGAGAGAATGAAAATGTTGTTTCAAGAGACTCTTAGTAGAGTTAGTGGCATTTAAAAACACTAAGAGCCTCTTCTCTCTCCTAATTTCTAAGAGCAACTAGTAGCTCTTAACTTATATTTTAATAATAAAATATACATGCTCACCAATTCTTGCGCAACTTTTGGTTATAGTGGGGTTAATTTATGAATAAATTATAAATAAAAAGGTAATATAAAAAGGATTGTTGGAGTTTGACACATAAACCAATATAATAACTTGCTAAGAGCATCTCCAAGAGTCTCTTAGCTCACTCCTAAATATATTATAAAAAAATTAATTAAGTTCTTAGCAAGTTATTACATTGATTTGTGTGTCAACTCCAACAATGCTCTCTATTATGGTTCTTTATTTTATATTTTATTCATATTTCAATTCCACTTGGACAAACAATCAATAGATGAGAGAGAAGAACCACTATTTTACTAATAAAATATTAAAAAGTTAAGAGCTACTAGTTGCTCCTAAAATAGAGGAGAGAGAAGAAACTCTTAACTTTTTAAAGAGCCTCTAAGAGTCTCTTGGAGCTTGATTTTTATTCTCTCTCCTCATTTTTTGAGTTAAGAGCTATAATAGAGAGGTTCTTGGAGCTATTTATTTATATTATTTTAAAGAGTGAATATAGGAGTCTCTTGGAGATGCTCTAAAGCTAAATAATAGGACTAGTCTAGGGTCTTGACTCTTGAACTAAAATAAAATAGTACTCCACCATTGCCGTTTTAGGATAGCAACTGTTCACTTTTTTTTTTCTAAATATATTTCATATGCTCAAAATACTTATCCTCGTAACTTTCCCTGAAATGAAAACAATAGGAAAATGGAGTAAGTATTTTAAATTGATCATATACTTAACCTGTTTTGGTTCTTTTTTTTTTTTGAAGTGTTTATGGACTTATTTTCGGGTAAAAATTTCATATTTTGATAATTTTTTTAACACATGTATATGTTTGAGGTTCTATAAGTTGCAAAGAAAAATTAACTTTTTTCATAAAAAAGTTAGAAATCTCTAATTTTGTCTTAAAATAAATTAATTTATTATGGGAAAAAGTTCTCCCAAATATCCCAAATATATGTACAAGCATGCAAGACAAAAGTGAAACTAATAAAGCCAAATAGAGGGCACTTGGATTAAAAAAAAAGAGAAAAAGAATGGATTATTGTGGTAGGGCGAAAAACGAGTTGAATTATATCCTTATATATAATAAGCATAAAAGGGATATTATCCAAATTTTTAGTCGCTGTACTATCAAAATTATATGATCCGTTGGATTAAAAATAGACGATCAAGATTATATCATATTTAAAAGAACATTATAATCTAAAAAGGATATAATTAGAAAATGTTGATTTAGAAGTGGATTTAAAAAAAAATTTATAATCTAAAAAGGATATAATTAAAAAAGATTGTATTAAAATTGAATTTTAAAAAGCAAGTTATAATCTGAAAAGGATATAAAATAAGGTTGTATTAGAAGATTAGATCATATTTAAAAGAAAATTATAATCTAAAAAGGATATAATTAGAAAAGGTTGCATTAGAAGTGGATTTTTAAATATATATATATAATTTAAAAATGATATAATTAAAAAAGGTTGTATTAAAATTGAATTTTAGAAAGAAAATTATAATCTGAAAAGGATATAATTAAAAAAAGGTTCTATTAGAATTGAATTTTATTTATTTTTTGTTAGTATTGAAAAAAAAATCATCTTTACTATTTGGGTTTTATCTTGAGATATAGAAATAAGATTTGGATGATTCTACAATGCACACGAACTTCATAAAATTATCTTTAAAATAATTATTATTCAAATGAAAATACTCAAAATCTCAAGAAAAAAAATATAATTATAAAATTTTAAATTAATTCTATTCAATATAGAAGTCATGCATTGATAATGATATTCAATGTAGAAAACCTGATTATATATGATTTAAATAATTGACATATACATTTTCATATTACAATATAAATATAATTTTTAGTATATAACATATTAAAATATATAAAAAAAATTATGCTAGATCCAACGGTTTTCATTTATTTATTTTAAGATCTTTATCGTACGAAGTACCGGACTACCGATTATCAAATTTTTGAACAAAATCCCTCTTACACTTATCATTACTTTACTTGGGCTTTATCTTAAGATCTAAAAATCAGATTTGGATGATTTTACAATCCACGCGAACCTGTAAAATTATTTTATGATTTAATAATTATTATTCAGATGGAAATACTCAAAATTTCAATAAAAATGTAATTACAAATTTTAATATTAATCTTATTCAATGTAAAAGTTCTAAATTGATAATGATATTCAATGTACGTAGAAAACCTAATTATATATGAATTAAATTATTGACAAATACATTTTCGTATTACAATATAAATACACTTTTTACTTTATAACATTTTAAAATATAAAATATGTTTCTATGCTAGATCCAACGGTTTTCATCTATATATTTTAAGATCTTTGTCGTACGAAGGACCATACTACCGATTATCAAAGTTTTGGACAAAATCCCTCTTACATTTAATATTAAAATTATATTTGGTTGTTAGTAAAACTATCTTCAAATAATTACAAGGATATTTTAATAATTGAAACGAATTATAAGTAGAATTATAAATCAAATAGAATTTTCAGCGTTAAAAACGGCAATTTCTTCTCTTCTCTGTTTCTACGTAGATTTAATTAAAAAAATTATTAAACCATCACTAAATTAAATATTATTTTGTTAATTTCATATGAGCTGACAAACAAATATTAAATTAAACATGTAAAATCTTATATATATATATATATATATATATATATATAGAATAAAGTTCAGTGGAGTCCTCCTTTTTTGTGGAGTCCTGGAGTCCTAAATCTTGACCATTCATTTTAGTTTAATCCTACGGTCAATTTTTTTTTCATTTTAAAAACTAATTAACTGGTCCTAAGGTTATTTTTGTCATTTCGAAATGTGCGTATATCTTTTATATCTAAAGTTGTTTGATGCTGGTAACGAACTTTAGCGGCGGTTTCTTTCAACCGGAACAATAGGAGAATGGTTTTTTTTTGTTTCATCACAATGGTTTTTGCACGATCAACACTTTGCCTTTTTTATGTTCTACAGGTTACATTTTCTTTATTTGTTTTTGAGGATTTGCGTAAATAACAATTCACAATTATGTTTAATCCAGAAGAGTCTTCAGGTTTGTTTTGTTCATGTTGTTTTTAGTACAATACAAATGATATAGTGTTTGTGTAAGATGGAGTACAATTATGTTTGATCTTCTTGTGGTACACATGTTTTTTTAACAAAAATTGTACAACCAGTAAAAATAGGATTGCGTTTCTTGCCCTTTTCGAAATTCTACATTGTTTGTATATGTTCTGGATGTTTTTTTCATAAAATTAGTCCATGTTTTTATTGTCGTAATTTGTTTAAATATTTGTAATTGTGTGGTTTGTTTTTAGGTTCTCGGTCTTATCCCCATGTTGAGAGCTCGGATTCTAAACAACCAAGTGCAGAATTAGAAACTGAAAGTTCTGAATCTGATGTTGATGTTGAGGATTTAACTAATGAAAATGATTCAGAGTTTACAACATATGTTGATGCGATTGGTATTAAAAATTAGGTACCAAAATGTGAAGAGGAGGTGAAACCTTATACAAATCAATACTTTACAACTTTGCAAGATGCATATGTTTTTTATTGGAAATATGGGCAAATCTGCAACTTTGATGTGCGTAAGTCAACTGAAAAATCTGATGCGAAAGGTGAATTGTCGGCTAAATATATACAATGTAATAGGGGTGGTTCCCCCTATCAGGGCAAATCGAAGCGTCTGGATGAAAATGGTGTTGAGGGAGCTCAAAGGAAAACTACATCTCGCAGATGCAATTGTAAAGCAAAGATCGTTATGTAACCTGCAGGACTCAAAGGTTTTGTGGTAATGAGTTTTATTGAGGAACATAATCATCCCCTAGCAACTGGAGCTGAAATGTTTTTAAGATGTAATAGGAATCTGTCAGTTGCTAATCAGAATTTTATAATGGATTGTGCAAGAGCAAATGTTGGTGCAACGAGATCACATGCTTTAGCTAAGGAAATGGTGGGATCCTACGAAGATATAGGTGCAACTGTTACTGATTTCAAGAATTTTGCGAGGGACGTGAAAGTTCGAATTGGAGATAAAGATGCTGACATGATTTTGGAAAAATTCAAGTTGAAGAAGGAGACGTCTAATAATACATTTTATTATGACTACAAGGTTGATAAAGACGGTCATTTGACTGGCATTTTCTGGACGGATGCTATTGGTCAAGCAAATTTTGATGTATTCGGCGACATAGTTTCATTTGACCCCACTTTTCGGACCAATAGGTATGTGCTTGTTGTTACTTTTTTTTGGAGATATGAGCTTGCTAGATGAAAGCTTCATTTTTATTGTAAGTCCAAACAAATTAGAGTAGAACGCTTTTCTTGCATAATAAATAGATAAATTAAACAATAAAATTCGATTAGATTTCTTTAATTTATACAGATTTTATGTTTAGCTTGTTCATATTCTAGTGAGTTTTTTGCATAATTTAGTATATGGAATTTGTTTGGTCTGCATAACATTTGTCATTCTGCATTTTTATTGGTGGTTATGCAAACATTATTCATTTTTTCATTCGGTAACTTATTTAAATTTAACAAGATTTTTATGTAAGGCTTAGTAGAATTTAAGCACAGTGCAGATATTTATCTTGACTTCCGGCATAAACTGATGCATCTGGTTTTTTTGTTTTGCAATTTTTCCAATCCTATTTCAGATACAACATGGTTTTTGTTCCATTCACCGGTGTTGACAATCATTGGAAGAATGTAACGTTTGCTGCGGGGCTTTTGGCGAAGGAAAATTATAAAAAATTTTAAATGGCTACTTCTAGCATTCAAGAAAGCAATGGGTCGTGTCCCCCCTTGTGTCATAACTGATCAATGTCCTGCAATTAAAAAAGCTTTAGATAAATGGTGGTCTCAAGCAAAGCATTGTCTGTGCATGTGGCATATTATGAACAAGTTACCATCAAAGGTAAATATTAAAGTATGTTTAGTGTTTTTTTTATTATTTTGTGAATCACGTTCTAATTGTTATGCACTTTTTTTTTCAGGTCGGACCTATGTTGTCGTCAAACAAGAAATTCGTGGAAAAATTAAAGTCAGTAGTTTATTCTGATCACTTTTCGCCAACTGAGTTTGAAGAAAGTTGGCATGCTGTTATTTCAGAATATAATTTGGAGAACAATATTTGGTTGATTGAGTTGTTTAATATAAGGCATGAATGGATTCCTGCTTATTTATCAGACATTGAGATGGCTGGTTTACTGAGAACTACTTCTCGGTCTGAAAGTTCCACTTTTTTCTTTCAACACTTTCATGAAAGTGGTGACACTCTGGTGGAGTTTTATTCTAGTTTTGAGAGTGCTATGGACAAGCAACGTCTCAGGTATGCAGAAGATGAAAAAAAGTCGCAACAAATTCCACAAACGGACACCACAATGCCCATTGAAAAGGATGCATCTAAGTGGTATACCCTAAAACTTTATTACCTCGTCAGGGAGAAATTAAAACAGCTTGCTTTCATACTAGTATGCTAGATATGTCAAGGGAAAATGATACAAGGCTTTTCAAATGTAAAGACGATCTACTGCATGATAAGGTTTTTGAGGTATAGTATTTTAAGTGTTGATTAGTTGTTGAATTATTAATTAACTGCCTTAATTTATTTCTTTTATATTCAGCTAATTATACAAATGATAAGGTTTTGTAATCCATTTTACACATCTCTTAATTTTTAGTTATACAAAGTTTCACGTTATCGTCTTAAATTTTTGTTAATATTGACTTTTGCCAGGTTTCTGTCAGACTAAGCGACAATTATGTACAATGCAGCTGTAAATTGTTTTTCAGAAAAGGTTACTTATGTAGACATGCATTTGCTGCTTTGCATGAGTGTAGCATAAAATAGATTCCAAAGGAATTTGTTAAGCCGCGTTGGTCCAAGAATGCTGTCAAGTGTCACTCGTTCCTTGGGTCTTCTAAAGTAACGGAAATTTGTGAAGCACGAGATAGAAAGAAGTTGAAAAGGACAAGGGCATGGTTTGAATTTCATAACTGTATGAATATTGCAGGCGAAGATGAGGACAAGTTGGATTCAGTAATCAGTGGAGTTCAGTCAATCAATGATGCGTTAACTCAAAGCACATATAACACACCTTTACAAGGAGGAGGTCACAGAGCAGATAAGTTTATTCCTCCTGTTCCAGAATCAGAAATTTATGTTCTTAATCCAAATCAAAGTAGAAACAAGGGATGTGGGAGCCGGATAAAGAGCAGTCGAGAGTTGGCTATCGAAACGGGGAAGGGAAGACAGTGTAGCCGATGTAAAGAAATAGGTCACAATACACGAACTTGTAAGGGTATCCCAAAATCTGGTTAAATAGATCTTGTTAAACTAATGTCTTTAGTTTTATGTTTTTAATTTCCACAAGTAAATTGGATATTTTGTTATTTGTGCACATTATCTATTTTATTTTGGTATTTATATTCTGGAGAGCATCCTGATTTTTTCTTTTCGGGCGCACTGTATGTTGTTTGATGCTATGGCTATTATATTGTTCAAATGGTTAATGCGACATTTACAATCATCTAGTTCATATTGTACCTTCCATGGGTAAGTGAGTATTGCTGTATTTAGTGATGCCAATGGAGCAGTTCTATGGTAGAAATTGAGAAATATTGAGTTGCATTTGTTGACAGTGCCTGTTCAACTTGAACATTATGTTTTTTTCATGTGCTGAACAAAATCTGAACCCTGTTTGTGCATAACACACTTGGTGAGCATCTTACAAGTAAATTGGGTGTAACATCCTGTAATTTTTTATTTTCTTAGTTTGGAGGTTTTGGAGATATGAAGGATGTCAAGTAAATTGGGTGGATATTGGCAAGAATAAGGTTACTACTGCTTGTCTAGCGAGAATGAGGACAATTATGCTTGTTTTACAGATTTTAGCCTGAGTTGGGATAGTTTTAGTATTCACAACCTTTAAATACAGTAGTTGAAGTAGTTTTAGTTGGTATTTTGCTTTAGGCACTTTGTTTCCAGCAAAACATAGTCAATACACTGTTTTATTCACCACAAATTGGATAAATCATTACTACTGAATGCTGGATGATGCTTGCTGAACTGTTGAATACTGAATCCTGAATGCTGAATGTTGCACCTGAATGCTTCCTGATTGCTGGATGATAAATGCTGAATGCCAGTGAATGCTGATTTAATGACCCTCCTACTGAATCCCGACTGCTGGATGCTGATTGGTTTTGATCCTTACACACCAGGTGGGTATCAAGGCCTTGCTGTCATGCAAGTAAAGTATTAGTGCTGCAAATTCCTTTTTTCATTTTCTTTCTTCTACTAGCATAGACTTTGGCGTTGTTCCCTCCCTTTTTTGTAATTGATAGCAGTGACTTTTGCACGCTGAGCACAGAACTTGCCTGGCGAGTAATTTTTTTTCAAATCTCCATCTAATCTGAACTCTTAGTCAAGGCTGAGTTGGATACAAGAATGTGGCATAGACACTTATATAACGCTGAGGGATGGTAACTTTTCTTGGGCATGACAAAACAAATCATGGCCATGATTTCTGTCTGTTTTATTTTCTGCATTTTTGTTGTATCTTCATTTTATTTGCACACCTTAATACAATTGGTTGCTATGAGAAGCTTGTAGGCGCGCTAGACAGTAGTGAGAGACTATAAAACACAACACATTAACAGAGCTGTCCGCGTGGTTGTGCCAGATTTTGCATGGGATAAATCATTACTTAACTTGTCCAGTACAGTCATAAGAATGATCAACTTGAGCTTGACAATTTATAAGCATTGAAACAACAAATTCAGTGTGTTCCAGGAAAACAGATATAGGCAAAATAAAATGTGGTAAATGAATCAACCTCACTGATCAATACTTTTTCTAGCCAATTTTCTATATGGACAAATTTGTGGGTGATGTTTCACTGGTTGCATTTTGTTTTCAAACTTATCACTGGTTGTATGTGATAGAGAGTTAATGTCCAACAGTATGCATTTGTATCCCATGGTTAGTAACATAATATGGAAGCTCATGTTACGAAAAAAAACCCCCACAGAATACTAGTTTAAATTATTATGCTCCATTCATTAGGAAAAAAACTAGTTATCCTTCATTTTCATAACAAATCATAGTATTGTAATTCTACAATCCGATAATACGAAAAAAATCCCACAGAATAATAGTTTAACTTAGTGCATTCAGGATTTTATCAAATCCACAAAATAGTAAGAGTTTCTCACTATGTTATTAGACCTAAACTACTTATGTAACCAAGTTCTTGCTCTTTGCCAAATTCGCAGCACCTTCCAATATGATGGTTCTTTTGCTATTTCCTCTCCACGTCAATATTTTGTGGCAATAGATTATCCGCAACTTGTTCAGCAGTGTTTTTTGGTTGTCCTGCATAGTAGTCATTTTTTAAATCAATTAGTTTCTGTAATTACATGAACATTTGAGTAGACTTATATATATATATATATATATATATATATATATATATATATATATATATATAGGGTCTTGTTCTAATAGAAACTAACTTAGAATAGAAACTAGAAACTAAACCTAAATTAAATATTTCAAGCTAATCTAATGACCAAATTAGGGGTACCCCAATACAAAAAACGTTTAAAATTCTTGGTTCTATTCAACAAAAATATATATATATATATATATATATAAAAGTTACTGTTCACGTGATGACGTGGCACGTGAACAGTAACTTTTTTTTTTAAATTTTTTAAATTTTTTTTATATTTTTGTTGAATAGAGCCAAGAATTTTCTAAGTTTTTTGTGAAGGTGGCCCTAGCGGGGCCATTAAAATAAATGAAATATAATTTATTTAGTGTAGGTTTCTAGTTTCTATTCTAAGGTTGGTTTCTATTTGAACGCTAGCCTATATATATATATATATATATATATATATATATATATATATATATATATATATATATATATATATATATATATATTAAATGTACCTTTTCAATACCAAGCCCGACTTTCCATCCACACAAATTACCAATATATGTCTCCATGTGCCTCATTACAAAGATTCCGCAGTCAACCCCGTTCATTTCGGTTTGCCAACCCATTCTATGAATTCGTGGTATCAAATTTTTTATCTCACTTTCTTTTGGCAGGTTATATATTGAGATCCATTGGCAAAAGCAGTCATGCTGAGTTTATTAATACAATGTATTGTTCAGATTTTTTCACACTCAGTTCCTCAAACTAAATTAACTTAAAAAGAATGCTTCGAAGATCACATACCAAGCGTGCTGGCAAATCACCATAAATTTCCTCCACTCCAGCTGTTTGGACTCTGTTATCTATGATCTCCAGTCGAGTTTTCTTCATATTATAGCATATGATATAGTAATGTCCCATATCGTAAATGGGAAAAACAAACTGTAGATTAAACAATTAAAATGTATAATTTAATTATATGGTATGATGCATTAAAAAACAAATGGAAAGAATATATGTACATTTTTATCTTTCTTACCATATCGAAATCCTTTACTTCGTATTGCTTGTTATGCATCTCGTTAACCATCTTCATGACATTGTCCATGTTATCGTAAAAAGCAGCATAACGATCCGTCTTTTCAAATTCACCCTCTCCGACTTTAATCTGTAAGGGCCCGTACTGCATCAAAATATAATAAACATAATTAATTTTCCCCTTTTAACCACTACTAACATATAATTTAGACTTTTAAGTACTTTTATTAAGATGTAAAACACTTACAGTAGTTTCTGTATTCATGAACAGACGCAGATGTGAAGAATCAGCTTTAAGTATCTCATTCTCGTTCAGCAGGTAGGTCCATGTTTCAATCAGTGTCGACATAACCATTTTATTCTCCTGTAATGATTGAAAATATGCTTTTGTACTCATTCTCTCATTCCATTCAAACAAGTTATCCCTAAAAAATTCAAATATATCGATTAGTACACATAGCACCCTTTAAATTGGAAACAACTAATGCAGAACATATGATACAATTATGTAATAAACAAACTTTCTATTCCTCCTATTTTGGAAAAGCCAATGCCACACATTCCTCTCCTCCGTTGTTAAGACATGACTACCCACATCAACCACCCTCCTGACATATGGAGACCTACAAAGAACTAATGCTTTTATTTCTCGTCGTGGTCTTTCCATTTCTGCAGTTGTTTTACCCTTTTCTCTGACATTTCCATACACATCCTTCTCTCCAAAAATTTTGTTGTGCAGAATCTGTCTTGTACTTGGAATACTTAACAATCGTGAACAGCCTTCCATCTGCACGTTACTGGTGTCATCTAGATCACTACAGAGGTTTTTAGGCATCAACTGTGACAGGCCCAAAGAGTAGCTAGGTATGAAATCATCTTCATCTACTACAGCTGACTTTTTTTTCTGCATTTCCAGCTACACTACCAAATAATAAATTCTTCGCTATTGGACTTGCAGCTTCAAACAGTTTGAAATATTGGCTATATTCACTTTTCAGTTCTGCTAGCCTTGAATTTTGAGGATAGAGTGCTAATGTTACTTCAAAATTATTCAAGCACCTTCCATAAACATCTTCAAATTCCTTCAAATTTTTTTCAAAAGATATCATGTACGTCTGGTAGAACACAATGTAACACAAAGTACAATAAATAATAAGTTAAACTCCATATGCTAATCTCATGTCACATTTTAACAACCAAAGTTAAAAGGAAATCTTACATACGTTTTCGTCAAAATGCTTATCAATTTCTACATCAATATGTGATTGCGTGTTCTGCACTTCATTAACTCTATCGCCACATATCTGCGATTAGTAATGTCAACATCCAATTAGCTAATATAATAAAATTTTAGTTTGTTATATCGAAGTTTTAATGTCTTTAAAGTATTAATGAAGAAACTCATTATGTACAGAGAAATATAGGGAAAATATGCATAATTTTAATTAAAGTACAAACACACAAAATATACAAAATTCCTGCAGGAAATGGGCAGTAATTCCAAGTAAATACTGTGGAAAAACCAGATTAAAAAGAAAAAGGAAAAAAAATTGCAATATGTACTTAAATACGAACAAAGTACTGTAAAGTCCTCCTTTTTTGTGTGGAGAAATGGAGTACATAATATTGATCATTCATATGAGCATAGTATAATGTTAACATTATATCTATTTTTATTTTTTCAATAAAAAGTCCCACCAATAATTTGTGTGTCGAGTACTGACAAACCTAAATATAGGAGTATGGCATATAGATTAGTATTATGCGGTACATTAAAAAATGAAAGGCGTAAAATCTAATTTAATATTGTTGAAAGTTATAAATGTATTGCAAGATTGAATTGCCTATTAGGCATTAAACATTTTTAATTTTAATCCTGATTTATACTTGTCATGAGTACTACATATGAGATGGTGTTTACATCCGTGTAATGTTATAAATCGAACCCCTACACTAGTGCAGGTCATTTTTTAGATACTTTCATTATAATTATTGTAATAGTAAATTAAATTTGAGATTACCATAGTGAATTAAAGTAAAAAAGGCAGGACTGTATTCTAATTTAACGATTATAGGAGGATAGGTATCTTTGGTCTCCACAATACTCAATATATACCTCTGCAGCGTCGTTCATTGGCTTCCTATTTGCTGGTTTTTCCTCAGAAGAAGCACATTCCTCAAACAAATTGATAGCATCTTTAAGAGCCTAAAAGAGTTAGAAAGTAATTGGATGGATAGGATTCTCTAAGTCTGTGATACTTTGTACGTATATAACAAAAACAAAATGCAGGACATATATTATTTATTGGTTATAGGAGAATGTTTCTCTATGGTCTTCAGAACAAAATGGAATGGGTCTCCATATAACCGAACTAAGCTAAATTTTACTAAATTGAATATGCTCTCCACATGCAGAAATGTTTTGCACATGGAAGCATTTAGTTATTATTTTTGTTAACAAAAAAATGATTATACAAAACAGTGTCAAATAAGGAATAACAGCTGTTTGTGCATTAGTAAATAACGTTGATCAGATCATGTACCTTGGCTTCCATACTTTTTTCATATTTTAACGTTGGAATATGCATATCTACCTCATGGAGCTGATTTATATCCAATTCTTCTATTTGAACCGCACCCATATTTCCTTTGTTTGTGAATTTAGCCTGCAATGTAATTTAAAAATGTTCTATTTTTAAGTGTAGACCAGAGACCAATTAGAGCATGATAAAGTAAATAGGGTTGCATTACATACATCTATTTCTTTTCCAGCATTGACGGCAAGAAGTTTGTTCAAGTCATCCAGATGGTTTGTGTCATTGCACAGAACTTTGTCTTGTGCTATAAAAGCATTCGCCCCGTACTCCTGAAAATAATTGATTTAAAAGAAATTTCTGAATTAATTAGCAGCTACATTCCAATATGAAAAAAAAAATTAATTTTAAAATAAAATGCTTAGTAATACACACATCCAAATTATCTTCACCATCCATGTCTTGAGAAATGGCTCCAGCTTCATTCTCGTTCTGTATATCTCTTTTAACTACTATATCAAGCATTGTCAACTCAGTACCATCGGCGTTTTCCTACTGGCTTTCTTCCTATAAATGATACACAGATAAAAATTAATCTAAATTCCAAAATATCCGACACTCATTAAAAATTGGGTAATTTTACCTCCTCTTCGCCCTTTATCTCTAAGACACCATCCTGCACATGTATAAATTAAACAAAATTAAACATATAAGAAGATAAAGCACCTCAAGATTTTGTTAAAACAATTATTGTTCCCTTACCACAATCACATCACGAAATTTCACTATTTCACCTTCTCCAAAACTTTTCTGTTTCAAATCATATTTTTGTCGTTATCGCAATAACATATCTGACCAACCACGAAACGTTGGGTAATTTGCCTGAATGAATGTTGTTCCCCTACTCTTAACTTTGCTGACATACAAGTACTGCACCCAAAAAATAGAGGACATTAGTAGTCTTTAACATCTTTTTAATATATGTAAAAACTTTAATTTAAAAATAACTTACAATAAGGAAAGGCAGTGGTCCTGCAAAGTTTCTTTTTGTATCTTCAGCCCAATAAGCATGAGTTTTTTTAAGTTTTTCAATCAACAGTCGACACCAATTATAGTTGTTGCATGTTTCAATATCACCGGAAAATCTCAGTATGTCCCGAGTAAGGAAACTATTCTGATGTGATTCAATGAAGAAATTATACATCAGAATTAGGAAATTCCAATTGAAATTATCATCTGCCCTTGGATTCTCAAGAATCTTGTTCCTCACCATTGAGGGTCTTATTTCACATCTTGCACAACCGGGGAATTGTTCTACCCATTTTGAATTAGCAGACCGGTCTTCATTGCACTCAACCACTGCATTCCCATTTGGCAAACCCATAACACTGTGCACAATATTTTCAGTAATCTTAATAGTCCCTGCTTGTAACACAACTGAACAAGTTGCCCCATCGAATGCTTCAACAATGTTATAACCTAAGTTGTGAGTGTAACACACCATCCTAAAATTCAGCAATGCCCCAAACCCAGTAGATCTTACCCATTTAACTTGTGGTTCAGACAAATTGAGAATGACATCCGACATAATTGAGGGTGAGAATTTCTTTTGGATGCAACGATGATAGATTCTCACTGTTTTCTTCTTTGTCCTGCTTCTAGGGGTACCATTCTTCAACCCCTTTCCAACTAATGTTCTTTTCTTTTTTAGAGCCATCTTTTCGTTGTTTGGACCAGCTTTAGTTGAAATCTGCGCATAATCAAGAGTGCAAAATAGTAAATTACAAGTATAATACGTGACGGGTAGTCCCTAAAAATTTTATAATCACATATTTACTTAAATTTTTACATTCTGCATTATATTTAACTCCAAACTTGAATGCTTAATTGAATACATAATTAACCTTTTCTTTCTTCTTCCAGGAACGTGCTTGTTTACTTTTTAAAGGATTCTCTTTTTTATACCTAGCACTCAAACTCCTTTTTTGCATAGCCTGCAAGACGAAAACAATGGACAAGAAATATATTACGCAATATGACAACAATCCCAATTATAACACGAGATTAAAAATACAATTTATTGAAATCTTACAACATTTTCCATGCTCAGTATCCTCTCGTTTGAAACATTTTCTGATATTCCCCCAAATTCCACAATTGCACTGCTATCATTTTCATTGATAGTTAACTCTCTTGTAAACCTCAGTCTTTTATCTCAGTACTGTACCTTCTGCCCACAACTTTATTACTCTCCTCAAAATTCTCTTTTTGTTAGGAATAATTCATAAGTTGTGATGTTAAGAATAGAATTTACACATTATACTTCTTGTAATCCTGATCTTATAAAGGATTTAGCACTGTATATAGGTTTTATGTGTAAAACAGTTATCTGTATAGTTTAATCAGGAATGAACAGTGTATCGGAGACTACATGTCAGGAACAGAGAGCAAATCCTGATGACGTGTCCAATACTGATGGTTGATCAGATACTGATGCAGTGTGCAGATCCTGATATCAGTCATGCTACTGATGATGTCATTATGGATGCTACAGAAACTGGCAAGTGCTATAAAACAGGATCGTTGTTTGAAGAACAAGCAAGAAGATATTATGAAGGAAAGAGTTTTCTATTGAATAAAACTATCGACTAGAAGGCAGAACATTGTCATGTATAGATTATATCTTTCTGTTATTAGTTGATAGGTAGCATTATAAATACTCTCTCAATATCATTGTAAAGAGTGTGAGTGTGAGGCGTGAGACGAAATTGTGAGTTCGTGTGCGTAGCTCTGTATAAGGTTTGTATTCGAGAAGTTCGAAACAAACAGAGAGATATTTGTATTGTCAGCAGCTGCTAAAGGTATTGTACACCTTTGGTAGAGTTTGTATTTGATCTTATTAATACAAACAAGAGTTTGATTCATTCGTTTATTCTTGTTTTTATAATCAAGTAAAAATCAGACAGGATTATATAACTTGTATTCAACCCCCCCTTCTACAAGTTATTCGAGTTAACAATTGGTATCAGAGCGGGTTGATTTCGAATAATCATAAAGATCTGCAATCATGTCTGGTTACAAGGATGGGAATACTAAGATTCCTATGCTCAAGAGAAACGAATATACTCTATGGGAAGTAAAGATGTTGCATCATCTGGAAGCAACAGATCCTGATTATCTTGACAGAATCAGAGATGGACCTTTTGTTCCAACAAAGGTCGTTGGACAAGCAACTGTTGATGGTAAGGTTGTTCCAGAACATACAGCAGAGAAGCCAAAATCTGAATGGTCAGATAAGGACAAGGAGAGTGTTCTTAAAGATGCTAAAGTGAGAAACATATTATTCAATAGTCTTGATTCTGTTCTCACTAATTATGTTCTCTCTTGTAAAACTGCTAAGGATATATGGGACAATCTTAAGGTTCACTGTGAAGGAACTAAGCCTGTCAGGAAGAATATGAGGACATTACTTATACAACAGTATGAGTACTTTGAATCCAAGTCTGGTGAGTCACTTACTGATACCTTTGATAGGTTTACAAAACTCATCAATGAGATGGCCATGCATGGTAAATATTATGACTTGGAGGATATGAATACAAAGTTCATGAAAGCTTTGCCTGATTTCTACAATGAGAAGATATCTGCGATTGAGGAAGCTAATGATCTGGATGAGATTTCATTAGAGGCAGTCTATGGAAAATTGAGAGCTTATGAACTTGACAAGCAGCAGAAGAAGAGCAGGAGTGAAGGAAAGATGAAGACTATTGCACTTACTGCTCAATCTGAAGTAAAGAAGCTTCCTGAAGAACAGCATGAAGAGATTGCTGTAAAGAATTCGAGGAAGAAGAAAAGCAAAGAAAGTTCTGAGTTAAAGACTACTGATATGGACTCTGACAACAATGATTCTGAATCTGAGATGCAAGAACTCTTTGCTATGTTTGCTAAAGCCTTCAAGAAAGGCAGATTCAACAGGAGAAGATTTAGCAAAGGACCTTTTCAAAAGAAGGAGGAGAAGAAGAGTGACAAGAGCAAAAGTACAATTGTCAAGCTTGATAAGGCCAAGATCAAGTGCTTTAACTGCAGCGAGCTTGGACACTTTGCTAGTGAGTGTAAGAAGCCTAGGAATTCAGGAAAGGGTAATGCACTTATGGTCACACAGAAGGATTGGGCTGATTCCAGTGACTCTGAAGATGAATTGGATTATGAAAACATTGCATTGATGGCCAATAGTTCAGACAAACCTGGATCTCCAAAGAAAACTTCTCCATCCTCTGATAAGGTATCACTTCACTCTCTTGATTCATTTGATAGCTTAAATTCTGATGAAATTAGATCTATCCATGCTGAGTTTAAGAATCTTATGACTAATTTTAGAATTCTTACTTGTGAAAGAGATGAACTTAAGGTTAAGAATGATAAATTAGTTGATAGAAATAATTTTCTTGAATCTGAATTAATTCAAATGGAAGAATACAAGTTGAGTTCTGATAAAGCTAAGCATGATTATAGTGTAATTCTTGAGGCTTATGACTATGTCAGAAAAGAACTAGAAGAAGAGAGAGATGTGATTAAGACCATTAACAATTCCAGTAAGAAGACAATAGAAATCTTTGAGAGTGGAATTCGTGGTAAGGTTAATGGTTTAGGTTTTGATAAGGCTAGACAAGAAGAAAAAGTAGCTATTGTCAATGATGATAGTAAGGTAGAAGCTAACACATCTAAATCTGAAGGTAAGAAAATTGTTTCTGAACCTAATCATGTTAAATTTGTTGATTCAAAAGGTACCCCTGTTGTACACAAGAGAATTAACAAAAGTTATTCAGATGAGAAAGTGTTAGAGAAACCTAAGAATGTAAACATAGGGTTTCTGTCTAAGTCTCAGTTGAAACAGAGATTAGATGGTCTTTCAGAGTCTAGCAAGATCAAGAGAAATAGGAATGGAAAAGAAGGTATTAACAAAGAGAATAATTACAAGAATGTACCTGATGCACCTAGGAAAAAATGCTATAAGTGTGGAAATCATAATCATTTGGCCCTAGACTGCAATCAAAAACCTTCTTGGAAAACTGAGTCCAGATTCCCCAAGACTCAGAAAATTCAATACCAACCACAAAAAGCTTGTTATCATTGTGGTAGTTTACTTCATTCCATTTACATGTGTAGAGAATATCATGAACTGTATTATGACTATTATTCTTTGAAATTTGAAACTCCTAGTCACAAACAGTTTGTGAGATCAGAGTCTAAAGTTGACTCTGCAACAGGTAAAATAAAGGCAAAATCTTCAAAATCTGTTGTCTCTAAAGCTAGTAAGAAAGGATCCAATCAAAGTTGGGTCCTAAAAAATTCTAACTAGTTACTTTTTGTTTGCAGGGCACAGGAAAGAAGCATTCAATTATCTTGGACAGTGGATGCTCTGGACACATGACTGGAAAGAAGTCCCTGCTTACAAAGTTTGAGAGGAAAGCTGGCCCAGTAATATCTTTTGGAGATGGCAACAAAGGAGAAACTCTGGGATATGGCTCAATTATTTTGGGAAATGTCATCATAGAAAATGTAGCACTGGTTGAAGGCTTGAAACATACTCTTTTAAGTATAAGTCAACTGGGTGATAAAGGTTACAAATCAATCTTTGACAGAGAAGGATGCAAAGTCTTGAATATGCAGAATGGAGACATTGTTCTAACTGGTCAAAGGCATGGTAACATATATGAAGCCAGCTTAAGTGATACATCTAAAGGAATTGTTAGATGTCTCTACAGCAAAGCAACAAATGATGAAAGCTGGAATTGGCACAAGAAGCTCTCACATCTTAATTTCAAGAAGCTTAATCAACTTGTTAAATACAATTTGGTGAGAGGCCTACCTCAGGCGAATTTTGTGCAAGATGGACTTTGTGATGCATGTCAGTTTGGAAAGCAAAGAAGAACCACTTTCAAGAGCAAGACTGAAAATTCAATTACTGAACCATTTCACATGCTACATCTTGATCTGTTTGGTCCAGTAAACATTATGTCTATCAGCAAGAAAAGATATGCTCTAGTTATGGTGGATGATTTCACAAGGTTTACATGGGTGTTCTTTCTACACAAGAAGGATGAAGCTCCTCAGCAAATCATTGAACTCATCAAGAATATTCATAATAACTCTGAGTACAAAGTCAAAGTACTTAGGAGTGACAATGGTACAGAATTCAAGAATTCTACAATGGAGGGGTTTTGTGCAGACAATGGAATTACTCAACAGTTTTCTGCACCTGGTACACCTCAACAAAATGGTGTAGTGGAAAGAAAGAACAGGACTCTCATAGAGGCAGCAAGAACCATGCTTGCAGATGCAAAACTTCCAACCTACTTTTGGGCAGAAGCTATTAACACTGCATGTTTCACTCAGAACTGTACCTTGGTAAATAGTCATGGAAAGACTCCCTATGAGATGATCAAAGGAAAGAAACCAAGTGTGAAATATTTTCACATCTTTGGATGTAAATGCTATGTCCTAAAAGTTCATCCAGAACAACTTGGAAAATTTGAAGCCAAATCGGATGAAGCAATTTTTCTAGGATATTCAGCATCTAAGGCCTTCAAAGTTTATAATCTCAGAACCCACATTGTTATGGAATCAATTCATGTTGCATTTGATGATAAGAAATTTGGAATTTTGCAAACTGATGAAAGCCATGACAAATTGGAATTTGAAAATCTGAAGATTTCTGAGATACTCTCAAGTGATGATGAAGGTTCTCCAGAAGGAATTTCTATTGCTTCTCAAAGGAATGCTACTGTTGAGGGGGAGCAAATCAATCAGAGAGAACACAGTGATCATCAGGAGCAGACTAGTCTTTCAGAGTCTATTCCATCAGGAATTGACGTTTCAGAGTCTACTCCATCAGGAACTGACCTTTCAGAGTCTACTGAGGAAAGATCAGTAACTAGCAGCAATATGGAATCTACTGATTCTATTGATCAAAGGAGAGTTTTTGAAGGTAGAGAGAATTCTTCTACAAAAGATACCACTAACTTAGGGGGAGAGACTAGCAGAGTTAATCTACCACCTGTTAGAAAATGGACAAAGGATCATACTGAAGATTTGATAATTGGTGATCCAAATAGTGGTGTTCGAACTAGAAGATCAATTCAAAATGAATGCTTGTATAGTTGCTTTCTCTCAAAGAATGAACCTAAGAAGGTTGAAGAAGCCTTACAGGATCCTGATTGGGTAATAGCAATGCAGGAGGAGTTAAATGAGTTTGAGAGAAACAAAGTTTGGAAACTGGTACCAAGACCTAAAGATAGATCTATTGTTGGTGCAAGATGGGTTTTCAGAAACAAGCTAGATGAATCTGGTATGATTGTAAGAAACAAAGCAAGACTGGTGGCCAAGGGATATTCTCAGGAAGAAGGCATTGATTATGATGAGACCTTTGCACCTGTAGCAAGATTGGAAGCAATCAGAATGTTTCTTGCATTTGCAGCTCATTCAAAATTCAAGGTATACCAGATGGATGTTAAGAGTGCTTTTCTAAATGGCAAACTTGATGAAGAAGTATATGTAGAACAGCCACCTGGATTTGTTGATCCAAAGTTTCCAAATCATGTCTACAAACTTGACAAGGCACTCTATGGACTAAAGCAGGCACCAAGAGCATGGTATGAGACTTTGTCTAAATTTCTTCTTGAAAATGGCTTCACAAGAGGTACAATTGACAAAACTCTATTCTTTAGAAAGATAAAAGGTGAATTGCTTTTAGTTCAAGTTTATGTTGATGATATTATTTTTGGTTCTACTAATGAGAAGTTATGTGCTAAGTTTAGCAAGCTTATGCAGTCTAAGTATCAGATGAGCATGATGGGTGAACTAAATTATTTCTTAGGCTTGCAGGTCAAACAGACTGAGACTGGTATTTTCATTAATCAGTCAAAGTATATCAAAGATCTTTTAAGAAGGTTTGACTTTCAAGACTGTGCAGTTGCAAAAACACCCATGGCAACAGCCACTAAACTAGACTCTGATCCTAAGGGGAAGAGTGTGGATAATACTAGTTATAGAGGCATGATAGGCTCTTTGTTATATCTAACTGCAAGTAGGCCAGATATAATGTTTTCTACCTGTTTATGTGCTAGATTCCAAGGTGATCCTAAGGAATCTCATTTAATTGCTGTGAAGAGAATTTTTAGATATCTCAAAGGAACTCCAAATCTTGGTTTGTGGTATCCTAGAGAATCTGATTTCTTTCTAATTGGCTATTCAGACTCTGATTATGCAGGGTGTAAAATAGACAGGAAAAGCACTACAGGTACATGTCAATTCTTGGGAAATAGATTGATTTCTTGGGCAAGCAAGAAGCAACAATCTGTTTCAACCTCAACTGCAGAAGCTGAGTACATAGCAGCAGGCAGTTGTTGTGCACAGCTCCTTTGGATAAGAAATCAGTTGATGGATTATGGTATGACACTTAGTAATATTCCTATATTTTGTGATAATACTAGTGCTATTAAAATTGCAGAAAATCCAGTTCAACATTCAAGGACTAAGCACATTGATGTCAGGTATCATTTTATTAGAGAACATATTGAGAATGGTACTGTGGAACTTCATTTTGTTCCTACTGACAAACAGCTTGCAGATATTCTAACTAAACCACTTGATGAGACTACATTCAGTAGACTAGTAAGTGAGTTAGGAATTTAACATCTGCAAAAGTAGCAAGGTATGTTGTTCTTAGCTTATAGACTTGATATTCTTGTCAGGATCTATATTTGATTGTTAAATGTTTTAGCTATAACACATTGCCTTGATAAATTTCAGTATGATAGACTTGTTAATAATCATCAGGATTGGATTTGTTATCAGGATGCTGACGTCATCAGTATTGTGTCAGTATCAGGATTATGAAAATTGTTTCAGATCCTGACGTTTACTTTGTGTAGTAATCTGATTCTGTGATGTGTTAAGTCTATGCTAGCAAGTTTTGATATTTGCATACTGATAATTTATACATCATTCAGAAATCAAAAGACAAGCAGATAACAAGAAATTGTATTTTCATTAATAAAAATCATTACATGGAAATGAAATACAACATCTTTTTGTCTAAATCTCTATTCTATACTTGTCTTTGATATGAACTCTGAGGAACAGGACACGGAGCATCTCAAGAAATCCATTAGGGGATGAAAGTCTTGTTTGCTCTTGGATTCCTTGTCTGGGCGACTTGAATGAGAGCAGCTAACTTAAATGAATAGCATCTCCATCAAGATCAACCTCAGACTCTCGGCCAAATTCTTCATCCTCAAGTTTTGAGGAGGTTAGGGGAAGATTGTATCCAACAGATGGATGTTCTAGGAGAAACCTCTGGATATTATCAAAAACCAATCCATTCATGATCAGTTCGATGAGAAGAGTCGTTTGTTCAAAGAGATGATCAAGAACAGGATATTCATCGATCAAAAATCTGGAAAATGGGTTTGAAGGGATTTTTGGGTTGAGAAGCATTGTTGAGAAGAAAAGAAATTGAAAGGTTATGGAGAATGGCATAAAGCGTTTGGTTCTTTTAAAGAAAGACGTGAGAAGCTGAGCAGTCACTTGGAAGTCTTAATGAAGTCAAATGCTAATTATTGCATGAGACTGTATTTCTTGTTTTAAGAAATATTGAAAATATCTAACCAATTGATTTTCTGTTCAGATTAATTGTTTATTTTCTTTTTCAGATAAAAGAAAAATGCCACGTGGAAACTCCATATTAAGTCGCTGATTATATTGGTCAGGATTTCATATGTGACCATCAGGATGTGAAAATCATTGCTTGTGATTATTTTGATGAAAGGTCATCAGGAAAAGGAAGCTGATCAGTATTGCTTATTTATACCCTGATTTATTTCATGAAAATCAATTTTGGATTTTATTTTCCAAAAATCGTGGGTAACCGCATTTTTCAGGGACTGACACCTGTCAATCTACGTGTCAACGTGGGATAGTGGTCTGAAAGATTTGTGAAATATATTTGTTTTGAAACTCTAATCGTGTAATTGCTTTCTCTAATCTTACATTCTCTAAAGCAAAAATCACTCTTGAGTTTTCAAAATCACTAATCCATTTCAAGAATTTTTCAAGTTTCTTTTCAGATCAAAAATGGCAGCTCAGAGAAGATTACCTAAATCAGTAGCCTTCAAGTTTGGTGACTTTGATTTTATGACAAACAATCATGTTGCAGCTATTACCAACAAGGAAGGGGTGTCATCTGATTTTCATCCAATCATGGACTTTCTGGTGTATGGACCATTAAGTTATGCATTGACAGCATCTCCACAGATTAATCAAGTAGCTGTTTCACAAGCTTGGGAGAATGCTGAGGTAATTGATTCTACTCAGAGTCAATCAGGTAAGATTGTTCTACATTTAGGACAAGATTTATTTGACATTACTGAATCTGTTGTTAGTTCAGTACTCTGCTTACCTGTTACTGATAGTTATGAGAATGTACCATCTGATGATAATATAAGAACTATGTTGTCTGAATTAGGTTATAGTGGACCTCTAGATAACATGAGCCAGTTGAATAGAACTTTTCTTAGAAAGGAATGGTCTTTTTACTTTAATCAAATTGCTAAATGTTTTACTGGCAAATGTAGTTCTTTTCAACAAATTACTTCTGTTACATCACATATTGCTTATAGTTTGCTTTATGACAGAGTAATTAATATTGGTCATATTATCTTAAGTCAGATGAGTATTAAACTTGGGTCAAGAGATCAAAACAGGAAAATGGTTTATTATCATAGATTTATGCAATTGTTTATTAACCATTTTATTCCTGATGTTGAAGCTAGATTTGGTAGGGAACATTGTGTTTCTTCTTATGAACAGCAAAAGAGAATTTTCTCTGACATTACAAAGAAGGACAATGAAAAGAATCTAGATGAAATACCTGCAATTCATTATCCACATCTTTTTCAGGTAATTCTTAACACTCATCTTCCTACTATCTACAATTCTTCTTTCTTTTGTGGTGAAATGGCTCAGGAATCTCAATTGGAGAAGAACCCACCTGTGTCTACCCAAGTAGCCCAAAACATCATAGTCTCTGAAATAATTCAAGAACCAAATTTTGATCCACAGCCTATTGTTTCAAAGAAACCAACCTCTGGTGTTTCTCAAAAGACATCAGTTGTAAGGAAGAGAAGATTTGTTGTGTCAAGTAGTAGTAGTAATTCTAGTGAAGATGATGATGATTTAACTCTTGCAGAGAGAGCAGAATTGAAGGCTGCAATTCAACTTTCTTTGTTAGCACAAAGAGATGAAAAACCTAGTCACAGCCAGGCTGCAGTCTCTCAAAAGGCTGTAGTTCTTAAAAAGGGAAAACAGTTACTGGATACTTTCTCTCAAAAGACTGTGTCTATTGAACAAAGATCTCATCCCAAGATCACTTCTGTGTCTACACCTCTTGAGTCTTCTCAGGATAAATCTTTTGCTCACTATACCAGGAGAACAAGGAGAAAGATTCAATTGTCACCTACACACACAGAGTCTAGTCCAACTAATATCATGCAGGTTTCTACAAATCAAGCTACATCTATGTCAGTATTTGACAAGAGAGATCTGGATATTGATTCTTCATGGGAAACTACATTATCATACAGACTGGCTATGGGACTAATTTCTCTCAAAGTGAAGTTGTCAAGGCCTGTTCTAGATTTTTTGGTTGAAAAAGTACCAAAACTTTTATTTCCAGATGAATATGGACTTCTACATCAAAGACTTGACTTAATGAAGATGTATTTCTATGTATCTGTCAGAAGACAATTAGTCAAGAAATTTGGACTCTCGAAGCATGTTGCACTTCAATCACTTCATGCATATTTATTTGACAAGGATGTAATTATTGAAGATGCTTCAGCTCAAGGTGAACAACTGGAGGAAGTAGATAGAGTGAAGCAGTCAACAGAAGATACTATTGCACCAGTGGTGAATAGTAGGAAAGATCAGATCACAGTCACTGTAACACAAGAACCATCTAGTCAGAGGAAGGATGACTCAGGAGCTGTGATAGCTGATGTTGAAAGGTCTTCTGTGATGACTGAGAATGCAAGTGAGATACCCTATGATATGGGAGGAATGACTTTGGTTGATTTTTCTGAAGATCAAACAAATTTTGTTCAGTCAGAGTCTATCCACCTTGAGGGTGTGTCTCAGCAAACAACACTTAAAGACGGTGATGTACTAACTATGGTGTCTAATGAAGTATTACTGAAGACATCAGAGTCTAGTAAACAACCTGAAAGTGGTATACTGGAGCCTGTAGTTTCTGAAAGGAAAGAAGATGATTGTATGGGTTCAGAGACTATAGCAGCTCACTCCTTGGAGAAAACCTCAAGCCACATGCCATATGAGGAACCCTCTCTCCATGTGAGTTCAGGTATAAAAACTCCTTCTAAACTCTATTTTTCTGTAGGTCATGAGAGCACTTATCTAAATTTGAGTGATACAGTTGAAAAGATGGACTTAGATCCACAATTTGAGCGGCTGGCTCCTGACCAGGCAAAAGGTGAGGTAGAAAGAGTGTTGACTTTAGTAAGTCAAAGTGAGAATGAGGGTATGGATGATCAACTCCATAGTGAGGGAGAGAAAATTAGGAAACCATCATTTGATTTCTGGGATCAGGTTTTTCCTGAATCTTGGTCTGAAAATTTGGGTATGGATGCTGGTACTTATTCATTCATCAAAATGTATCAGAAGAATGACCTAGCACATCACAATGCAAAGCCAGAAGTTAAAGCTCAGAAGCAAAAGGAGAGGCTTGCAGAAATCATTAACAGAAGAGGTGCCAGGATAAAGCAATCTCTTGATACATATGTACCAGATGAAGATCCTAATGATCCTAGTGTTCCTTTGTATGTACTTCCAATATCAGCTAGAATTGAGACATCAACGGTCTCTAATCACTCTAAGGAGGAGTCAGGATTTGAAGATGTTAGTACACAGAATACTGGTGAAGGAGATGATGATCATGTTTCAGTTCCAGAACAGAAAGATGAAGACGTTGATACTTCTAATCAGGTTTTATTACTTGAATATCATACAACTCAAGCAACTTCTTCTACAAGACTTGAAGATAAAGTTCTTTCTGATTCTGATACTGAAGATACTAGAAGCACTTCCAACATTGAAGTTCATTCTGATGTTTTGAAAGATATTCAGAATTCTCAAATTGCTATTCAAACAAGACTTCAATCACTTGAAGATAACCAAGTCACAATTATGGAAAATCAAGCAGTTCTTATGAATCTCATTTGTTCTGTTTCTGAATCTCTTGGAATTAATGTTGCTGATGTCAAAAAGGGGGAGATAAAGACAATTCAAAGACAACAACAACACTACCAGACTGAAGGAGATAAAGATAAATCTAAAGCTGGGGGAGATAAAGATCAGACAAATGGTAGTAAAAAGAAGAACCAGGAGTGACAGTGGTGAATCTCAGCTAGGAAGTGGTAAAGGAAGAGCAGCATTAATAGTTAAAATTCTTTCTTCTAAGTACTTGATAAACGTCTACATCTGTGAAGGAGGTACTTAACTTCATAATTCTACATTCATAAATTCTATTCTGGTTGTATTGTTATATGTTTTGACATCCACAACTTAGATTTATGCTTCAGATTGTAAAGCATAAATAGGGGGAGATTGTTAGGAATAATTCATAAGTTGTGATGTTAAGAATAGAATTTACACATTATACTTCTTGTAATCCTGATCTTATAAAGGATTTAGCACTGTATATAGGTTTTATGTGTAAAACAGTTATCTGTATAGTTTAATCAGGAATGAACAGTGTATCGGAGACTACATGTCAGGAACAGAGAGCAAATCCTGATGACGTGTCCAATACTGATGGTTGATCAGATACTGATGCAGTGTGCAGATCCTGATATCAGTCATGCTACTGATGATGTCATTATGGATGCTACAGAAACTGGCAAGTGCTATAAAACAGGATCGTTGTTTGAAGAACAAGCAAGAAGATATTATGAAGGAAAGAGTTTTCTATTGAAGGAAACTATCGACTAGAAGGCAGAACATTGTCATGTATAGATTATATCTTTCTGTTATTAGTTGATAGGTAGCATTATAAATACTCTCTCAATATCATTGTAAAGAGTGTGAGTGTGAGGCGTGAGACGAAATTGTGAGTTCGTGTGCGTAGCTCTGTATAAGGTTTGTATTCGAGAAGTTCGAAACAAACAGAGAGATATTTGTATTGTCAGCAGCTGCTAAAGGTATTGTACACCTTTGGTAGAGTTTGTATTTGATCTTATTAATACAAACAAGAGTTTGATTCATTCGTTTATTCTTGTTTTTATAATCAAGTAAAAATCAGACAGGATTATATAACTTGTATTCAACCCCCCCCCCCTTCTACAAGTTATTCGAGTTAACACTTTTGGAGTTACAAAATCGTCATCTTCATCACTAGAAACCGTTTTTAACACCGTTTTGCGGTTACTCATTTTAGTCCTTTTATTTGAACCATCCAGCAGATTGATATGACTGTCTGTACTTGCACACAAGTCAATGTACACAGGAGGTTTTTCCGGCCAATTGAAAAGCCAAGGATTAGCAATTAATCTTCCACTACGTCTACGGTCTGCATTAGAAAATTTGTAAGACTTTAAAGGTACTTTTAAGTCAAAACTATATTATACTGCACACATGTAATCTCAATTGCAAACAAATCATTTTACAATTTTTTTTAGGATTAAAATAATTCTTACAGACTATATGTATTTGTCATAAATCATGAAGCACATAACCTTTATTCAGTTATATCCATTTTTTTGAAAATCATATGCAGAACAATCTATATGAATAAATTTAATTCTCCAAACAAAATTGTTCATATGATTCTCCATTAACGGAGAACTAACTTCTCTAAAATTAATAAAAAAACATCAGAAAACACTGTACATTGCAACCATTTTAGCAGGTCAGTTACACCAATATATCAAAGCAATTGCAAAACCAAAAAACAAAACTACATTAGAAACCCCTAAATGTGTAGAACAGATAAATTCAACAGTACAATTCAATTAATCGAATCAATTGATTGAATTGCTTAAGATGAAGGTTTAGGAAATTTATACCTTCACTCATCTTCTTTGTTGTTCTTCGTCAGTCACTAATTTTTGTTCCTCGTTGCTAATTGATTCGCTTGCTTTTCTTCTTCTTTTATACACATTTGGCGATACAAATTCAAGTAGTTTATAATACTGCACTCTCTTTTGGATGAGGGCTGAATCAGTTGTAGATAACTCAAAGTCTCAGTAACTGCAATGGTAGTGAGAGTATCGTGCGAGTCAATTGGGTTGAATAACTGTCTGATAATCGTTGAAATAGTGTGTATATATAACGTATGTTCTTTTGCCCACATATTGTGCTAATATTACGAAAGTGCCATTAAATCTGTTTTGTTTTAGACCGCAGGATGAGATTTGATCCAATGGTGGTGATTATGGTCTCTAGGGACTCTAAAAAAATCTGGTCTCTATTGAGCCCAACTCTCTCTCTATATATATATATATAGGGTGCTTCTCAGCGAGGAACTTATATTATTGGGTAATTAAGGGGTCATTTGTTTTCTTCTTAACCCCTCTTAATCCTTCTTAATGGGCCTCTTTTAACGCTTAAGATCATTTGGGCTTATTTTTTTTTTAAATCTTAATGATTAAAAATCTTTTTAATCGTTAATAAAAAAATAGTTGCTGAAGCGCTAAGATAAGTGACAACACCTAGGGTTTTATATAGCCCTCTTCTATAGACTACATACACACCTTGACAGACGTGACAAAAACAACAGCAGCACAGGTACAATTCTTAACATCTCGTACAATCTATCAACATTATCTATGATGCTTTATAATGTAACGATGCATGCATTATTGACCTGCAAGTTTAAGTGTGATGTGTGATATATGTATGGTCGTGAATGTATCTCTCTGTTCTGTTGCATTAGTATTGTACCCTGTTCACTCTGGTCTAATTTTTAATTATTCTAACGTACATGTTTTTTATTTTTACATATAATGCATATTGATAGGTCCATAATTCATAATATTTTTAATACCTATTTTATGTCCGTTTTCGTAATTTTATTAATTAATAAATTGTTTTATTTTGTTTTGTAGGAAAATAAATAAAAACAGATTTCTAGCAGGAAAAGGTGCAAAAAGGGAAAGGAGGTGGAAAATACTTGAAGTCAAAGAAATTGGAGGAAAAATCGAATACTTATCCGAGAAGAAAAGGAAATTGAAGAAATTATATTCAAGATCGGATTGCAATTAAAAGACCCAAGCCCAAGTTTTTCCCTATATATATGGGGCTCCTCTCTTCTATTTGAGACACCTAGAATTTGATAGCTTTTGTTTTCATGTTTTTTTTTGGCTTTTATCCGGCATACTCTTCTACATTAATACATTATTTTTCGTTCTTTTTTTTCTTCCTTCCTGCATTCACTTATCTCTTCATGCTATTATTTAATTACTAGATACATGCATGCCTCGTTAATCTACTTAGTGTATTAGCTTATTATAAAAGCCTATCAATCACCTGCCTTCCACGTTATATTAATATTTAGGTTTATTAAGTTTCTGGCCATATATAGAATTAAAGTTAGTTTTGTTAAATCGTTGATTCATGTTTACTCGGTATTATTATTATTGCTTTGTTAATTTTATAATCATGTCTAGCTAAATCTATTGCTTAGGATGAAGATGAAGTTAAATTAATTGCTCTTGATTTCTTCTCGTTCCTATTAATTGATTCTCATAATTTTTCTTGGTGCTTAATTGATCGATTGACAAAGTGATTTTGATATATTATTGTTACTGGATTTGTTTTTCATAGCCTATGCTTACTCCTTGAAGTTTTGATAGGTTATTGTTAGATAACAAGTTTCATAGTATATGCTTGTCTCGTTAATTGATATATCTTATTTGTGAAGAAAAGAGGATTGATTTTAGGGCGGAGTTGATATTAATTGTGATTGATTGATGGATTCAGATTCCTAGGTTTTCCATATTATTTGATAATCTTTGCTAATTAGGTTAATTAAAACTCATCTCAAACCTATTTGTCTAGTTCGCCTGATTTAATTATTAGGGTTTTGAAAATTCATAGTCTCTGTGGATCGACCTGTATTTGCTACAATTAACCACTGTGCGCTTGCAGTTATTTTACACATCAAGTTTTTGGCGCCGCTGCCGGGGACTATTGGTATTTTTCATTCCTTGATATTAATTCTTCGGATTAGTTTCTTGTTTTCTTTTGTTTGTTTTTTTTAGGGAATTGTGAAGTGGAGAAAAGCTTGGACAAGAAGATCGTTGGAAGGCCTTGCTGTCTCTTTTGAAATTTTTGGAAGCGCTTTTCGGTATTCCGTATCACCTCTCTCTATTTTTCTTTTCTCATTATAAAAAAAACCCAAAAAAAATTAAATATTCAAAAAAACCCAAAAATATTAGTTAGTTAATTGTTTGTTAAAAACCAATTTGCTGCATCATTCATTCTCTCACATAGGATCACATCATCTAGATTTCTTTATTGTATTTATTGATTTCACGTAGTGTAGCGCATCCATAAGTGTTTATTTTCTTGTTCTTTGTGTGTTGCATCATTCAATCAATCTTAAGGGTGCCACCCAATTACAAGATAAGGTGAGGGATTTCATCACCCTTTCCTTGGCCCACAAATCACTAATTCGTTCATCTTGCATACCCTTTCCTTAATAAAATTAAATAGACGTTGGCTCCTAGGATTTCGCGCTCAATTAGGAAGAGAATCTGGGAGGAACAAATCACTGAGTATTCTTTCGTTTGGTGTCTAGGCAAGCGTGACGCTTACCTGGCTAATTTAGATTGGTGTCTAGAAAGGTGTTTAGCCTCTTGGCAATGCTTGCACCTGCCTGGCCAGTCAGGACGAATGCTTTTTGAGTTGTGACTTTTAGTAGTATCTTATTGTTAGGAGTAAGGTCTAGATTTTTTTTACGATAATATAGATTTTTTAGTAGTCATGTCTATTCAACCTGTAGTAGTTAATTTGATAGATGAGGTTGTTTCGTGGTCGAATCTTGAGGATAGTTTAATTGAGTCTTTTCTTGAGGAAGATGTTTTGTTAGAGTATGAGAGTAATAGAGATCTTCATGAGTTGTATAAGAATTTTTCTTGTGATGAGATGTTAGATGAATTGAATGTTATTTGTTCTAAGCATGAAACCCAACTTGAGGATATTTCTTTTGAGCCTAAGTACGTTGTTAAGACTTCTGTTGGTGAGCCACCCACTTTCGTTCCTAATCTATCTTTTTCCATTCTTGATCAGTCTTTGGTAGTTGATAATGAAACTCATGTTGTTATTTCTAGTGATTTAGTTCATAACCAAGAATTTCAAGTGATAAATTTGCTTAAACAACATAAAGAAGCGTCTAATTGGTCTATGAATGATGTTAGGTGTATGAGTTTTAGTTTGGTGTGTGATCTTATTTATCTAGTGGAAAATGATGTTTTTGTGGGTGTGTTTAACATGTTTGATGACTGTGTTACAAAGGTAGTTTTCCCTCGATCTGGTATTGGTTAGCATATCTGTTTCATAATGTATCTCCCATATAGGAAAATGTAGGTATGGGGGAGTGTGTGTGTGCGTGTTTCTTTTGTATGTGTTTTGTGTGTCTATGTGTTATAGGTAATAATGTTTCTCCGTCATCCCTTATCAGGTATTCTCGTCCTTTTACTTTGTCATTTTTCTCTCATTTGCATACATTGAGGACAATGCATGATTTAGGTATGGGGGAGGGATTTAGTAGTATTATTATTTCAAAAAAAAAAATTGAAAAATAAAAAAATCCAAAAAAAATTGAAAAAATCAAAAAATCAAAAAACAATTCTAGCCTTGTGAAATGATTACTTGTTATAAGTTGGATTAATGCACCCTTACATGCTATAGTACTCTTGTGTGTCTGATGCTTTTGACTGAGAAGTGATATGCTAAGTTCTTGTGCACACACATACACTAGCGAGTTGAAACTAGTAGACTTATTGAATGTTGTAAGTAATTAAAAGGACATGAATATGTGCAAAATGATTTGGTTTCCATGCTTTGAGTACAAGTAGGTGCATTAAAGAGATTTTTGCTTGGGATTAATTATGTTTTACCACCAAGTGAGATTTTGAGCCTATATGCATATCTTTTGCATTTTATATTCGTTTGCTTGAGTGTCCACATGTTGTTTGCATTGCTAGCACTTGTTTGAGACCTTTCTTGAAATGCATGACATTATTTGATGATAAGATGATAAAGGCATTTAGGAATAACCAATTATTATCCAAATTTCCACACCCTTTATATGTGATCAATTAGTTACCCCTTTGAGCTTAATCCTATTTTTTCGGTGACATACCACATTACTTGCCTAGACCTTTTTCTTGTGTAGCCTTATGTATACTTGATCCCAATTTGTCAAAGGCTAGTAGGAAGTTGAGGGAGTAATAAGGTGTGTGAGATGGGGTACTTTTGTTCATTACTTTTGGGGAATATTGGGTTTTGTTGCTTACTTGTTAGTCGTTCAAGAAATTTTTGAAGAAGGATTGTGGTTGTATATATATATACTATCTATCTTCGCTCTCAAAAAAAAAAAAAAAAAATCAAAAAAAAAAAAAAAAAAAAAAAAGAGGAAAAAAAAGTTATCTGAGAGCATACTTATGTTTTTGTGTGATCCTTCTTCATTCGACTATTCAAGAATTTTGTTGGAAAAATTAGAAAATATGTGTGAGGAGGATGTATGGTGTTGTGTGTGATTTATAATGGTTTCTACTAGCTTTTGACACTTCACCTTATTTGGCTTTACTTGACATACCTTGTCCCTAGTCCCATTACAACCCAAATAAAAGACCTTTTGATTATCGTCATTGATGTATGTTGTGTTAAAGTTAGATTGATACCAAATGTCAAGCATGCTTATGATTTTGTTGGAATTGAGTGATACACTTACCCTTGTTCTTGAGTGAATATTCTTTTGTGAGTGAAAGGTGAGTTGTTACTTGTTTCTGCATATGAGATCCCAAGTTTTGACTCTAAGGTGAACTCTTGTGGGCTTAGCAAGGTTACCAACTTATTTTTATACTTGACATGGACTTTTGAGGACATATGCATATTTCTTTGAGTAGACTATGTGAATACTTGTACCTTACACACCAAGACATTGCAAATTCACTTTGATTTCTTTAGTTGATGTAGCATGAGATGACTTGTATGTGTGGTGTTGCATTGAGAAATCTTTTACATGAGCTAGATGGATTTTGTGGGTACATTCACTATAGGCCCTCACGAGACCTCACTCGTCCACTAGGGCTGCCTAAGGGTTTAAAGGGCTTGTTGCATATGCCAAATGCAACCGTGATCACCTACGGAAGTGGTATTATTTATTTATGTAGTATTTTATATTTTATTTTTCTCGAGGACGAGTAAAAGATAGGTATGGGGGCATTTGATAGGTCCATAATTCATAATATTTTTAATACCTATTTTATGTCCGTTTTCGTAATTTTATTAATTAATAAATTGTTTTATTTTGTTTTGTAGGAAAATAAATAAAAACAGATTTCTAGCAGGAAAAGGTGCAAAAAGGGAAAGGAGGTGGAAAATACTTGAAGTCAAAGAAATTGGAGGAAAAATCGAATACTTATCCGAGAAGAAAAGGAAATTGAAGAAATTATATTCAAGATCGGATTGCAATTAAAAGACCCAAGCCCAAGTTTTTCCCTATATATATGGGGCTCCTCTCTTCTATTTGAGACACCTAGAATTTGATAGCTTTTGTTTTCATGTTTTTTTTGGCTTTTATCCGGCATACTCTTCTACATTAATACATTATTTTTCGTTCTTTTTTTTCTTCCTTCCTGCATTCACTTATCTCTTCATGCTATTATTTAATTACTAGATACATGCATGCCTCGTTAATCTACTTAGTGTATTAGCTTATTATAAAAGCCTATCAATCACCTGCCTTCCACGTTATATTAATATTTAGGTTTATTAAGTTTCTGGCCATATATAGAATTAAAGTTAGTTTTGTTAAATCGTTGATTCATGTTTACTCGGTATTATTATTATTGCTTTGTTAATTTTATAATCATGTCTAGCTAAATCTATTGCTTAGGATGAAGATGAAGTTAAATTAATTGCTCTTGATTTCTTCTCGTTCCTATTAATTGATTCTCATAATTTTTCTTGGTGCTTAATTGATCGATTGACAAAGTGATTTTGATATATTATTGTTACTGGATTTGTTTTTCATAGCCTATGCTTACTCCTTGAAGTTTTGATAGGTTATTGTTAGATAACAAGTTTCATAGTATATGCTTGTCTCGTTAATTGATATATCTTATTTGTGAAGAAAAGAGGATTGATTTTAGGGCGGAGTTGATATTAATTGTGATTGATTGATGGATTCAGATTCCTAGGTTTTCCATATTATTTGATAATCTTTGCTAATTAGGTTAATTAAAACTCATCTCAAACCTATTTGTCTAGTTCGCCTGATTTAATTATTAGGGTTTTGAAAATTCATAGTCTCTGTGGATCGACCTGTATTTGCTACAATTAACCACTGTGCGCTTGCAGTTATTTTACACATCACATATGTAAGAAACAAAGATTGAATAATATATAGGCTTTGAACACAAGTATAATCAAACATTAGATTTATGCTCCTGCTTTATTGTAGTAAATACTAGATATAGGTACACCATGGGGTGTTATTTGCATAAAGCTTGACTCCCGGGCTAAAGGTATGGTGTCTGTTTCTGGAACAATAAAATTCTTTAGTCTTTCCCGTGACATTAACAATTTCAAGCCAAGTTTTAAGAAAATTTGATACATAGCAAACAAGTTGTGTAAATTTGGCAAAGGGGTTATAATCCAAGGATAACAAAGATAAACAATATGAAGTATATGAGGGGTACTTTAAATAAACATGGTACATACCAAGTGATCAAGTATTATAGTTATGGGACTATTGTGTAAGGATTATAATCTCTGTAAACAAACGTAGACATTTTCTTATCTCTTTAACAGATTTGGACAAAATGTTGTAAAAGTAGACATGCATGGTAAGAGACTTTTACATTAGAAAAATAATAGGTTTATTACGCCATAGCTTATATCTAATTTTTAAATCAAACCTGCTAAAGAACATTCAACATATGTATTAATATTTCAAACACCTTTAGGTCCTGGGTGAGAACTTAACATAGCATTAGAGTTGGTTTCTCCTACAGGTCCCTAGTTTGAGATGTAGAGGCCCCACTAATTTCCACATATCTAATGTACCTTTGTTTGCTATCTATCAAAATTCATCATATATTAATTTTTCTGGTATATCCTATTTTTATTTAGGCATGGAGCAATCTGTTGATATTGAAACTCAAATTGATGAAACTCAAACTCAAATGGCTGAAACTCAAACTTAAAAAAAAAATAGAACATCTTGGAAAGATGAAGCTTTAAACAAAACTTTTCTTGAAGCCTGTATTCATGAAGTTGCAGTCAATGGTAGACAAGGTACTAGCCTGCAGCCACAATCATGGATCAAAGTGGGAGAAATTCTTAAAAACAAACATAAATTTGAAGTTACTGCTAGGCAAATGAGAAATCGATACGATTACATGAAATTCAGATACGGTTCCTGGTGTCTACTCAAATCAAAAACAGGAAATCATTATGATCCCACAACTAACACATTCAAGTTTAGTGATGCGGAATGGACACAACATTCTCAGGTTAACTCGATATACTAAATCAACTACAAATTTTAGCTTACTATAAGAGTACTTAATATGGTATTTAATATCATGTGCAGGCTAATTCATATGTGAGCACTTTAAAGACTGCACCATTGTTATACCCAGACCTGTGCAAAAATCTCTATGATGGAGCTACTACTACGGGTGTTAGTGGATGGGGACCAAGCTCTAAGAAGAGCAGGACTATTGATTTATCTGATGATCTAGAGACTCTTGAGGCTGAGGAGATTCCCAATCAATCTCACACTAATTCACCTCCAACTGAAATTTTAGGCTTACACTCTACTGCTTCAAACACAGCTGATAAAGAAGAAAGGCCAATGAAAAAAAAATTAAAACTTCATCCAAAACTGCTAAAAATTCGCAACTTGAAGAAAAGATGATGAGTGCACTAGATCTTATGGTTCAAAGTAATAGCGGTCCATCACTTCAAGAGTGCAAAGAGAAGTTGAACAAACTTGGTTGGGGACCAACAAATTCTTTGCACCATATGGCTTTGGGAATATTTTGTGAAAGTGCAACTTATAGGAGACAGTGGATGCTTCTTGATGAAAATGAGAATGAAACTTGGGTTAAAATGGTTTAAAAAAAAATTAGGATTTAACGTTTAGCATGTCTTCTTTTGTGGGTCAGACATCTATTACTATTATTTGCTTTCTGGGTTGCGCATTCTAAATTGGATTATTTGGTTTGATTTAACAATTCATTGTATTGCATTACTTCTATTTCATTGGATTCCTGAATTATTGTTTTGATTAAATTCCTTTTATTATATCTGATTATGTTATCTATTAATCATGAAAGTATTTTATATGTTTAGGCCATTTATTGAGATCCAGGATCAACTCTTATGCCTCGTGATTATATATTGTTATTTAAAAAAATATCATGCAAGACGTATACCAAGAATAAGAGATAACAATTCTGCTTTGGGAGGACATGCTTACACACAAGAGTTGTTGAATGGTTCGAATACACAGTGTCAAGATATGATGCGTCTTTTCCGTATTGCATTTATACAACTATGCAACCATTTTAAGCAACAACGATGGGTTAGAGATAGTAGACATGCAACAGTGGAAGAAAAAATTGCTATATTTTTGCATGTTATAAGTCATAATGATCGATTTATAAAGGTAAAAAATAGATTTCAACATTCTACAGAAACATTACATAGGTATTTTCATGAGGTGTTGAATGGAATGATGGAGTTTGCCAAAGAGGTCATTAGGCCTGCAACAGTTGATCAAACCACTAATGTTTCAAGAAGACAAAAAGAGTTGCTGAAAATATTTCCGGTTAGTGATTATTTTATTTATTCAGTAACAGTAAACTAATAGAAGGTTATGTTCATAAGTTAATAACGTACACAAACTCATATATATTACATGGGGCAATAGGCGCACTGGATGGTACACTTATCCATGCAATTGTTCCAACTAGTCAATAAGCTCGTTATAGAGGACGTGGAAGAGGAGAATGTTATCAAAACGTTTTAGGAATTTGTGATTTTAATATGATATTCACATTTGTTTGGGCTGGATGGGAAGGGGTAGCACACGATTCCAGAAAATTAACAGAAGTTGTAGCCGATGTTGATTCTGGGTTTCCGGTTCCACCTCCAAGTATGTATTCAAACAAAGCCAGCATTATAGTCTTCTTTTAATAATGTTGCAAATAAATTAATGATATAATAATGTATTTATATTTTTTGCAGATAAATATTATCTATGTGATGCTGCATATGCAAACACCCGTGGCTTTTTAACTCCATTCCGTAACACAAGATATTGGTTAGCCGATTTTCGTAGACGACGTGCTTTAAGTAAGGAGGAAAAATTTAATCATGCACATGCTCAGTTGAGAACTGTTATAGAACGTGCATATGGAGTATTGAAAGCAAGATTTCCTATATTGAAACAGATGGCTCCCTACACATTCTCCACTCAAAGAGATATCGTTATTGCATGTTTTGCTGTGCACAACTTTATAAGACTAAAGAAATTGGAAGATGAACTATTTGATCAGTGTGACGAGAATGGTTCTAGTGATAGTGATGAAGATGAAAATGAAGAACAGTTTGATGAACAAGAAAATGAAGCACATTCGGGTTTACAAGGAACGCAATTTATGAATAATTTGCGTGAGCAAATTGCTTTGAAGATTCAGTAAATTATTATTATGCACTCTTTTTTGCATTACTTCAGCATGAACTAGTTTGTTCAAATAATATGCACTAGTTTAAATTCATAGCATTCAGATATTTCAATATTTTGTTTACCAAACAGTATTATTCATTCAGAATTCAGATTTTTAATTATTGAGAATTTTAATCATTAAGAAATCTATCATTCAGATTTGCCAAATGACCCCTAAGTAACTCTAATCTTACTCTAATCTTAACCATTCAATACAACTTAAAAAGACACGAACGTCTGTTTAAAATGATATAACGTCTGGTCAAAAAACTTATAAGCAAAAACCTAATGCAGGTACGTGTTGTGTTTGGTTTTACATTTTTTTTATCTTTCATTTCAAAATTGTCTTATATTCTATATTTTGTTTTTGAATATTTTGTCTTTACTCTTTAGAGCTTTTTTTGTATACAAATTTTATGTAAATACAAAATATATTTATTTTATTCAATTAAAAATATTTCTATTATAAACAAATTTTAAAATATAAAACAAATTGTTCTCCCTAAATTTACAATACTACACAGAACATAATTTTAAATATATAAAATAGTTTTTCATTTGACTAAATGAATAATTATCAAGTTAATGAAAAATATTAGTGTGTGTGATGTATTTTTAAAATACAGAACATAATTTTTAAATACAAAATATTAGTTTTACATAACATATTTTTAAATACAGAATACAAAACATAATTTTAAATAAAGAAAATTATTTTTAATTTGACTAAATGAATAATTATCAAGTTAATTAAAAATATTAGAGTGTGTGATGTATTTTTAAAATACAGAACATAATCTTTAAATACAAAACATAAATTTTACATACCATAATTTTTTAATAAAGAACATAATTTTTAATTTGATTAAAATGAATAAATTTCAAGTTGATTTAAATATTAGAATGTGTGATATATTTTTGGTGTGGGCTATACATAACTTAATTTTAAATATAGAAAATAGTTTTTAATTTGACTAAATGAATAATTATCAAGTTAATGAAAAATATTAGTGTGTGTGATGTATTTTTAAAATACTGAACATAATTTTTAAATACAAAACATAAGTTTTACATAACATAATTTTTAAATGTATAACATAATTTTTAATTTGATTAAAATGAATAATTTTCAAGTTGATGTAAATATTAAAATGTGTGATATATTTTTGGTGTGTGTTGTATCTACCATACCGAACACATTTTATAGCATTATACAGAAAATTGTTTTTCATTTGACTAAATGAATAATTATCAAGCTAATGAAAAATATTAGTGTGTGTGATGTATTTTTAAAATACGGAACATAATTTTTAAATACAAAACATAAGTTTTACATAACATAATTTTTAAATACAAAACATAAGTTTTACATAACACAATTTTTAAATACATAATACAAAACATAATTTTAAATACATAAAATTATTTTTAATTTGACTAAATGAATAATTATCAAGTTAATTAAAAATATTAAAGTGTATAATGTATTTTTAAAATACAGAACATAATCTTTCAATACAAAACATAAATTTTACATACCATAAATTTTAAATAAAGAACCTAATTTTTAATTTGATTAAAATGATTAAATTTCAAGTTGATGTAAATATTAGAATGTGTGATATATTTTTGGAGTGCACTGTACATAACATAATTTTGAACATAGAAAATAGTTTTTAATTTGACTAAATGAATAATTATTAAGTTAATGAAAAATATTAGTGTGTGTGATGTATTTTTAAAATACTGAACATAATTATTAAATACAAAACATAAGTTTTACATAACATAATTTTTAAATGCAGAACATAATTTTTAATTTGATTAAAATGAATAATTTTCAAGTTGATGTAAATATTAAAATGTGTGATATATTTTTGGTGTGTATTATATCTTCCATACGGAACACATTTTATAGTATTATACTGAAAATTGTTTTTAATTTGACTAAATGAATAATTATCAAGTTAATGAAAAATATTAGAGTGTGTGATGTATTTTTAAAATACAGAACATAATTTTTAAATACAAAACATAAATTTTACATAACATAATTTTTAAATACAGAACGTAATTTTTAATTTGATTAAAATGAATAAATTTCAAGTTGATGTAAATATTAAAATGTGCGATATATTTTTGGTGTGTGATGTATTTTCTATACCGATTATTCTGTTTATTTATATTGGGATATATCAGAATAGAATAACAATGTCTATTTTTTGGTTTAATATTTTTTTATGATTTATTTATATTTAAGAATTTATACTTATGTACCATAATTTATAATGTGTTCTGTATTTTTTTGTTAGAAAATAATTACAAACTATAATATTATATGCTAACTCCTCTTATCATTATTTTCACATATAACATCTAAAATGATATATTCAATCAATTCAGATTATACGCACCCGCACCCCGCACCCGTGTCATTGCTTCTTAGGTGAAATCAAACCAAGTCTAGTTTAATTGATTCGTCGATGATAAATTAATTGTTGATTGATCGTATAATTTCTGTGAGAAGTTTCGTGTTTAGAAGCTCAGTTCGTTGAAGATATGCTGAGGTTGTGTCCTTAGAATTTTTAGTTTATTCTTGTTTGATCTGAGTTCTTGAACTGAGGTTGCAGTTTGCTGTTTGTCTTTTTTGTTCTTTGTTTCATGGCTGTCCAGTTTTCGTTTTAGTGTCTGAGTCATTGTCTGGGTTGTTTCGTCGACTGACTGCGTGTTTCTGAGTTTTTTTTGGTTTAATTTGCTTGTTTTAGGTTTCTAGTCGGAGTATTTGTTTTCTATTATGAAACTTTGTTGTTTATTCCTAATTTGTTTATTCCTAACTGATTCCCTGATTAATGCATTTATGATTAATTGATTTCCCGATTAATTGATTCTCGGGTTAAATGTTAGTTGATTTTGATTTTTAGATTAGTTGACCTCCTAATTAATCGTTTCCCAAATTAAATATTTTTTCTTGATTAATTGATTCTCTTATTAAATGATAATCGATTAATTGATTCCTTTATTAATTATAATGCTTTTGGATAATTATTTGACTATTGTACCATTTTGGGTGTACCGAAATTGTCGGTTTTTGGATCTTATATAAGTGGTTGTAATCTATGCCTTTTTGTTGGCTTGTTATCGGTCGTCCGTTTGACGAATAATTTTATCGGTCGTCCGTTTTGACGAATATTATCGGTAGTCCGTCTATCGATTTTTTATATTTTATATTTTATACATTATCTTTTTAATATACTGTAGTATTTTATTTTATTTTTTGGTTGGTTTTTAAATATATTTCATCTTATTTATAAGTTTTTCGAAAAGTATTACAATTTATTCATTTTTAATTATGTTATTTTTTTCATCTAAATGTATTAATATCAACTCTTTACTTAATTATACTTTTTTACTTTATGTTTTAAATAGAGGTCTAACCAAAGGGACCCTTTGGTTAGATTATATAATTACTTTTTTCTATTAATATTTTATCTCTGTTTCGTCAATTTATTATTAATAATATAATATTATATACTTTTTGTTTTATCTCAAACTTATGTCTTTATTTTAACTTAGATTTCTTGATTTGTATCTTAAAAGTAGATTGCATTTACTTTCCAAAAAAAAAGTAGATTGCATAAATAAAGATTTCTATTTAATGAATATAATATAAACTATACTTTTTAGTTTAGTAGATTACATATATTTAATTTTTAAGTAATTAATATTATTGGCTTTTTTGACATGAGTTTTTTGTTGTGGTTGTTCGATAATTTTTCAGGTTTTTGGGCGGGAAGAGTTGAAAAGAGAAGATGGAGCTGGTTTTTCTTTGGGAGAGAGGATGTGTAAAGAAGTGACGGAGGGAAACAGTATTTTGGGTGCATAGTGGGAACAACAAGAAGTCACTGGCTTTAGTTTATAGCCTTATGTCTGTCGATGTTTGATTTTATTGAGTGGGGCGCTCTTTTTTCCTCCTTGAGTTTTTTTCCCATAAGGTTTTGCTCTTGCGGGGTTTTTAACGAGGCCTATCCATGTATGGAGTCTTCTTCTCTGATATAGAGGTTTTATTGTCTAACTTTCGGAAGAATCTCTTTCTCATGTCAGTCGTAATTCAGGTTACGACCCATGGATTGGTTAAGCATACCTTTCGGATAGATGATAAGTTTTGGTGGAAGAAAGAATGTCTCACTTTCCTTCTCGGATTTCGTAAATTTTATCTTTTAAATGAAATAGTTTCATTTTGCAAAAAAAAAAAAAACATCTAAAATGATGATTTTACGTTGAAATTAGAAAAAAAATGATATTATTAATTTTACAAAAAAAATTATATGTTCTGCATTAAAATTTTTTATATTCTTTATGTTATTTTAAAAAAATATCCTTAATATTTAGATAATTAATTTTTTTATGAAAAGAATGTAGAAAAAGAAAATAAGATGTCAGTTAATAAGTATCACGTGCATTAGGGTTTTGTTAGTCACAGAGGCATGCCTGTACACATCTAATAACAAGCCTAATTGTTTGTAATGCTTTGCATTACTTACATGACCTCTTAACTGAGGGAACCTCTAGTTGTAGAGTTTCTGTTTGTATTGTACTTGTAGTAGGCATCAAATCCTAGTTGTGTAATTGTACAAACAAAGTCTAAAATAATGCTTGAAAGAAGTTCCAAGGTTCATGCCTCAAGCAAGGAGTTAAAGACTGTCAAATAATCAGAGTTGAGATTTGAAGAAATGAAGAATTTGCCTAAGTACCAATTCGGGAAGTATATTTGTCTATTCGAGAAGTCCAGCATTCGAGAAGTCAGAGATTCGATATCTCAAGACACTATTCGATATCTCGGAATACACTGTTCGATATCTCATTCGATATCTCAGGGATTCGATATGTCTACTACTCTATTCGAGAACTCAAGAAGTCAACAAGTCAAGATGGTATTCGAGTTCTCAAAGAGTCAACAAGTCAAAGCTCCATTCGATATCTCAAGGACTCAGAAAGCTATTCGATATCTCGAAGATTCGATAAGTCAAATGTTCTATTCGACAACTCAAGGAATCTTGATGGAAAAGAGCTATTCGAGAAGTGGTTCGATATGTCAATATAACAGTATTCGAGAACTCAGAGTTATCGATCAAGTCAATTCTAGTTCTCGAATCACTTACTTAGTCACTTCTCGAATACATTCTTGGAGACAAAATACTGAAGAAATTGTACAAGTCAGAAACCTGCAACAAGCCAATGCACTTTATGGACCACAATCTGTAACGTGCTCTGGAAAGCCTACAAGGAAGCTTAGAGAGATATAGAAGAGACAAGGAGCTAAAGAAGTGGATCTAAACAGGCTTTGCAAAGTCAAATCTGTAACCGTTTGGACACTTACTCAAAAAGGATAGACAGACTAGAAAGTAATTTGTTTAGCTACCTTATTTGTAGTAAGTAGGCTGTATCCATGTTCTATAAGGACACAGCCTCACTTCATAACTTAGTAACTTTTGTGAGTCAAGTTTTTCATACACTGTAAGCTATATCTCTCTGAGAAAAACGAAGCTGAGAATACTACCATTTGTATTCACAGATTGTAGCAACCTTTATCTAATAATACATTAGATTAAAGTGATATTGTGTCTTGTGTTGTTTCTTTATCCGCACCTTCACTTCTACACACACAGGCACTTATCTGCTACATTGACTCAATCAAAGAAAAGTTCAAGAATCCATTCACCCCCCCTCTGTATTCTTTTACCGTATTCAATACTCAACAAGTGGTATCAGAGAGGGCTGTTTATTCAAAAACATAGAAACGATCATGAGTTCGAATACACCAAAGACTACAGGAACGGTGAAGGTCCCTAAGTTTGACAAAGAAAACTTCAACCTCTGGAAGATAAAGATGATGTTGTTCATTAAAGCCTCTCATCCCTTGTATCCTGAGATTCTCAAGAATGGTCCTTTTGTTCCACAACAAGAGATACCAGAGAAGACTGTTGGAACCATAACTATCCCAAGAACTTATGAGGCCAAGGATCCATCAAAGTGGACAGAGTCAGAAAGGGAGAAGGTTGCTCTTGACAGCCACCTCATGTTGCTTATCATTGATTCCATGGACATGTCAATGTTTGCAAACATTGCATCATGCACGTCTGCTAAAGAGATGTGGGATCACATTGAGGTGTTGTGTGAAGGGACTGATGAGGTTAAGGAATATAGGAAACAGATACTGGTCACACAGTATGAAGCTTTCATGGCACAGCCCAAGGAAAGCATCACTGAAATGTTTGAAAGGTTTCACAAGCTAGTTACTGAGTTGCAGATGAATGGAAAGGTTTACAGCACCAAGGAGTTAAATATGAAATTTCTGTTGTCTTCACCAAATCATCTGGAGCAAAGAGTCATTTCTCTAAGAGAGAGAGATTTGAACAAAGTCACCTATGATGTGCTCTATGGAGTCCTAAAGACTCATGAACTTGAGTTGCTTCAGAAAAGGGCTATCCAAGCCAACCAAGGTAGGATGATAAACACATCATGTGCCTTGATTGTCAACAAATCCATTCTGGACCTAGAAGCATCTACAAGTCAACTAAGGATAGAGGAGGTGGCAGATGATGAAGAAACTGAAGCTGGGGTGAGTGAACCTGTTGAGGAAAAGGAGGAAGAAGAAGAGTTTTACACTCTGGAAGAACTTGATGGGATGGAAAATACTTCATATGCTTTCATGGCCAGAAAATTTCCAAACATCAGATTTAAAAGAAATCAACCCTTCAAACCCAAAACTCAAAACCATTCAGCCAACAAGAACAAGGCACCTGTGAAACCAAACAGAAATAAGTTCAAAACCAGTTATGTGGATAGGTCATCTGTAAGGTGCTATAGATGCAATGACCTAGGGCATTTTGCCAGTGAATGAAAGAAGCCTAAAAAGAAGGATAGAGATTATCTTGAGCTCGAAGCTAAGTATGAGGCCCTTCTGAAAAAGCAGACACATGGTAAGGCCTACATAGCTGAAGGGAAGTGTTGGGATGATTCTGAGAGTGATGAAGAGGAACAAGAATTCTGCAATTATGCCTTGATGGCCAACTCCAAGGATGACTCATCTTCATCTGATTCTCAGGTACCATCTCTCACTACTATAGACATGTCTGTTTCTGAGTACAAATGCATGATTGAACAATTATCTGTTGAAATGTTTAATATTCATACTAGTATGACTGCTGCTAATGAGGAGATTGCTAAACTGTCTACTAGAAATGAAATATTAACCAAGAAGAATGAGGAACTTGAGCTAACTACTATGCAAGTAGAAAACCTTAAGAAAGAAGTTGAATATTTGAAGAACAAGGTTTTATGTGCTAGTCAAGTAGAGAAGGCTCTTAGGGATGAATTAGCTGAGAATGAATTCAAACTAAAAACTTTCAAGAAATCATCTGGTTTAGTGCAATCCTAATGTGAGAAAATTGAAGCTAAACCCAAAGCAGCTATTGGACTTGACTATGAATTTCTCAAACAAAGGAAAGGCTATGCTGTCATTGAAGAGGACATAGCTGTTCATGAGAAAGTGCCTCACATTTTGAGAAAAACTGAAAATCCAATTTTTAAGGAATCAACATTTGAAATTGATGAGGATGCCTTACTCATCAAGCAAATGTTGAATGATGAGGATGAAGCACAATCTAGTGAACAGCAAGCATCTTCTAAGGGTGAGAGTGTCAAGTCAAAGACCAAGAAACCAGTAGTTGATAGGCCAAGACCTAAGAAGTTTGTTAAGTTTGTCTCAACTGGGATGAGTGAATCAGAAAAGAGAGTGACTAAGAAGAAACAGAACAGAAATGGCAAGTTAGGGATTAACAAGGATAACAACTATGCTTATATGCCTAATGCCCCTAGGAAAACTTGTCAGAACTGTTTCAGTACCAATCATTTAACTCATGCATGCAAGAAACCTGTTGGTAGTGTGTCTAAACCTTTCTATGACTGTTCTGTGCCTCTAAGTCATAGAGATACACCTTTCTGTGATAAATTTGACTGTATGCCATGCAACATGAATGTTATGACTAGTTGTTTTAATTTAAGAAGGCAATTCATTGATGGTTATATCAGTCACAATTCTCACACACACTACACAAGGTCAAAGTCTTCAAGTCCTCCTAAAGCTAGAAAGGTACCTTTGTTACCTAAGTCTGAAACCTCAGGTTCTAAGACTTCCAACAGTGACAAGAAGACTAACACTAAGAAAGTTGACAAGCATGTTGTTTATGATAAAACTGTCTTTAAGTCACATGGACCCAAACTTGTTTGGGTACCAAAGGAAAAGTAATACCTTTGTGTTTGCAGGGCAAAGAAAGTGAAAAGAAGGTCATGTAGATTTTGGACAGTGGATGCTCAAATCATATGACTGGTGATATGGCTCTGCTATCACAGTATGAGGAAAAGGCTGGCCCAATGGTTGCTTTTGGAGATGACAGCATGGGTAACATATTGGGATATGGCAAGCTGAAAGTTGGTAATGTCATCATTGAAGATGTAGCACTAGTCAAGGGGCTCAAGCATAATCTGTTAAGTGTTGGTCAGTTTACTGATAGAGGTTTCAAAGTGAATTTTGACAAAGATGAATGTTTGATCACCCACAAGAAGACTGGTGATTTTGCTCTATCTGGAGTAAGGAAGGGAAGCCTGTTTGTAGCCAATATGGACTCTGCAAACAAGGACAAAATTTGTTGCTTTTACTCAAAAGCATCAAATGAAGATTGTGGGATGTGGCACAAGAAACTATCACACCTGAACTTCAAGGCCATTAATTCTCTAGTCAAAAGAGAGTTAGTGAGAGGCATGCCCACACTCGAATTCTGTCAAGAAGGAGTGTGTGAGGCTTGTCAAAAAGGAAAAATGAAAAGATCAAGCCACAAGTCAAAGACAGTGACATCAGTAACCAAGCCATTACAACTCATCCATATGGATTTGTTTGGGCATGTCAACATAATGTCACTTGGAAGAAAGAAGTATGCCCTGGTAATGGTTGATGATTTTTCAAGGTATACATGGGTGGAATTTCTGGCATCAAAAGATGAGGCTCCACATGTAATTATTGAGCACATAAAGAAAGTTGACAAGGAAGCAAAGGCAAACGATGCAAGTGTGATTGCATTGAGGAGTGATAATGGAACAGAGTTCAGAAATGCCACACTTGAAGCATTCTGCAAAGAGAATGGCATTTCTCAGCAATTCTCAGCTCCAAGGACTCCACAACAAAATGGAGTTGTTGAGAGAAAGAATAGAACTCTAATTGAGGCTGCTAGAACAATGTTACTTGATGCAAAAATGCCTACATGTTTTTGGGCTGAGGCTGTGAGCACTGCATGCTACATTCAGAACAGGACCCTCATCAACAAAAACACTGGAAAGACACCTTACAACTTGATGACTGGAAAGAAGCCTACTCTAAAGTATGTTCATACTTTTGGAAGCAAATGCTTTGTACTAAAGGATAATTCTGAATATGTTGGAAAGTTTGATGCAAAAGCATTTGAAGGAATTTTTCTTGGCTATTCTATGGAAAGAATTGCATACAAGGTTTATGTCATCAGTCAAAAGAAAGTTATGGAAAGCACAGATGTAACATTTGATGACAGCAAACTACCTGGACTAGAAGAAGCCAATGATGAATACAAAGATCCATTGAAGTTTGATAATCTAGATGATTCTGATGAAGAGATTGAAACTGGAGTTGAAACTCAAGTTCAACAAACTCAAGTGATTGATGATACAAGAGAAGAATTTGTGCCAATCGATAGTGGAGAAACAAGCATCCAAGACACACCTGTGAGTAATGGCAACTTCACAGGGGGAGGAAATGAGGATGACCATGATGTGGATGATGAAGCAACATCAAGGTTGAGAAGTCAGGCTGAACACTCGAGGAAATGGGATAGATCACACACTGCAGAGCAAATCATTGGAGATCCTAATGCAGGAGTCAGGACTAGGAGAGCAACTCAAAATGAGTGCCTCTATGGATGTTTTCTATCACAAGTTGAGCCTAAGAAACTTGATGATGCACTGTTGGATCCAGATTGGATTATTGCCATGCAAGAGGAGCTGAATCAATTTGAAAGGAACAAAGTATGGGAACTTGTGCCTGCACCAAAGAATAGAACCATTGTTGGAACAAAATGGGTTCTGAAGAATAAGATGGATGAAGATGGTGTAATAATAAGAAACAAAGCAAGGCTGGTTGCAAAAGGATACTCTCAACAGGAAGGCATTGATTATGATGAGACATTTGCCCCTGTTGCTAGATTGGAAGCCATTAGAATATTCTTGGCATTTGCTGCTCATTCAAACTTTAAAGTTTATCAAATGGATGTCAAGAGTGCATTTCTAAATGGAGAGTTGGAAGAAGAGGTTTATGTGCAACAACCACCTGGCTTTGAGGATCCACATTTCCCAGAATTTGTTTACAGATTGCTTAAGGCACTGTATGGACTTAAGCAAGCTCCAAGAGCATGGTATGATACTTTATCACAATTTCTTCTTGAGAATCAATTCACTAGAGGCACATTGGACAAGACACTGTTTTACAAGAAGCATGGTGATGATATTATCCTGGTCCAAATCTATGTGGATGATATCATTTTTGGTTCTACAAATGAGAAGCCGTGTGAGAAGTTCTCTAAACTCATGCAGAGCAGATATGAGATGAGTATGATGGGAGAGTTGACATTCTTTCTAGGGTTGCAAGTCAGTCAAAGGAAGGATGGTATCTTTATCAGTCAAACCAAGTACATCAAGGATTTATTAAAGAAGTTTGACTTGGAAGATTGTTCACCTGCCAAGACACCCATGGCCACTAAACTGGATGAAGATGCTAAAGGCAAGAAAGTAGATATCTCAGTCTACAGAGGCATGGTTGGTTCTCTACTCTACCTCACTGCAAGTAGGCCAGACATCATGTTTGCTACATGCTTGTGTGCAAGGTTTCAATCAAATCCAAAGGAATCACATTTGATTGCAATAAAAAGGATCTTTAGATATCTGAAGGGCACTCCTAACTTGGGTTTATGGTATCCTAAGGACACAGGGTTCAATCTGGTTGGTTATTCTGATGCTGATTATGCTGGATGCAGAGTGGATAGGAAAAGCACCTCAGGAAGCTGCCAGTTTCTTGGACAATGGTTAGTTTCTTGGTATAGCAAGAAGCAACAATCTGTGTCAACTTCTACAGCTGAGGCTAATACATAGCTGCTGGAAGTTGCTGTGCTCAAGTGCTTTGGATTAGAAATCAACTTAGAGATTATGGACTTGTGTTGGAAAGAATTCCAATCATGTGTGACAACATAAGTGCAATCTCTATAGTTGCCAATCCTGTCAATCATTCTAGAACAAAGCACATTGACATCAGATATCATTTCATAAGAGAACATGCAACTAATGGAACCATTGAGTTGCATTATGTCTCTACAGATAAACAACTAGCTGATATATTCACTAAGCCATTAGATGAAGCCACCTTCACAAGGTTGGTAAGTGAGATTGGAATGCTGAATTCTTCAGATTCTGGCTAAGTGAATACACCATCTAGATTGTTGCAGCAGTAAACACTTACTTTATCTAAATTCTCAATATTTTTGGAGTAAGTGTTGGCTGAAATATGATTTATAAATATTTCAAATCTGTTGCATATGTTGAAAATCATATTTCTATTAACTTAAAATTTCTATGAAATTTTGAGAAAATCACTATTTAATTTGCTAGGATATTTTTCAATGAATATGTCTGGTAAATTTTAAAAGATAGTGAAAATCAAATTTTTATGAGTGATGAGTATAGCTCGATAAGTCAGACTTCTCGAATGATTCACTATTCGACATCTCTAATAAGTCTCATTAGAGTACTCTTGAGTTCTCGAATAGAGTCTTTCTGAGATATCGAATAGAGGTATTCTTGACTTCTCGAATAGAGTAACTGAGTTCTCGAATGATTGAGTTCTCGAACACTATATTTGAGTTCTCGAATCATTTGAAAAGCCTGAATTCTCGCTGAATTTTAACCGATTTTGGACTTTTGTCTAAAAGTTTAATTCACTCATAAAAACATATTTTATTTAATTTAGAATTATTTCTAAGTTAGATAACTGCCAGCTGTGAGTTTCTATCTGCTTGAGTTATCGATTAAGCCATTCTTGACTTCTCGAATAGTTGTTTTCTACTTCTCGAATGCCTGACTTGTCGATACAAAACTTTCTGCTAATCGACAATTCAAGTACTTCATACTTATACAATTTCACATCTATTCGACTCATTTCATTCGATCTCTCAAGCATCTACACTCTCTAAAACCCTGAAACCCTAGCTACGAAAAGCCAAATTTCTTCTTCAACCTTCAATTTCTTTCCTCTCTTCTACACAAATGGCAACAGTAAAGTTCAACACCAACTTCATCGCTCTCACTAGTGATGTTGAAGCACCCAATGCCAATTTCAAGTACTTTGTGAAATGGATGGCTGAGTCATATATCAAGGATGCACTCTCTGCCAACCCAACTCTGTATCTAGATATTCTGGAACAGTTCTGGAGTACTGCTATTGTGGAGGTTGTAGCCCTGGAAAACGCAATCACTTCATATATCATCTACTGCAAGATTCAAGATGAGGAAATCACTATCTCTACTGCAGACATGAACCAAGCACTGGGCCTACAACAAGAGTCATTTGACAGAATGGCCACTAATGCAGAGTTGGAGGAATTCTTTGAGTTCATCAACTACTCAGATGGGATCAATCTTGGAAAGCTAAACAGGAAGAATCTGAGAAAGGAGTGGAGCTATGTGTTTGCAACTCTTCTCCAAGTCTTCACTGCCAGGAAATCAAGCTTTGATCAAATCAGTGCACCTGTGCAGCAAATTGGATATGCTTTGGCCTATGGAAAGAAGATTGATGTTGGCCAAATCATCCTCCAAGAATTATATGGGAGACTTGGTAAGAACACAACCAAGAGAGGTACTGATATTTTCTTCCCTCGCTTTATTCAATCTGTACTTAATTATAAAAATGCTTCATTGATTGAATTGCCTGGGATTGATAAAAATAAAATAGGCTATCCTAAGTCCATGACCAAACTCATTTTTGGTAATTTGGAGACTAGGAATGATGTGGATGTAAGACTGAACATAACTCCCCATATGGAGAGTTTGTTTAGGACTTATCCCCACAACATGCCAACATTTGATGCAAAATCTAAGTTAGCACAGCCCAAGCAAGTAGAACAAACTGCTAACCCAGGGCCTGCTAACCAACCCTCTCAACCAAACACTCTACCATATACTGAGCCAACTGCATCATCCTCTCAAAAGGGTGATGTTAGTAAAAAGAAGAGAAAGGAAGTAATGTCTGCACCATTAAATATTTTATCTGAAGCAGCATTAGCTGTTGAATTAGGTCTAGGAAGTGAGGAACCTGAGTCACCCTTACACAGGACAAAGAAGAAGAAAACTAAGACCACCTCTTCAGTCACACAAATGGCTGAAGTTGTAAAATCAGGGGCACACAGCTCACTAGGTGTATCCTCTCAACAGGGTGCACCTATAGAATCAAGCATCCTCCCCAATGCACCTTCTTGTATAGAGTCAGCACATGGGAGTGATAAGGCTGGCACAACACTGAGTGGAGAGCACATCACATTTGAAACTCCCTCTATCTCTCAGGGGGAGTTGCCAAAATCTACTCTTAAACACACTTCTCTTCCAGAATCTAACTCTGAAATTTCTTTGGAACCTGCAACTCAGGCAACTGAGATGCAAGGTATTGATCATCAAGAATTCTTTTCTCTTGATGAGCCAATAATTTCAAGTGACTTAGTGCATGACACTTTGTTCACCACTCAGAACCCACATTTAGATGGTGAGGGAATGCATGCTGAGGCATCTCCTGATGACACCATCACAAACACAGAGGTTCCACTAGTTTTTACTAGAGACTCTGTGCCTGTGTCAACTGCTGGTGTAATTCATCCCACTTCTGTGGTGACACCAGTAGTGGAGTCAATCCATCCGGTTACAGAAGTTGCATCTGTAACTGAGGAGTCTAGCTTGCCTAGCTCTAGCTCTGACTTTATGTCACAATGGCTGAAGCCTGTGCAACATGACAGTGCTTCAGGATCAGGGTATGCTCCACAACAATTGACGGTTGAAGCACTTCAAAGCTTAATTGTGGATCAGATTCCTGAGTTCACAAAGATTTCTCAGAACCTTCTCACTGCAGACATGCCTAATCCAGACTATGAGGCTATTCTGTTATGCCATAGGGATGATGTGGAGGTGCAGAAGTCAAAGATCATTGATGATGCTGAGAGAGATGGCAACATAGATGCCTGGTTGCAAGGAAAATATGATATTACTCTCGATGAAGCACTTCAGTATCTCAGGGAGGAATACCTCACTTCATTAGGCTCCAATGCCAAATCTCTGACCCCTGGTGAAGTGTATGAGGCTATGAATGATACACACAAGGGATTCCTCAAGGCTGCTCACAATCTGGGAAAAGGTGTCAAAATTGAAGTCAATAGAGTGTGTGATAATGATATGTCAAATTATACCTAACCGCAAGCGCACGGTGTCTATTGCTAGTACAGATGGCAAGCGGGTCGAATCCACAAGGAGACAGGTTCTACTAATTCCTTTTCAGTTATCGCTAATTGTTTCAAGGGTCAAACGATTATTGAAGAATTATTAATTAACTAATTAAACTAAATTAACACTAATTAAATAGATGATAAACAAATTATTTAAAACCTAGGGCAATCAGGTCCACCATGCTTACACAATTGGCTTTTAAGCTAAAGCAATCAATGTGATCCTATAACTAGAGTATGTTAATCTCTTTCAAGCATTAACGCTCTCGAAACATTCAACACAATTAACCACTTTTAGTAATTCAATCAATCAGGTAATTAGAGTCAAGTTAATCTCTTTCAAGAATTAACGCTCTCAGAAATCCAATGATGCTTTCGCACTCAAATTCAATTCTGCTAATCGTATGTGTGCCTCTAGTAAGTAAATCTCTCGATCCATACCCCTATTTGCATATAATTAATCCATGATATTGGCCAATTACACAAATTAATGATTAAAACATATCAATCAGAATTAACCATAACCAATCAAACCACTATGAAAATCATGCCAATATTAGTGCAAACATGGCTTCCCTTTAAGCCCTAGAAATAACTACTCGCTAATAATTAAACAAGTAAAACAACTAGTAAAACAAGAAAACATAATTAAACTAATAAGAATTGAGAAGAAATTCAGATAAGAAAACCTGCAATCATCAATCCTGTCACAAGAATGAAATTCATGGTCTCCTCTCCAAAACCCTAGCTCCTAAGAGTAGGAGCACGTATGTATCCCCCACTAATAATACTAATCTACTCTAAACTATATTATCTGATCTAATATTACATCCCTAATCATTTTTACATCATACCCTAGATGTGTTTATATAGGCTCTCAAAGTCTTGCCCAATAAAAGTATTTTAATACTCTAAATCAATTACAAGTAGGATTCCATAACTGAATAAGATTCCTTAATTAAAATTCGTAACTTCTTTTTCTCCTCTGTTTCCGGCCTCTTCCAGTTCGATTTTGCTTATTGGACCACCTCTAAATTAAAGATAATTCCACAAGCTTCGCGTGGACAGCTTACGGGCCTCAAACAGACTTCTGGAACTCAAGATATGGCCAAAACAGTGTAGAACAGCCCGTGTAGCCCAATATTACGAATTTTCTCCTATTTTATCTCCAAAATAGCTCTTTTTGCTCCAAATCCTTCCAAGTTATGAATTCTTTATTTCCTACAATAAAACAATAAAATCTATTAAATAAAAATCCAAATCAATGCAAAACACAATAAATATGAGAATAAAATCATCTAGAATATATATAAAAATATACTCTATCAAACATCCCCACACTTAGCATTTGCACGTCCTCGGGCAAATAAGTGAAATAAAAACTAAATCCTAACAAACATCACTTTCGTAGATGACACGATTGCATTGAGCATATGCAACAAGCCGTTAAACCCCTAGGCAGCCCTAGTAGGACGAGTGTTGTCTCGTGAGGGTTTATAGTGAATGTACCCACAAAATTCATCTAACCATGCAAAAGATCAATGCCAACACAACACCACACACACAAGTCCTCTCATGCCACATCAACTTAAGAATCAAAGCAAACATACGATGTCTTGGTGTCGAAAGTGCAAGTATTCACGTAGTCTACTCAACCAACATGCAGAAGGTCATAAAAATTCATGTCAAGTGTAAAAATCGTTGGTAATCATGCTAAGCCCACAAGAAACACATCTTTAAGTCTAAACCCGGGATCTCCTATGCCAAAACAAGTAATAACTCACCTTTCACTCAAAAACGAATATTCACTCAAGAACAAGGTTAAGTGTATCACTCAATTCCAACAAAATCATAAACACAACTTGACACTCGCAATCAATCTCACTCTCAACACAACATACACCACTGATGACAATCAAAAGGTCTTTATTCGGGTTGTAGCAGGGGCTAGGGACAAGGTATGTCAAGAAAGCTAAAGAAGGTTAAGTCAAAAGCTAGTACCCAACAATATAATTCATTCCATTCCCTTTCTATTAAAACAAATACTTCCCCACACTTGGATTTTTCAATAACCCTTACATAATAACTTGACTAGTCGAATGAAGAAGGATCATACAAACATAAGAATGCTCTCAAATTATTCATTTTTTTTTCTGTTTTTTTTCTTCTTTTTTTTCTATTTTTTTCTTTTTTTTTTCTTTTTTTTTAGAGAGCTAAGGAATAAAGCAATGATCCATAGATATTTTTATGAATTTCGACTAGCAAGCATCAACCAAAATCAATAATTCCCCAAAAGTATGATCATCAATAACCCCCCCTTTTATGAACACCATATTACTCCCTTAAGCACGATACTAGCCTTTGACAATTTAGGTTCAAATTCAATGTAAGGCCAATAGAATAAAAAAGGATATATGGCAAGTAATGTGGTGTGTCACCGAAAGAATAGGATTAAGCTCAACGGGTTAACTAATTGATCATGTATAAATGGTGTGGAAATATGGGAAATACGAGGTTAAACCTAAGTGCCTTTATCATCTCATCATCAAGTAATGTCATGCATTTCAAGAAAGATCTCAAGTAAGTGCTAGCAATGTAAACAACATGTGGACACTCAAGCAAACGAAAAATCATGCAAAAGATATGCATATAGGCTCAAAACTCACTTGGTGTGACAAAACATAATCAATCCCAGGTAACAAGACTCTCTAACGCACCTACTTGTACTCAAAGCATGTAAACCAAGTCATCTTGCACATATTCATGTCATTCTAATCACTTACAACATCCAATTAAGTCTACCAGCTTCAACTTGCTAGTGAAAGTGTGTGCACAAGAACAAAGCACGTCACTTCTCATACAAAAGCGTCCATAAACACAAGAATTCTACGCATGCATGGGTGTATCAAGCAAAATACAACAACTAATCAAATTGCATGGCTAGAATTATTTTTGGTATTTTTAATTTTTTAATTTTTTTTTTTTTATACAAGTAATATACTACGTTGAGAACACCTCCCCACACTTAAGCGCTTCATTGTCCTCAATGAACAAATATAGAAAAGAAAAGAAAAAAAAATAAAGAAAAAAATAAATATAATAAATATACAAAGAAAGGTGTAGAATACTCCCCTAGTGCATAAGCATGAAGTGGCCTTTGAAAATATTGAAGAAGTATGTGCTTGCTCAAATTTAATTTCTACAAGGCGCGCCTTACATATCCTTCCCCATCGCAACTCAACATGCTTGTTAGGCAAAAATCCCCTGTTTGTAGCAATTTCCCAACACTAGCACCATCTCTCCCAACTCACAAGAAGCTCAACCAATAATTTTCAAGCAATATCACACCAAAAATAGCCCAAATTCCAAGAATAATTCAAAATTCCAATTTACAAGAACACAAATTCGTAATAAAAATAAGATTAGAGAAAAAGATTTACCCAATACGAATCGGAGAGGTGAACTTGCAATTAATTCCTCTTTAGAATTGAATTTTTAGAGATTTAAAGAAATAGAAGAGGAATTGGATTTGTTATGGATAGGTGGGTATAAATATAAGATGATGGATAGGTGAAATTTAAAAATTTAGAGTGTAGGAGAGATTTGGGATGGTATGAAATTGATCTAGGATAGATATAAGAATTAGGGTTTGAGGAAATTTGAGTTAAGATAGAAATTGGGGTTGAATTTAGGATGAAAAGAACTGATTTTCGGGGAAAAAACAAATCTGGGAGGGGTGTAACGCACCATCAGCCTGCGTTTCAATCCATAAGGCGCGGAACGGGTCAGACACGCATGTCCAACCTGCGTTTTAGGGGAAAAAGACTACTCTTAACGCAAGAGCAGATTGCGCAACTGGGGGGCAGACTGCGGCCAATGCAGTAACGCAGGCGCAAGCTGCGTTACTGGGGCGCAGCCTGCTCGAACTGTTCATTTTTTTTTTTTTTTGAAAAAAAAACAACAATTTTTTTTTTTTTTAAGAGAACACATACAACACAATTTTTTTTTAATAAGAAAATGAAATAAAAAACCTACTAACCTTATAAAAATCATGGGTTGCCTCCCAAGCAGCGCTTCTTTAACGTCAATAGCTTGACGTCCTCAGAAATACTCCGATGGAGACGGAATATCAAATTTCTCGATCATAAACTCGCCACCACAAAAAGTATCAAGAGTGTTAGTGCTTGTCTTTATCCTGCAGAAAATCTCCAAACAAGCATTAGTAAAATAAAATATGTCATTAATAAGCAATAGAGAGAGTGCTTGTGCAGTTTTGGAAAACTTTGTGATAAAACAGCGATAAAATTCAACACCACGAAAATAACTAACTCCCTTGACATAAGGTGGAGGTTCTGGTGGTGGCTTTTCTTCACTCCTCACTTTCACTGGAGCCATTCGGGCATCTTGGCTTATCACATCATTGGCTAATAAGACACTTCCATCTTCTCCCTCTTCTCGAGCTTGAAACGTAGGAGCAACTTTGTATGGATCCTCAACCAGAATTTGAGAAATATCATCTTGGACAATATTTGTTATCACATCAACCTTGAAATAAGTGGTCTTGAGCAAAGAAGCCTTGTAAGTAGAGGCTAGATCGAGAGCAAATTTATCAATACATGGTAGCTTAGTCACAGGTTGTGGAAGAGAAACAACAACCATCTCTGTATTGCTTTCCTTTTTAGCCTCATCATCAGTCACATTGTTCTCGGTAGCAGCAACATCATTGATCTCGTCATCGGTGGCATACTCCTTCTCTTTATCAATGGCCTCATCATCAACATACATGGAGAAACTATCATATTCCTGATCGCTTGTGAGATTGATAGCAATCAGGTCCTCTTCGGATCGGATAGATGATGATGGTAAATAATTGAGCTGCACTGTAGTAGAAGAGTTAGCCAACTCTACAATTTGAGATTCAATCGCCAAACTTTGAGTTTCTAATCCTTTGATCTTCTCGGCTTGTTCTTCAGAACTCTTTAGCAGTTTATTCAAGATATCCCACATCTCATTTGTCTGATCAGCTTGCACATCTACACTGCATTGAGAAACATGTAGATCTTCTTGTAGAGGAGGATATTGATATTCTTGCTGTAGCGGCTGCTCATATGACTGATAATATTGTTGCTCAAACTGTTGCTGATTATGATATGAAAAATTTTGAACACCATTGTCCTGGTAGTAGAAATCTGGTTGATTCACGCATTCTTGATCAAAAGTGTTTGAATACTGATTGTACCCATATCCTTCTTCAAAAGAATTCATTTGTCCCAACTGAGCACTCTGAGAATTATAGACATTGTAATAGCATTCCAAACCATAATGACCCTGGACACCACAAATTGGACAGAAGTTGTAAGTTTTAGGGGCCACTTGTGACATCTCATTGATACTCATTGGACGCATAGTGGGCTCTGTAGGGTTGAATGAGGCAATTTCTTGAGTGCGTGCCTCCAACATGGAAGAGAGTAGTGCAAAAGTATCAACTTCACCCATTGCAAACCTGTAAACTCTCAACAAAGCCAAGAAAACGTAGTAAAATCTGCCTCAATTGGAACAAAGGTTCCAACGAGACAATGGAAACAATCTAAACAACTAAATTAAAATCAATAGAAACTCGCTGTCTCCCCGGCAGCGATGCCAAAAACTTGATGTGTTAAATTATACCTAACCGCAAGCGCACGGTGTCTATTGCTAGTACAGATGGCAAGCGGGTCGAATCCACAAGGAGACAGGTTCTACTAATTCCTTTTCAGTTATCGCTAATTGTTTCAAGGGTCAAACGATTATTGAAGAATTATTAATTAACTAATTAAACTAAATTAACACTAATTAAATAGATGATAAACAAATTATTTAAAACCTAGGGCAATCAGGTCCACCATGCTTACACAATTGGCTTTTAAGCTAAAGCAATCAATGTGATCCTATAACTAGAGTATGTTAATCTCTTTCAAGCATTAACGCTCTCGAAACATTCAACACAATTAACCACTTTTAGTAATTCAATCAATCAGGTAATTAGAGTCAAGTTAATCTCTTTCAAGAATTAACGCTCTCAGAAATCCAATGATGCTTTCGCACTCAAATTCAATTCTGCTAATCGTATGTGTGCCTCTAGTAAGTAAATCTCTCGATCCATACCCCTATTTGCATATAATTAATCCATGATATTGGCCAATTACACAAATTAATGATTAAAACATATCAATCAGAATTAACCATAACCAATCAAACCACTATGAAAATCATGCCAATATTAGTGCAAACATGGCTTCCCTTCAAGCCCTAGAAATAACTACTCGCTAATAATTAAACAAGTAAAACAACTAGTAAAACAAAAAACATAATTAAACTAATAAGAATTGAGAAGAAATTCAGATAAGAAAACCTGCAATCATCAATCCTGTCACAAGAATGAAATTCATGGTCTCCTCTCCAAAACCCTAGCTCCTAAGAGTAGGAGCACATATGTATCCCCCACTAATAATACTAATCTACTCTAAACTATATTATCTGATCTAATATTACATCCCTAATCATTTTTACATCATACCCTAGATGTGTTTATATAGGCTCTCAAAGTCTTGCCCAATAAAAGTATTTTAATACTCTAAATCAATTACAAGTAGGATTCCATAACTGAATAGGATTCCTTAATTAAAATTCGTAACTTCTTTTTCTCCTCTGTTTCCGGCCTCTTCCAGTTCGATTTTGCTTATTGGACCACCTCTAAATTAAAGATAATTCCACAAGCTTCGCGTGGACAGCTTACGGGCCTCAAACAGACTTCTGGAACTCAAGATATGGCCAAAACAGTGTAGAACAGCCCGTGTAGCCCAATATTACGAATTTTCTCCTATTTTATCTCCAAAATAGCTCTTTTTGCTCCAAATCCTTCCAAGTTATGAATTCTTTATTTCCTACAATAAAACAATAAAATCTATTAAATAAAAATCCAAATCAATGCAAAACACAATAAATATGAGAATAAAATCATCTAGAATATATATAAAAATATACTCTATCAGATAAGACCACCACCACAGTAGAAGCAATCAAGAGGACATTTGATGCCAAATTCCCTCAGCTAGACAGTGTGTTCAAAGACATCAAACACTGCAACACCACCTGCACCAAGATGGATAATGGGCTAGCTCTGCTAAAGGACACTGTCACAGGTCTGGGGCATCAATTTCAAATTCTATCTGATCAGACCACAGATGCCAATGCCATGCTGAGGACCATGTTCAAAAATTTATATGGAGACAGACTGCTCACTGAGGTCCCAGTACATGACATGACTAGATTTGAAGTACAGAGACTCAAAGAACAATCCCTGTCTGGCTTCAAATCTACTGAGTTGTTCAGCAAAGTGAATGCACTTGAGAAGGAGGTGGCTACTCTCACCAAGTCCAATGCTCATCTTACAGACAAGGTGGCACTGCTAAATGATCAGTTGGACACTCAAGCATCCACCACAGCTGATGTCCTTCTGCATCAACAATCCATGTTAGCTGCTATGATGAAGCATATGGGTCTCCCTCTCCCTGATGAATCTTCAATCCCAAAGGACATTTCTACAGCCTCAGTGCCTGACAACAAGCCTAAGGGGGAGAAGAAGACAAGGAACTCAAATCCAAAGGGGGAGAAAGGGAACTCAAATACAAAGGGGGAGAAAGGCATAATAATAAAAGAGGGTGGTCAACAAAGAACTTCTTCACAAACTCTACCAAATGTGCCTGGCAAAGGAAAATCCAAAGTGGATGAGCCTCCATCTACCTTGCCAGTTGTCACTCTACCAACTGTGCACATCACTACTCCTGGAGGACAAAAGCAATCCATAACTACTACAGTGGTTGCAGGGAGTATGCTATCTGACAAATCTCCAACCTCCCTACCTGAGAGTGCCAAGCCTGTAGAAGTTAAAGTTGTTACTGAGGCCAAGCTACAAGAAGTTGCTAACTCCAATGTTTATCATGATAAAGCCTTATTGGATTTTTTGAAAGCCACAAGGGAACATGTTGGTGACACTCAGTTCTATCTGAGGGAGTTGAAGAAGCAGATTGATTGCATCACTGTCATTCCTAAGAAAGTCAATAATTTATGGATTAAGGAGATAGTGATGATATCCAAATTGAAGATATGGCATCTAACATACAAGACTCTACAAGAACTGAAACACTCAGAGATAGATGCCATACTTGAGCTTATTAAGAAGAAGAATGAGAACAACAAGAGTCTGTTTGATGACTTGAGGAATGACCAACCTTCAAGGCTACCAGAAGTGATCATGAAGCCATGGACAATCATTTATCAGTCTGGCACCAGAATTGAAGATATCAAGCAATTGGTCATTCCCCATGATCTCACCACTAGAAATCACAGACTAATCATTGCTATCATTGATCAATTACAGAAGAAGGTTGGAGCCAGAAATGCTGAAGAAACTGAGGCACTGCACATCCTCAGAACTTATATTGCAACTGGTGAAATTCCAGAGATGGCTCAACCTAGGAGAAATAAGGATGATGATTCTGAAGATAAAAGTGATGGGAGGAGAAGACATCACAGGAGAGATAAGGGTGATGAAGACAAGAAGAAGAAGGGGGACAAAGATAAGAAGAATGATGATGACCAAGGAAGAGTCTATGAGAGGAAGATTGGAAAATAGCAAGCCTTAGGCATTGCTAGCAGTAACTTCACCACAACACAAGGCTCTAAGTCTAGGGTGAATACTGTTAGTGGTGACCTAGCAAAATCTACATCTATGGCTTCTGCAACTATTTTGCCACCTCAAGAAGAGAAGAAGATTCAAGTCAAGAAACCATGTGTATGTTTCAGAAAGCAAACTGCTAATGGAATACTACTATGGTCTACCAACAAAGGTCAAAGATTTTTGCCAAGCAACCATGTCAAGAGGATGAAATTTAAACATGTTGCAAGAAGAGTGAAGCTATCCAGATCAAGAGCCCTAATAATCATTCCAGGATTGAAACTCCAGCCACTTGATGAAGACTTTGATGAAGAGCAATTGCAATTTCTAAGAGCTCAAAAGATATGCTTTGCTGCAATTGTAGATGACCACCTTGAGATCAAGTACACTGATGGGAGAGAAATGAAATTCAAACAAGGGGGTTGTCAGAATTGGGGTAAATTGTATGAGATAGAAAGAATCATTGCATTGCTGGACTCTAAAGACAAGGTGGAGAAAGTATGGAAGCTGGAATTGATTGACTTTGTGAAAATGAAGAGAGATTATGCTGAAAAGATAAGAAAGGGCTGCTATGAGAAGTGGTTAGAAAGGGAGAAAGAAATTGACAGACTGGAGATTGAAGCAGAAAAGCTAAGGGCAAAGGGATTGTGTAGAGTTCAGCTTGATCCCTATGTGGTGAAGTATAGGAGAAGAAATGGAGACAATGTCAATATAAGAATGAACCTACTCAGTCACTATCCTGCCTACATTCTGAAGCCAGTGCTTGAAGATTTCAAAAACTCTATCATGATTGAAGAATTGGATGCTATGGCAGAAATCATAAGAGCAATAGATGAGAATGCAAGAAAGGAGAAAGAAATGAAACAGAAAGCATATGATGATCTACAAGCCAAAGCAATGGAGATGCAATCAAATGAAAATGGCTAGTACCTCATCATACTGTAAGAGCATTCATCTTGTAATTCCATTTATGTGTTCAATATACATACCTGTACTTTTAAAGTTTTATCTTTATGTATGTTAGGCTTGTTATCAGACATGAAATTGTGACTAAGGGTCTCACTCACAATTTGGGGGAGATTGTTAGTCACAGAGGCATGCCTGTACACATCTAATAACAAGCCTAATTGTTTGTAATGCTTTGCATTACTTACATGACCTCTTAACTGAGGGAACCTCTAGTTGTAGAGTTTCTGTTTGTATTGTACTTGTAGTAGGCATCAAATCCTAGTTGTGTAATTGTACAAACAAAGTCTAAAATAATGCTTGAAAGAAGTTCCAAGGTTCATGCCTCAAGCAAGGAGTTAAAGACTGTCAAATAATCACAGTTGAGATTTGAAGAAATGAAGAATTTGCCTAAGTACCAATTCGAGAAGTATATTTGTCTATTCGAGAAGTCCAGCATTCGAGAAGTCAGAGATTCGATATCTCAAGACACTATTCGATATCTCGGAATACACTGTTCGATATCTCATTCGATATCTCAGGGATTCGATATGTCTACTACTCTATTCGAGAACTCAAGAAGTCAACAAGTCAAGATGGTATTCGAGTTCTCAAAGAGTCAACAAGTCAAAGCTCCATTCGATATCTCAAGGACTCAGAAAGCTATTCGATATCTCGAGGATTCGATAAGTCAAATGTTCTATTCGACAACTCAAGGAATCCTGATGGAAAAGAGCTATTCGAGAAGTGGTTCGATATGTCAATATAACAGTATTTGAGAACTCAGAGTTATCGATCAAGTCAATTCTAGTTCTCGAATCACTTACTTAGTCACTTCTCGAATACATTCTTGGAGACAAAATACTGAAGAAATTGTACAAGTCAGAAACCTGCAACAAGCCAATGCACTTTATGGACCACAATCTGTAACGTGCTCTGGAAAGCCTACAAGGAAGCTTAGAGAGATATAGAAGAGACAAGGAGCTAAAGAAGTGGATCTAAACAGGCTTTGCAAAGTCAAATATGTAACCGTTTGGACACTTACTCAAAAAGGATAGACAGACTAGAAAGTAATTTGTTTAGCTACCTTATTTGTAGTAAGTAGGCTGTATCCATGTTCTATAAGGACACAGCCTCACTTCATAACTTAGTAACTTTTGTGAGTCAAGTTTTTCATACACTGTAAGCTATATCTCTCTGAGAAAAACGAAGCTGAGAATACTACCATTTGTATTCACAGATTGTAGCAACCTTTATCTAATAATACATTAGATTAAAGTGATATTGTGTCTTGTGTTGTTTCTTTATCCGCACCTTCACTTCTACACACACAGGCACTTATCTGCTACATTGACTCAATCAAAGAAAAGTTCAAGAATCCATTCACCCCCCCTCTGTATTCTTTTACCGTATTCAATACTCAACAGGTTTTGCTGATTAGTTTTTTAAACAGACGTTATACACGTGTTGTCTTATAGTTGAGTTACTCAGTTACTCAATAAAAAGAGTTCCTAAATGAATCCAGGCATATATATATATATATATATCAATTTTTTAATAACAATTTGATATGTAAATTAATGACATATATAATTTAAAAATATTAATATAATTCTAGATATTAAAAAAGGAGCCGTGCGTTGCACGGGTTATAAGGTAGTATGTATAAATAATAATGTGATCAGATTTGGTTCAAATTTATAATTATTTGTTCAAATTAAATCCAGATTCGAATTAATATGGTTATATTTTACTCAAATTTGACTCGAATTTGAATATAAATGTTCGTATTTGATTCGATCCGACTCGATTGAATATCGAACTACTTATTTTTAGATATTGGAATTTTGTTCAAAATAATCCTAATTTTTTTTAAATTTTGGATTAGTTATTTAAAAAACTAAAATATACTAATTTGTAGAATATTACTCTCTCTCACACACACACACACACACACACACACACACACACACACACACACACACATATATATATATATATATATATATATATAATACATACATAACCTACTACTTCTAATCGAATACGTATGATAAACACATTATCGGGTATCTTAAAATTATTTGAATTGTTTTGTATAAAACTGAATGAATGCAAAAGTGAAGGAATTCGATTTGATATTCATTCGAACTATAAAATAAAAATCAAATTCATTTATTTATTACATAAATACAAATAATATTTATTTTTAATAAATCGAATCCAAATTCAAGCCCAAATTTCTCGAATTTGTTTACAGCCCTTGTCGTGGGCTAGTCACTAAAACGCAATCCTTATTTTTATGCTATAATAATACCGCATTATAGTTACGGTTATTTGGTTATTAAGAGGTCGTCTGGTTGACAGATATTTATGTAGGTATTTCAAATACCTAGGAAGTGAGATTTGAAGTAGTTGTTTGGTTGAATAAAAATATAGGTATTGTAAGTTACTGGGAAGTGCAAATACCTGTATAATGTGGGAAGTGACTTACCCACCTATACCTAGGTTAATCACACTTCCTGTATCACACAAAATATTACAAAACTAATAAAATCAACCAATAAAATTAGAAAAACTTTCTACATAAGACATAATTTTTTAATAAATTGTTTTAAAATAAATTTAGAGTATTGCTTTATTTTTAAATTATTTATTTTCCTAGTAAATTTTATTATTAGAACATATTCTTTGACCTTTTTTCTGGTAGTTTCTGACATTTTAAAAAAAATCAAATTTTTTATTTCTTTAAAATGTTAGCGTTCAAAATTTTGATTTTACTATTATAGGGATTTGTAATTAAAAATTTTATGTTAAAATCTATTTTTTATAGATTAAAAATTAAAAAAATTAAACATTAATAATTAAAAAAAATTAAACATTAAAAAATTTGATATAAATACCAAATTACAAGTTAGTTATTTTTATTGGTAAAAAAAGATTGTTAATAAATCCAAATATTATAATATAATATTATAATATTTATAATATATTCAAGGTCATTACAGTGGGAAGTAAAATATTTTACCAAACAACATGAGGGAAATGAATATCCAATAATTTTAATTTCCAGCATGACAACCAAACAATTTTTTTACAGTTTCCCAGGAATTCTAAAAACACATAAAAGGGAAGCATATACCAAACAACCACTAAGTATTTTTCTAAAAGAGGTTTCCGGACTTGGTGCAAGAAAGTTTCCAACTTTCCATTTTTTTTCTTATTAAATAAAAAAGACGTGTACACGCAACTTATAAAATATTTACTTAACAGTATAACTAGACCTTTTTTTCGTAAAACATGAACTTGAAAACTATCATCCAAATCACATTTTGATCACTTTTTCTGTTTATTCGGACGAGACTACAATAACTTGTGAAAAAACATTGACTACAGTGTTATTGAAATTTAAAAAAATAAACACTGTACTCTGGCTCTATAATATTTTGAACCGTTATATTTAAATAAATGAAATAATAATTCGGAATTTCCATGATTAAGATCTCAAGAAACAAATATTCACATCTTTATAATAAGTCTTTTACCTCTAGTCATTAGTTTTTTAGTTTTATTTGACTCTAGCAATTCAGTGGTTCAGTTTCTTTTGTTTCAGCTTTGTCTGTTCAGATCTTTATAATAAGTATTTTACCTTTTTTTAGTTTTGTAATTTTTGTTTGGCTGTAGCATTTCAGTGGTTCAGTTTCTTTTTTTTTTTAGCTTTGTCTGTTCAGATTTTTATAATAAATCTTTTACCTCTAGTCATTAGTTTTTTAGTTTGTTTGGCTCTAACGGTTCAGTTTTAGTGGTTCAGTTTCTTTTGTTCTAGCTTTGTCTAATGGTGATCCAGTGATCTTGTGAGCTCTTTCACAAGTCAGTATATTTTATGTAAATACCGTTTGGTTATATTTTAATGTTATGTTGTTTATAAAGAAAAGAAAAAGATCTCACGAAACAAATATGACCGTAACTAATTAACGGAAAAGAAAAGAACATGATCCTAATTCTAACAGAAGTACGTATCGTAGCTAGAACTCCTAGAAGTGTTTCGGCTACTTTGGTTTATATGGGTCATATGATGTTTGATATTAGCATGATGTTAACATTTAAGTACTTTACTTATCTATACTTCTAAGCACTCTATATATTTTTGGTATAATGATATATTGATATGTAAGATCGTAACTTTTAATGATAATTTGGTCAAAATGCGTGTTTCTTTAATCTATTTTCTTGCTTGCGATTTGCACTTGTACCAGTCTAGCAACAGTTTTTTACGAAACTAGTAACTCACTACGCTCTCTAATAATACAAACAATTGAGTTGTTCAAGTTAAATTTAAGAGTAAAATGCAATATGTGTACCTGAAGTTTTGAGAAAATGCAATTTGTGTACCTGTATTTAATCATATAGCAACTTGTGTACCTGCAGTTAACAACTCTATGCAACTCGTGTACTTCCGTCCAAAAGAACGTTAACACCGTTTGTGATGATAGGGAGAAGTGAGTGGGTTTTTTGCAGTTTGGCCAGTAACGTTTTAAAGCAACGAATATATATAAACCGGTTAGATACAACCGAGTTATTTCTTCCCTAAAATTAAACTCTCTAACCCTAATTTATGAATTGAGCTTCGGTTTGGTGATCAATGGCTGAAACTTGTCACTGTGGTCGTGTAGCTTTTCAAAGAACAGCATGGACAGAGAATAATGCCGGTAGGAGGTTTGTCAGCTGTGTTAAAGGGCGTATGGGCTGCAACTATTTTCGATAGATCGAGGATCCGGTTTGTCCTGGTGATCGAGCTGTGATTTGTGGTTTGTTAGGAAGAATTAGACAGCTTGAAGGGGAAATTGAAAGACTAACAACTGAAGGGGGTTGCAATGAGCACATTGTGGTGAAGAAACAGGGGTCATCATCAATGTGTTCGATTTGGTTCTTGGTTGTGTTTGCCTTTTGTTTTGGGCTGTTTTGTAACTTTGCATCGAGTACTGATGAAGAATGTGCTGAACAATTGTAATATAACCGTGTTGATCTAAGATGTTCAACATTGTTCTTGTGTTGATGTTATGCTTAAGCAAATGTAATCGTGTTTGTATCAATGGAAATCTTAACAGTTGTAGTAATGCTTGATGTTCCTGTTTTTTTTTGTTTGTTCAATTCATGATGTTTGTGTTAGTATAATGGAATCATAAGTAATAAAAAAGCCATTTATTTAGTAGTAAATAAGAGATGTAATACATGGCTTCAACAATACTAGAACCTAGTTTAAAACTAGGTTTCAACCCCTCTTTTCTGCTGCCAAGATGGAGGTGATGTAGCTTGGTGGCACACCAAGTTCTTCAATGCCACCATTGTCATAGATGGCATTGTTAGCAATAGCAGCAGCTGCAGTGTTTGCAGAAGAAGGAATGAGCAGAACTTGACAATGCTCCCAAGCTTCAGACATGAGTTGCCTGATCATGCACACCTAATTTTAAATCCCTTTTTAACAGGCCCCAAACACACATATATTCTCTTAAATCTCCTCCCTTCCACACCTAATTCTGGCTCTTCTAAAACTACCTCCAATGTTGAGTCAGGCATTGCCTTCTTAACCTCATTTACATAATCCCACAACAGACCATATTGTTGAATATGATCTCCATTTATATTCTTTACTGCCATTCTCTTAGCCCTCCCTACCATGAATATGCTCACCTCACAATGCCAATCATTAACAATTTTTTTCTGAAATGAAGCTAGGGGCCAGGTGGGATTCATCCTTATGTCATTCTCATAGTGTTTTGCTAGCCAAGCAGCACTCATCTGTTTTTGTTTAAAAGTTGATGCACATGTGTGCTTGCCCACGAAAGTCCTAACTTGCAATGTAGGACTATTCTTCATTGGACTAGCATAGATTTTCCATTCACAGCCATTACCCTGACAAACAAACCGCACTCTTGCACCAAAATTCCTCAACTGTTTCAAACCCTTCCTATGCACAATGGCATGTTTCCTCACAGCAGCCCTAAAAGAGGTAGCATTGCAGAAAAGCATTCCCAATTCAAAATGTGGATCTCCCATGTCTGTTTCTTCATTAAATACAGGAAACATCATCTCATGATCTTCTTCATCAGTGCTATTTGTAGCCATTCTTTCTTCATCACTACCAGCATAATCACTGAAGTCAGATTCAGGGCCCATGGTCTCTTCTTCAGTCACAAAACCAATCATATTGGATACATCAAAGTCACAAGAACCAAAGTCCCCACCTTTCTTCTCATGATTTTCATTTTGTTTAGGGCCACCATTCTTAAATGTAGTCACATCATCATCTGTACTGTCCATATTAGAACTGTCACCATGAAAGCTTACAATGTCACTACCATCATCTACTTCTTCTGGTAAGACAATGTCATCTTGGGGGGGCACAACTTCATTTTCAACATCAGTAAAGTCTTTGTTCATTCCTTCAAGTTCTAACATTTGAATTTCTTGGTAGTCCTCGAAAAATGATAGATCATATGGTTGTTGTGAAGGGAGGTACTCTTGTGTTGCTATATTTGGCCTCACCACATAAACATACATTATCTTCTTACGTGGAAGGGCTTTACACATTTGTAAGACATTAACATCACTCATTAGAGGGCACAAACCAGTTTCAAAGTCCGATCCCGGAACCTTATAGCTCAATTCAAAATCACCACTTTCACCGATTTCTTCCAACATATTACCTATTTCTAAGATACTCATCTCATCCACATCACACATATCAACATATCTAATTAAACCACCAACATAGGTTTTTGGAAACAACTCAAATTGACCCCCATAGTGAATTTTTAGGCTGAATTTATCAGTGCTATCTGCATATGCATGGAAACGTGACAAAACACACAAGGTGAGAGTGCAAATTCACACATGTATCAAACCCTAACAGTCTAAAACAGGGCAAAATAACACAAAAAATACTAACGGGTTTCGAAATTAACATACACAACAATCATAACACACAAACGTACGTACATATACAGACCACCTTAGTGCTATATTATCAACTGAATATAAACATAAAAAAACAAGAAACAAAAGATACAACATCACTCACTACTATAATCAGGCATCTCTTCAGGGGTGTAGACATCGTTATCATCCAACAATCTTACCGACCAAGTCATCGTTTTTAAGAGTGTAACCACGCAGCAAAATTGATGTTAAGACATGGCTTTAATTGTGGAGGGAAGGCTTTAATGGAGATGGCGGCAAATAAGGGCTAGAGGCAGTGTATATATAGATAATAATGTTGTTGTGCTGAAGTTACAGAAAAGCCCTTGCAGAAGACGGTGTTAACGTCCTTTTGGACGGAAGTACACGAGTTGCACAGAATTGTTAACTACAGGTACACAAGTTGCTATATCGTTAGTTACAGGTACACAAATTGCATTTTCTCGAAATTTCAGGTACACGTATTGCATTTTACTCTAAATTTAAATTCGACTTCGAAGTTCGAACTTGAAAAATTGTTATGTTCGATTAAAATTCAACACGTACATTAACAATTTTTTTTAAGAAACAGATAAAATTTTTGACTGATCCCAATTATGTATTGTCATCAAATTTCACCAAGAACTATTTGGGGATCTTAAATTATGTTTAAGGTCCACTTAACGTGAAAACAAGTCGTTTGTGTCTATTTAAAATTTTCAACTTAAAATTAGTTTTAGTTCAAAAAATTTAAGTATTTTTGAAATACTTTTTTTGACTTATTTTGTTCTCATATCAATTTTTATATATTTGAGTCACCTTTTAACTCATATTATATTCCTTGCATTTACTTGTATTTTATAATTTTATATTATGTTTAAAAAATATAAATTTCTATTTTTAAGTCAATTTTTTAAATAAATTTACTTTAATTTTTAAAAATAAATTTATTTTAAATAAAATTAACCAAACAGATACACCTAACTTTTTTTTTTTTTTAAAAGAAAGATACACCTAACTTAAAGTTAAAAGTATCATTTTTTGCACTTTAAGTTAAAAATAACATTTTTTAACTTAACCTCAGACGGGTCTAAATGTACACAGGATATCTGAAAATGCAAAATTCATCTGATGGGGTTAAAAAGCACTAAACCCACTAAAGATTAATTGGGCCCATACTTAAAACCTAAAGACTTCATATTTTTAGATAATCCATCCGTCAAATAAAAGCCCAGCCCAACCTAAAACTTAAAGAGACCTGTTCATTCATTTCCGATTTGAAAAAATCCAGCCCAGTCCAACTACAGTTGCAAAATACTCCAAAACATACGAACCCCGTCATATTACAGATGAAAAGAATCACCCAGGTGTGTTCACTTGGAAAGAATGGAATTGGATAGGAATAGAATGAAAATTGTAAACAAAATTTATGAAGAAAGGGGGATATTGGGGGAAATAATGAACAAATATGAGGGAGAAGAAGTTTTTTATGATGAAGATTGCAAGGAAAATGATGATGATTGGGAATGGAGCATTCCTTCCAAAACATGTGGGTTAGAATTCTAGTTCAAATTATTTGGAGAGGAATGAAGCAAGGAATGAAATTTATAAACACTTTCCCCAATCTCCCCCAAATAATAGTATAAATTTCATTCCATTCTCCCCTTATTCCATTCAATCCAAGTGAACATAGCCTAAGTAACTAAAATTAAGACAAGCAAGTAGTACCATGCAAGTTGAAAAGAAGGAACAATAATTGAAGATTAACGGGGGCTGTAATGTTGTTTTAGATCCAACATTTGTACCAGTACTCATTTACATATCTAGACCCGACCAACCCCCTGCCTACCCTACAACACCATCACCCTCCTTCTTCACCTTATTTGTTACATTTGTTGCAGATTTCGGAAATCAGAACTATTCGGTTGAAAAACTGATTTACGATTTATCGGGTGATTCGGTTGAAAAATCGGCGATTTATGCAAAATCGGCCGAATCGGTTCCAAAATTTTGACCGATTTTTAGTCGATTTATCAGCGATTTTTCAGAAATCGGCCGATTTCAATAACAAATAACAGAGGTTACAACCAACCAAGTCAAATATATAGGCAACAAAATAATGAGATGCATAAGGATACTAAAGTGGATGCTAGAACAAGAAATGTATGCTCTAAAGAAAATTATGTGAATTATATTGAGTGGAGGTTGATAGGCTGTAGAAAAAATTTCAGTTTACCAAATATTGAAATTTTTCGAGATTCAAACTCGACGTATCAGTAACGATCTATGATTTAAGTTTTATAAGCAGCTCTGGCAAAATTTTAAAATTTGTAAGAGAGTATGTCAGCTATATATCATAAACCATTGAACTGGCTGTCAAGTGACTATATGTGCCGATAAATTTAACGAACGATACAAGATAGTATAGCCCAGCTAGCCAAGGAGCTGAGCGTGCATGCAGAATCAAGCTGGGCAGAGGCCAAAAACAGATGGCAGATATATATCCAGAAGGCTATATAGAAAGGAAGTACCATCTCCAAGTCGCACTCTATCATTTCATACAACTTAATAGAACTTTGGGTGCATTTTGTCGAAGGTTGATAGATCCAGGTTAAGAGTATTGGAATGTCATTCTCGTGTGTTAGTGTTTTGTCCGAGAATTTATTTGATTGGATGTGTAATGCATTTCTATTAAGCGAGTTACGAGTATCATGATAACTTATTCACATACCCTTTGCTCTAATATCTGATTTCTTTCTCATTTCCATTGAAAAATTGAATATCCTAACCGGAAACAGTCTCTTTACCTTTGTGTAGGGGCATGACTGCGTACATCATACCCCCCCTCAGATCCTGCTCATGCGGGATATACTGAGTACGTTTGTTTTGGTTTATAGAAACTCCTAATCTAATGCAGGCTATTTGATAATCCTACAGTAAAGTTTAGTCCACATTATCACCTTTAGGCTTTAGCACACTAAACAATAAAGTGTAGGAAAAGACAAGAAAATCAGATTATACCACAATCAATAACGAGCAAATTTGTTTTTTCTCAAAAGAATGTAATTAGCTAATCCGTCCCCTCTCATCTTTATAAACAGTTTGATTGAATTGTGAATACTGAATTCTAGGGAATGACACATGAGATCCAAAGCAACATCAAAGTGGGTGCAGAATCCTTCTATTCTAACTAGGCAAAGCGTGTAATAAAAATTAAATCAAATATTATCCTTTACATTGATTGTGTCGTATGTAGAACAGTTTTAGCGTGAGAATACGTCAAGTTTACGTTAAAATTGTTTTTGACTGCACACGAGGCACGAGCCTACTGCTGCATACGTATGTATTCTAAAACAGCAAACATGATTAAGCAGAAAAGTAAGAGCCCCATAAAGCAAACAACAACACAAATTTATGAAGAAAAAGCCAATCAAACATGACAAAACAAAGCATACTTTATCATTAAAATCAACGCTAAAAATTTTCCAAACAGAGCCCACCAAATTACCACCACTGTATCAGACTGCAATCAGTGCAAGCCCAGAAAGAGATGGAAAACAGAAAGGTAGACAAAGATGAATATCACGTGCACATCTCCAAGCCATGTACATTTGCAGTATGTACCAGTAAATAGTAACCTTAATTCAATTCATACTCAAATGGATGTTGCAATAGAAGTTTCTACTCAGTTATGTACTACACATAACACAGGTTTCTTTGTAAAATCAATTGACAGAAATGTCTGTATGTACACACAGTTACTGTAAGAATTTATTATACAGAAATGCCGGCCAGTAGTACTTCTTCATCATGGCTTTAAACAAACCCAATGGTACCTCCCTTCCAGGGGCACATCCTTCACAATATCATAATTGTATCTGATAAAACAAAAAAAGAGGTTAATAAAATCAAACCGACACGAAAAAATTCATTATTATTGTCACATTGTCTAGCCTTCACGATTAGTCATGCACAAGTGACATGCAAAAACTTACTTTTCTGCAAATCGTTTCCGCTCGTGCTTTTCTGCTGCGGAGAAGAACTCTTCAATTTCCTCTGTGGATGGCATCTTTGCTACCGCAGCTAAGCTCGTCAATTTCGCCTTCTTTCTCTTTGGTTCAGATGATTCCATTAGTTCTTCAGCCTTTCTGTTACTGCTAAAACTTGAATGATTCAGAAATGCTGTACATTACAAATACATGTATCATCTATTTATTTGTGTAACATGCATGAACGTATGAGAATATGTAACATTATAATAATTTTTAAATGGTCATTAATCATACAAATTACAACTGTCTAAGTCTAACATTAGGGCTTTTAAGATCATTTATAAACCGAACTTAAAAAGAGAATTAAATGACCAACCTGAAACCGCCATGGCTTATGGAAATTTCATCAGCCTACAAATTAAAATTCAAAAAAAAAATAGTTAGTGACCAAGACAACTAAAACGACCGAAAAAATGTTACCATACTAGTTGGATTTCATTTAAACTCACACCTGTTACAAAAACAGAGGATTGTACTAGTGTAGAAATACTTGAATTTTGAGATCTCACCTTCAGATCTAACATCATTGGACATTTTTTCATGGACTGGTTCACTAAACCTAGTGAATTCGCAGGAATTTCATCAGAATCTTCAAACATTTTCGACGAAGAAGCTGAATTTTCGGGCAAATCAGCATCAGGACAATGACTTGCATGAGAATCATCTGGAGACGAGCGTAATAGTACTGCTGCATCTCCAGAATGAAGCCTTTTTCTCTTGTTAGAAACAGTGGTCTTCACCTCCATCTGTGCTGCTACCTCCATTACTCTTAACTATTATATATGTACTCTTGTGTTTACTAAGCAGAGGATACTTAAGATGTGTTGTTCAAATATTAAAATATGTACACTGCACGCTTCTGTTTGCAATTTGTCTTTTTACCTTTTCATGCACACATATATGGAAATGCATTGTGTACAATTTACAGTATCTTTGTCATTTCCTGGTTAAATACTTCAGACGTAGTACAGTAATACTTATCTTAAGCCAAAGTTAGTCAACAAGATTAATAAAAATCAAACAAGCCAAAATTTGTGGAACATAGAAGCAGGAAAGGAACATGGATAGAGTTAATATTTTTATCCAGACTATTTGAAATGTTTAGTCGACCAAAATTGAAAATTGTACATTCCAACTTATTTTTTTTTTATAATTATCTCATAAATTTTGATAAATTTTAAAACGAAACTGAACTATAAACTTTTATGCTAAAAAAGTTTTTTTTTTCTGTAATCTAGTAAATTCATTAATCATAAAAAAAAGGGCAAAGCCCATAAGAAAACAGGCCTGAGCCCATAACACCCCTGACAGCAAAACCAAAAAACCTGCCTCAAACAAATCACCTATCCAAAAAGTACTCCCTCTCTTACATTTGGTAATTGGTACTTGACAAGCGTTTCAAGAATTATACAGAATATAGTTTGATAAATTATTTTAACTAACTTAAAACTCGTGCGAATATTTTTTAATATAATGGAAACTTTTCTTTTAATTTGAATTAAAAATTTTAAGATATGAATTTTGTAGGCTTAAAATTTTAAATGATATAATATGAAAATATTTATATATATGTTATCCGTGATATTTTTAGAGAATGATGGATTTTAGTTTGAAAATATAAAAAAATGACATGTTTTAGCTGAAACCAAACTTTTAATATTTTGGTTTTACGTGAAAAAAGAAATTGACTAGTTATTGAAAAATAAAAAAAGGTAACATGTTTTATCTGAAAAAGAATATTTATTAGTTATTAGTAACTATAAATAATTAAGTAAGGATAATTAAGTAAAAAAATAACATGTACCATTAAGTAAGGGTAAATAAATAAAATCAATAGGTATCGTTCTGACCGACCGACAAACCAAATTTTTTATGTTTCGGCTATTAAATAATACTAGCTTAAACCCGTGCGATGCGCGGATGTTCTTTAATATAAAGGAAACTTTATTTTTTAAATTTGAATTAAAAATTTAAGACATAAATTTTGTAGGATTAAAATTTTAAATGATATGATCTGACATATATGTTGTTCGTGATATTTTTAGAAAAGGATAGATTTTATTTTGAAAATATAGTAAAAATGATATGGTTTAGCTGAAAAACGTAATCGATTAGTTATTAGTTATTATAATATTATTTTATTTTACATAAATAAAGCTACCAGAAAAGGTAACGTATTTTAACTGAAAAAGATAACTGATTAATTATAATTATAATATTTTATTTTATTAAATAGAATTGCTCATAGTATTTTTAGAAAAGAAAAATCATATAAGTAGATTTCCTAAATCGAATAGAATTTTTAGCGTAAAAAATCATCAATTTCTTCTCTCTTTTATTTTTGTGTAGTTTGAACTGAAAAATAATTGTTAAACCATCACTAAATTAAAGATTATTTTATTAATTTCACGGGGGCTATAAAATTGTACAAATCAAACAATCGACACGCAGCGAAGCATAAACAGGCACTTCTTCATAAAAATTTTCAAAAGGAGACAAACTTGAATTTTGAGCAGTTGGAATTCTGTTAATCACATAAACAGCAGTAAGAAGTGCTTCACCCCAAAATACACTAGGAACATCAACTGACAACAAAAATGAGCTAGTTGTTTCAACAAGATTACGATGTTTTCTTTTAGCAACACCATTTTGTTGAGGATTGTCGGTACATGAGGTTTGACGTATGGTCCCACCTGAAGCATGCAATCGACAAAAAGTATTAGAAGTGTATTCACCTCCCAAATCACAACGAAAACATTTAATGATAGCATTGTGTTGAGTTTTTATATGAGCTCTAAAATCTTTATACATATCCAGAAAATCATGTTTGCGCTTCATAAGATAAATCCACGTATAACTAGTTAAATCATCAATAAACAAAATATAATATCTAGATCCTCCTTTTGTAGGCATAGGTGCAGTCCCCACACATCAGAATGAAAAATATCAAATGGTGCAAGAGTTATGAAAAGGTAAAATAGCAAATTTAGATAATTTACTACCGCTACAATCAGAAATATCATGAGATTTCAACTGTCCCAAGGTTCCAGTTGAGACCAAAAACTTTAAGCGAGACTGAGAAACATGACCTAAACGAGCATGCCATAGTTAAAAGTCAGAAGATGAATCACTCAAACCAAAAGAGGGCAAATCAACACTAGGAGTTCCAACAGAAAATATATTGAGTTCATCCAAAACATAAAGTCCTCCTTATTTACGACCTTTCCCGATAACCTTTTGAGATCTCGGATCCGTAAGACAACAAGTATTAGGAGAAAAAGAAACAAAGTACCTAGACTCACATGATTGACTAACCGAAACAAGATTTAGCTTAAGTTCCAGAATAAAATAAACATCAAAGAGTGACACAGTTGGAGTAACAACAGAACCAACACCTTTCAATAGCATAGGAGTGCCATCAGCAGTCATGATGGAAAAAGATGTATGATCAGAAAATGAAACGAAATACGACCAATGCGGAGACATATAATGAGATGCACCCGAATTCAGAACAATAAAGAAGAAAACATACTTGAAGTACCCTTTAACAAAAGTCCTGTTGACGATAAGACATACATGGCAAAAAAATTGTTGTAAACAAATTCGAATCCAGTTTTGAAACTAAACCCGAAACCAAATCCAAAGTCAAAAGAAACAATTTTCCAATCCAAAGAAGAATCCGAAAACAAATCCAAATCCAAATCCAAATCCAAAATCTAATTCCATTTCCGAATCCAAATCCTAAGCCAATACCAAATCTAAAGTAAATAAACCAAATGACTACAACTAGAATATCTCGATAATCAAGAAATATAGATGTCAATCAATCAACAACACCCAACTTATAAGATCAAGAACAACGTAAAGAATGAATTATAAGCAATTTGTTCGAACCCTTAAAATTTGACTTTCTGGAACTCCAAATACGATCACTACCCTTCAAAACTTAGATATTGATGCAAAGAAGACTCAGTCAAAATTTTGGGCCGATCCAACGGTCGAAATTTTGGGAATCACAAAAAGAAGTTGGCTGATCTGGGCAGAAAAATTCCTACGAATTTTCAAAATAAATTTGTTTTTGTAGCGTAACTCTACCTCTCTAACAATTCAGTTAAACATCCAGAATTATCCCTGAATAAACGATGAATTTTATTATCATCTCCGTTGAAACCTAGCTCTTGATACCATATTAAAGTAGAAAGAAAAGTTAAATATTATTATAACCAACTCGAAGTTTTTAATACACCTCTCAATACTTATATAATAAACCTATATAAGATAAAGTACTGATAATACCCTTAATACAATAATATAATAAATACGTATTATATTCTAACAAACACTACCAAATTTACTAAACTGAGCTATACACATTAGCTTCATTTGACAAACTGGAGCAGAAGTAAATTTTGAATGACTATAGTTAAAAAATCATCACAATTTTACAACAATTGCTTCTACCAATGCACCTACTGTAACATGATGAGAATTTGTTTCTCTGGGAACAAAATAATCAAGCCTTCCATGAGTCTCTTTGACACAACTTCCCATTCTTGTAGAACTCCATTAAATGTTGGAACCACAATTGCAATGCCTCTTCTTCTTTTACTGAATTGTGACTATAAAAAGAATGGATAATTAAGAACACCAAGGTGATGAATATATTAAAAAAAAAGAGTCCTTCTAAACTATCAGTTGAAACCTTATCTGAGAGAATCTTCAAGTTGCCTCTAAAATTATAGTATAACCTTTTTTTTTGCTGAGTAAATTGTAGTATAACATTAATGAAATGTAGACTGCAATTTTTAGAAACACAAAGTGCTATGATCTATTATCAGACTTTTTAGATTTACTTAGCAATGCCAGTTTCATTTTCTGCTCAATCAAGTTACGTAGATAATTAGACAGAAGTTCCTCTTCTAATATTCTTCTCCATTGAACCTGCTAACTATTGGATGAAATGGTAGAGTAACTGAACTAAACATACTTAAAGTTTCCATTTAACTTAAGGTAATCTTAGAAGTGCGTCTCAAGAAAAAACATTATCCTATACACATGGATGAAAGCTAAAATACAATTATTTAATGATCCCTCATATATAATGAACTTCTTAAAATGATGATCATGATCATCAGGATCATATTTACCAATGAGCATTTGAGTTATATTTACCATGCACAGAACAACTACATCCAACTGAAATCTTATTTTTGCAAATCTTATTTTTTGCATTGAGAAATTAATAAAACAAAATTATACACTAATGATATCCCACAAACATAACCAACGTACTAATTATCCACTGGACCTCCTTAACAGGCTCACAATTTCATCCATCAAAATCTTCATCGACCATATCAGGAATTTCCAAAATTTCATGTACTTTATTTCTTTGAGCATCATGGTTTATCCTAACAATCTCCATCTCTTTCCTAGTAACAACAACAACATTTTTTAAAGTCAAATATGTTTGCCTCAAAGACACTTATTAAAAAGTGGTAGAAAGTAAATAATGATTCAAGTCGTAGACTCGTAGTCATCTACACTCTACATTAATTTTGTATTACAATCAAGATCAAACAGGTTAAATCATTTGTATATCTTCGATCCTCTTTAATGTACCTCCATGGTGGGTTATCCTACATCATAATATTAGAATGTTATTGAAAAGTATAGAATTTTAGATTTTTGTATATAACCACCCATTTTTTTTATAAACACACAAATGTTTAGATAATGGTAAAAAAACGGTAGATCATCATGAACAATAATGGTTGTGATTTCTATAATGTGAGATTAAGATGAGAAGGGGTTTATACCCAATGTAAAAAATAGCACAAAAATATTTACTATACAATGAAGTAATATAAATCTGTGTATGGTGTGTTCAACTGCGTGAGTCTATTTCCATGTTGAAGTAGGTGCCTTGGAGGCTACTCATTAAGATATTGTGTCCTTATCTGACGAGTAGTGCTACAGACCCCAAATTGGGTACCAAATTTTGACACCAAATGATGTGGCACTAATTAATTGGCATTTTGGAATATTTTAATTGGATGGCCCTGGCGGGCCCATCATAATTATAACCAATAATTACTTGCCATGTCATTTGGGAAAGAAATTTGGGGTACCAATTTGGGGTACCTAGCATTTCTCTTATCTGACTCTTATTTGCATGTTGTCAATCACCCTCAATATTAATTACGAATTTAATATTTAATTTAGGGTTTTGGGTCTCATTAATGGGTTTTGTATTTGGACAAGCTAGGTCTAATTAATGCAACATTAATTGTGTCTTTAGGGCTTATTTTTAGCCCATATCAAATATCATCAGCATTTTCATATTCAGCGATATTTTGTAGCCTATTTTGATCCCTTACGCAAATTACATGTTCCTTCACACAAGCATCAGTTAGTTGCGCATCCCCATAACTTGATCCGTCATATCTATTATAGGAGCTCCTGAGATCCGGGGAAGACCTGCGAATCATGGTCAAACAGAAGCATGTTATGATCATAGACATGATGTACTCCAATCTGAAAAGGCTCACGACAAATGGTTCGACGAAGTCTTATCCAATCCCGTTGATCCGGGTGCGAGATGCACATCACAGTAGTGGAACTCAATAAATCAATGGTCGGGTTTGCAAAGGTGAAAGCTGGTAGTGGAGGCGGAAAAAGACACCGTAATATGAGCAAATCTGAAGGAAAACTGTATGCAAGTGCATGCGCATCATACTCATGGTCGTCCCCGAAAAATTTCACTAAAAATCATTTATAGCATAAATCTGATCATGTTGTAACCTATTAACCGGATGAGATACGATCACAATAATGCACGGGTCAACACAAACAACGAAACCACTCCACCCTGCACGACCTCACCGTCGATGAAATATCTTTGCTACTGCCCTCTTGTAATCTTGCTCCAAACCCCGAAATATGCCATCAATATGATTCATTTTTCTGTAAATAGTAAAATAATTTTATGAACAGGACCCAAAACCAGTTGAATTTCATTAAAATGACACAGAACCATTTATTTGATTCCATAAATATAATAATTGTATTCAACAAAAAAATAAATAAATAATTTCAATACAATAACAATCCAGAGCTAAAAACAGGGGCTTCTGTTGTCTAGTAAGTTTAACAAAAATTAAACTTACACTAAGAGGTGTTGGTGCATGAAACAACATCCGACCGGGGAATTTGTTCAAGTATAACTTCTAAGACAGAGAACTTAGTAAGGAACGGGTCTTAAATGAAACACATTGACTACTTATAGATATTTCCCTGACCTAAGGTTTAATATACCAAAATTAATATCAATCCTTGTGAAATTTTCCATGTACTTTGACATTATCTTCTTCAAAAAAACATCAAATTTCTTGCTCAAATATTAATTATTAAAATGGGTTGATAACACACGCATACATACATACATACATACATACATACATACATACATACATACATATACACATACATAAATATGAACCTAGCGAAGCAACGAATGTAATTTATACATACAAACCTGAAACATGATCTTGAAAAGGAAAGAAAAAGAATATATAGAATCAAACAACTCTTAACAAAACAATCAAAACACACGACATTTCTTAAAACAACACAACACATATTACACTAACCATGGATAATTTTAGGGCTGGCTTTATGAAGAAGAGAGTGATAGTGTGCGTGTATAGGTATGTTTATATTGCAGTAGGGTTTACAAGGACAATGAGAGGGAAGGCTTGTTATAATAATCAATTTGACTTGTTTTAGACAAGCTATTGTATAGATAGATAATACATTATAATCCATGCAATTATAATTTTAGTTTGTCTTGTAATTTTTTGTAAATTTGTTAATAAATATGTGAATTTAATTCAAATATATTGAAAGAGTATTTAATTGAATATTAATTGGATTATAATTAATAGAGTTTGTTAATAAGTAAAATATGTAGTTTATTTTTTACAAAATAAAATTTTAAATGTATTTTAATTTTAATTTTAATTTTATTTTTTGGAAGGTGTTAACAAACTTTTTGAGAAGATGTTAACCGACCGACCAACCAACCAATTATACCCTATTTCGTTTATAATAGTATAATATAGATTTACATCAGAATTTTTTATTTTTTTTTCAAGATGTAAGTTGATAAATTCCATTTCTCATATTCAAGTTCTAGCACTCATAAAAAAATGATTATGGTTATATTTAAAATTATTGTAAAAAATTGTTGTACTACTGAAAAAAATGGTATTGAAAAAATCAGATAATTTACGATACGATTCCGATGAATTTGAGTTTGAAAAATTAGACCGGAACATAATGAATGGGAGGGTGGGAATATCTTTTAAATATAATTTTATATTTACATTTGTCTAGATTCAATGTCTAATAACACGAGCCCATGCATTGACCAATTTGTTTATATAGAATAATATTAGAATATTTTGAACGGTATAAGTTAAAATAGTTGATTAAAATGATAGAAAAATTAATCATGTAAAATTTATTGAATAGGTGTTGTGCTACAATGGAGTTAGCTATAATGATTTGTTATATTTTAAAAATGGTCTGTTGTTACTATTTTAATTTATTATAAATAGAATGTATTGTTTTAGTATGGCAAGAGATGATGTAGAGTCACTACATGTTCACCAAATATGGCTAATGTAGGTTCTGTTTGGGATTGTTGTTAAAAATTACTGTACTTCCGGGGAAATGTTCGTACTTCCGGCGCCTCATCAAGGTACGACTTTGAGAATATGACATCCCGATAGGAGGGTATTTCTAGAATGAGGATACGACCTCCCGAGAGGAGGGTATGTTGGGGTGTCCAGCATCTCCCTATTCGAAACGTGGCGCTTGTGCCTGGCTAAGCATAAGGAAATAAAGTTGCGCCTTGTTACAAGTCCCGAGGCTTTTAGCTCAAGTGGTAAGCGCTTGATCCTGAAAACTGGTATCAGAGCCATGGTCGCGTGTTCGAGTCCCACAGAGTGCATTTTATGCCAAAGGCATGTTGTGCAGCCATTGTACCCCAAACATGGACTTGTTAGTGCTGGAAGATGCTGGGGGGGATTGTAGGGGTGTCCAGCATCTCCCTATTCGAAACGTGACGCTTGTGCCTGGCTAAGCATAAGGAAATAAAGTTGCGCCTTGTTACAAGTCCCGGGGCTTTTAGCTCAAGTGGTAAGCGCTTGATCCTGAAAACTGGCTACAGTAAAAGAATACAGAGGGGGGGGGTGAATGGATTCTTGAACTTTTCTTTGGCTAGAGTCTATGTAGCAAATAAGTGTTTGTGTGTGCAGAAGTGAAGGTGCGGCTAAAGAACAACACAAGACACAATATCACTTTAATCTAATGTATTATTAGATAAAGGTTGCTACAATCTGTGAATACAAATGATAGTATTCTCAGCTTCGTTTTTCTCAGAGAGATATAGCTTACAGTGTATGAAAAACTTGACTCACAAAGTTAGTTACTAAGGAAGTGAGGCTGTGTAAGAACCCAGATTTTTGGGTAGAATTAAAACTTTTTATTATGTAATAATATGGGAGTGAATAGTGGTTACAACTACAATGTAATACTGGCTTTAATGAATGAATAATGGAAGGATATATATTCCAAGGTTATATGTCCTGAGGGATGCTATTGGGTGATAACTTAGATTAGAATAATCTATCTCCTAGAAAGTTAAGATAAGATTCCCTAGAGAGAAATAGATACCCTCATGACATCCAAATCAATATCTATTATAAGCCCAGCGGTTCCGTAAACACTCGAGGGTGAACCAGGTTCATTTTCCTAATTATAGGAATTAAATAAAAATAAGTGATGAATAGTGATTTTGGTGGAATTTGGAATATTATTATAATAATGTTATACCCGGTATTCGGAACGGATTTCTGAGTTCGTATTAGTGATCCAGGAGGAAAATAAGTGTATGTAAAAGCTGTCGGATTCAGAAAAAGAGCACTTTTATTTTCTCCGAGATTTCCCTGGACACTGCAAGACTTAAGGACTTATAAAAGGGAATTAAGGAATTTAAATTCGAGAAGTATTAAGAATGATGAAGAATAGTATTAGAAATATTAAGAAGGTTTTCGGTAAAACCCTAGTTAGAAACGAATGAGTTATTCCCTCGAACGATCAACGAATTAAGCAATAAACGGACAAAGGAACAAGCAGAGGAAGCAAGAGTCATCCACAAGCCACTAGAAAATATCTAGTAACCAACATAGTTACAAGAGTAACTAGAATTAAGGAAATCAACTAAGTACTTAGCAATCTAACTACAAGTTAGCCTTAAACCACCAAAAGATCAACACATGGCTTGCTAAAGACATCATCTCATGCATCACACCTTTAATAAAGCCACTTTACATGAGATATTATCAAACCACATCACTTTATGCATTATTATTCAAGAAACCAAGCCAAGTAACACAAACTCTCCCAAGAACACTACATTCGGCTACTACTTAATTCTAAGATCAAAATCAACCTTCCAACCATCATTTGATCTCCAAACTTTTATGGTGAGTCCTATAATTCATAAAAATGATCTCCTCAAAATCTTAGCTTCAATCTCTTCTTTTTCCATTTTCAAAAAAAATGATTCAAGAAGAGGGTGAATAGTGTTTTCATGAACTAATCTTTGATTTTCTTGTTTTCATGGTTGATCTTAGCTAACTTAAGGCTATCCAAGGACCATACCAAGCTTAGTAAGGCTAGATCATACTCCAAGGAAGGTATAAGTCTTGAAAACCCTAGATCTTACTTTGAGATTATGTTTGTTCTTGATGATTTTTAGAGTAGTATGTTCATGATAATGTTATAAGCATGATTAGTTAAGTGGTTTAGTTGATTTAAGAAGCATGTTGATTTGGATGCTAAGATCAGTAGCTTCTGGACTTTTTGAGATGATGAACATGTGTATAAGTTGTATTGGTGCCCGGTGTGGCTTGGCTTTAGTATTACGATTAGTAGAACGTTCGATTTATAGCCGTCGTAATGCCCGATTTTCGTTTAATCTTGAAATCCGAATTTTACAGTAGATAAAACTCACTGCATAGCTTCGACTTATGCCATGATTAGCTAGATGATGTTACAAGCTTCGTTTTGATATAAAGATTGCATGAAATGGACTTACGGTTTAGGAGTTATGATTAAATTCGTAAAAGTGGTTCGAAATCGTAAACAAAAGTTCGTAATTGAAATTGATTCCCTTAAATGTCGTTTAATCAGTGGCGAATCTTATTAATTAAATATTAGAGGTAAAAAGGAAGGTGTGGGAGAAAACCACATGTCGAATGGATCGTTTTCCGATTTTACAAAAATGTTTGAATCGAGGTTAAACGCGAACGAACCCCTTAAAGGTATGACTTTGGTTATAACTTAGAAAACGGGCGATAACACTCGAGGTATAATCTTGATTCGTAAACGACCAACCTTAGAACTTATACGACTTAAGTATATACCAAGTATAAGCATGATGACATGTCTTGATAACGAACGAATGTCGGATCGTATCGGTGATAAAAAGAGTTACACTAAAAGAGACGTAACGAGATAACTCGAAAACATGTTTCGATTTAAGTGGAGTTTATACTTAGCCTTTTAATAAGCGTTAAGTGGTTAATCTTAAATATTCTGATTGTTTATAGATCGTCGAGCTGACCCGGGACACATTACCCCTACCCGCACTCGATTCCCAGGCAAGTTTCCGATACTTGGAACTGTTGTTGTGATAATACATATGATGATTGTTTTATACATATGCCATAGAATGCATGCCTACTTTCAATTTAATATTGAATTACTTGTTCCCTGAATTGTTATCGGCTTATAGACTATATAGGAAATATCAGTTATAAGCCGGATTGTTTGGTTAAGACCCTTAGCGAAGGGCGTATGATATTCATACTTCAAATATAGACCGGGAGTCGATATTTTGTAATATATAAACAGTCGTGGAAACCCGGAGGGATCCCAGCGACAAATTTATTATTTCGAGGATTTTTTTTATTCGATTACGAATCTTTCGAGGAACGTTATTTGAGTATTACCTCAGTGAAGGAATATTTAATGAATATTATTTTAATATTCATTTAGAATGTCATTTATTTAATGAATATTATTTTGATCATTCATTGGAGTTATTTAGTTAATGAATATTATTTTGAATATTCATTAGAGTTATTTGGTTGACGAATATCATTCCCAAATATTCATTTGGCTTACTTATTATTATTTGGAATATTCATTTGATCTTGATTTATTTAATGAATATTACTTTCGAATATTCATTTAAGGTTTGATTTACTTAATGAATATTATTTTAAAATATTCATTGGAAGTTCTATTTACTCAAGGAATATTACTTCGAATATTCCTTTAAAGTTTTGATTACTAAATGAATATTATTCGGATATTCATTTAGAATATTATTTGTTAAATGAATATTATTTTGGATATTCATTTAGAATATTATATGTTAAATGAATATTATTTTGGATATTCATTTAGAATATTATTGGTTAAATGAATATTATTTTGGATATGCATTTAGAATATTAACTGTTTAATGAATATTATTTGGATATTCATTTGGAATGTTATTTATTAAATGAATATTATTTTCAAATATTCATTTAAGGTTTGATTTATTCAGTAAATATTATTTTAAATATTTATTTAAGTTTATTTATTCAATGAATATTATTTTAAATATTCATTTAAGAAGAGATTTATTTAATAAATAATTCTATATATTCATCCGAGGATTACTTACGAGCAATATTATGATTTAATAATATTCCATAATTATTATTGACTTAATAAATATTCTTGGAATATTTAATTAAATTCTTTTGAATTCTTTTTGTAATGATTTATATTATTCAAAGGTTATCCTTCACCTTCAGATATTATGTAAAATATTTCGAAGTCTCTTATGACTATTTTATCAAGGGGAGGTTCCCAAAACTCTATTTTCATTTAAATCTGTCTTATAAGAAGATTTAAATACTCGCTCAACTTCCAAACGTATATAAGGGGACCTCACTTGAGAGATGTTATTTATTGGGCTGCCCGGTCCTATACTTGCTAAAACTATCTTGTCACTCACATCTTGATTCTTTCAAGCATCGATATGAGTCTTTTGGTTACCTCCTCAACGCTCGAGGGGTATGATTGATGTAACAAGTTTATATCCATTAACAAGCATCAGCTTGGGAAATATTGGTGAATTTTCCTTTCCAATTAGATACGACTACTTTGTGGAGTCCTATCAACAAGTGTTACACTTGGGGAAAAGGGGAACGAACTTTACGTTTCAGAGTCATGGATGATATTCGAACTAGGAGACGCGTAAGTGGCCGAGTGGCGCCGGTCCAGCAATAGCCCAACCGTTGGCTGAGGAGTTCCAGAGGGCGGTAGATAAGTAATTCCGTCGGAGCTACCTTCTACATGTAGAGAACGACTGATGAGATGCATGACATACGACTGATCATCGTAAACGTCAGGGCATCTGGCGCGGCAATGCTCCCGTGTTAGTTCATCTTCTAAAAGTGAGAAATTTTTGCAACACTGTTGGTGTTGGCAAGGTGAAAAAGTGTTGAAACCGGAATTGCAATATTTTTCCTGCAAGTTCCTCTTTTATGATAATTGAGAATATCTTGCTTATCTTTTGCATAGCAGATATTTATTCAAAACAAATATATTTTTGAGTTACCTTGTAACTTCATCTCGTACCTTATATTGGTACTACATCGTTAATGCATGGCATATGGTTTCAAAGATATTTTGGACTGTTATATATTATCACTGTTCAATTATATTTCTGGTGGGCTATTGCTCACCCTTGCTTTATTTATTTATATCACAACAACAGCTAGATCAGATGGCCGCGCAAGGTGCACTTGGTGCGAGCATGTGTCAGCCGTCAGAGGATTAACCGATGAGGTCATAGCTACCATTGCTGAGGATGCAGCTTCTGGTAGGCTAGTTGTTAGCATTTGATCCTCTAATGTATTTATTATATGGCATATATCAACGGATGGCAAAGAATATGTAATTGTACAAATGTAATTCTTTTGGGTTGTAAGAACTCAAACTTGTGATTTATAATATTTTGGTTACTCTGATTTCATCTCTGGGACTATAACGGGTGTGTTTTATGTTGTTAATTTGGGTCACAAGGTTGTAATTTAGATTATGTTGGTTTTGTGGTTGGATATTGAGACCGTAACGACCAGATCCCTGACCCCGGATCTGGGGGTGTTACAGAAATAGTATCAGAGAGAGCGTTATATATCCCAGAGATGATGCGACGTTAAAACAATAAATTCATTAAGATAATAAGAACACTTGCCAAGTTCATAGTCGGACTACTTAATATAGTATTGACATATAAAACCCTTATGAGAACTATTAAGTATCATGATAGTGACTTAGCTCGTTCTTGTATCGACTAGTAAGGCGACAGACCTTGGGGATTACGAGCAGTAACACAATGATGCTTGTTTTAATGTTGAAGATCGGATGGTGGATTCGATAGAGTACTCTACTGAGGACCCGGAAGAGGTTCCATCAGAGGAGGAGAATATTGATAAGAATAAGGACTTTACCCTTAAGGAAATGAGGGCTACAGCCAAAGAAACTATAGGAGTTAAGGTATAGTGCTCAGAGGAGTGAGCGTAAAGAACTGAGATATTATTAAGTGAACTAAAGATGAGTATTGGATTCATAGCTGGACTGCCGGATGAAGTACCAGCAGGTAAGATGGATTTGAGGAATTACTTGAGATCTTATATGGGGATAGATAAAAACCAAAATCCTTAGAGACCTACAGATTAATGAGAAAAGAGTTAGAGTGGCACATGGTTATCAAAGACACAGATAGAGGACGGGGAGCAGAGTCCCTAGGAACAGTTAAGACATAGGTGGCAAGTGCCATATCTTCAGATAAATGAATTAGTGTGAATGTGGTTAAGGATAATTCGCCATGAGAAGGCAGATTTCATGAGTGATAATTTGTAAAGTCAAACTTAGATTGATGAGGTGGTTGGGTTCAAGGAAATGTCCATTTTATGAATGGATCAACTTAGAAAATAAAGACATTGAAAGGTGATGGCATGATTGAATAAAGTATATAAGGAAATAGTAAGCAAGACAATGATCTCAGAACCTACAAGACTAAAAGACCAGTGGGTCTATGATGAACTAGTAATGAGGCTATCGTCAAGAAACCAATTATAAGTTCAGTTCAATTCAGTGAAATGATGAACCAGAAACATTAGTTGCATGTGATTCAGAAGAATATTAAATTCTTTCTTTTCCTTGAATGGATTATGGTAGTTACCTTAAGTTTATTCTGACACTGAATCATAAATGGATTAGGCAAGGCGAGCAGTGGTCGAGATGTAATTGAGAATGCTTCTAGGTGCAACCTGATAGAACAGGTGTAGGACATGTTCTCGAAATAAGAGTTTTGGCAAAATGAAGTCCAGCAATAGGACACATGATCAATAAGAGTAGTGTTGGTCGGCCCTACCAAGTTAAAGACAGTTTCAAATGAAGATTGGCCAACCACACTGGCAAAGGTGAGAAATTTCATAAAATTCACAAGGTATTACCAAATATTTGCTCAGGACTTTACAGAAAGTGTAGTCCCGTAACCCGACTTATTATAAGAATAAAAGTTTGAATGGACAAGATAAACGTGAGAAGATCTTCCTGGAGCTAAAGGTAAAGTTGGTGATGACCAGGGTTGGCGTTGCCTAATGGAAGAAGGAAACTTTGGGAGATATTATGATGCAACTCATACAGGTATAGGTCTGCGCTTATGCAGCACGACAGCGTAATTTCGAATACATTTAGACAACGCAGTTCATCGGATTCGGATGGCCTTGGTAGTGCCAATGTTGAGGAACGACTAACCCCGACGGTAGTGTTCCTTCTGAGACTAGTTGTTAAGAAGACTGGTATTTGGTAGTATCGACTAATAGGACGAATATGTATCGGGAAGATGTGGCATGTTACTAGTGGGTGAATAGATTAACTAAAATTTTCCCAAATTCTGGAAAGGAATTCAACGAATTTTGGCAAACCTTGTCTTTCTGATTATCAAAAGACGTCACTAAAGAGAGTGGAAAATGGAGTGAACCCTACGGATTGGGTAAAGTAGCCGCTATACAGGTGGGTAGACATACCCCGATTGTTACAGTTGAATGTAGGGATAAAATTATGAAGTTGAATGTAATTAAGAAACAAGCCGGACGGAGAAATTCTGGGATTGACTTAAATAAAAAGGTTGTTATGCCAGAAGTGTTAAGCTTTTGTGGTACGTGGAATTGATAAGATTAACTGAAAGAATAAAAGTGAAGGAAAGGTGACCGGAGACGGTACCGAGAAGTCGAGTGAGACTTATATGGAGTAAAGCTTTGGAAAGATAAAAATGTATCAAAGTAGAAGGCAATATGCCAGCAATTGCTAGAAAAGTAATGCTATTAGCCGACCCCTAAGCTCACATATTTAGCATGGCCAGATGGGGGCCAAGTCACTAAGGATTATCAAGTGACTGAACCAGCAACGTAAGGACAAAGCGGGGTGCTTCTAATCAAGTGCCAACCGCGAGGGCTTTTGATATAAATTGAATTGAGATACAGGATGATGGATTTTATATATACCATGGACGTATTAGGATTGAGGGTAGTGACCACTGAAAAGTTACGAAAATTGCCAAAGTCAGTGCAGTATGATGCATAAATGTTATCTGAAGCTTAGTATCCTCAAAAAGAGCATTAGGCGCTAAGAGATTCACGTTGAACATGACCAATATCTTCCAGAACATCCTTTCTACCATTACCAAGTTCTGTATGAAAGAGTAGATAGACATATGTTGTCTTTTGGAAGGTCATGTAGACCGACATTCGTTTGAAAGAGAGGTTAGCATTAAGCTACCTATAGATGATTAAGATGAGGGTGATTGTAAAGAGACCCTTATTATGGATATATGATTAAATTGCCAAGTTCAGGATGTAAGTATTCCTTGAAACTAGAATTGAGCATAGAATGTCCATATATTAAGACGAACCCTGGGGGATGTACAAAGAATAGCATCACCCCTAACAATAGGCACTGTGAAATCAGACGATATAAGTTGAATCGACCAAGGTATCAATAACCTATAAGGATTTGTGGAAAGGAGTCTCGAAAAGTACATAAACAGAATCGTTATAGAATTGGTTAATGATGTTTGATATACCCTGTACCCAGAAGATATAGGATGAATGATGAGGATGACCTAAGGAACCCTATAAGGGAAGAGGTAATGTTCTGAACTTCAGAAAGGGAAGTTTGGTAAGGAATGTATGACATAGTAACAATACGGCCAGAGGAAGTAGGTGTGAAACCATGAGAAAGTATGGATTGAACCAATAAGGTTGAGATTATCCTAAAACAAGAAGGGATTTAAGTAAGGAAATATCCTAGGTATGATTGGGAGTACTGGTAGTAAAGTTCACACTAGAAAGGTGGAAGCAATGACTTTTGGAAAAGACTGATAGATGTTTTCTCTCATTCAGCAGAATTTAAGGGAGAATGCTTCCACCCTGAGTTGGAATAGATCCAGAAAACATGGATCTCAAGAAATTATTATAATCAGGAAAGGCCAACGAGGTGGCCGACACTTTAAGTATAGGGGAGTAAGTATAAATGCTCATACCAAAGAAATAGAATGATAATGTAAGGACCTCGATGGTCATAATGTGGGAGAGGAAGTTACATCCCGTCTAATGATTGTGTCAGGATCAACTATAAGAATAGTTTAAGTAAAGATTCGATTCCTGATGTTGCCAGTAGCACATCATCGACATTATGAGGCTCTACGACAGGCCAGACCAAATTCCCCAAGAGACTCGCCTTTCCTTTGGAATGAGTGGGGGAAAGTTAAGTAACAAGGAATTGGTAGTAGATGACCAAAAACAGAGATGGTACAAATACTGATAAGCCAAATGGCACGATGATGAATGACAAGCAAGTTTATGTTGGTGTATTTCTGTGCAAACAAGATAGAGAATTATGAGATTGGCAAGCGATTAAGCAAACCGCTAAGCTTTTAGTCTTCTACCGGAGATATATGATTAATAATCTCACCAGCCTGTTCCAGCTGCGATGCTGGAAGCTTTCCTGCAATTTTATCTGCTTCATGTAATATCTACGTCAAGTTCAGGAAGCATTCCCTATGGATAGGGAATAGTGATTATTTTGTTTTCCTAGAGGATCTTGAATTGACAATTATGATGCTTAGTTGTTAAAGCACTAAGTAAACGATAAGCGATGGTGATCCTTCTGAGAAATTAGGTGGTAACGACTGTGGAAATGTCGAAGTGAATCTAAGTTAGAGAAATCATCCAGGTTTATTTCGGAGGGTGTAATTTCTGGAACGACGGGATATTTGAAATGAAGAATTAGGTTATGATGGTTCATAAAATGATTATAGTGGAAATAAAGACAAGAGACTGATAGAGATGGAAATAAAATTGGGAAATAATTATGGAATGTGAAGCAAGAAATGTTATGAATGGATTGATGAATGGGTTTTTCGTAACGAGCACTCGGAATGACAACCTGATAGTGTTAGAATTATGAGTATGAAAGAGCCAGTGTCGGGGCGTGAAATGTGAGTAATAATAATGTCAAGCGGGAAATCCAAGATTTAACCTGAGAGGTTGAAGGATTTTCCAAAAAGTAAGTGGTGCTAATATCAAGCAAGAGTATAGGACCATAGAATGGTGGACAGAATAGCAGGGACATGTGATATGTGAGATTACGAAAAAGTGGAATTTGATACGAATATGATTATTTCTCTTCTCTAATAAACCTCTATAGTTCAGAGGTAAATTCTAAGTATGATATTTTGACAATCATGAAAACTTTCATATATGATTCTTTGAAATTCGTTCTTTTCTTCTCCCTTATTTATCTTCTTCTAAATTGAGAAGAACAACCCTTTAAGGAGGGGAGGTAATACTACGTGACTCTCTGTCTGTGTGATAGGAGTCTAAGTGGAATGCCATTAATTGTTTAATTGCTTGTCAAGTACTAAAGGCTGGCCCCCTTTTGTACTAGCTATGCAATATAACAAATGTTCATTGATCACAGTGATCTCTCGATAAATTTTTCCACCTAAACATATATACATCGAGATTGCGAAGATTAAAGCGATCAGGAATTGCAAAATTATGAGTGAGGTTATCTCCGGAATTCGTAGCGCGTTAGTGATACCGAAGTCACTGCACGTACCAATAAGGTTAATAGTGTAAGACCGGACAAGAGCATATACCCGATAATGTGTTATCCGAAAGTATCAAAGAATTGGTAGAACGGATAAAGGGTGTATTGTAACACCAGTACGATGTGCTTTAGAAAGATTGGAATGTGTAAGGATCGACCAGAGAATTGGAAAGCGAAATAACCAATAAGTACCCAATTGTCTTCTACTTGATTCCGGGACGGAATCCTTTTAAGGAGGGGAGACTGTAAGAACCCAGATTTTTGGGTAGAATTAAAACTTTTTATTATGTAATAATATGGGAGTGAATAGTGGTTACAACTACAATGTAATACTGGCTTTAATGAATGAATAATGGAAGGATATATATTCCAAGGTTATATGTCCTGAGGGATGCTATTGGGTGATAACTTAGATTAGAATAATCTATCTCCTAGAAAGTTAAGATAAGATTCCCTAGAGAGAAATAGATACCCTCATGACATCCAAATCAATATCTATTATAAGCCCAGCGGTTCCGTAAAAAGGTTAAGGAACACTCGAGGGTGAACCAGGTTCATTTTCCTAATTATAGGAATTAAATAAAAATAAGTGATGAATAGTGATTTTGGTGGAATTTGGAATATTATTATAATAATGTTATACCCGGTATTCGGAACGGATTTCTGAGTTCGTATTAGTGATCCAGGAGGAAAATAAGTGTATGTAAAAGCTGTCGGATTCAGAAAAAGAGCACTTTTATTTTCTCCGAGATTTCCCTGGACACTGCAAGACTTAAGGACTTATAAAAGGGAATTAAGGAATTTAAATTCGAGAAGTATTAAGAATGATGAAGAATAGTATTAGAAATATTAAGAAGGTTTTCGGTAAAACCCTAGTTAGAAACGAATGAGTTATTCCCTCGAACGATCAACGAATTAAGCAATAAACGGACAAAGGAACAAGCAGAGGAAGCAAGAGTCATCCACAAGCCACTAGAAAATATCTAGTAACCAACATAGTTACAAGAGTAACTAGAATTAAGGAAATCAACTAAGTACTTAGCAATCTAACTACAAGTTAGCCTTAAACCACCAAAAGATCAACACATGGCTTGCTAAAGACATCATCTCATGCATCACACCTTTAATAAAGCCACTTTACATGAGATATTATCAAACCACATCACTTTATGCATTATTATTCAAGAAACCAAGCCAAGTAACACAAACTCTCCCAAGAACACTACATTCGGCTACTACTTAATTCTAAGATCAAAATCAACCTTCCAACCATCATTTGATCTCCAAACTTTTATGGTGAGTCCTATAATTCATAAAAATGATCTCCTCAAAATCTTAGCTTCAATCTCTTCTTTTTCCATTTTCAAAAAAAATGATTCAAGAAGAGGGTGAATAGTGTTTTCATGAACTAATCTTTGATTTTCTTGTTTTCATGGTTGATCTTAGCTAACTTAAGGCTATCCAAGGACCATACCAAGCTTAGTAAGGCTAGATCATACTCCAAGGAAGGTATAAGTCTTGAAAACCCTAGATCTTACTTTGAGATTATGTTTGTTCTTGATGATTTTTAGAGTAGTATGTTCATGATAATGTTATAAGCATGATTAGTTAAGTGGTTTAGTTGATTTAAGAAGCATGTTGATTTGGATGCTAAGATCAGTAGCTTCTGGACTTTTTGAGATGATGAACATGTGTATAAGTTGTATTGGTGCCCGGTGTGGCTTGGCTTTAGTATTACGATTAGTAGAACGTTCGATTTATAGCCGTCGTAATGCCCGATTTTCGTTTAATCTTGAAATCCGAATTTTACAGTAGATAAAACTCACTGCATAGCTTCGACTTATGCCATGATTAGCTAGATGATGTTACAAGCTTCGTTTTGATATAAAGATCGCATGAAATGGACTTACGGTTTAGGAGTTATGATTAAATTCGTAAAAGTGGTTCGAAATCGTAAACGAAAGTTCGTAATTGAAATTGATTCCCTTAAATGTCGTTTAATCAGTGGCGAATCTTATTAATTAAATATTAGAGGTAAAAAGGAAGGTGTGGGAGAAAACCACATGTCGAATGGATCGTTTTCCGATTTTACAAAAATGTTTGAATCGAGGTTAAACGCGAACGAACCCCTTAAAGGTATGACTTTGGTTATAACTTAGAAAACGGGCGATAACACTCGAGGTATAATCTTGATTCGTAAACGACCAACCTTAGAACTTATACGACTTAAGTATATACCAAGTATAAGCATGATGACATGTCTTGATAACGAACGAATGTCGGATCGTATCGGTGATAAAAAGAGTTACACTAAAAGAGACGTAACGAGATAACTCGAAAACATGTTTCGATTTAAGTGGAGTTTATACTTATCCTTTTAATAAGCGTTAAGTGGTTAATCTTAAATATTCTGATTGTTTATAGATCATCGAGCTGACCCGGGACACATTACCCCTACCCGCACTCGATTCCCAGGCAAGTTTCCGATACTTGGAACTGTTGTTGTGATAATATATATGATGATTGTTTTATACATATGCCATAGAATGCATGCCTACTTTCAATTTAATATTGAATTACTTGTTCCCTGAATTGTTATCGGCTTATAGACTATATAGGAAATATCAGTTATAAGCCGGATTGTTTGGTTAAGACCCTTAGCGAAGGGCGTATGATATTCATACTTCAAATATAGACCGGGAGTCGATATTTTGTAATATATAAACAGTCGTGGAAACCCGGAGGGATCCCAGCGACAAATTTATTATTTCGAGGATTTTTTTTATTCGATTACGAATCTTTCGAGGAACGTTATTTGAGTATTACCTCAGTGAAGGAATATTTAATGAATATTATTTTAATATTCATTTAGAATGTCATTTATTTAATGAATATTATTTTGATCATTCATTGGAGTTATTTAGTTAATGAATATTATTTTGAATATTCATTAGAGTTATTTGGTTGACGAATATCATTCCCAAATATTCATTTGGCTTACTTATTATTATTTGGAATATTCATTTGATCTTGATTTATTTAATGAATATTACTTTCGAATATTCATTTAAGGTTTGATTTACTTAATGAATATTATTTTAAAATATTCATTGGAAGTTCTATTTACTCAAGGAATATTACTTCGAATATTCCTTTAAAGTTTTGATTACTAAATGAATATTATTCGGATATTCATTTAGAATATTATTTGTTAAATGAATATTATTTTGGATATTCATTTAGAATATTATATGTTAAATGAATATTATTTTGGATATTCATTTAGAATATTATTGGTTAAATGAATATTATTTTGGATATGCATTTAGAATATTAACTGTTTAATGAATATTATTTGGATATTCATTTGGAATGTTATTTATTAAATGAATATTATTTTCAAATATTCATTTAAGGTTTGATTTATTCAGTAAATATTATTTTAAATATTTATTTAAGTTTATTTATTCAATGAATATTATTTTAAATATTCATTTAAGAAGAGATTTATTTAATAAATAATTCTATATATTCATCCGAGGATTACTTACGAGCAATATTATGATTTAATAATATTCCATAATTATTATTGACTTAATAAATATTCTTGGAATATTTAATTAAATTCTTTTGAATTCTTTTTGTAATGATTTATATTATTCAAAGGTTATCCTTCACCTTCAGATATTATGTAAAATATTTCGAAGTCTCTTATGACTATTTTATCAAGGGGAGGTTCCCAAAACTCTATTTTCATTTAAATCTGTCTTATAAGAAGATTTAAATACTCGCTCAACTTCCAAACGTATATAATGGGACCTCACTTGAGAGATGTTATTTATTGGGCTGCCCGGTCCTATACTTGCTAAAACTATCTTGTCACTCACATCTTGATTCTTTCAAGCATCGATATGAGTCTTTTGGTTACCTCCTCAACGCTCGAGGGGTATGATTGATGTAACAAGTTTATATCCATTAACAAGCATCAGCTTGGGAAATATTGGTGAATTTTCCTTTCCAATTAGATACGACTACTTTGTGGAGTCCTATCAACAAGTGTTACACTTGGGGAAAAGGGGAACGAACTTTACGTTTCAGAGTCATGGATGATATTCGAACTAGGAGACGCGTAAGTGGCCGAGTGGCGCCGGTCCAGCAATAGCCCAACCGTTGGCTGAGGAGTTCCAGAGGGCGGTAGATAAGTAATTCCGTCGGAGCTACCTTCTACATGTAGAGAACGACTGATGAGATGCATGACATACAACTGATCATCGTAAACGTCAGGGCATCTGGCGCGGCAATGCTCCCGTGTTAGTTCATCTTCTAAAAGTGAGAAATTTCTGCAACACTGTTGGTGTTGGCAAGGTGAAAAAGTGTTGAAACCGGAATTGCAATATTTTTCCTGCAAGTTCCTCTTTTATGATAATTGAGAATATCTTGCTTATCTTTTGCATAGCAGATATTTATTCAAAACAAATATATTTTTGAGTTACCTTGTAACTTCATCTCGTACCTTATATTGGTACTACATCGTTAATGCATGGCATATGGTTTCAAAGATATTTTGGACTGTTATATATTATCACTGTTCAATTATATTTCTGGTGGGCTATTGCTCACCCTTGCTTTATTTATTTATATCACAACAACAGCTAGATCAGATGGCCGCGCAAGGTGCACTTGGTGCGAGCAGGTGTCAGCCGTCAGAGGATTAACCGATGAGGTCATAGCTACCATTGCTGAGGATGCAGCTTCTGGTAGGCTAGTTGTTAGCATTTGATCCTCTAATGTATTTATTATATGGCATATATCAATGGATGGCAAAGAATATGTAATTGTACAAATGTAATTCTTTGGGTTGTAAGAACTCAAACTTGTGATTTATAATATTTTGGTTACTCTGATTTCATCTCTGGGACTATAACGGGTGTGTTTTATGTTGTTAATTTGGGTCACAAGGTTGTAATTTAGATTATGTTGGTTTTGTGGTTGGATATTGAGACCGTAACGACCAGATCCCTGACCCCGGATCTGGGGGTGTTATAGGTTGTATCCTTATAGAACATGGATACGACCTACTTACTACAAATAAGGTAGCTAAACAAATTACTTTCTAGTCTGTCTATCCTTTTTGAGTAAGTGTCCAAACGGTTACAGATTTGACTTTGCAAAGCCTGTTTAGATCCACTTCTTTAGCTCCTTGTCTCCTCAATATCTCTCCAAGCTTCCTTGTAGGCTTTCCAGAGGACGTTACAGATTGTGGTCCATAAAGTGCATTGGCTTGTTGCAGGTTTCAGACTTGTACAATTTCTTCAGTATTTTGTCTCCAAGAATGTATTCGAGAAGTGACTAAGTAGGTGATTCGAGAACTAGAATTGACTTGATCGATAACTCTGAGTTCTCGAACACTGTTATATTGACATATCGAATCACTTCTCGAATAGCTCTTTTCTTCAGGATTCCTTGAGTTGTCGAATAGAACATCTGACTTATCGAATCCTTTAGATATCGAATAGCTTTCTGAGTCCTTGAGACATCGAATGGAACTTTGACTTGTTGACTCCTTGAGAACTCGAATACTACTTTGACTTGTTGACTTCCCGAGTTCTCGAATAGAGTATATAGACATATCGAATCTCTGAGATATCGAATGAGATATCGAACAGTGTATTCAGAGATATTGAATAGTGTCTTGAGATATCGAATCCCTGACTTCTTGAATGCTGGACTTCTCGAGTAGACAAATATACTTCTCGAATTGGTACTTAGGCAAATTCTTCATTTCTTCAAATCCCAAATGTGATTATCTGCCAGAATCTGAAGAATTCAGCATTCCAATCTCACTAACCAACCTTGTGAAGGTGGCTTCATCTAGTGGCTTAGTGAATATGTCAGCTAGTTGTTTATCTGTAGAGACATAATGCAACTCAATGGTTCCATTAGTTGCATGTTCTCTAATGAAATGGTATCTGATGTCAATGTGCTTTGTCCTAGAATGATTGACAGGATTGGCAACTATAGAGATTGCACTTGTGTTGTCACACATGATTGGAATTCTTTCCAACACAAGTCTATAATCTCTAAGTTGATTTCTAATCCAAAGCACTTGAGCACAGCAACTTCCAGCAGCTATGTATTCAGCCTCAGCTGTAGAAGTTGACACAGATTGTTGCTTTTTGCTATACCAAGAAACTAACCTTTGTCCAAGAAACTGGCAGCTACCTGAGGTGCTTTTCCTATCCACTCTGCATCCAGCATAATCAGCATCAGAATAACCAACCAGATTGAACCCCGTGTCCTTAGGATACCATAAACCCAAGTTTGGAGTGCCCTTCAGATATCTAAAGATCCTTTTCATCGCAATCAAATGTGATTCCTTTGGCTTTGATTCAAATCTAGCACATAAACATGTAGCAAACATGATGTCTGGCCTACTTGCAGTGAGGTAGAGTAGAGAACCAACCATGCCTCTGTAGACTGAGATGTCTACTTTCTTGCCTTTAGCATCTTCATCCAATTTAGTTGCAGTGGCCATGGGTGTCTTTGCAGGTGAGCAATCTTCCAAGTCAAACTTCTTCAATAGCTCCTTGATGTACTTGGTCTGACTGATAAAGATACCATCCTTTCTCTGACTGACTTGCAACCCAAGAAAGAATGTCAACTCTCCCATCATACTCATCTCATATCTGCTCTGCATGAGTTTGGTTTCTCACACAGCTTCTCATTTGTAGAGCCAAAAATGATATCATCCACATAAATTTGAGCTAGGATAATATCATCACCATGCTTCTTGTAAAACAGTGTCTTGTCCAATGTGCCTCTAGTGAATTAATTTTCAAGAAGAAATTGTGATAAGGTATCATACCATGCTCTTGGAGCCTGCTTAATTCCATACAATGCCTTAAGCAATCTGTAGACAAATTCTGGGAAGTGTGGATCCTCAAAGCCAGGTGGTTATTGCACATAAACTTCTTCTTCCAATTCTCCATTCAGAAATGCACTCTTGACATCCATTTGATAAACTTTAAAGTTTGAATGAGCAGCAAATGCCAAGAATATTCTGATGGCTTCCAATCTAGCAACAGGAGTAAATGTCTCATCATAATCAATGCCTTCCTGTTGAGAGTATCCTTTTGCAACCAACTTTGCTTTGTTTCTTACTATTACACCATCTTCATCCATCTTATTCTTTAGAACCCATATTTTGTTCCAACAATGGTTCTATTCTTTGGTGCATGCACAAGTTCCCATACTTTGTTCCTTTCAAATTGATTCAGCTCCTCTTGCATAGCAATAATCCAATCTGGATCCAACAGTGCATCATCAAGTTTCTTAGGCTCAACTTGTGATAAAAAACAGCCATAGAGGCACTCATTCTGAGTTGCTCTCCTAGTCCTTACTCCTGCATTAGGATCTCCAATGATTTGCTCTGCAGTGTGTGATCTATCCCATTTCCTTGAGTGCTCAGCCTGATTTCTCATTCTTGATGTTTGCTTCATCATCCACATCATGGTCATTCTCATTTCCTCCCCCTGTGAAGTTGCCACTACTCACAGGTGTGTCTTGGATGCTTGTTTCTTCACTATTGATTGGCACAAATTCTTCTCTTGTATCATCATTCACTTGAGTTTGTTGAACTTGAGTTTCAACTCCAGTTTCAATCTCTTCATCAGAATCATCTAGATTATCAAACCTTAATGGATCTTTATCTTCATCATTGGCTTCTTCTAGTCCGGGTAGTTTGCTGTCATCAAATGTCACATCTGTGCTTTCCATAATTTTCTTTTGACTGATGACATAAACTTTGTATGCAATTCTTTCCATAGAGTAGCCAAGAAAAATTCCTTCAAATGCCTTTGCATCAAACTTACCAACATATTCTGAATTGTCCTTTAATACAAAGCATTTGCTTCCAAAAGTATGAACATACTTTAGAGTAGGCTTCTTTCCAGTCATCAAATTGTAAGGTGTCTTTCCAGTATTTTTGTTGATGAGAGTTCTGTTCTGGATATAGCATGCAGTGCTCACAGCCTCAGCCCAAAAACATGTAGGCATCTTTGCCTCAAGTAACATTGTTCTAGCAGCCTCAATTAGAGTTCTATTCTTTCTCTCAACAACTCCATTTTGTTGTGGAGTCCTTGGAGCTGAGAATTGCTGAGAAATGCCATTCTCTTTACAGAATGCTTCAAGTATGGCATTTCTGAACTCTGTTCCATTGTCACTCCTCAATGCCGTCACACTTGCATTGTTGGCCTTTGCTTCCTTGTCAACTCTCTTTATGTGCTCAATGATTACTTGTGGGGCCTCATCTTTTGATGCTAGAAATTCCACCCATGTATACCTTGTAAAGTCATCAACCATCACCAAGGCATACTTCTTTCTTCCTAGTGACATAATATTGTTAGGCCCAAACAAATCCATATGAATGAGTTGTAGGGGCTTGGTTATTGATGTCATTGTCTTTGACTTGTGGCTTGATCTTTTCATTTTTCCTTTTTGACAAGCCTCACACACTCCTTCTTGGCAGAATTCAAGTGTAGGCATGCCTCTCACTAACTCTCTTTTGACTAGAGAATTAATGGCTTTGAAGTTCAGGTGTGATAATTTCTTGTGCCACAGCCAACAATCTTCATTTGATGCTTTTGAATAAAAGCAACAAATTTTGTCCTTGTTTGCAGAGTCCATATTGGCTACAAACAGGCTTCCCTTTCTTACTCCAGATAGAGCAAAATCACCAGTCTTCTTGTGGGTGATCAAACATTCATCTTTGTCAAAATCCACCTTGAATCCCCTTTCAGTAAACTGACCAACACTTAGCAGATTAGGCTTGAGCCCCTTGACTAGTGCTACATCTTCAATGATGACATTACCAACTTTCAACTTGCCATATCCCAATGTGTTACCCATGCTGTCATCTCCAAAAGCAACCATTGGGCCAGCCTTTTCCTCATACTGTGATAGCAGGGCCATATCACCAGTCATATGATTTGAGCATCCACTGTCCAAAATCCACATGACCTTCTTTTCACTTTCTTTGCCCTGCAAACACAAAGGTATTACTTTTCCTTTGGTACCCAAACAAGTTTGGGTCCATGTGACTTAGAAACAGTTTTATCATAAACAACATGCTTGTCAACTTTCTTAGTGTTAGTCTTCTTGTCACTGTTAGAAGTCTTAGAACTTGAAGTTTCAGACTTAGGTGACAGAGGTACCTTCCTAGCTTTAGGAGGACTTGAAGACTTTGACCTTGTGTAGTGTGTGTGAAAATTGTGACTGATACAACCATCAATGAATTGCCTTCTCAAATTGAAATAGCTAGTCATCACATTCATGTTACATGGCATACAGTCAAATATATCACAAAATGGAGCATATATGTGTCTTAGAGGCACAGAGCAATCATAGAAAGGTTTGGGCACACTACCAATAGGTTTCTTACATGCATGAGTTAAATGATTGGTACTGAAACAGTTCTGACAAGTTTTCCTAGGGGCATTAGACATATAAGCATAGTTGTTATCCTTGTTAATCCCTAACTTGCCATTTCTGTTCTGTTTCTTCTTAGTCACTTTCTTTTCTGATTCACTCTTCCCAGCTGAAACAAACTTAACAAACTTCTTAGGTCTTGGCCTATCAACTACTGGCTCCTTGGCTTTAGACTTGACACTCTCACTCTTGGAGGATGCTTGTTGTTCACTGGCTTGTGCCTCATCCCCATCATTCAACATTTGCTTGATGAGTAAAGCATCCTCATCAATTTCAAATGTTGATTCTTTAAAAGTTGGATCAAGTGGTAAGCGCTTGATCCTGAAAACTGGCTACGGTAAAAGAATACAGAGGGGGGGTGAATGGATTCTTGAACTTTTCTTTGGCTAGAGTCTATGTAGCAAATAAGTGTTTGTGTGTACAGAAGTGAAGGTACGGATAAAGAACAACACAAGACACAATATCACTTTAATCTAATGTATTATTAGATAAAGGTTGCTACAATCTGTGAATACAAATGATAGTATTCTCAGCTTCATTTTTCTCAGAGAGATATAGCTTACAGTGTATGAAAAACTTGACTCACAAAGTTAGTTACTAAGGAAGTGAGGCTGTATCCTTATAGAACATGGATACGACCTACTTACTACAAATAAGGTAGCTAAACAAATTACTTTCTAGTTTGTCTATCCTTTTTGAGTAAGTGTCCAAACGGTTACAGATTTGACTTTGCAAAGCCTGTTTAGATCCACTTCTTTAGCTCCTTGTCTCTTCTATATCTCTCCAAGCTTCCTTGTAGGCTTTCCAGAGCACGTTACAGATTGTGGTCCATAAAGTGCATTGGCTTGTTGCAGGTTTCAGACTTGTACAATTTCTTCAGTATTTTGTCTCCAAGAATGTATTCGAGAAGTGACTAAGTAGGTGATTCGAGAACTAGAATTGACTTGATCGATAACTCTGAGTTCTCGAACACTGTTATATTGACATATCGAATCACTTCTCGAATAGCTCTTTTCTTCAGGATTCCTTGAGTTGTCGAATAAAACATCTGACTTGTCGAATCCTTGAGATATCGAATAGCTTTCTGAGTCCTTGAGATATCGAATGGAACTTTGACTTGTTGACTCCTTGAGAACTCGAATACTACTTTGACTTGTTGACTTCCTGAGTTCTCGAATAGAGTACATAGACATATCGAATCTCTGAGATATCGAATGAGATATCGAACAGTGTATTCAGAGATATCGAATAGTGTCTTGAGATATCGAATCCCTGACTTCTCGAATGCTGGACTTCTCAAGTAGACAAATATACTTCTCGAATTGGTACTTAGGCAAATTCTTCATTTCTTCAAATCCCAACTGTGATTATTTGACAGTCTTTATCTTCTTGCTTGAGGCATGAACCTTGGAACTTCTTTCAAGCATTATTCTAGACTCTATAAGTACAGTTACACAACTAGGATTTGATGCCTACTACAAGTACAATACAAACAGAAACTCTACAACTAGAGGTTCCCTCGGTTAAGAGGTCATGTAAGTAATGCAAAGAATTACAAACAATTAGGCTTGTTATTAGATGTATACAGGCATGCCTCTATAACTAACAGGGTATTCCAAGATATATTAAGAAGATATTTTCCAGATTTTTTAGGAATACGACCTCCTTAAAAGAGGGTATTTCTTGCTATGATTGTTTTTCAGGATATTTTTCGGAATGCTTTGGATGACTTTATGGAATAATCCTTGAACGACCCACGAAGATACATTCTCTTACACCTACAAAAGTTATTATTTATTTCTCGTATATTGTCTCGTTTACATCTACATGCATATTACGGTCACCTTGGTGCTCCATATTATTTACTAATCTTCCTCTTCTAGCTGTTTCAGTGACTCAGGAAATTTGGAAGATCGAAGCATGCTTAGTTCTCCAGTCCATCAAGCTGCACTGAAGAACTGGGGGTAGTTGTTACGCCATAATTTCGGTTGCCTCTTTTATCTCCCAAATTTCCAAATACGAATCTAGTAATAATTAACTTAATCCCCAAGTTAATTATTTCCTCTCTTTGAAATGAGGAATTATCTCCAATTTATGATAGAAAATATCTCCAAACGATATCCTTCAAATCAGGAAGGTATCCCAACATGAATTTAATTTAAAGAGATAAAATCTATTAATTCCCAAATTATATCTCTTAACAATTATAGGGATTAAAACCAATCCTTAATAGAACTACGTTGGCTTGATCCTTATAAATATAAGGTACGCAGACATCTTGGAAAAGGATCCGACACATCTAACAAGTCGAGACACCTTTCAAGTCCAGCCCTAAACATCCAAAATCCCAAATCCCCCTTATTTTCATGATTTCGTTATTCCAGCAACCTCCAAAATTTGTTATCACCAAATTCCTCCGTTAACTGTTATTATAAATTTAGTCATGGAGTAATTTTTAATCATAAAAAACCGAAAATTGCATAGTAAAGTAAATTAGATATACTTTTGTTTTATAATATTCTGTAATTATATGATATATGTAACTTTTAGTTTAATTTTGATTAATTTAATTACAAAAAATCAAACAAGACAAAAGATTTGGAATGAAAAAAGTATAAGTTCCCAATTTAAATTTAGCATTATTTTCAAAATTAATATGTAATAAAATCATCTATCACATTAATGTTTTTTGTCTTTGTTTTTAAGAAATTCAACATCATCGTACAATTTTTTGTTTGTATAGGTAATAAATAGCATATGTTAAGTGTTCGTACGATTACTCCAATTTAAAATTTTGATAAATAATCATATTGTTTTTTAAAAAAGACTCCAGCAATACACCTTTTTGCAATTGTCACCCGCCTTTTTTTTGGATATAAAATTTAATATGCCCGCTCTTTTTTATTGAAAATTTTGCTGTAAAAAGCGGGTTTATACTTTGTACCTTGTTTACGGTGAAATTGATAACCACCTCACCCAACTTTTCCTCCTACTCTATCAATGTTTCCGTGTTTAAAGGCATGATTTCCATCTCAGTTTCATTAACATCTTTCCAATCAATAAATTACTTTAGGCTTCCAAGTTCCATCTGCCTCTTTTTCACTAATATTTACGAATCATGTTGGCTACAAACCACATCCTAAAAGTGTGTTATTTTATTGTCTTACCCAATCTAGTTGTTACCTGTAAGCTGAGTTTTTATGTTTTGCAAAAATTCAAAAACCAGGCAGACGGTTAGTTAATTGAAACTCATAATACACGGTATGTTGTGGTCTATTTTATCAAATCTTGTATTTTATTGACACATTTTCCATGTCAATATCTAATTTATTTTAATTTGATGCAATTCTGATCTTCTTTTTCTTTTTAGCTAATTATATTGATGCAACTCTTAAGGGACTGGAGAGGCGTACATGTACAATCCTCATACAAGATTTCAGTAAATTTTAACGAACAGAGCATTGCAAAAAGGAAGCGGTATAAGCAAAATATGTGAAAATGCCTATGAGTATTTTATTTACGCTAATTCAGTCATTATGTTTGAAATCTGCTGATTGCTGCGATCCTAAATTATTAAAATATTAGGTTTTATTGCATTGTCCAACACATGATGGTTCTGTTACATAATGTTTATGCTTTTGTTAGTTTTGCTTGGTTCATTAGATTGAAACTAATGGTAGTATCTCTTATTTATTATGGAATCTGTATATGGGTTATGTGGTGTATGTGGCCTCTGTATTATGTTAATGAACAGTGAGCACGAGGTACATGTCTCAATCGTTTTTTCAACTTGCAACAGAAGATTATTTTATATTGATAAGCAGAAGTAGTCTCCCTCTAAACATCCAACTCAGTTTCTTAACTTGTGATCATTTTTCTGTTTGCACAGGCTTTTTGTTTTGCGAACAGAATTTCATTAAGGAAAAGGGAACAACAGACTTGAGCCTTAGTTTCAATACATTGATAACTAAAGCCGAAAGTTCAAAACAAATTATGCGCAAAGCAAGGAAGCTGAAGTGCAGAAAGGCCAAAGCTCAGAGCCACTATTTCTTTCGGTTTTGTAGTTTGAGTAGTTATAGACAAATGTCATTGCAGACATCATTTTGTTTTATTTGTATAATTTATAATTGTAACAAAAAAAAGGTTTTTTATGTACATTATAATTTATGCATCATTTATTATATTTATATAATTTTTGAGCAAAAAATAAAAACACAATTATCATTATAAAAAAAATTATCTACAAATATTAGTGTCACCATTGTATGACAAGTGGATGATATTTGAGGTGACATGTGTATTATTGATATAGTGCCACTTGGCTCGCTTCCGAAAAACCACGTGGAACATTATCGTGACACCACGTGGACAATGAGTTGGCGCCACTTGGAACGTTGCTAAAAAGACATGTGGAACATTATCGTAACACCACGTGGACAATGCGTTGGCGCCATATGGATCACACATGGAGTATGATGTGGACAAGGCCACGTAAGCTAGTGACAGTTAAGCTGATGATTCATTATTGATCATTTAAGGAAGTTGGGCCCACATAATAATTCACCTACCAATATTGAAAAATGTAGCTAAAGACTCTTTCTTTACTAACTTTTACCTACCACTCGCTACCAATAACATTTTGGTAGGCAAAAATCTTTACTTACCAATATATTAGTTTTACCCACCATTACGATTGGTAGATAAAAGCCATATTTCTTGTAGTGTATGGGATAATATTATCATCTCAGGCATGATATTTTAATTTATTTTGGTCAAGATCTGAGGTATGATATTTATAAAATATTATAACTATATTAACTCACAAATAATTAATACAATTTTAATTTATTAATTTATAAAAATTACTCAAGACGGTGTCGTTTGGTGGAATTGGGTCATTATGATGGAAATGTTATGTTTAACGTTTTGTTAAGTGAGGGACCAGTAGTATAAATATAATGAGAATGAGAGAGATAGACAAACTGGATGAGAATTGTTTCTTCTTACTCAAGTTTATCTACTTTTTGTGCAATTTTTGTTATTTTCAGTTCCAGTAATTCCCATTTTAGTATTTGTTGTTCTTCATTTTATCGTAATTTTAGTTAATTAGATAGTCAATTGGTTACAAGTGGTATCAGAGCGATCGATTCTCAAACAAATTTTAACGTATTCATGGCGAAGGAACGAAGATGTGGGGTTTGGATGAAAAGTTGGGGACTCATGAAGGTACCGAGCTAGCTGTTACTATTAATGATATGGAGACATTGTTAAACGAACAAGAGATCCCTGGCGAAATCTCTATCAATGCCCTGGCTGGTAATAGAGCAACGAGCATTATTCGACTGCAATGCACTATTAAGAAAAAGAAGGTGAGCATCCTGGTCGATAGTGGTGCAACGCATAGCTTTCTGGATGCTAACTTTGTTAAATCGCTTGGTTTGGTTGCTGAAATTGTTCCCCCTTTGGTAGTGACGGTTGCTGATGGAACTAGGACTAAAATTGATATAGTGTATAAAGGATTACAGTACATAATTCAGGGCAGAATTTCAGTAACGACTTCAGAATATTTCCCTTAGGACAATCGGACATAATTCTTGGGGCAGATTGGTTGAGAGATCATAACCCTGTAACATTTGACTTCAAGGAAATCAAAATCACTATAATCAAGAATGGACGTAGTCTCATATTGCTTAGAAACTAAAGAAGGTGGTATCAAACAAATTGATGGGAAAAGGCTTAATAAGTTGCTTAAAGCTGAGGGCAAAAATCCAAAGGGCTACCTTTGTATGATCAAGGCCATTTCTCCCGAAGAAGATCAAAATGAAGTGCAAATGCATGAGGCAGCATTGCTAAAGCTGCTAGAAAGGTACATGGGAGTTTTTGAAGAATCAAAGAAGCTCCCCCTTCCCAAGCATCAAGACCATCAAATTCCTTTGCTCGAAGAAAGTCAACCTGTGAACCAAAGGGGCTACAGGGTACCCTACATAAAAAAAGAAGAAATTGAAGCTCAAATCAAGGATATGCTCAAAACAAGAGTTATTCAAGAAAGCAGAAGCCCATTTGCCTCTCCAGTCATTTTAGTAAAGAAAAAAGGCGGCTCCTAGCGAATGTGTGTCGATTACCGGAGGCTAAATGACATTACGATAAAAAATAAGTACCATATTCCATTGATAGACGAATTGTTAGATGATTTGAAGGGTGCTTGTTGGTTTACAAAACTAGATCTTTATTCCGGGTATCACCAAGTGAGAGTGGCTGAAGAGGACATTCACAAGACTGCGTTTCGTACACACCAAGGGCTTTACGAGTTTAGAGTGATGCCATTTGGCCTCACAAACGCCCCTGCTACCTTCTAGCTTATAGTCTCTAATGAATAACATTTTTCAGATGCAATTAAAGCGAAGTGTGCTGGTTTTTTTTTACGACATATTGGTGTATAACAACACTTTAATTTACGGATCACTTGCAACATTTAGAAGTGGTATTACAACTAATGCAGAAACATCAGTTATTTGCCAAGAGGAATAAGTATCTTTCTGGCCAACAAAAGGTAGAGTACCTAGGCCATATAATATCTGTAATAGGAGTATCTACTGATCTTAGTAAGATCCAGGCCATGGTCGAGTGGCCACTCCCTAGTAATATTAAGTAGTTAAGAGGATTTCTTGGCCTTACCGGGTACTATCGGCGATTTGTCAAAAATTATGGAGTTATTAGTCGACCCTTGACCAACATATTGAAGAAAGATTCTTTTACTTGGACTCTTGAGGCCACCACTACTTTTAGTAATATGAAAAATGTCATGACAACGACACCTGTCATGGCCCTCTCAGATTATTCGTTGACCTTTACAATTGAAGCGGATGCAAGCGGAACTGGCATTGGTCCTTTGTTGATGCAACAAGGCAAAAGCTCTGGCTTATTTAAGCAAAGGACTTTCCAAGAAGCATCAATCCATGTCCACGTACGAAAAAGAGCTGTTGATGATGATTATGGCCACTCAAAAGTGATATTCTTATCTGCAAGGCCATCATATTATCATCAAGACAGATCATCACAAGCTAAAATACCTCATGGAGCAACGACCAACTACTTTACTTCAAAAAAAATGTTGGACAAGAGCTACGATGCTCAGACTTTTTTAGAAGGATAGGACACTGACACAAATCGAAGTGTCATATTCTTTGAACTCCAAAACCAAAGACCTGAGGACATTTTTTAGAAGGATCCGACACTTAGATTTGGACATGGTAGTTATTGTTTTTAATTTAATATGATACTTTTTATATAATAAATGTCTATGTTTAATGTAAAGATAACAATTAAATTTTTGGGAAAAAAAAACTAAAAATTATATTTGCTATATGAATAAATAAATGTGTAACTAATACAATTTCAAAAGTTAAAAAGCTACTATATGATAGTATATATGGTAGTAGGTAGTTTCTTCTTCTCTTTTTCTTATAGATTTTTTGTGTGAATAAAGATATGTACCTAATATTGTAATTTAAGAAAAAAGGTATTGAAGTTAATAAATTTTACTTAAATGTCAATATACTTTGAAATATAATAGAAAAATTAAATAACAAATATAAAATACAAAAACATAATAAGTAAATGTAAAAAAAATACTTTTCTCATTATTTATTATGATTTTTATAACGTGTATGAAATAAAAATTGAAATTAATAAATTTTACTTAAATATTAATATACTTTGAAATATAACAGAAAAATTAAGTAACAAATATAAAATACAAAAATAGAATAAGTAAATGTTAAAAATACTTTTCTCATTATTTATTATGATTCTTATAACATGTATGAAATAAAAATTTTGAAACTTTCAAATTAAAATATACATTTATATCAAAATTATTTTAATAAAAAATATTTATACAATAATTTTTTTACTAAAATATATGTAATACGGATATAATGTTTGTGCTTGTTATTGACTAATAACTGCCATACAAGTTTACAGCAGTGACCATTTTAAAAAAATTTATATTTTCAGCAAAATCAGAAGAAGAAAAAATATCAAAAACACCCACATTGACACATTGTGTGTAACAGTGCTTAAATTGCCTAAGAATTTACATTAAAGTCACCGTGTCTAAATTATTTTGATTTTAAGTTAAAAAAATGTATGTTTATTTAAAAAGTTTAAAATTATTTTAAATCATGAGTTGGTAGGACATACATTTTTAAAATACTAATTTCATTTTTATAATTTTATGTGATAAAACTTAATATTATCATTCACATGTTCAACCTAGTAATATATTTTTAGTTATTCATAATTTTAAAAAAAATAATTCAAAAGTATCCTTATTCTATTTCGGTTTATACTGTTTTTCTAGTTGACATTGTTTGAAGATTCAAATCATATTCATTTTGCTTAAAAATTATTTTAAAAATATTAATTTATAATAAATTCTTAATTTGTCGAAGATTTTACTGTAATTGCAAGTTGAAGCAAAAAGGGAGGTTTTGCAGCTATATGACATTTAAAATTTTCTTCTCACTTTTAAATTTAAATAATTTAGTATTATAAGTTATGTTTTAAAGTTTACTCAAACGGAAACATGGGCTAATTCTAGTGAATACTAAATACTACTCCCTCCGTCCCTTTTGATTCTTAACACTTTCTATTTTGGGATGTCCCAATAGATTGTTAACATTTCCTAAAATAGTAAGTTTTAACACTATTACACCCACTACTTTACTTATTTTAACAATACTTTACACTATTACATCCACTACTTAACTTATTTTAACTATAAAATCAATATTACACCCACTACTTCATTTATTTTAACAATATTACACTCACTATCTTGGTTTCCGTGCAAAAAGCAAACGTTAACATCCCATTGGGACGGAGGGAGTAATTACTATTACGTATAAATGTAATTTTTTTTTTTGACTCACGTATAAATGTAATCTTAGTTTATTCTCGGCCCATTTCTTTCGAAATATTTGTCTTTATTCAGCTTTAATTTAAAACTAGGGAACAAAGTCGCACTACGCTCGACACGAAAATATTTTTAAAAATTATACACATAACATCATTTTTTGTTAAATTTTATTATTTGAAAGTTAATATGATAAATTAAAAATTATGTGAAATGTAATTAAATTTGAATGTTTAAAAATTAAAGAGAAAAGAATTATGTGAAAAAAACATGTTTCAGTTAAATTCTTAAATATTATTAATAATAATAATTTTGAAGATATTGACGAACCTATTTTGTCGTATAAAAAATGCTTTTGAAATCCAATATTGACAAACATTTACAAAATTTGACATTGAATAAGTAAAAATAACATTTGTGAATCTTTTCTATTGTCGATGACATCATAAAAGACGTGATTGCTTAATTTGTTATTAAATTATTTGTTAGTAAAATTGATTGTACGATGAAAAGAATTAGAATGTAAATGTGATGAGAGGTGTGATTGATTTCACTTGTGGATATATTTGGTTTTATGACGAAAAAAGCAAAATTCAAATGCATATTGTAAGTCATGCTTCATGTTTTTTGGAGTGATCCGACACCCGTATCTCTACATTTAATTAATTTTTCAGATCACTTTATAAGAACTGTTTTGTTTGTAACATTAAAATTAAATTCATGGACACATCAAAGTGATACTCACATATTCTAATATTCTTCTATTAAATTTTATAATAAATTTGTACATATAATTGTTTTAAAAGCCGATGCTCGTTTTATAACACCCTTACTTAATGCTCAAAAAGTGAGAATTTGTTTAAAATAGCAAAAATCAACTCCTTAAACACCTTTTACTTTTTTCATACCAAACTACAATGTCAACATAATTCCTATAACAAAAATTTGTAAATATTAAATATAACTAATTAACGATTTTAAACACCGTCTCCCATCTCATAACATACATGCATGATTAATTGATTAGTAATAGTATAAGAATGTGTTTAATTATAATATTAATTTTTCCAACACAAAATAATCAAACAACGAATGGATAATTTTTTTATTGATTTAATTGACGAAAAAAAGGGTCTACTTGATTCAATTTAATCGAGTTGGTCACACCCCGTGTATAATTTGTTCAGGTATAAATGTAAATTCTACGATATTACTTTAATTTAAATTGTGGATGTTAATCGAAAAATATATATACTTATGTATCTTATCATGATTCTCACGATCATTGATTACGAATTTATCGAAAAGTTAAAATTATCTATTAATTATTGCCAAAAAATTTACAATGATTTTGAATAAGGATTAGAAATGACGATAAAAATTATTTTATTTTATTGTTTTATCTTAAAATAATGGTATTTTTATATAAATCATTAATATTTTATAACATAATAATAATAATGTTCTAATAAAATTGTTAAACTTTTATATTAAATATGAAATAAAGTGTATTTAATAGGTATAATTAATTATTAATTAAATGCAAGAAAATTATTTTAATAAAAAATAAAAATGTGAAAATTCAAGAAAAATATTTTGAAGCTTCTGAGTGCAAGTCTCTCCAGTTTCCTGCTGTTATAATATATTTTTATATAAAAGTACTGTAATAGATAAATTAATTTCTATTATTCTTAAAAATTGATTGGCCTCTCATGAATTTTCTATTAAAAATTAATTTAAAAATAATTTACATGAATTATTAATTAGAAAGAAAATTTGATTATATATATCTAAAATTTAATAATCTTAAAAACATCACAAACATATAAAAATAAAAATTACAATATGAACGTAATATTTACAATCAAAAGTTACAAATATTGAATACAACTTAATAACGTTTTTTAAAATCGACACCCCTCTTATTATATACATGTTCAATAATAGTTTAAGAATTTATTTAATTTGAATATTAATTTATTTTGACTCAATATAATAAAACAATGGGCATATAATTTTTTTATCAATTTAATCTTCCGATAAAATGGTTGAGTTTGTTCAATTTAATCAGTTTGGTCATAACTCATGTGTGTGTGCGCATGATTTGTTTACAAATTTCAGATATTAAGTAAAGATCCATGTCCTTCCATAATTTACTACGATTCCACAATCATTGATAATAAAGATTATTTAATAAGTTGGTTAATAATGTTTTTTAAAACCGACAGCCCTCTCATAATATACATATTCAATAATAGTATAAGAATTTGTTTAATTAAAATAAAAAATTATTTCAACACAATATAAATATAATGAAACAATGGGTGTATAGCCTTTTTTATCAATTTTATCTTCCGATAAATGACTGAATTTGTTAAATTTAATCGATTTGATCATAAGTTCATAACTCATGTATTATTTATTAATGTGCAAAATTGAAAATCTATCTGTACTGTTTGTATAAAATTCCAGATATTAAATAAATATCTTGTACTTCCATAATTTATTACGATTTTCACAATTATTGACAGTGTTGTAGATTTCGGAAATCGGAACTATTCGGTTGAGATACCTATTTACGATTTATCGGGTGATTCGGTTGAAAAATCGGCGATTTATCGGCGATTTTTGCAAAATCGGCCAAATCGGTTCCAAAATTTTGACCGATTTTTGGGCGATTTATCGGCGATTTTTCAGAAATCGGCCGATTTTTATAACAGAGATTATTGATAATGAAAATTGCTTGAGAAGTTAAGGTCGTGTACCCTATAATCATCCGAAAAGAAATTATAGTGATCTTTTGAATAGGGAATAAAAAATAACGCAATATAAACAATTGTTATTCGTCATTTTAACTAAAAATAAACATAAATATATATAATTAATATTTAATATTGAAAAAATAATTATAATGTTCAACTAAAGTTTGCTAATTTTTAAACAAATTAAATAAAGTAAATTTAATATATGTCTAATAGGTGTAATTAATGACTAACTAAAATGTCATTAATAGCTATCTAATGCAAGAAAAGAAATTTAATAAAAAAAATCAAAAAAAACGAAAATTCAAGAAAAATACTTTGAACTGTTCTGGTACATTTCCGATCTCCAATCATTATAATATATATAGATAGATGACAACCTGTTTCAATTTTAATTTTTTTTTAAATGACAACCAATACTATTCAACACATAATCAATACAGCATCAACCGTCTTCCTCGTTCTCCTGGAAAATGGTCCAAACTCGTAAGGATCCAAACTTTTTAGTGTTGATGCTACTTTCTCAATTTGTCTTCTATCTCATCTACTACAGTAAAACCCCTATAAATTAATACTCGATAAATTAATAATCTCGATAAAATTAATAATTTGTCCAGTCCCAACTTGGGACAGTACAAAATTGGATCCCAATCGATAAAATAATAAGATAATAACTTTTTTGAAATTCCAGTGTATATATATTGGTCCCAAAGAAACTATAAATTAATAATTACTAATAGATTCCAAATTCTAAGATTGTCTAGTAAAAAATGAATCTATAGTCACTTTTTTTTGTTGAACTTCAAATCCATATTGAGTTCATCTTTAAATCTTCTAATTGTACTTAAGAGTTGGGGCATTGTCTTCTCGTATTTCAACAAAAAGTTGTGAAGAGTTGTTTCCGCTTGCAATGCTTCTTTCCGAGTGACCGGTTCCAAAGCTAGTGAATTATCCTCAAATTCAATTAATTTGTGAATGTACATTAATAGAATGTGCTTTGGAACTTGTTTTTGTAATTTATTTTTCATTTCTAATTAATATACATTGTAAATAGTACGTACATTGGACTTGGAAATTTAAAGATCATACGTAAAATCTCTTTAAATTAATAAATTATTAATTTATCGATATAATAATATCTCTCTAAATTAATAAAATATCCCGGTCCCTATATTATTAATTTATAGAGGTTTTACTGTACATGTAATATTTTCTCATCGAGGGATCTTTTTTATCCTTAGCATCACCAGTCTCTTTCATTCATTTTTAAACTCTTGAATCTTCGAAAACGGTCCAAACTCATTTTGATCCAAACATTACAATAATAATATTCACATATTATATTAGGTACGTAATAATATTATAATATTCACATATTATATTAATCTAGTACTCTCTCCGTCCCAACCAGTTCTTTACATGGCGGCTGGGCACGAAGGTCAAGGATAGTGGGTGTAAAGTGGGTGTAATATTGTTAAAATAAATGAGATAGTGGGTGTAATAGTGATTTTATTGTTAAAATAAGTGAAGTAGTAGGTGTAATAGTGATTTTATTGTTAAAATAAGTTAAGTAGTGGATGAAATAGTGTAAAGTATTGTTAAAATAAATGAAGTAGTGGGTGTAATAGTGTTAAAACTTACTCCCTGTGTCCCAGCCAGTTCTTTACATGGCGGCTGGGCACGGAGGTCAAGGATAGTGAGTGTAAAGTGGGTGTAATATTGTTAAAATAAATGAGATAGTGGGTGTAATAGTGATTTTATTGTTAAAATAAGTGAAGTAGTGAGTGTGATAGTGATTTTATTGTTAAAATAAGTTAAGTAGTGGGTAAAATAGTGTAAAGTATTGTTAAAATAATTGAAGTAGTGAGTGTAATAGTGTTAAAATTTACTATTTTGGGTAATGTAAAAAAATGGTGGGACGGCCCAAAAAGGAAATTGTAAAGAAATGGATGGGACAGATGAAGTACTATTTTGGGTAATGTAAAGAAATGGTGGGACGACCCAAAAAGGAAATTGTAAAGAAATGGATGGGACAGAGGGAGTATCACATATAATATTCACATCAACTAATAATATGCGAAAGTGTATATTAGGTACGTAAAACTCAATGAAGATCGGAGAATAATCCTAAAAACTTCTTTCCCACATATAAAGAAGTATATACATATTGTTTGTCAAAAAGCTGGGAGGGCCAGTCTAGCTCTAAACAATAAAGTTTCTGGTGACAATAATCAATGATGCTACAATAAAAATCTGTCGGTAGTTAGTTTTGCAGCCTAATTTTGAGAATCTTGACCGAAGAGGTATACAAATATCTGGTGCAAATTGCTTACATGTGCCTATTATAGGGCTTTCTTGATTTCAAAGAAGTTAGGCCTTTCCTTGTTAGCATTCTCAACATCATCTGGAGATGCAACTGCAACCACAACCCCTTTATCTTTTACTGCATCGATTATTTCTGCAAATTCCTTGAAGTCGCCCAAGCTTCAAGATATATACATATAAATACAACAGTAAGATAGCGTTTTATATGAGGAATTTTGTAGTTATCAGGGAGTTTGACTTGTGCACTGATAAAAACATGTGAAATTGTGCCTGAAGGGTAGATGCTTGAGCGATTAACAGCTATAGCAGTAATAGTGACGGGCATGGCACTACGATGGAAGCTCTCACTACGGAAACTAGCACTCAAAATTTAAGTAAACCTGTATATAAAATGAAAAAAAATAATCACAAGAAATTACCTTGTTGATAGTATTTCTTCGCGTCTCTTTTGCCTTTCTTCTTCTTTAATACCGAGCAAGTAACGTGATAAACTGAAAGAGCCAAAATCATCGATCATGATACAAAGAAATATAACATAAAAACCATTTCATGACGTAGGAGGATAAACCTCCCTTACTGAACATCAGTATAAATCTGTAATTAAGTATTATACGAAACGAAAACATTTACGCTGTGCTCCCGAGTTTTTCAATTGAAATTGAGAAGAGAAAAGAAGAGAGTATAAGCAAAGAGTGGTTACTGAATTTTTCTGACTTGCTACCGAATTTTTGACGGAGAGAAGAGAAAGTTGGGATATAAAAGTAATAAAAGAAATTGTTGTGCAAGACACTCTCTCTCAATTATCCCAAAAAGGGGAAAAATTGTTAAGAAATTGCTCATTAGATCCTTTATCTTCTCTCCTAAAAAAACTCGGGAGCATGCTTACAAAGAAAATTTTAAAATTTCCCTTCTCGTCTTTTCTCTGCTCTCATTCCCAACTCAGTAGCACAGTGTTAATGCTACAAGCTATATTCATTGATAGACCAGGCTGGCATCTTATATGTTACAAATTGATTGAAGGAGGAAATGGTATTAGGCTTCGGTTGTTACTGTATACCTCCGTCCAAAAAAAACATACCAATGTGATTTTCATTTTTTTGGTCATATTAGATATCAGAATTTGAGAAATGAACATTTCTACTAGACATATTAATTAACATTAAATTTAAAAAAATAGAAATTAACATTTCATATTAATTTACATAGCACTAGATACTCTGTTGCTTGTTTTACTGAGAGCCAACAAAAGACACTACATCATTCCTAATTTGCAGAAAGAACTCACCAATAAAATATAAGGTCAAACAGTCTTCTAAACAAGAAATTAGTATCACACAAGAGAGTAGGCAAACATTAAACTATTGTAATAAAAATATAAAATTTCAGACGCAACTAGCAAAAGTGTATATAGAAAAGAAATATCCGAACTTACCTACTATAACCTTTGGCATCAGGTAACTGGTATGAATCTACATCCCCGATTGTCCCAATAATTGCTTTAGTGAGAGCATCTTTATCCATTTCTAACTCTCGAAGAAAATCACCGGTACCGTCGTATACATCAAGTGTCTTCAGCAAATTTGGATCCCGATAGGACAGGAAAGAAAACATTCCTGCATTAACAATTAAGGCAATAAAGACATCGGCATTGGCAACCCAGTGTACACCTAGACATGACAATAGTAAGTACCTTTTTTTTTTTGAAAGAACAATAATAATAAGTACCTGAATGAGTGTCAAAATTACAAAAACCGCCATAAGCCCCACCACTAACACGTACACGGTCCCATAACCATGTATTACTAATATGTTTAGAAATGACATATGCACTCCCCTTCAATTCATATCCTGTTTCATAGAGGTTTGCTGCTTTTCCAACATAGTTTACCTGTATACAGAGTAACGTAATTTTTATAAAAAAAAGATTGACAAAGAAAAGATATTTATGTAAAGCTATCTCTACTGAACCTGGGTAGGAATCACAATAGCTTCACTAGTTAGAGGAAGTCGAGCATTCCAGCTTTCCGATTTGGCTAGGGAAGATCTCGGAAGAGAATCAAGAAAACTGGCAACATACTTCTCTGACTTTGTCAGGTTCTCTCCATCAGCAGTAAGATTTATCAGGCAGCCTTCCTTTGAAAATAAGCATTTGCGGATCTCCTCCAACGATGACGAGATCTCGTTCCAGTTCATATCAACTTTCTCTTCAAGAGACTGTAGATACTCCAGATAACTGCAGGTATAAACAATAGACAAACTACGTTAAGCGCACCCAATACTTCTAATGCTACATGTCTCAGATGCAGTGAAAATTGAAAATATGGTATATAGGCTTTTATGTCATTACTAATACCATAGTTGGGGCCACATAAGATAAGCTAAATTAATGTGATTAGAAAAAGTTATCTTCAATAAGTGACTGATATGTAGCACTTATATGGTAAGACAGACCTCTTAGAATAAACATTAAATTATACTATAAAAAGATGCAAATTCAAGGGATTCTGACAAGAATAAGTGTTTAAAATTAAGTGATTTTCGATCTTTTATATCTCAATTTATTATTTTTAGTCCCTGTCAAAGACATGTTGTGCCATTAAGCAACTTAAGAAAATTATAAACTAGTTCACGTAAGAAGTTGTATCAACCAAGCAGGCCCTTCACACTTCACTTCGTTTATCATTTTTGGGCAATACGCAAGACTATGGAAAACCAACATTAAATTAGTGTGTTCGGCTCTGCACAAGTTTTGTAAAGAACATAATTGGTGTCTTCATGATGATTCTTAATCTCGCGCTAGTACATGACACAGGATTTTTTTTTCCAATGTGTTGTCTCTCAACTTTGACTAATTCATAAACCAAGGTGATATTTTTGTTACTTCCACAAAACTAAGCTAAGAGAAGACACTCTTCCTGCTGGGAGTCGCATGCTTTTAGGCCTTAATTTGTTTCAACTACTAGTTCCCTAGTATGCCCAGTGGTAGGTATGCTCCCTTGATCAGCACCTTTTAATATACAACTCTGGAAGGCTAAAAAGTATCAGCAAAGGAATGTCAATATTCTACCTTAAACCACCCATTTGTTCACCTATCCACCCAGCAACATTCAACTTTGCCCCCATTCTTGCAGCAGCAATGCCATGACCACCGCCTCTCAATCGGTTCTGAAACATTTCATATATCGATCACATAAACTGGGGAATAGAGAAGGACCACAGACCAGACACAATTACAAAAAGACAAATACCTCCATTCGAGCTTTGCTTTGGGAAACAAATTGCTTGAAACGCTTTTGGTCTGTAAACTGAACATCTTGGATAATACGGTTGATCTACAATAAATATGTTCATTTGATCAGTATTCAAGTATCTGATTACTACTGCATTAAGATTGCTCAAAGAAGAAAGTTACCAGTTTATAACAGTCAGTAGCTACTACATTAACACATTACAGTATGTCATTAACCTTTTTAATTTTTATTGTTGTAACAGTAAGAGTCCCGCAGAAGATTAAAGGGCACCACATACTCCTGGAACATATGCACAATAGAAAATCACAAATTCCACTAACACTACAACAAATTCCAGAATCCAGACAGTAGTTACAAGTAACAACCTACCCAAACCAGACATACCCAGTACGTTCCACTCGGAAGTGCGCTTGGCGTGTGTACGATGTATCATGTATGCAGACCTTACCCCTTGCTTCGAGGAGTAGAGAGGGAGGTTATGTTTGTGACAACGTTAAAGTGTTGCATTCATACAATAACATACAATAATAAGTGGGGTCTTGCTAAGATTGCTTCAAAACAAATTTTGCCATCTTTGTATAGAAGAAACGAGGGTACAGATTGATAGGTTTATGTATCGACGGAACCAATGACTATTCATGATTCCATAATTGAATCTATATGGGTTCCAAATTAGAGGGATTTTTTGTTGTGGTAAAACTACGTTTGAAACGCTGTGAACGTGCGACTTGAAGGACACGATCCGGTGTGGATTTTTATTCTTACATCCACCATCTTTTCTATGAATGAAGGTGCTCTTGACCCAACATCTGTTCTGTTTCAATAGAATCTGTTAGGTTGTAATTATTATAGTACATGATGGAGCTCGGGTAGAAAGTATGAATTCATCTTTCAGGGGGCAAGGATCTACGGTCAATACCAATCAATAAATTGGAACAACTTCATAAATATATCATATATGTCAATATAGGAATTGAAAGGATCCGATTCAGTCAAGTTTTTAATTCAAATGTAAAATTTGTTGAAATTGAGAAAAGTCTTTCGATTCAAAGTGTACCGTGCGGGAATCGAGCGTGTATATGATTAACAATCTAGAAAAGTTTCATAAAAACATTTTGAAAATTTTGGAGGTTTCACAAGTAGTTACAACTAACAACCCTAACAAAATTCTTACCCTCTTATTGCACCTGGAAATAGACCAGAAAAATACTAGTAACTTATATTCAGTAGAGCTGATGTGATTGTTCTTTTTAAGAATCCGACATGTCGTACTTAAATCCAACTAGCTACTATGTAAAATCCCAATTCATAAGAAACAACAATTACGCGCCCCATAACAAAACCAAGCTTACTAAAGATTTTTTCAGTCATAAAGGGAACAAGAAGGGAGAGAACCTTCAGGAAAATTGGTCATAACCAGTGCCACTGTTATTTTATATATGCATCTTGAGATAATTAAAATCATACATATCGATCGTCTTTAACTGTTCTGTACAGTATTTCTTCCCTGATGGAATTGAATATCTATACACAAGTACATGCATGTGTTACTGAGGCTTAAATAAAATATTCATAGGGGAGATTGAGATGCACAAGTCTTGGAAATCAACTAAGTTATACACTAAATAATCATATTCATAAAAGTTTATTTTTAAGTATGAAAATCAAAGTATACCAGGTTAAACATATCTTCAGTGCGTCCAGACATTGCTTTGCCACGAACAATGATATGACTACATGGATCCACTTTGCCTCTTACTGCTGATGTGAATGGATATACCGATATCCCTCCGGTTTTTCTTCCAATCAACTGATTAAGTTGTACAAAATCCATGTCTTTTGTACCCATCTCCATCAGCGATTGACTGTCAACAATTTGATAAAATGATTTCCAGAATTTCAATGCACATAGTGATATATCATATTTTAGATGATCAGCTCATGTCTAAAATTTCCAACTTCATATGAAAGAAACCAAAAAACAATATACACACACACACACACACTCCAGATACACTTTGTTATATTAATGATTACCATGTTTTAAAATACATGCTAATAAATCTTACACCAACAATTTTACACGTTTGTCTGTTCTGTAGAAAATGATGAACTTTGTAAAAGAGGCAGAGCAAGTATAATATAGAATATAATGTTTCGCATCCACCAAACCAAAAAACAATATACACACACACACACACACTCCAGATACACTTTGTTATATTAATGATTACCATGTTTTAAAATACATGCTAATAAATCTTACACCAACAATTTTACACGTTTGTCTGTTCTGTAGAAAATGATGAACTTTGTAAAAGAGGCAGAGCAAGTATAATATAGAATATAATGTTTCGCATCCATTTTTTGATCCCACGAAAATCAAACATTATGCAGAAAGAAACACTCTGAGGAGCTGCTACAACTTTCAAAAAGGCACCAAACACTGAAACTCAATTACAAATATCACAAAAGAAATAATGTCATCACAGAAGACATAAAATTGACACAGAGATGTAGACAAACTAGCAAGAGCAAAAAAAATTTCCATCTAACCAGAACAGTGGCACCAGAGGAAGAAGCTCTTGCTTCAGTGAACTCATGTCGAACACAACTTCACTGTACAATACATCATTAGTGAAGAGGTCATGCCGCAATACCTTTACACCATTAATATCCCCGATCTGCAATACCCAAAAGCATACTCAGTAAGAACATCTGAACAAGAATTTTAGGTTTGCCAAAATAGAATGTATGGTATTACAGTTACCTCAATTGGAATTTCTATAGGTTTTTTGGGTATGTCCTGAAGAGATAGGCTTGGTACACTCTTCAAGGCCTCCGGAGGGTCAGGAGTCTCCTGCTTTAGGCGTAGATCCTGAGTAGCACGAGCCAACTCAGCAAGATCCGCTTCAGTCATACTCGCTTTTAGTTTATCCAAGGCTTCTCTCTCGGCTGCTTCATCACGAGAAGCCATCTCTGGATCAGGCTGACAAGAACAGAAGTGCAATTCAATAATTCCAATGAGATAATGTGATCCCTTCCAATAAAAGAAAGTTCTGCCTTTCTCTTATAACAAAGTACCTGCATCTCAATGGTAACACGATGAGGATTGTTCAAAATAAATTTCTCTATCAGTGGGGCAAAAACAGCTTTGGAGCCTTCCTCAGCAATCCTAGCTTTTAGAGCCATCAACGGTTTTTGATATTTTAGTGGTTCGAATGGATCCATATCATAAATCCATTTCCCCTATATAAACATAATTACATATATATGATGTAAGAATGCATTTGAAAATCAAGGTGGTGGAAAAAAAGAGTATACCAAGCTTGTCAAACAACAAGAGCACAATAAAATAGTGTCCTTACCATGGACCGGAGCATCAACGCTAAGCCACGTGGAAATGACCCAGTGTTGTTTTCTCTTAAAGAAAACTCTATTGTATTCATGGATGCCTCCACAGCTTCTGTATCAAAACCTTTCTCTGCCAAAGATTTCAGTGTATCCATGACTAAATCCTCCACCTTCTGAATGTCCTCTTCAGAAACACCCTTGAGACCAATGCTAAATTGGGGCTGAAGTAGCTCATCCTCAACTCCTCCCCCAACTATGGCTTCTCCCAGACTACTTTCAAGAAGGATTTTCCTTAAAGGAGAAGCAGGAGTTCCTAACAGTAGATGGTCCAGGAAACCAAGGGCAAGCTCAGTTTCCAAATCCAGTGGTTTATCAGATATCAACCAATTAAGGCAAACCATGTGCTTCTTCTTTAGTTCACTGCCTTCCGCAGCAGGATATTTCTCAACTATCCTTTTTGGCTCTTTAAATAGTGTCTGGGGTTTAATTATTGATTCGCTGGCAGAAGAACTTGCATCAAACATATCTAGATATTCTGAAAATGAACACGAAAAGTGTCAAACTAAGTCACACTAGCTAGAATTATATAAGGCTCTGCTTCGTAGTTTAAATAGAGAGGAAAGTAGAAGAAATAAATTCAAGTGAGTTTTAAGTAGGGAGGAAAACGGAATAATACAAGTATATAACAACAAATTTCACTCCCAACACTTCTACTACAAGATTGGGATGAAAGGGGAGTCAAGCGAACAAATGACTTTTAGTGACTTGTGGTATGATACATGTTCAAGGTTCCACTACATTATAGAAGTATTATAGAATACTTTCTTGAAAAAGAAACAGCAATAATCATCACCCGGTACTTTAAAACAATGTCTTAAGATGCTTGTATGCTCTTAAATGGGCTCTGCTTAGCTCCTAGGTAATTTCATATACATACTCACATAGGAAACTGCCTCAGTCCCTCTACTACTAAGCATGTCTAAAGAATGTAGTTAAATAGCTAATAGGTACCTGACAGTCCTGTCAAACTTTCAAATGGTTCTACAATTTGATTTTAAAACATTATTTTCAAACAACTGTGTAACTACCAAAAAAGAAAGGATGGTGTAATTAAATACCACTCAAAATACGCAGGCGCTCAATTGGGTCATCATCTCCATAAAACCATATCCTGGCATTACTGGGATGGTAATATTTACGGTGGAATTCCTGCAAATGTGAATAAGAACAGAATCACAAAATAAAGCTAAAGGTCAAAGTTGTATACTATATATATATATATATATATGTTTATCCACAAAGGTATATAAAGTTCAAACACAATTTCCCCGGTGTATAAACCACATCTGTCTTCTTTTATGATTTCTCGTTATTTACCCCCAACCCCGGGCTTCCTTGCTCCAGTATTTATGTGTAGTAAGGTCCTCCGAGTGTTTGTTTAACTAAAATGTAACTTATAAGTTCAATTAAGTTAAAAACAATTTTTGTCTACAAGTCGTCTTGTATGACTTATTATAAGTTACATTTCAAATATTTAAAGTAGGCAATAGGTACTTATTATAGTGACTTATTTAAAATTTGTATTTGGCTTAACATTAATATCCTCACCACATGCACCTTATAATATTTTCTGTCATATATATTTTTAATAATGTATATGGTATACCTTATTAATTCAAACTATTAATACAAATAAGAACTATGTATAAAAAAATCACTTATGTTGTAACTTTTTTTGAGGGTAAGCCGAAAAGGCTTGAAATATAATCCAACCCTATTATTGTTTCTATCTAGATGAATATAAATAAAATAATACGAGGGTCTAAAGATCATATACTAGTTACCATATGAACAGGTACATCTTGTTACAACTTACAACTTTAATCAGTGAAGAGAAAAGGATGCAACAAACCTTGAATTCATCAAATGTGAGTTTGGGAATAACTAGTGGATCACCACCACTATCAACACCGTATGTATTGTCCGGAAAAACAGCCTAAACAGAAGTGCAACAATCAGTAATACTGGTCAACTTACTACTTGAGATTTTTTGTTAACAGCAACAATAATATCGACCACCATATCACAAACTTCAAGTACACTTAAAATTAAGCTGAACCAGCCATAAAATTTCAGGGTTTGTGTGATAATTTGCAAGAACGGACATGCTTTTTATCTAGAAAAGCCTCTATTTGAAAATTTCAAAAGGCACAACACATAAAATACTGTGTGTTTGATGATGTGAGACTGTCTTCTTTTTCTTATTAGCAAAGGGAAGTAAGATCTCTTTACTTGTTCAAGTAGAAGAAACTAAGAATATGCAAACATTACCAACTCTTTGTGTCCATGAGCTAGGCTAACCAACCACAGATATGTGACATTAGTACATAAGTAAAAAGTTGCAAACTTGCCTGTTGAGAGCTTCGGCCTAATATGTTATCTGGCTGAGAATAAACACCTTTCATTTCATTAAATACAACACCTGAGATAGGAATAAGAAAACACGTTGAGTTTCAGTCATATACAAGCTATATACACCACTGCAAGTACAACTGTGTTCTTCCCGACGGAAAGAAAGAAGAGCATGATCACTAAAAAAAAACCTTTGTATGTTATGTTCTCTGAAGGATCATTAAGCTCATAATGCCAGCCCTCTTGTTGAAAAGTCTGGACGTCCTCTATGCATTTAGGGAAGAAGACAGCATCCAGGTAGACATCAACCAAATTATAGAAATCCTACTTGAAAAAAAAAAATTACACATTAAATGAAAGATTTTGGTCAATAAATCATTAAAGGAATATTAGTAGAAAAAATTAACCTTTGCGTTTGTAGATGCAACGGGATAGCAGGTCCTATCAGGATAGGTAAATGCATTCAGGAAAGTATGCAAGCTCCCTTTCAAAAGTTCAACAAAGGGTTCTTTTAAAGGATACTTTCTTGAACCACATAGTACACTATGTTCCAATATGTGAGGGATTCCAGTTGAATCTTTTCTGCATTATCAGTTAAATGTATTTAAAAAATGTTGGAACAATAATGTACCAGGTAAAGGACTACATAAACTAAAAGCAAGTACAATGCAAAAATTTCTGGGAACCTAATTATATACATTATCGAATGACAAAACAAACTGGTGATCCTCAGTGCTCGTTTTATCAGCTTCATAGGCATAGATAGATCACATAAACACCACAGTCATCCCTTGAATAAATAAACGTACCGTTTGGATCATGGGATTCCAGCCCGGTTAACGGGAATGGGAATGAGATTCTAAAACTGAGAATTCAATGCAAAAATGTATTAGAATCTCATTACCATTCCTGTTAACCGCGTTGGAATAACCTGATCCGAACGGGCCCTAATAACTTTGAAAAAAATGAGCACCATTAGTAGCATGGAACTACATCAAAGACATAGACAGTCTTTCTCAAGATGCAGCCAAAATTTCATGTCAAAGTAATACTGTATCTCTAAACCTTCTTTTTACTTATTAAAAACATCATAAGATTTATACAAAGACAATAAGTCATTACAAGTGTCAAAGTTCATATCCTTTTCACTGATTACACTGTCCGAATCAAAATTTAATTTTTTACAATTCTTTCAAGTTCTAGTCCATAGTCCATATATATTGTTGATTTAATTGTTACATATTTCATATGTGTAACTACTTTATGTTTGTAAATTGTAATACTACTCCTTTTTCTGGGAAGATAAGGCTTAAATATGTTTTACTTTCAACAAATTATCGCTTAAATATCTTTTTAAAAGCAGCTTTTAGGCCAAAAGAGCAAAGCTGCTTTTCAAATTTATCAAACAGTTTTTACTTGCTTTTCAACAAAAAACTGTTGTTACTTCCTGCAACGGCGATACCAAACAGGGCCTAAATTAACTTAACATATACGCCATCAACGCCTTGTCCGTCATTGTCATGTCTTGTCTTCTTAAAAATAATAAATTGCAAACATTTAAATATAAACACTCTGTAAGGATTCAAATTTTCTGTTTTAAAAAACCAATGAATCAAAGATAGTATATAAAATAAATTTTACACTTCTACACGGACATCAATTTACTAATAGGGTCAAAGTTAAAGAAATTAACTTTTTGACCATTCTATAAGGTTTTAGTCAACAATCATACGATTCAACTCTCATTTCTACTATAACATGTGATCCCAAATTATTTTGCTGTTCATTATCTTTACCAGCCTAAACATTAATCCAACAGAAACTAAATTTAATAAACAAAGCTCCTAGCCAGTACTACAACAAATAACCAAGATACTACGAAAACACAATACGCTAAACTTATACAAATGTGAAATGACTATATCTGCTGAAATGCAATAAATACTTACGGCGGAGTTCGAAAAACAACACCAAACACCTTATTCTCATCGTCATTGGATACGGACATAACTTCAGCACCTGTCTTTTTATGTTTATACAAAACAGCTTTCGACTTGCACTCTTCGATAAACTCCTCCGACACTTTCTCGAATCCAAACTTCTCCGGAGCATCATGAACATCTATAACAACCACAAAACCCTAAAATTAACCAAATTTAACTAAAAACAACAAAATCAAATACTAAAAAAAAAACTCAACAATTAACTAAAAAATAATTAAACTAATTAAAGCAATCAAAAAAATCACAAATTCAACCAAAATTAACAAAATTAAACACTTAAAAATGCAAAAAAAATTAACTAAAATTATTAATTTTACCTGGAGAGGATTGCGGAGCAGAAGTTGCGATAGCGCGAGGAGCGAGAGGGCAAAAGCGTCTATTCAGGTGAATTGAGCTCGGAGTTGTTGAAATAAGCCGGAGATGTTGCCGCAGAAGTGACCGCCGGCGAGTGTTTACGATGCTACAGTGTCGTTTTGGTGTAAAGGAAGAAACTTTACGGGAGAATATTCGTGTACATACTCGGGAAGTCGTGCCGGAGATTGACCGGAGAAGTACGGCTCTCTCCATCGCCGATATATAGATATATCGGATTGTACGTATAGGTGTGTGTTGCAGAGAGTTTGAGTGTAAGGAGATAACACAGAGGAACCAAAAATATTTGATTTTCTAAAAATTAAAGATAATGAAAATTTTATATATTATGAATTTATGATTAAAATTTAAAAAAATATTAATTTTATTGTGGCTTGGGAAGTAAGAACTCTGTAGAAGTTGATTATTTTATTTTGGAATTATGTACAAATTTCTATGGTGAAATAATAGGACATTTTGCAACTCTTACTTCCATTAATTTGTGTTTAATTTTTTTTGTTAGATTTTTTTTGTGTACACGCTACTATTTCATTTGGTAGACAACATTTTAATTTGTTTTGTCAATTGTTTTTTAGAAAAGAAATTTATTTAAGTTAAATTTCATAAAAAAATTATATAAAATTTTAGATTAGATAATTGTCAAGTTTTTTATTATTAAATTATTTATAAGTGAATGTATTCATAATATTAATAATATGATTTGTAACACCTATCAACTTTCTCTAAAAAAAAAAAATTATATACAATTTTTTGGAAATTTATGAATTATTGATAATATACTTCAATTCTTTAAATCTAAGTTGACCATATAGTCCAAACATGTTTGCAATGCTATTTAAAAATTATTTATATAAATCAAAATTAATTAATTATACACTTGATAATTTTAGTTGAACTAATAATATTTAATTATTTATATAATTTTTTTATCTATCAAATTTGAAAGAATGACATAATTATCCTAAAATTGAATAAAAGTGACAAGAATATCACAAATTGCTGATATAAGTCTATTACGGATTTGAGAGAGGGGTAATAAATTTTATATATATTACGCACTTTCCATATGGGTAATAGTTTGGAGAATGGGTAACCCTATTACCAGTGTTCTAAAAATCGTGACTCGGGTCAACTCGGTGAACCTACCGAGTCACGAGTACTCGGATTAATTGGGAAGTATTCGGAATGAGGACTCGGATTAAAAATCGGATGCATTAAAAAAATAATTTTATAAATTAAAATTATTGATATAAATATATATCATAGAATAAATCATATATTATAGCTAAACTGAAATTAACTAAAATAAGGCATATTACTCCTATTCTTGTCAATATATATTTCCATAAGTAACAAAAAGAATATTAATTCCAATTCATATGATTTAAACTTGTAAATAAGATGAGTTTCGGAAAAATCATCAATTTGGAACACAAATTGGTTATAAATATACTATATAGTAAGATGAATGAGGAAATTTTGGAAGATTTTTTTATTAAATAATTAGGTTATTGTGTTGATTTAATTTTTACGTTTTTTTTTACATTTTTATAAATTCTTTAATGTTCAATCCGAGTTGGACCGAATTTGATCCGAGTTGGACCGAGTTAATCCGAGTTATGCCGAGTTGATCCGAGTTACAATCAAAACCGAGTTATCATCCGAGTAATGCAAAATCAGCTCGAAAATGCGTCCGAGTCCGAGTACTCGGCCGAGTTATCGACCGATTTTTAGAACACTGCCTATTACTCATTCTTCAAATGCGTAATAGGGAAAAAGTGTATGCTAGTTACCCGAATATCAAATGTGTAACATTGTTATCCTTATATGAAAGACGTAATAGAGTGGTATTTATGGCCACCATCAACGTTTTGTGGTATTCTTATTACGTAATATATATTTTTGTGGTATTGTTGGCCAAAACTCATCAAATTTGTATTATTTTAAAGGAATTTCCTTGTTTTCATATAAGTTAAACAAATTAACTTTACCGGATTATTGCTTTTAAAAAGAAAAACTTCACGGGATTTTAATTTTTGTTTATTTTTTTCGACCCATGCTAAAAAAAATTCTCTAAGAAATCCTACGAAATAATGACATTTTTACCATTTTTTTAAAATTTTTTGCCGAAAATATAACTTTTGAATTTTTTGGCCAAAAATACCATTGTATTACGCATTTAAAAAATGGGTAATAGTATTACGCATTTTTCAAATGGGTAATACATATAAAGTTTAAAAAAATTGAAAAAAAAAAATAAAAAATTAAAAATTGTGTCACGCATTTGAGAAATACGTAACACAATCCGAAATGGTGTGTTACGCATTTCTTAAATGCGTGACACAGTTTTTTATTTATTTATTTTTTTTCATTTTTTTTGAAAAATTATTACATAATACCCATTTTGGAAATGCGTAATAGGCTGTATTTTTGGCAAAAAATTTTAAAAATGATATTTATATAATAAAATTTTGGAAAAATGGCATTTTTGGCCCTTACCCAAATCCTACCTATGGGACATATTAACCCTAGAGTTCAAGAGTTAACACACAAATTTCATACTCCCTCCTAGGGCTGCACATGGATAGGGTTAGGTCGGATTTTTCTCAAATTCCGACCCAACCTAATTAGTTCGGTTTTATAAGAAATCAACACATTAACTGAAAAAAAAATTCTATAACCCAACCCCGATCAAACCCAATTAGTTCGGTTTGGTTCGGGTTGGGTTGGGTTAAATTTACTAATCGGAAGAATTTTGTAGAAAATTTCGCACTTTGTAGAAAATTTCGCACTTCGTAGAAAGTGTTACAGAATGTTGCTAAAAGTGTTGCAGAATGTTGCTGAAAGTGTTGCAGAATGTTGCAGAAAGTGTTGCAAAAAGTTTAAATAGTGCAGAAAATTTATAGAATTTGTATAAAATATGCCACAAATATACATAATATGTATAAAATATGTAAAAAAAATTGCATTTTATGTAAACGTGTTGGGTTGGGTTGGGTTGGGTTGGGTTGGGTAAGGGTTAAAATTTGTTAAACCCTTACCCAACCCAATTAGTTCGGGTTTTTTAAATATTAACCCATTTAACACATGGTTTTGGACGGTTCGGTTTGATCGGTTAAAAATAGGGTCGGTTTGGGTCGGTTTGGTCGGTTTTTAGAACCCATGTGCAGCCCTACTCCCTCCGTCCCCCTCATTTCTTTACAGTTTTTTTCACTGCTTGACATGCATTTTAAGGCTCCTAAAAAATATAGTTCCATAACTTATTTTTAAAATTTTCTTTTTTTATATAAAAATAGAACAATTCTATTTTTATATAAAAAAAGAAAATTTTAAAAATAAGTTACGAAACTATTTACAAAATACACCTTAAAATCAGAATTACGTCCCCCAAAGAACCAAGGGGGATAGAGCTAGGGAGTAAAATTTAACGTTATGCCGATTGAAAATTCGGTACCTACTACTTCAAGGCCTGACGGAGAGAGACGACTTGTTTTCCGTAGCGGTGAAACGCTTAAACAGTTCTTGCCTATCTATCTCTCAAGTAAGAACTTAACGTAACTCCTTCATATGTATACATATGTTTCATAATCATCATACCTGTTGTTTTTGTTTGCAACAATCCTAAATTTTGCAACTCTTTAGGTATTCATGAACACTACGAGTCTGCAGCTCCTCCTAATGGTTTACCACAGTTATCTCCTCGCGGTATGATTCGTAGTTTCTGACATTTTATTTGTCAAATGTCCTATTTTTTAAATGTGTTTCTTACTACTGATTTTGTTATTTGTTGTGGAAGTAGATTTCCATTACAAGTCGGAATTGGGGGTGTACAAGAACAAGGAGATGAGCTCTGTCATTATGAAAATCGCATCTTCAGTAGTCTCTGTTTCAGTTTTTTGTGGTATGAAATTTCGAATAGGTCTGTTAATTCGTAGTGTAAGTACATGTAGAAGTATTACTATGAAAATATTGACTGGTAAATTCTAGGAGTGAAAAGATTTGTTGATTGCTCGGGCCTGATCATCAAATGGGATGATTCCACTTGTAAAGCTACCGTTCTAACATCGGCTAAAGTAATGAGGTTTCCTGGAAAGCGTGATAATTATTATGTATGTACTCCCAGCCTTTTGTATTTACGTAGTAGTGTCTTTGTTTCCTGGAAAGTGTTTGTGGTGAAATTATTTCCATGTTGTTAACTGGATATATGTTAAGTTCCTACGTATTTCTGGTAAAAAGAATGCTTTGTTTTATTGGAGATCTTAAAAGGTTTATATATCTCTATGCGGTAAGTAAATTAGTGTTATCAGCATTCATAAAAAAATCTTAAAATTAGTATTATCAGCATTCATTAAAAATCTTGTCGAAATTTTATTTTCCTCTTTAATTCGTAGATATTGTCCTTTAGCCCCAATGTGCAAGGCATGGGCAGGTCATTTGCATGGAGAGGACATTTGCCTGGAGAGGAAATCAGTTAAGCATAAGAGTTCATTTAACCTGTTATGTAAATTTGGGAAATCAAGAAAATTACAAAAGCAGCATATTTTCATCCTTTTCTACCTGTCTTTCTCTCCTCTTTGATGAATTGTGGCTAATTTTGATTGCTTCTTGATCATGTTCGAATAGTAGAAAGTTTCATAAGCACTAGAAGATTATAAGGAGTTCTATCCAGACCACGATGCTAGTAAATTATCAAGGTTCATTGCTATGACAAATGAATAGGTGAATGTTCACTTCTTTGGAGCTGATTCAAACTGAGCTCTTCTGTGGTGTTGAGTTGGTCTTAGAGTTGATTTTAAGCTTAATCCAAAACTCGTAAAGTCCTAATCACCTTACTAACATCGTTACACTCTCTATGCATGTCATTTTCAGTAGAGTACGTAATTTACAGCTTGCATATCCCAGCTTTTGATCAAATACAATTGTATATACTTAGTTTCATAAATTGCATTTTGTATCCCTTAATTTTGAAAAACAAATCAAAACACAACCCCTTACATGTTTATTGTTAAAATACAAGTTTAAATTAATTAGGTTTAAGGATGAAAAATTATTAATTATTTCATAGATTATATACTTATCAAGTTATCATATATTACACCCCTCATCAAATTTACAAAATCAAATTCCAGTTTTTAATTTTGTAAAAATATAAGTTTATTAGTTAATGTTCAATAAATAATATTAAATTACAATCTATAAATTTTATGATATTAAATTAGTAGCATGTCTAAATAAGGATTTATATATGATATTTGTAATAGTTTTATGTAATGAACTAACTGAATTTCTCCTATTAACAGGAATAATAACACCAGTTTCAACGATTTACTTAAACTCCAAACAAGATCTGAGATAACTTGGAAGAATAAGAACAACTTGCAGGCTTTCGAGAGGCCGCTCTCTCCCAAGACCTAATTGAAATTAACGATTACAAAATATTTCCATAACCCCTTTACTCTTCACGCTTTTCCTTTTATCTCTTCTTTTCCTCGTTTCCCCTTTTTGCCCTTAGACTTTATTCTGCATTCTCTGTTTTGTCCTTCTCTGTAATGACTTTTCTGCCCTCCTCCTTTCTCGTATAAGTGATTAACTGCTTGGTACCGGTCATTACATTACCCGGGGCCCAAAGTTTCACCTTGTCCTCAAGGTGGAAGTCAGGAAATCGAGCATCAATGGTTGTTGCCTCCTCCCACGTAGCTTCAAACAGTGGTAATCCTTTCCATTTCAGTAGTACTTCCACCCCTTGTTGCACTCTTCGAACATCTATCAACGTTTCTGGCTCTGTTACCAGCTCCAAGTCTGAGATTAACTGATCGGTAATGGTGGGGCTAGATGGTCGTGGTCCAATGGCTCGTTTCAATTGTGATAGGTGGAATACTAAATAAATCGTACTTGACTCTGGAAGTTGCAGTCTATACGTCACCTGTCCAATCTTCTTGACTATTAGAAAAGGTCCGTAGTACTTGGCAACTAACTTCTCATAAACTCGTTGTCCCACCTCAAACTGATCCTCTCTTCTTTTCTTATCTGCACTATCCTTCATCTTTTGCTGAGCCCTTAGTAACTGCACATGTAACTCATCTAGTATTGCATCCCGCTCCTACAATATCGTCTCAAGGCTATCAACCGATGTTTGTCCTCTGCCCAGTCGATTAACCACAAAGGTCCTTGGAGATGGAGTGTTGGATGTTTTTTCATGTATTCCATAGTTAGAGCTAACAGAGGCTTTATTTTGTGTTTTTGATTTCTACAGTTGTCCCATATTCAAGTAGGTGTCACCTTCACTGTCGTTTGATTGCATCAATTTGTCATGAGAACCTGATTCAACAACTCTCCCTGATTTTAGAACAACAATCACATCAGCATTCGGATTGTAGTGAGACGATGAGCAATGATTATTGTTGTCGTGCCAATTTTCCCTGTTCTAACAACATCAGTGAGGTTTGTTCCAAAGACAAAACTAGCATACTTCCCCCCAGGAGCACCTCTTTCTCTTCCATACGATTTCAATGGTGCAATCAGAGGATATTCAGATATATCCTGAGATCCAAAAATAACTGCTCCTTTCTGGAGAAAAAGGGTAAAATTACTAGTCAAATTAAAACTGCCAGTGAGCCATTTTCCTGGTGGCACGACAAGCATTTCTCCACCATCCGATCCAAATATACTCAGTGTAGCAGTAGCATTCCGATACACCACTATGTTGGATGTTTTCCCATCCCCTTTTCCTCCAAATTCCGTCAAGAACGAGATACGTTTCCGACAACTTATTGCTGGAAACTCTATGTCACATTGCACCACTTGTAGACCAAACAATCCTAGAATCAGAAATCCTAGTACATGAATCCTGAAGCGCAAAAGTTCCATAACAATAAGTAATTGAAAGGATGTTGGCTCCAAAAATTCAGTCATATCTTCAGCTGCTGATTTTGAAGGCTCTATTTGTCCATTAACAAAACTGAACTGAACACTAAGTCCTTTAAACCTTGTCAACAACATTGCTTGGAGAATTTTAGGACCCGTTTCAGAAATTTTAAGATCAAGCAGGTCTGTTGAATTCATATTACTTTCATTATATTTATAAATCGAGTCACTATATCCAACTCGCTCTGCAGAAAGTGAAAGTGTTGTCTCACCTTTTGCATTCTTAGAATTACAATGCGCTCCGAGGTTGATCAAGAGTTCACACATGTCTGTATGTCCTTCTCTTGCTGCCCACATTAAAAGTATGTATCCATCCCCATCCAAAACATTTACATCGTAACATCTACCCACCAATAATTTAACTACATCTAAGTCCCACTGGCGAGCTGCATAATGTAACGTGTATAAATATTCACCACTGTGATTGCCTCTCTCAAGAGTAAATTGAAACCTTCTCCAATTGATCATAGTTGGGACTTAACTTTGAAAGTTTAATTGATGTTCCACCAGACTTATTAGTAAGCTTTACATATGCCCCAGAATAAACCAGCAAACGGAAGGCTTCAACAGGACCTTCCATTGCAGTAATCATGACTGCTGAAAAATCTTTTATCTTTTGTTCATCTAAATTAATCTCTCCATGTTCAAAAAAAACTCTCAGTGCTTGTACATCACCAGACCGAACAACAAACAAGAAAAGTGAAAACACATAAGATTTGCTCGACCTGAGAACCCTTCCATCCCAAACTGTATCTAGAAGAGCTTGTTGGAGACCAGAGTACCATTGATTTGATCCAGCTAATGAGCTTGTAGATATGCCAGTTAGATTAACCCATCCAAAATTAGTACCAGCTTTTGCTAAAACACGAAGACAATCTTCCTGCTTATATCTAACTATAATCAGAGCAGTGTCTCTATCATCTGTTGTTGCATTAAGATCACAGCCAGAGTCAATGATATGCTGGAGAATAGTTGATGATCCAATACGAGCAACTAAGTGCAATAGGCGAAAAATAGCCTGTTCAATTATTTCGACAGGGGCTTCTATGTGAGCACCATCAGCTAACAAAAATTTGGCAGCACTTGTGTTTCTACAAAGAATGGAATGGTGGAGGAGGGTACTTCTTGTTATATTACTGGATCTATATACCAACCCCCACAAATTCATCATAAAAGCAATCTTATCTTCAACTGAAATTTCCACAAACACTTCGATTGTATTTAAAATATTCTCTAAATTATTACAAGATATTCCAGAAAATTTTCCATACTCATCTTCATGAAACTTGTAAACCATAATTTTATCAAACTTGGCTAGTTGATGGGGAGTATTTACCTTCCCATCCTTATCATGCTTGTTCGAAGAGATCGACGTAATAGTAGAACCCGGTCCCGGTTTTTCAACGCCTTTGTCGATCTTGTCGTTGACGGGTACCGAAAATTACTGCATCTCCATCGACTCTCGAAACTTGTATGGTTTTGTACCTTGGGAGATCGACTTTGGAGCTTTCTTGACAAATCTTCTCTCAGACTTTTCATCAAACACTTGCAGTGCGGGTACCTCGGTTAGCAATTTTGTCACATCGGAGTATATCTCCTTTGAGTGGGTAATGTCTTCAACCTTATCACTTTCTTCACCCTTATCGTCATTGGGTAAATGAGATGTGGTTCGGCTCACCATTGCCCACTCCGCCAGTGACTTCCGCACTGCCTCCATGGCTTTATCAAAGGCCTTATCAATCATCTCCTTCAGCTCTCTCTCGAAATCTGTCATCGTCTATTTGTCATCATCAACCCGCTGAGTCACCGTTAGAGTTGTGGATGCCATGGAATCGTCACTGCTCTGATACCAATTGTAATGAACTAACTGAATTTCTCCTATTAACAGAAATAATAACACCAATTTCAACGATTTACTTAAACTCAAAACAAGATCTGAGATAACTTGGAAGAATAAGAACAACTTGCAGGCTTTCGAGAGGCCGCTCTCTCCCAAGACCTAATTGAAATTAACGATTACAAAATATTTCCATAACCCCTTTACTCTTCACGCTTTTCCTTTTATCTCTTCTTTTCCTCGTTTCTCTTTTTTGCCCTTAGACTTTATTCTGCATTCTCTGTTTTGTCCTTCTCTTCTGTAATGACTTTTCTGCCCTTCTCCTTTCCCGTATAAGTGATTAACTGCTTGGTACCGGTCATTACATTTTATACCACATTTTTCCATTTATCTATTAAAATTAATATTTCATTTTAACAAAAATATTATGAAAGGTTGTAATTTGACTTATTATATAAAGTTAAGGGATGGAAAGTGAAATATATTAAACTACATATACAAGATTGTGTTTAGGGTAAAGATGGGGGATGAAACTGCAATTTACTCTTTTCGGTATTGGCTTTTGTTTCTACAATAGTGGCATTCATCCTTTTTTTTCTATTTTACAGTGCATTTTCACTCCTTTGTATTTCATTGCTGTCTAATTTTCAGATTATTGTGCGACTGCCAAGTGGAAAACTTCTACTAGATGAAGAAGATTATGTTGATTACTACCACAACATAGTGACTCTTAAGGTCAGCTCGGATGCCAAGCTGGAACCTGTAGAGCTTTATTCACCTCCTCCGATTGAAGGAGTTGAAGTAGTAGCTTTGAGTAGGGATTTCTACACTTGTAATTGTCAGAAAGTAGTGGAACAATCCACACAGATTATCCTTATTTTGGATGTGAGTTGCTCAGCAGCTCTACTTGTGTTGGTAACCAGGTATATATATATATGTGTGTGTGTGTGTGTGTGTTTATGTGATTGTCAAATTTTGTGCTTTCACCACACACACGCATGCGCGCACACATATATACGCTGCCATTAGTTTGCATGAGATGTTAGCAGAGAAATTTTTCAATGTTTGATATGTTGTTTCTGTTCCCACATGTTTTTAGGATTGTACTTGGCATGCGAGTATTTGATGATCTTTTATGTTTGATATATGTTTTTGTCATTTTACAATCTTATAATTGAAGTGTAAACTACCTGGCCACAATTGTTTGAGACACTCTGATTGATTTGATCTTGCAAGATGCCCTAGTGTAAGCTGTGCATAGTAGTCTGGTAGATAGATCTCCATGTTGGATATTATATGTATTAATATGGGTAGGTGGGTAAGAATGTTGTCCGGTTGATAGAAGGACTCCAAGTATTATCTATATGAAAAGAGCGCTTAGTCTGAACGGGAAGAGATCCATGCATGCATTCTGATTTGTATGTTGGCCTTTGTTTCCTTATATCAGTGGCATTCTTTTCTCGATATGCATATTTTGGCTGACTAATTTAAAAAAATTAGGTTGGTGAAGGAGGACCGCTTATCACTAAGATGGGTCATGTGTGCGGCATTAACTTTTCTGATGGCTTTCAGTGTCTTCATCCTCTCTCAGCGTCGGTGATCCGTTCATGCCTGGAAACGTGGACTTCTCATGGGTATACGTATTCTGCTATTTGTCTTTGCCCTAAAATAATGTTTGTCATTTCTTTTGTGTCATTGTGCATGAAATGTTTGTCAGTGGAACCTCTTTGTAAGTTTGAGACCCAAAATTTTGGAATTTTCTACGTGCTCCTTGTGTGTGGTGTGTGCGGATGAAGGCATTTTAACATTTAATTTTGTTTAAATATCCACAAACCGTGCTGGTATATTGATGGTGTACATAAGAATTTGTTTGCTGGAATTGCAGTCCCTTTTGGGCAAGGTAATGGATATTGGATTAGGAGGAGGATTAGATCCTTACTGTTTAGTAGTATGTCTTCTTGAAATGCTCTATAAATGCCTTTAGACATGCATACCAACGTTAACATTAATTTCAACTTTTTCCAGTACTACTACCCTAGATTATGTTTTGAGTAAATGATCATGGAATTGTTTTATCCTAAGAATGGACAACTTAATATTTGTCTTTACCGTGTGTATTTGTTAATTACTTGCTAACTTAATATATTTGGTTTTACTTAGGGATTGGGTGATCTCTTTCACATAGCAACAATAGATTGCTTGGGTGAGAACTTTAGTGTTAGGTTTTTGTTAAGTTAATTTTTTCAAGTACTCCCAATATCTGGAAATAGTTGCAATATTTTGGAATATATATGGTTTGCTATTTTGTAAGTGTTTTAAGTTTGCGGAACTTGGGCTGTTACGTCTGATATTAGAGTTGAGACAGTCGATATTAAGATAGTTACGGCTAAGAATAAATTTTTTCTACATCAATCACATATCTAGCGCCACATGTATAAAATTGCTTTCTTCATTACAGTAATGGAGATTTAAATAGTTGTGCATTAGTATTCAGGATAATGCTCCTTTCAGGAACCCTAAAAAAAACTCCTTTCAGGAATATGGATAACAATTCCTTATGGGAAGGGGAAGAAAAATGAGACACTGGGGGGGGTAGTTATTGGTGATGGTACACGAGGCTTAGGAGTGTACGTACAAGGGATGGTAAATTTCTCAAATTATATTTTGTTTTTAATTGTTTTGAGTTATTTCGACGCTTTGTTTAATATTAAGTCCATTTTTCTACTACTACCATGTCATCTTAGGGCTGTTCGAAAGTGGTATCTTATTGAACCATTGATAAAGTCCTATGTACCTTGTTTTGGTGTTCACGTTGTAAAACATCGAACTAAGTTTATTTAGTTTGTTTCACTTGCTTACGTGACATTTTGTTATATCTTCAGCGAATCATGATAATCTTTTTATCTTTAAAATTAACATGAATATAATAGAAATATTAGGATGTGGTAAGTTGTCCTTGTCCATTCACCAAATAGATATTGGTTCAGTGTACCATTAGTTTTTATGTGTGCATATTCTTCCTCACTTATATTTACTCTTTTGTGACAGCTAATAGTAATATAATATTCCACGGCTGTTTGATGTTGTTTTGTATGATCGTACCTCATAATGTACATGTGAACTGACTCTAGCAATTGATCCAATTTATGCAGTATTGTCATGCAACCTTGGTTTGGGATGACTGTGTTTGACATTTCTGAGATCCCACATTATGCATTGGAAAAAGTAGCTAGAGTTCGTGGTGATAGCAGTGCTGTCATCAAAGAGGTAATGGTAATCAACTTTCAACAAATATCTTGCAAGTTCTAAGTTAAACTAAGAACTTAAAAATTGTTGAGGGAGAAATTAAGTTTATTTTGGTGTATGCTTTAGAAAATATTGGGAAGGTGTTCTTTTCTGTGCTGGACTTGAGCACTTGAGAAACCTAAAATACATGCAAAACATACGAATCTTTCCCAACAAGTTGTTGGCAGTCTAGGTCCATCGCTTCTTGTTTGGGTTGGCTATAGCCTATGAGTAAAAGTAATACTATCTTTAGCTAAATATACTGTCTATTGGAAATGGACAAAAAAACTTATAAGATATTGTGTTGGTTTACAAGGTTTGTTTCCCTTTCTAGGTGTAACTTTAGTTTTTTTTTTTGCACATCTATTTGATGTTTAACTTTTGATATTAGTTCATTATGAGCTTTGAAACGACCTAGTTGATGCACAGGTATATAAAGGGTCACCTGCTGATATAGCTGGAGTTCGTCGTTGAGAGTCGGTCATTACTCTGATCAGTCAAGGGTCATATGATGATTTAGTTAGAGTTCAACCTGGAGAGTTAGTCAATACTCTGAATGGAATCTCTGTATCTTCTGCTACTCAGGTATTATGTGTGGTTTGTGTTATACATTTGTGTGCAAATTAAGTTTTGATTGCTACCTTTGGAGTTAATGTGCTTTTCTTGGATATTTGATAGTATGCCCTAGCACTAAGTAGCATATCAAGGGAATTGAATGCTGATTTTACAAGAGATATCAAGGTCATCTTTACAACATTTTACTCTTTAGTTCTTTGGTTTACATTTCGTTTTATAGTCAATATGTGTATTTTGATACTTTTGTGGTGTTTGAACAGGTTGTTGTACATGAAAATGATTCTGATAATAAAAAAGTAGTGTGTGCCTTGAATCTCAGAGTTGATGACAAGAGGTTTTGTTCTAGGTAATCTATTTTTCTTGTGTTTTAGCTTGTTACTTGTGATAATCTTATAGAGGTTTTCGCACTTTGCACCCCTTATCTTTGGGTGTTTTTTCGTTTTGGTCTCATACTTTAATTCGTTACACTTTACACTTAAAACTTTAATTATCCTCACATTTTGCACCCTTTCCGTCAAATCAATCCGTTAACGTTAAATAACGAGGGTAAATTAGTCTTTTTACGTACAATTACACAGCACTTTGCACCCCTTATCTTTGGGTGTTTTTTCATTTTGATCTCATACTTTAATTCGTTACACTTTACACTTAAAACTTTATTTACCCTAACACTTTGCACCCTTTTGCCGGATTTCTGTTAAATCAAGCAGTGAACGTTAAGTGGTAGGGGTAGGAGAAGCTCTGGAACGGTCAAAAATTGATTCCTACCCTTATATATACCCTCACCTGTACATATTAACACTACGCTGACTTTTCACAACGTTTTTCCATAGTGTTCTCGTCTAAAAAAATGTTGTCGTAGCTATGTTCAACCTTTCCAATTACAACATCGAGTCCTTGTGTTAGCCTAGACATGATAAAGTGTTGGCCTGGATGTTGTATATGAATAATTCAAAAATCAATTAAATAATCATTTTACATAATTTCTTAACAAATAATTTATTTATTTTATTGGAATTTGAACTGGGGTGAATAGTATTTTTTTTGTAATGTAACGTATTTTTCAATAATTTTAAATTAACAAATTTAACAATTTAAAAATTTTATGTTTTTTAATTAAGAAATGGTATATATGTATTAAAAATAGTTTACAATAAATAACACTTTACATAAAAAGTAAAAAAAATTATAAAATGAATTTATTTATTATGTTGAAAATATTAAATTAAATAGGAGTTAATGATGATTTTTTTGAATAATTTTAAAATTAAACAAATTTTGTAAAAAAATTGTTTTCAAAAATAAAATAATTAGCCTCGAGCGGCAAATTCTACCCCCTCCCCCCTTGGCCCAAATTTTACCAAATTAGAAAAATTATTGTCTAGATTTCATTCTATTTCTCTCTCTCCCTCTCATACTCTATCTCTCACTATATCTGTGACAACCCGGTCAAATCTCGAGCCTTTTTCGAAAATCGGGTCGAGTCCCGATCACGAATCCGAAATAAGCCAAAGTAAATTGGCCCAAATGCAGCCAACTTGGGTAATCCACAAGCCCACCATAGGCCCCCAAAAGATCATGATTTGTTGGTGCACTTAGTAGTAGTACTTTGTCTTATAAACTGAACTAAAGTCCCAAATCTCCTCGATGTGGGACTGGGGTGTTACAAACTCCCCCACTTAAACTCCTGACGTCCTCGTCAGGTCGAACGGAAATCCCATAGGTCCAAGATCGTTCCTCCCTAGCCATTGTGGGATAATACCGGCTGGCTTCGTGTCCCCACCTCCGGACCTCTGTCCATTGTGGGATAATACCACCAGCCTTCGTGTCCCCACCTCCGGCAACTTGACGAATCAAGTTTTCGAAAGTCGGCTCTGATACCATATGTGACAACACGGGTCAAATCCCGAGCCTTTTTCGAAAATTGGGTCGAGTCCCGATCACGAATCCGAAATAAGCCAAAGTAAACTGGCCCAAATGCAGCCAACTTGGGTAATCCACAAGCCCACCACAGGCCCCCAAAAGATCATGATTTGTTGGTGCACTTAGTAGTAGTACTTTGTCTTATAAACTGAACTAAAGTCCCAAATCTCCTCGATGTGGGACTGGGGTGTTACAATAACTCTTTCTCCCTCTCTCTCTCTCTCTCTCTCTCTCTCTCTCTTTCATGTTAGCTCATCCCCTCTCAATCTTGTTCTGAACAAACTACATGAATTAGGCCTTCTTCGAATGAGGTTTTCTTCAATTACCATCTTTTCTCTTTAGATTTTGGTATTTGTCATTATTATTGTGATAATTAATATAGAAAGATGGTACTCCCTCCGTACCTTAATTCTTTTCCTGTTTTGACTTTTTACACTGTTCATTGTAAGCGATTGACTACTAATTTATGCATAATTTATAAGATAAAATATAGTCATGAGTGATTTTGTTTGATTCGTATTTGTGAGTACTTTAATACAGTGAAGTTTTTATATTTAGTACTAAAACGAAATTAAAGATATTAACGATTAAAAGTGTGCATTGGCAAGCGTGATAATGATTAACATGAAAAGAAATAAGGGACGAAGGGAGTAACTCACAACATCCAGGTCAAAACTAAGAAAAACATAGTTTTGTTACAATATTTCTTCTTAAGTACACTTTCAGTAGTAAAATGCACATCTGTTGCTACTGTTGTGACACTTCCATCACGTTCAATACCTTGTTGAGTTTCAAGTATATTTATCCTCCTTATCAAGCCTGGTATTATTACTCGAGCCCTATCACAAAGTGGTGGTTCCACCCACACAAAAAAGTTAAGACTCGATCAGGGCATTCCTCAAATCGCCTACCTACATTTGTAGAGGTCCACGAAGTCTGGACTACACGATACTTCTTGCATCTACAAAGATAATCCATGGATATACAATATTTAGATGTATCAAATGAAGATGCAAATTAGTATGTATAGGTGGGGGTATATATACGAGTAGGAATCAATTTTTAACCGTTGCAGAATTCCTCCTACCCCTGCCAGTTAACGTTCACTACTTGATTTAACAGAAGTCTGTCAAAAGGGTGCAAAGTGTTAGGATAATTAAAGTTTTAAGTGTAAAGTGTAATGAATTAAAGTATGAGACCAAAACGAAAAAACACTCAAAGATGAGGGGTGCAAAGTGCTATGTAATTGTACATAAAAAGATTAATTTACCCTCGTTATTTAACGTTAACGGATTGATTTGACGGAAAAGGTGCAAAGTGTGAGGATAATTAAAGTTTTAAGTGTAAAGTGTAACGAATTAAAGTATGAGACCAAAACGAAAAAACACCCAAAAATAAGGGGTACAAAGTGCGAAAACCTCAATCTTATATTGTATTTTCTCCCTCAATCCTTTTCTTCTTTCTTTTTTTCGCTAAATGTTTCTCGTTCAATCCTGCAGTTCATTATATCGTTTTCAGATAATTTTTCATTTCATTATAGTGTTTTCAGATATACATTTGTATATACAAACATACATATTGACTATTGTTTTTCCTGCATAATTTAATTTTTGTTTTTATTTTCAGTTGGCTTGGAGGGTCTACGTATGGCGAGCCTCTCTTTGGCTCTCAAACACAACCTGCATATGACATAGGAATAAACACCAATCCTCTAGTGTTTTGACATCTGTGTCTGGTCTAGAATATTATGATTATGATAATGTACACTTACTACTTGTTATGTGCCACGGCGGAAGACGGTGGTTGAAGAGGGCGGTCGTTGATTGCTAGATTCTGCAATTTGTGTTAGTTTTGGTGTATGGGGTGATGTATTAATACTTTTTTTTTTTTTACCGTCGCATGATTGGAACTATTGAACTTAACACATTCCAATATTCCAATGTCCATCAAGAAGAACAGTGACAACTATCGCAAAAAAGAACTAGATTCAGAAGCTGATATTATTCTTGGATCAACGGAGCAGAGTTCAACTGTGATTAAAAGAAATTTCCGAATATTTAAATAATCAAAAAAAATAATTTAACTGCACTGTGATAAAAACGTGTGTCATATTAAAATGACAGATCTAAAAAGAAATTTTGAGAAAAAAAAATAATTTAAGAAATAACTATATTATTCACAACTCTTACGTATTTTATACGGAGTATATAATTATTTTAGTCAATTTATTTCATGATTGAATAATTTATTTCGATGAGCAACTTATTGGTTTGCTTGCTTTCTAATCTCTTCACAGAAAGATCATTCCTGTTTCTAAGTTTTAACTTGCAGCTGTCAATAGTATTGCCAAACTCCAAACAATTTAGCTTGTGCTAATGCAAGGCCTGCACTGTACCTGAGGGAAATACACTCGATAATAACATCTCAGTTGAAGAGAAATAGCCCGCATAAGAGCTTCATCAACCCCCACTGTCTCCCCCTCAGAAACTTGAACCATTCTTGCAAATTTAATTGTTTAAAAGACGCATATTCCTCAAGATGAGGTATGTCATAGAGTAGCGTGGTATAGCACCAAGGATGGAGTTTATAGTGTCAATTCGGTACTTCTTTTGGCATGTGATCAATGTAAACCAGCAAAGTGTTGTAAGTTCGACGGGGTGGAATAGGGTCTGGAGCCTTGATATTCCTTGCAAGATAAAAATCGAGTTAATTATCAAACTCATCATTAAAGTCGTTCAATGATATCAAATTGGTCACTGATCTCCACGGGGTCTCAATCAAGTATGTTAATGATATCAACTTGGTCACTGACGTTAACTCCTTAAAATTATTTAACGGAAAACGTTGTCCAGATGGGCATTAAGCTAGATTTTTGCTATATTTAATCGTTTTGAGGACGAAACACACGAACAAATGATTGATTACTCCTCTTCGATTTAGGGTTTTTCTTCCCCAAATTGCACTACCGTTGTCATTTTATTTGTTCTTTGTGTGAATAAGTAGTCAATTGTGCATGCATATCTATCGTCAATTTATTTTATTTATTTTTCATTTTTTTATCAAAATTATGCCAGCAGCCACGTCACACCACGTGGCATTCCGTAACGTTTTCCGTTAAATAATTTTAAGGAGTTAACGTCAGTAACCAAGTTGATATCATTAAAACACTTGAGTGAGTTGATTGAGACCCCGTGGAGAACAGTGATCAATTTGATATCGTTGAACGATTTTAGTGATGAGTTTGATAATTAACCCGATAAAAATCTTCCTCAGGAGATTTTGCCGAAATACAATTCCTGTTGGAAGAAGATTGGTAAGTAAAGGTATTGCAATTCCTATGGGATATCCAATGTGCGATACTGACATTGAGCATCTACTAAATGTATTTTTTTTATTGCAATTTTGCAAACAGTGCTGGCAACAAGTTTGGCTATAGAGAAACTCAGTAAAGGTTGTCTTCATTTTGACATTAGTGTGACGGAAGATGCTCCGCTTTGGCTATAGAGAAACTCAGTTCTGAGACTAATAACAATCTTATCAAGATTGCGACAGCTTTGTGGGGGATTTGGTACTTTTTCATCTAGTTGGTCATGGATGATATTAAGTTATCAGAAGACATACAATGGCTGGAGTTCGGGTATGATAGAAAATTACATATTTTTCTCGTATTGGATACCTGGATAAGCTCCCAACAGATCAACAATTCAGTCTCCCTTCTTGTTAGGTCGTAGTACCATAGTTTACTTCATTATGTTTAGCATAGTTTTCTTTGTTCAGACCTCGCAAACATGAGCTTGCATAGGTTCGGTTTCTGCCTTTCTGGTGCCTGTTTAGCTTTAGTATCCATTTTTTATACTACTTCGAATTAGCTTAGGATTTGAAGTTTAGTTCGGTTCATACGATCGCAGGCAATGTAACAACAATTTCATTAAATATCCAGCAATCGAAACAACAAACAATGAACGAATTTCATCTTTCCAGATACCATGTCAAAATAGGTAGACTATCTAGTCACACGGACAGTTTTCACATTATATAATCCATCATATTAAGAATCAAGAACTCAAGAAAAAACACCATGAAATTACTCAAATAAGCCATATATATGATTGTTACATGGTCACGCTTAGCGGAGAATCAAAAAACTCGAAAGCTATTATTTCCCAAATATGTTTCTGACATGCAAATTTCATAAAAATAATTCATAACAATTGTTCCACTATTCTCCCGTTATAGCGATCCGAGTATAATATATGTCTTCTCATTTATTCAAGAAAGAACCAATTATTTTCATAAGTTCTCCGGCTTTCTCACCAGTCTGATTAAACAAATGAAACACATGAGCTTCCCCTTTAGTCTCAACAAACTCAACTTCACCTTCAAACTCACTCTTTTTCAGTACTTCATAATATTTTACTCCCCTATCTTTTATTCCATCATTCTCAGCAACACAAATCAACACCTTACCACACTTGATCTTTCCCATCAAACCCGGATTCGCAGCCGGGTTATATCTCGGGTCATCGTACCCACTTATATCCGGGTAAATCACCTTCATCATTGGAGTCACCTCATCACTCCCAAAATACGGATGAACCAAGACCATACCCGATATCTTCACACCAACCCCATCCTCACCAGACCCGACCCGGATCACTATATCATGCGCGATATTCGCCCCTGCACTATCACCCGCCACAAAGACACGGGTAAAATCACCATGGTTTGCCAACCACGGGTCGGATCCGGATCCTGAACCCGACCCATGTGAAGCAACCCATTTGAAGACTTCCCAAGAATCATCGTAACACGCCGGAATTGGATTCTCCGGCGCCAATCTGTAATCAACCGAGACAGCAATTACATTGGAACCAGCAACAAGAGAGCTGACATGATTAGTGTAAGTTTCAGAAAAACCCGACCCGATTGAGAAGGCACCTCCATGGACGTAAATCAAAACCGGAAGTTTCCGGGTCGGGTCAGAAATTTCGGGTAAGAAGAGACGGGCGCTAACTTTGGGTTGAGAAGAAACGACGACGTCTTTGGTTATCACCCCGTGGCTATTTGGAGTGTCAGTAGTAGGAGGAATTAGTTTATCTTCAAAGAATCTCTTGACGACGCCGTTTTGGAGGATTTGAAAGAAGGGAGGAAAATTGTGAAGAATCTGTGTGTCGGAATCGGAAGAGCTCATTTTGTTGAAATGTGTGTTGTGTTTTGTAGTAAAAGATGTGGTATGTGTAATCGGGGTGTATGTGTTTTATACAAGTAGTGAGTGGTTGGTTGGTGAAACTGAATTATGAGAAGTCTTATTTATGACGTTGTTGTGAAGTCTACGGTTACAAGTTTTGATTTATTTTCCCACTTGTCTGTTCTGAATTAGAGCACAAACCAAGCAATGTTTGGTCTTTTTTGTTGCTTCATGACTTCTAGTTCAAGATTTTGTTGACGCAATCCGGTTTAAAATTAGTATTCGATATTATGATAAATTAAAATTTTAGGTATTCAATTGGGATTTTAAAGGATTTTAACGGATTGATAATAATTGATGGATTTTGAAAGATTTTTGTTGATTTTAATTTTACGTAGAGTTTGACTGATTTTACGTGAAATCCTATAGAGTCTATGTAGAGTCTCGTTGATTTTAGTAGAATCCTTCAAAATCTTGCAAAATTTGGCTGGATTTCAAAAAATAAAAAATACACTAGCAAATCCATCAAAATCTATCATTTTATATAATCCAAAAAAATCCATGACTTTTTGAATACCTTGAGATTTTAAAGGATTGTTTTAAATCTTGATTGAATACCTACGAATTTTAGAAGATTTTTTAAAATCTCAATTAAATATCCACAGATTTAGAAAGATTATTTGAAATCTGAATTGAATACCTACATATTTTAAAAGATTGTTTAAAATCCCAAATGAATACCTGCTGATTTTGATAATCCATTAAAATCCATCAAAATCTCAAATGAATACACCCGTATAAATTTTTAGTCTCGACATAATATCGATAATATAAATTTAATTTTGATTAACTAATAATTTAGATAAATTAATAAAAAAATTTGATCTCAACAATATTAGTTTATGGAAATTTTACTATAATTATATTTACGTAGCAGAATTAGGATTTAAATGAGCTGAAACTAAATTTATATAACATTTTAATGAAATATAATGGAATACAAAAGTGGCTCATTTCAATAAAAATTGTAACAGATCAAAATTTAATTTTATTACTTTCTTAATTTTTAATCGAGACTGGATCAGATTATGTTGAATGTGGGTATATTTCATTATTTTGTGTAAATATGATTACATGAGAATCTGGGAAAACCAAGTTTGACTTGATTTATCTCGAAGCTCTAGCTTCAGTTTATAGGTCAACTTTAAGATTGCGATCGTAAACGGATCTTGTTTGAATAAAATAACAAAATAATGTAAATTAATTAATAGAAGGATTTCTTCTAAAAATATCTAAACTGCAATTTCTTTTTTTTTTTTTTAAATACGGTATAAACTCATTGCAACCTCACCAACTGTATTGTGCAAACATATGCAACTTTAATCGTACTTGTAAAGAAATTGAAAGTATGAATATTCTTGATTATTTTCCTTAATAAAATATTATTTTAAAATAATAATAATAATTTTATATATCTCAAAATAAATCTTAAAAATATATTAAAAAATGAGTTAGTATCATTTTTCTATTGGTTATTTACTCATCTATTTATCTATATTATATCAATATGAGTAATAAAAGATTTTTGTAATTTATAATTTTAATTCTAAATTCTTTATAACCATTACAGTCCGCTTCTTTGTTAGACCGACTAGCAATCTAGCATGTTCGGTTGTGAACTTGTGAGTGTGTGACTTGTGAGGCACATGTGTAGTCGCCTAGTCGGCACAAATTGATAGTCTCATTAGTTGACTAGACCGATTTCAAAAGTGAATTGGATTGTTTACGAACCGAGCCGAGTCGAGTTTTGATCAAAATGAGTTGAGCTTTGATCTTAATAAACTGAGCCGAGCTTTGATCTTAACGAATCGAGCTGATTTCTTAACGAACCGAGCCGAGTTTTGACCGAACCGAGGCGAACTCGAGTTGTTCATGAACAGCCTCGAGTCGAGCCGAGCTCGATCCGAGCTCGAGCTCGGCTGTTTGCGAATAATTAATTTGGTTGGAGATCTTAGTAGATCACTACTATTCTAACTAGTACTAATAACTAGTGCTTTGTCACAGATTGTTGTTTCTATTTTTTTAAAAATATTTCTCGACGTTCCAACCGTACGGATGTCAAGATATATCTAATTTAGTGATATTCCCAAATTTTCAAAAAATAAAAAATTAATTTGGTTTGAGATCTTAGTAGATCACTACTAATTTAACTAGTACTAGTAACTAGTGCTTTGTCACGAATTGTTGTTTCTATTTTTTTAAAAATATTTCTCGACGATCCAACCGTATGGATGTCAAGATATATGGAATTTAGTGATATTCCCAAATTTTCAAAAAATAAAAATTAGTTTGGTTGGAGATAAAAAAAATAAAAAGCAAAAATTTTAATTTTTTTCGAGCTTTAACGAACAAACGAGCCGAGCTCGAGCCGAGCCGATCTCGAGCTGAACCAAACCGAGCTCTTATCGAGCCGAGTTTAATGAATAAAAATTTTGTTCGAACTCGAGCCGAACCAAGCTTTTATCGAACTGAGCTCGAGCTGTTTGTTAAAATCTCTATTTGTTTACGGCTCAAAGCGAAAATGTTGTCAGCAATTTAGAAATTCAAAGCCTACAAAAAAAAAACACAAATAAATATCACAAGATTAATTAATCTTTAACACTCGTAATTTGCAATATAATAAAATTATGAATAATCGAATTGAACAAGAAATCAAACTAATAAAAGGATATAGATTTTAATTTGGGTGAGTCGCGTAATGAACGCTGCCCTAAGGAAGATTGCCCTTCTCGTGCAAGGTTTGAAATTGCAACTCCTTAGCGGTACAACACCCCCTTTCGGTTTATCTTCCTCCGTGCACGAACAAAAAGAAGAAAGAACGATGAATTTTCCGATGCTCAAAATCAATATAAATATATGTATAACTCTTATATATTGAACCCTCACACAATCAAGAAGATGACACTCCACTCAATTAATCTCTCTCAATATGATATGATTTTCGAGAAGATTATAAAAGAATAATATATATATATATATATATATATATATATATATATATATATATATATATATATATATATATATATATATATATATATGCTAAAAGTTCATAGATGATGTGGTAGGCAAGTGAAGCAGAGAGAAGTCGGTTCAGTGTCTCACCAAAAAGAAGAAAACAAACCCTTTATACAAACTAGAACAAAAAACCAGAACAGTAACGTCAAAGTCATAATTAACTCATAAAATATTATAATAAAATGCAATACAAGAGTAACGGACATAGGTACAACGTAAAGATAAACCAACGGGAAGATAAAAAAAAACCTTTAATATATATTAATGAAATTATTTAGAAAGAAAATTCATAATAAAAAAATTTTATTTTTTTACTTAAAAATATTCGTAAAATATCTAACAAACGGCCCCAAAAAATAAAATTTTAAAAAAATATATAAAACATAATATGGTATGAAAATAACAATAATGAGCACACTATATTAACGTACTCAGCACAAGTAGCTTCCGACTTTGAACTTGTACCTAGTGACAATCATCTTAACTTGAAAGAACCTTAGTGGACTAAAGCCTTGAACTGGGCTCTTTTTGACCAAGTATCAACGAAAGCACACGCAATATAGAAAATTCAATCGTCCGGGTTTGTGCTATAATGGCCATGCACAACAGACCGACTCATGAGAGCTGTTGTGCCCAAAATCTCCATGGGCTAGATTTAGGCCCATTGGGCTTAAGGATCCAATCCGTATGATTAATATGGGTTATGATTGAGGTCCCTTAAGTTAAATGGGGCTAAATAGCATGTGAAATAGATCTGGACAAGTTCAGCTTCCCGAGAGACAGCTTCCCGAGAGACAGCTTCCTGCAGACAGCTTCCCGAGAAACAGGTTCCTGCAGACAGGTTCCTGAGAGACAGCTTCCTGTACGAGAACAGATTTAATCCAGCAGAATTCTAGTATGATTAAGCCTCCTATTCTTTAGGAGCAAGTCATGAACATCAACTCCTTGTTGGAATGTATTCCTTGGGCGCAGATGATCCTTGAATACTTCCAATAGAATTAGAACTAGTAAATATACTCCTAGTCGGACTAGAACTCGAGTTCTATTCGACTTAGGTCGCCTATTCGTGGCTGAAATCTGGAGAAAAGGAGGTCCCCACGAATTAGGAACCTAGAATATTGCTGCCTAACCAGACTTCTAGTCTAAAAAGAACTACGTGAACTTGATCCCTATATAAGCAAGGGTACGTAGGCACCTTGGGAACACGGTTGCAAGCCTCGCAATACACCTACGAGATTCTTGAGAACACACGACACAAGCCTCAAAGGAACTCGCGAGATTCTTGTAAACGCTCTCGAGCTCAGTTCAACCCCAACAAAAAACCTCCATTCTCCATAGATTAGTTGATCGTTAGCCTTTACAACTCACCATAAACCTCTCAAAAGTTGTTACGAAATCCACTCATCAACATTGGCGCTAGAAGGAGGGGAGAGTTATCATCTTAAGAGTGGAAAGATGGCAGGCAGTTCTGATAGCGAAGCAACACAATCTGTAGAGAAAGATCAAACCCCGAAAGCGAAGAAGATTACTCCTGCTGACGTCCTAGAGCATCTAAAGTCGATTGAAGAAAGGCTTACAACCCTCGAACAAATAACACCGAAGAAGAAGAAGTCGAAGTTAGCAGCTGGTAAGAAGGGTAAAAAAGATAAGATTAATCCCAAGCAGTTAGGCGTCGATGAAGAAGAACGTGAAGAAAAGGCCGAGGAGGAGATCGAAGACCCAAAGAAAGATACTGAAGGTGAAGAAGATGGTGAACCGAAGGATAAACAACCTCCTGTTAAGGAACCTTCCATCGAGATAATTAAAGATGATTCAAGTTCAGTCGAGATCGCGAACGATTCGTATATAGCAGATTCACAGGAAGCCGATGATAAAGAGAAGGAAGCAAAGGACGGTGGAGCTGGTGATTTGAATGCTGAAGACATCAAGAAGATTCTAGTGAAACTCAAGGAAGAAAAGCAGTCAATAACAGGTGCGATGACCTCATCTCCGTTCACCAAGAAGAGGTTCCCAGAGTTAAGAAAGCTCCTGACGAGGTTATTATGAGCTTCCTTATTGCTGGAGTTAGAGCTGGTTCAGACTTCTGGAAGGAGCTACAAGTACGTGAACCTGGTACACTAGCTGAGTTCTACAAACAAGCTGAACTATATAAATGTGTGGAAGAATCCTTGTTGAAGTTGAGAGAAACAGAAGACCTTAGAGATGAAGCTAGTCATAAAGGAAGCAAGCGAGAGAGGTCTCCAAGCCCGCAAGCATATGTTATTGGGGATCGAGCTTCCTCCAAAAGAAGTAAAGCAAAATCGAAGATAAAGTGCGACAATTATACCTCTTTGGTCGCTCCAGTAGACCACATCTTCACGATTTATGGGAAAGAAGGAATATTTGTGAAGCCTACACCTTTACCTGTAGGAGCAAGGAAAGACCTGAAGAAATATTGTGACTTCCATGAGGATAATTGTCATGATACTTCTGAATGCAGAGCATTGAAAGACCAAATTGAGGAATTGATTAAAGCCGGGAAGCTCGCGGAATGGATAGCTCGAGGTGACCAGTAGTTGAAAGTTTGAAAGCTTCCTTAAAGTATAGTTGAGAGACCTTTATTATATATGTATTTCCTTCTTAGAACTGGGGGGTAGTGTATGTATACCTTCCTAGCAAGTAAACCTATTTCTTTCGAGTAGTTTTCAACGAAATTATGAGTAGTTCTTTTCCTTGTATTACGTCATACATGAGCTTATATTTAGCTTGTAAAACAAGGAACATACCTCATTCAATTCAGTGACCTGCGAGAAATACCTCACAAGTAATCTCTTTTAGTATCTCTTGTTTCTTACAATGAGTTAGCTCGCGTAAGCTTAGAGGTACTGTATTGGGATATTTGTATAGAGGTTTATTCTCAGCATATTTCGTAAGAAGATAAAGAAGAAAGGAGAAGACATGTTAAAGCTACAAGCAAGAATGATGTGAAGAGGTTATAGTATTTATTAGAGCGTTAAGGAAAATTCGACATAGTTGAAGATTTTGATGAAGAGTAGCTACAAGAATTTGAAATGAGCATCTTGAAGCAAACACGCAGTACTCAACTTCATGGATGAATATTCAACGACTTATTAGAAATTATCGAAGAATTGTGAAGCTTCTTGGAGTTAGTTCTTCATCAAAGACAAGCTTCCCTGAAGAACTGGGGGGTAGTACAATTACTATAGCACATGGTACTTTGAAAGTTGAGGATTTCAAAATTTTGAGAATTCAGATCAGGATCCTCACCATCAGGAACCTTGCGGATTGATTTGGTCTAGTATCTTGAAGAGCAGCATGCTTGCATCATGAACACGTCAATGAGTTTTCGAATCTTAACGGAGGCTTCCACTTCACATCTGATCAGTCCACAGAAAGATCCAGGTTTTGTGTTACTCACCTGAAGCTCATAGGTAACAGCTTCCAGGTCTAGTTGCATTTATATATGTCTAGTGGATTACTCGTTATTTTCTTGTAACTGACATCTTGCAGGTTCATTATTATATACCTGAAGCTTGTATTTAACAGCTTCCAGGTTCATTGACATTTGTTAGAAGCCAATTGTTAGTTTCTGATTAGCAGCTTCTTGCATGAAGTTCTCAGCCAGCCGATACCTGAATAGTAGAAAATGTACTTATAGCAAGAGCTATGAATTAGAGGATTAATCTAGTGCCCTTCTGGATTCTCTTTGTTCTCCATTCAAGGATTCACTTAGAGCCTAGAAGGATTCATTAGGTTCCTCAAGAATTTTCATGTATTCACCAGGTGCCCTTATGGATTCTCTATGTGCCCGTATAGGTTCACTTAGAGCCCAAAAGGATTCACTTGGTGCTTCATGCATCTACGCACATTTGTTTGGTATCTTAATGGATTCTCTTCGTACCCTTTTAGGGATTCATTTGGTGCCCAATTGGTTACGGTTTTTGTCCTAAGCAAAGGTTCACGTAAACAACCAGTTGGATTCACCTTATGCCCTTATAAGGATTTGCATAGAGCCCAGAAAGATTCACTTTGAAAGCCCTGTCAGCTGTAGGCACTCGATAGACAAAAAAGACTTGCAAGCACGAAAGATCCACATCGAAAAGCCCTATGAATCGTAGGCACGCATTCAAAAGTCCCATAAGCATGTGGGCACCTAGTTAAGGGTTTTGGGAACCTAAGCATGGGTAACCTAACCTAGAGTTCGCTTGTACTTGAAAAGCCTTCAAAGGGATTCACCTTGTGCCCTTACGGATTCACTTGGTGCCCCTAGCATTTGAAGGGATTCACCTAGTGCCCTTACGGATTCACTTGGTGCCCCTAGAATTTGAAATGATTCATCATGTGCCCTATAGATTCTCTTTGTTCCCTCTTCAGGATTCACTTGATGCCACAAAGGAATTCACTTAGTGCCCAACCGGATTCTCTTCGTGCTCTTGCCATGATTCACCTAGAGCCCGGATGGATTCACTTTGTGCTCCCTAAAGCCGAAAGGATTCATTTGACGCCCAGTCGAATTCTTTAAGTGCCCTTCTTAGGATTCACTTAAAGCTCAACTGGTTTCGTCTTATGCCCTACTAAGGATTTACTTAGCGCCCAATTGAATTCTCTAAGTGCCCTTCCCAGGATTCACCTAGAGCTCAATTGGATTCGCCTTGTGCCCTCATCAAAGCGATACAAAGATGAATACTCTCATTTTATAAAGATTGTATATGATCGAAACAGGTACCGTACTACTAACAATTTATTGATAAAGCAGCTTGCAGCATCCTTGATGATCATCAGAAGCTTCCAGTTAATAGCTTCCGGCTTCTAGTTTTCAACCCATAGTTTATAAGCAACAGCTTCCAGTCAATAGCCGAAACAAGCAGCTTTCAGTCAACCGCTTCAACAAGCTATAGGAGGTTCATGCGTCATGACGGCTCGGGGGTAGCTCAATTCCCCTACGTTTGCACAGAGAAGAGCTTCCATCTTCCAGGTTCAGTAACGGAACCTCAATCCAAACCGGCACAATAAAGCACAGATAAGTTCTACTTTCATGCCTTTATATTCTTAACTATCATGCATATTTTATGTCAATGCGAGCTTATATTCTGTCATGCTTAGATGCATATAGATTTTAATGTGCATATTGCCTGATCTTTAGAAATGAAATTTATGTGAACTTATACTTAGGATGTTATCATGCCCTATAGGTTTACAGCTTACGCAACATATATGCTTAGTTTATGATCTCGAACTTCTTAGTTGAACAGTCAAATAGATAATTGGTATGCCACTTGAGAAGGTAGCGACATATATAATGCAAATAATCATTCATACTTGCATACATGCATCACTTATATGTGAGCTCTTCAGCTCGTATTACTAATCTATTTTTTCCAGTTTTCTTAGTGTTATGCCCAAAATTACCATGGGCTAGATTTAAGACCTATTAAGTCATAGGTTCCAATCAACAAGTATTGCATGAGCAAGGAGATAGATCCAGTACCAGATATGAAGACCAAACGCAGAGAAATGAGCACTAGTTGAGAAGACAGTCAAGAGATTATGAGTATCAAGACGTTCCTAATGAACTAGTAGTTGAGCAGATTACGAATGGACCAGGTTCCTTCCCGTAGAAGAGCCCAATTTCCTGTAGAGAGGTTCCTGAGAACCAGGTTCCGAGATGGAGGTTCCTGAGCATCAGGTTCCAAGACGTAGGTTCCTGAGCACCAGTTTCCTAAGCTTAGACAGTAGAAAGATTTAGAAGCTAGACAGATCCTAGACTACCTCTAACAGACAGTATGCACTAGACAGTCAGAGGAACAGCAACATAGAAGATGAAGCAGCCTCTCGAGCAATCAAGTTATGATTTTGAAGGTTAACCTCGTGCCCTTTTAAGGATTCATCTAGTGCCCTATTGGATTCGTTTTGTGCCCTCAGCATAGGTTCACATAACGCCCAACTAGGTTCACTTTATGCCCTTATTTGGATTCACGTGGTTCCCTTGACAATCTTAAGATTCACCTTGTCCCTTTTAAGGATTCATCTAGTGCCCTATTGGATTCGTTTTGTGCCCTCAGCATAGGTTCACATAACGCCCAACTAGGTTCACTTTATGCCCTTATTTGGATTCACTTGGTTCCCTTAGCATTCTTAAGGCTCACTTAGTGCCCAATTAGATTCGCTTTGTGCCCTCGTCAAAGGATTCACTCAGCGCCTAATTGGATTCACTCTGTGCCCTTGTCACGATTCAAGCAAGAAGATAAAGACCCGCATGGTTCACTCAGAAGAAACATGGGAACATTGAAGGGATTGGACCTTAAAATATCAAGCTATTTAGGTTCCTCTCGCATCCTATGACTTCGAGGAACCGGGGGGTACTTGTTGTGCCCAAAATCTCCATGGGCTAGATTTAGGCCCATTGGGCTTAAGGATCCAATCCGTATGATTAATATGGGTTATGATTGAGGTCCCTTAAGTTAAATGGGGCTAAATAGCATGTGAAATAGATCTGGACAAGTTCAGCTTCCCGAGAGACAGCTTCCCGAGAGACAGCTTCCTGCAGACAGCTTCCCGAGAAACAGGTTCCTGCAGACAGGTTCCTGAGAGACAGCTTCCTGTACGAGAACAGATTTAATCCAGCAGAATTCTAGTATGATTAAGCCTCCTATTCTTTAGGAGCAAGTCATGAACATCAACTCCTTGTTGGAATGTATTCCTTGGGCGCAGATGATCCTTGAATACTTCCAATAGAATTAGAACTAGTAAATATACTCCTAGTCGGACTAGAACTCGAGTTCTATTCGACTTAGGTCGCCTATTCGTGGCTGAAATCTGGAGAAAAGGAGGTCCCCACGAATTAGGAACCTAGAATATTGCTGCCTAACCAGACTTCTAGTCTAAAAAGAACTACGTGAACTTGATCCCTATATAAGCAAGGGTACGTAGGCACCTTGGGAACACGGTTGCAAGCCTCGCAATACACCTACGAGATTCTTGAGAACACACGACACAAGCCTCAAAGGAACTCGCGAGATTCTTGTAAACGCTCTCGAGCTCAGTTCAACCCCAACAAAAAACCTCCATTCTCCATAGATTAGTTGATCGTTAGCCTTTACAACTCACCATAAACCTCTCAAAAGTTGTTACGAAATCCACTCATCAACAAGAGCTACTAGAGATTAACCCAATTCTCATAGTTGCGGCCCCACAACTACTCTCACGTAGGTAAGTCCTCAAAGGTACTAGAGAACGGAAAAGTACCTCGCAATTTCTGCCTTAAGACTTATTAAGAGTGTAAATACTCAACCTTACCGTCCACTATATGAGCACTTCATCATCATAGGAATGGGTAGAAGAATGTATCTATGTACAACTTCTAAAGGAATAAAATTCCATAAAAATGAAGGCTCTCACGCAGCTCACCAGTCCAGCTTGTTAATACCCTCTGACCTTCAAAAGAAGAAGGGTTGCTACTGTCAGTGACTACATTATGGGTTTAGCCCCATTCCCCTCGATGAATCTAGGACTTTATTCCTAGATAATCCTTTCGTCAAAGGATCAGACAAGTTCATTTCAGATCTCACAAAATTCATAGTAACATATCTTGTCTTCATCAAACGCTTGACTGACTTGTACCGCATCTGCAGATGTCTGTTCATTTTATCATTGATATTTTTCTGCTCCAGCATATCAAGAACATTTTTAGAATCACAATGTATAGAAACAGGTGGAATATTATTAAGCAAAAATGATAAATCAAGTAAGAGATTCCGAAGCCATTCAGCTTCCATGCAAGCAGTATCAAGTGCTATAAGTTCAGCTTCAGCTGTACTTCTAGCAATAACAGTTTGCTTAGTGGAACCCCATGAGACAGCTGCTCCACCTAACATAAAAATATAACCTGAAGTAGACTTTATGTTACAAAAATCAGAAACCCAATTAGCATCAGAATATCCTTCTAAAATATTTGGATAACCAGAATACACAAGAGAATAATTTATAGAGCCTCTTAAATATTTGAAAACTCTTTCCAAAGCCTGCCAATGTTCTTTACTAGGATTACTAGTATATCTACTAAGTCTACCAACAGCATAAGAAATATCTGGCCTAGTTCTATTAGCAATATAAAGAAGGGAACCAATCATCTGAGAATATTTTAATTGAGAAACAGGTTTTCCTATATTCTTTTTAAGAGGTACATTAGGGGAATATGGAGTTGACACAGATTTGCAATCAAAATAATTATACTTTTTAAGCATATTCTCAATCATATGACTCAAAGATAAATGAATACCTTTCTCACTTCTAGATATTTTCATCCCTAAAATCACATCTGCTTCTCCTAGATCTTTCACATCAAACATATTACCAAGATAATTTTTAACATCTACTATATTAGACACAGACTTACTAAAAATCAAGATATCATCAACATATACACATAATAAAACAAACTCATTATCTATCACCTTTGAATACAAGCATCTATCAAACTCATTAGCAACAAATCCATCTTTAGAGATCACACTATCAAATTTATCATACCAATCTTTTGGGGCTTGTTTTAAACCATATATAGACTTAACTAATCTACAAACCTTATGTTCTTGCCCTTTAACAATAAATCCTTCGGGTTGTTCCATATATATCTCTTCTTCTAGTTCACCATTTAAAAATGCAGTTTTAACATCCATTTGATGAATATGCAAATTATAAATAGAAGCTAAAGCTAACAAAGTACGAATAGTAGAAATTCTAGCTACAGGTGCATAAGTGTCAAAGTAATCAATTCCTTTCTTTTGTGAGAACCCTTTAGCAACTAATCTAGCCTTGTATTTATCAATAGATCCATCAGGTTTCAGTTTCTTTCTAAAAATCCATCTAGAACCTACCGTCTTACAGCCTTGAGGTAAATCATGTTGGGAATATTGACTACTACAGCAACATAGAGGCAGTTATATATCGTATTTAACAAGCCAAGGCCAAGCAAACAATTAACGAAACAAAACACGAAGGTAAAACACATGCAAATTAGTAACTGTAAAAACGAAGGAAGTATAGAAGACATACCAGTAGCCATAGCTATAACAGTATATCAAACAAATAAGTGAACAGCTGAGTCGTCAGGATTTTCTCGAAAACCTGACTGTTCTTGAAGAGATAATTGCCCCCACTTACACTGTGACAGGACTTGGCAATATTCTTCCAGGATAAAACAGCTCCGAGTTTAGATGGTCACAGTAACCAGAAAAACTCAACTTCGACTAACACCTCAGTTCGCCAGAAAAACCTACTGTTGGAGTACAGAATATAAAGGGAGAACAGAGTGTATAGAGAGAACAGAGAATGTATGGTGTGGACAGTATGTTCAGTGTATACAGTGTATATCACAATCAGTTGCTTAGGTCTCTATTTATAGGAGAGGCCAAACGTAACTGATACCACCCAATTAATATTGTAACTCCCATTCTAATTAATTAGAATGAAACGGTCGATTTAATATAATCAAAACGGCTGTAACAGCTGATTTTATATTAAATAAATCATAACAGTTACGTTATATATTTATCCACATTATGACTTCCAATTAATAGAATAAACGCTCAGACTCTACTGTCAAAATCACGCAGAAGTTACTGTCAACAAGTCCTGACAGTACCTTTAAAGTAACTGTCAACAGTTTGAACTTGACAGTAAGTTTACTTCGTTGACAGCAACCTTGTTCCTGACAGTAAGTTTACTTCCTTGACAGCAACCTTGTTCCTGACAGTAAGTTTTACTTCCTTGACAGCAACCTTGTTCCTGACAGTAAGTTTTACTTCCTTGACAGTAACTTGATTCATGACAGCAACTTTGTGCTCTCGAGAGTTTACAGGACTTAACTAGTAGTATAGTCCAACTCTTGACAGCATGTTTATAATATTAAAATAAATCAATAATCCATGCAATAAAATTCCTCGCCCAGGTCGCCTCGCGTACGCGAGACGCCGAGACATTCGCCCAAATCGCCCTTCGACCGAGCCGACCCGAGTCGAGTCGAGTCGAGTCGAGACGTGGCGGGGCGGGCGGCGGCGGCGCGCGCGCGCGTGTGTGTGTGTGCGCGTGGAGCACACAGTAACACCATGCACCATCATACACCTTAGTAGTTGTACACTACCCATGTGTGTGATTCTTTATAAAGCCAACAACCCCCCTTATTTATTTCAATGTGGGATAAATACACATTCTCATTTCAAGCTTATTCAAGCTACTAACTTCAACTCCATTTCTCTATGGGTTTCACTAAGAAAATTACTTAGACCCATATATGAAAATTTAAGTTCCCATATCAAGGAACAATTTCCAATCATTAAAATCCGGAATTAACATCAAGAACATAAAATAATTATTCCCTTAAAAACTCCATTTTCTAACAAATCAGTTAAATACCAAGTATTGTTTTCCATTATTGATTGAAGTTCACTATTTATTGCTTCTTTCCAGAAAGGAGCATCGGAAGAAGACATAGCATCAGAATAAGATAAAGGCTCACCTTCAAGTAAATAAACAAGAAAATCATCACCAAAGTCTTTTTCAATTCTAACTCTTTTACTCCTTCTAGGTTCATCTAAATAATTAGACATAGAAGCTACATCATGAAAAGAGCGAGAGGTATTATCAGCTATTTCAGATATTCTAGTCTTATAAGGAAAAACATTCTCAAAATAAGTTGCATCTCTAGCTTCAATAATAGTATTAGCAGAAATTTCACTAATATCAGAACGAATAACAAGAAACCTATTAGTAACACTATCAGAGGTATAACCAACAAAAATAGCATCAACCGTTTGTGATCCTAATTTTCTCTTTTTAGGACCAGGAATACTAACTTTAGCTAAACAACCCCAAACTCTTAAGTACTCAAGATTTGGAGCTCTACCTTTCCAAAATTGATAAGGAGTAATTTTACTAGTCTTTTGAGGTACACGATTTAAAATATAACAAGCGGTTAATAAAGCCTCACCCCATAGATTTTCAGGAGCACATGAACTAACAAGCATAGAATTTACCATATTCATTAAAGTACGATTTTTCCTTTCTGCTACTCCGTTGGACTGCGGAGTGTAAGGAGGCGAAAATTCATGAATAATACCATGTTCCTGAAAAAATGAAGCCATCTCATTAGATATATATTCTCCACCTCTATCAGATCTAAGAATTTTAATTTCTGCTCCTCTCTGTTTTTCTACTTCAGCTTTATAAGTTTTAAAACAATCAAACACCTCATCTTTTGTTCTAAGCAAATACACATAACAAAATTTAGAATAATCATCTATAAAAGTCACAAAATATTTTCTACCACCTCTAGTTGGAGTTTTATCAACAACACAAACATCACTATGTATCAATTCAAGTAATGAAGAATCTCTAAATATATTAGGAAATGATTTTTTAACAGGTTTCGCTTGAGCACAAATTTCACACTTAGACAGAGAGTTCAATTTCACTTTTGGTAATAAACTACTATTAGCCATTCTAGTTATAGCACCATAATTAACGTGTCCAAGTCTCTCATGCCACAAATCAGAATTTTCAATATTTAAAACAGTAGAAGATATATCACTATTAACAACATGAGAAGTCACATTCAATTTAAATAAACCTTCACTAACAAAACCTTTACCAATAAAGACATCACTTTTAGAAATAACAAATTTATTAGCCTCTAAAACAATTTTATAACCAAGAGCAACAAGTGTAGACCCACTAATAAGATTTCTTCTAATTAAAGGCACATGTAACACATTTTGCAAATTCAAGAATTTTCCGGATGTTAGCTCTAATTTTATTCTACCTTTACCAAAAACGGGGGTTTTAGTATTATCACCAAGAATAACGTTTTCACCATTTAATACTTGATAATTAGAAAACCAAGATCTATCCGAACAAACATGGACACTAGCTCCTGAATCTAGCCACCAATCATTAGTATACATAGTTAAATTTATAACAGGTATGATATTATCTAATCTTACTACATGCTCATTCTTACTTCTAATCATGATGACAAAAATAAATAAATAAATAAATTATGAGCAAGAGGTAGAAAAACAAATCAATAATTTTAATTGCAGCAACCAATATATAACAACTATGACATGATAGTATATATTTTCTATAGTGATCAGGGACACAAAACAACAAGTTGTTCGAATAAAGGATCTTCACCCAGCAGGTTACGCAACCACCTAACTTAAATTCCCTGACTAGTGTTCAAAAAATGAGATATACAATTCAGTTAAAAGATTTATCCAACACAAAATTAAACACAATTAATGTATAAAAATCAATCTTCCTTAGACTGTTAGCAATTTAGAAATTCAAAGCCTACAAAAAAAAAACACAAATAAATATCACAAGATTAATTAATCTTTAACACTCGTAATTTGCAATATAATAAAATTATGAATAATCGAATTGAACAAGAAATCAAACTAATAAAAGGATATAGATTTTAATTTGGGTGAGTCGCGTAATGAACGCTGCCCTAAGGAAGATTGCCCTTCTCGTGCAAGGTTTGAAATTGCAACTCCTTAGCGGTACAACACCCCCTTTCGGTTTATCCTCCTCCGTGCACGAACAAAAAGAAGAAAGAACGATGAATTTTCCGATGCTCAAAATCAATATAAATATATGTATAACTCTTATATATTGAACCCTCACACAATCAAGAAGATGACACTCCACTCAATTAATCTCTCTCAATATGATATGATTTTCGAGAAGATTATAAAAGAATAATATATATATATATATATATATATATATATATATATATATATATATGCTAAAAGTTCATAGATGATGTGGTAGGCAAGTGAAGCAGAGAGAAGTCGGTTCAGTGTCTCACCAAAAAGAAGAAAACAAACCCTTTATACAAACTAGAACAAAAAACCAGAACAGTAACGTCAAAGTCATAATTAACTCATAAAATATTATAATAAAATGCAATACAAGAGTAACGGACATAGGTACAACGTAAAGATAAACCAACGGGAAGATAAAAAAAAACCTTTAATATATATTAATGAAATTATTTAGAAAGAAAATTCATAATTTAAAAATTTTATTTTTTTACTTAAAAATATTCGTAAAATATCTAACAAATGTACCGTAATATTTTGATCAGAGTAGTTTGTTTTGACTCAGTTCGGCGATTCTTTCGAGTTAAATTTATTTGATAAAATATTATCTGGACTCGGTTCTTTTAAATTTGCGCCCTGCTTTTGTGTTTTTTAAGTAACGGAAGTTTATGAATGTAAGAAGTAGTCAGAGCATTTTCAATAATTTTTTAAACTATTGTAAAATATATTATAAAAAAATGGTTTTTAGTGATTTATTATGAATTCATCTTCAACAATGTTTTTCATATTCACTCCTAATTTTGTTTATATTCAATAGAGAGAGTTATAAATTTATAATATAATACTAGTTAAGAGTTGCTAGTAGTTCTTAAAGTTAAGAAAAGAGAAAATTTTAGTGAATTTAACGATCATTAGGAACCTCTTGGAGCAAAAAAACTTCATCTCCCTCCTCAAATTTTAAGTTAAAAGCCAATTTAATAATTTTTTGGAGATGCACTTATTCTCGAATTTAAAAAATTATAAACCAAATTGATTTCATTAGCATGTTCCTGAGTTAAATGTAAAGCATATAAATGATTGTTAAGTTACAATTTAATCCTTAAATCTAAAAAGTTTTTACTTAAGTAATAAGGGTACATTTGTAATATTGTATCATGTGTTTTTTAATTAATCACACTACTTGTTTTCACTTAAATCTCACTTTTGGAGTGAAATTTTTAGAAAGAAAGCATATAATTCTTTCATTCTCAATCAGTTGCTTCCTTCTTTAAAAAAACTCGAAAGCATGAATAAGAATGAAAATTATGTTATTTGTGTTTCCCTTCATTTGTTTTCCTTTCTTTTTAAAATTTGGGAAGAAGATGTTAATTATCAGCCTTGGTTAAATTGTGCCAAAATAACCGTGAAACAATCTGTGATAAATACAATAATGTGTGCAAATAATAAACACGTGAATTCATCGTGAATAAGCATATAAATAAATAAGAATAGGATATAAGAGGTTCTCAAGTCCAGCGGAAGAACTGTCTCCTTAAAGCTATTTCGCTTCTCACCATGTGTGTGAAACGATAGCCTCGCAGGATAAAATGAGAAGACGATGGCATTGCAAAGAACGGCACCTTCGGCGAGCAAAAACGAGCAAGAAACTATCACTAGAGAAGAGAGGTATTTGACATGTTTAGGTGTTTAGGTTGCGAATGAGATGATGAACCCTAGACCCTAAGGGGTATTTGTAGGATAGATGGATAGATAAGACTTGTTCGCTACACAATTGCCTTAATTAATTAATCGCGTTAATTAAATAAGTCGGTATCTAAAAAAACTAGGAAAAACTTGTGCGCTACACAATTACCCTAACTAATTCTGATTTTACCTAATCAATTTTGTTCAAAACAAATTTGAATTAATTTATTTTAAGCCCAAGCCCAGTGGAACAAATTTTAATTAAGTTATTTTAAGCCCAAGCCCAACGGAAATAAAAAATTAGCAAAACTAGTCCGAGATTAGTCGACCCAATTTGTTGTTGCATTCGTGTCAGCAGGTCGCACACCTCGAAATTTCCATCAAAAGCCCACCAATCACGCCCCCCCTGTGTGCCCCCGTAGAAGATGGAGCAACACTTAGCCAACACAAGTGAACATTACACAAATGTATTGCTATAAAAAGCTATAAAAGCCTCTTTATTAATTCAATGTGGGATTTCAAGTTCCATTCTATAATTTTCACTTCTAAGGGAGCAAATTTGAACAATCATATCCCATTCATCCCTTAACCATTTTGAGTAATTAAACATGTCTTGAAAAACTCCCTCGGGGAAGAACAAAATCCAAACATCACCCGTTACACGCACGCAACAAACAACTACTCAAAATTAGGTTCAAAATGACTTGTCAATATCGTGCCAAAATCTACATTTTCCAACAATAACAACTTTTAATTTATTATGTAAACTTCAAATGCATATTAAAATGGAACTTTTAATCTTATTTATATTTACAAATTATAAAATTATAATGGTTAAAATAGGATAAAAAAAAAGGTTTAATGACCTTTTGGCCCTTCAAGTTTGCACAATTATACCCATAAAAAGCCCTAAAGTTTCAAAGCGTTCATTTTCGCATCTCGTTAGCCCCACTGAGCTCCACCACCACCGGCCAAAATGAGATGGCGGTTTACCCTCTTCGACCATCGCCCGCCCATTAAACAACCACAAATCAATTCGTCTTCGCATCCTCTCCGAATTCATAGCCCCCAATTTCATTAAAAATCAACAATTCAAAAACCCCCCAATTTCATTACACCCTAATTGCCCCTGGGTTAAAAAGATCTAATTAAGAATCCATCCCCAATTACACTTCCCCCTTTTCTATTTTACCTTTATTTTATATAATTACAACCTTTTATTCCACTATAGTGAAATGTCTATTATACCCCCGCTATTTTGTAACGTTTTAAGTCGATACATGTTAGTCACAGAGACATGCCTGTTTAACTCTAATAACAAGCCTAATTGTTTGTAATGCTTTGCATTACTTACATGACCTCTTAACTAAGGGAACCTCTAGTTGTAGAGTTTCTACTTGCTTTGTACTTGTAATAGGCATCAAATTCTAGCTGTGTAACTGTACTTATTGAGTCAAGAATAATGCTTGCAAGAAGTTCCAAGGTTCATGCCTCAAGCAAAGAGATAAAGACTATCAAATAATCACAGTTGGGATTTTGAGAAATGAAGAATTTGCCTAAGTACCAATTCGAGAAGTAGTTTTGTCTATTCGAGAAGTCCAGCATTCGAGAAGTCAGGGATTCGATATCTTAAGACACTATTCGATATCTCTGAATACACTGTTCGATATCTCATTTGATATCTCAGAGATTCGATATGTCTACTGCTCTATTCGAGAACTCAAGAAGTCAACAAGTCAAAGTGGTATTCGAGTTCTCAAAGAGTCAACAAGTCAAAGTTCCATTCGATATCTCAAGGACTCAGAAAGCTATTCGATATCTCAGGGATTCGACATGTCAAAATGCTCTATTCGATAACTCAAGGATTCCCATAGAAAAGAGCTATTCGATAAGTGATTCGATATGTCATATAACAGTATTCGAGAACTCAGAGTTATCTATCAAGTCAATCCTAGTTCTCGAACCACTTACTTAGTCACTTCTCGAATACATTCTTGGAGACAAAATACTGAAGAAATTGTACAAGTCAGAAGCTTGCAACAAGCCAATGCACTTTATGGACCACAACCTATAATGTGCTCTGGAAAGCCTACAAGGAAGCTTGGAGAGATATAGAAGAGACAAAGGGCTAAAGAATTGGATCTGAACAGGCTTTGCAAAGTCAAATCTGTAACCGTTTGGACACTTACTCAAAAAGGATAGACAGACTAGAAAGTAATTTGTTCAGCTACCTTATTTGCAGTAAGTAGGTTGTATCCATGTTCTATAAGGATATAGCCTCACTTTCTTAGTTGTAAACCTTTTTAAGGAGTCAAGTTTTTCATACATTGTAAGTCATATCTCTCTGAGAAAAACGAAGCTGAGAATACTATCATTTGTATTCACAGATTGTAGTAACCTTTATCTAATAATATATTAGATTAAAGTGATATTGTGTCTTGTGTCATTTCTTATCCGCATCTTCACATTTGCACACACAGATACTTATCTACTACACAGATTCAAGAACCAGAAAAGTTCAAGAATCCATTCACCCCCCCTGTATTCTTTTGCTGTATTCAGTACTCAACAAGTGGTATCAGAGCGGGCTGTTTAAATCTAAACAGGAAACGATCATGAGTTCAAATACACCAAAGACTACAGGAACGGTGAAGGTCCCTAAGTTTGACAAAGAGAAATACAACCTCTGGAAGATCAAGATGCAGTTGTTCATCAAAGCCACTCATCATTTGTATCCTGAGATTCTCAAGAATGGTCCCTTTGTTCACCAACAAGAGATTCCTGAAAAGACTGTTGGAACCACAACAATTCCAAGATCTTATGTGGCCAAGGAACCATCCAAATGGACAGAATCAGAAAAGGAGAAGGTTGCCCTTGACAGTCATCTCATGTTGCTGATTATAGATTTCATGGACATGTCAATGTTTGCAAAAATTGCATCATGTACCATTGCCAAAGAAATGTGGGATCACATTGAGGTGTTATATGAAGGAACTGATGAGGTCAGAGAAAACAAGAAACAGATACTGGTCGCACAGTATGAAGCTTTCATGTCACAGCCCAAGGAAAGCATCACTGAGATGTTTGAGAGATTTCACAAGCTAGTTACTGAGTTGCAGATAAATGGCAAGGTTTACAGCACCAAGGAGTTGAATATGAAGTTTCTACTGTCTTCTCCAAACCACCTGGAGCAGAGGGTCATTTCTCTAAGGGAAAGAGATTTGAACAAAATCACATATGATGTGCTCTATGGGGTTTTAAAAACTCATGAGCTTGAGTTGCTTCAGAAAAGGGCTATCCAAGCCAACCAAGGTAGAATGATAAACACATCATGTGCCTTGATTGTCAACAAATCTATTCAAGACCTAGAAGCATCTACAAGTCAACTAAGGATAGAGGAGGTAGTAGATGATGAAGAAACTGAAGCTGAGGTGAGTGAACCTGTTGAGGAGAAGGAGGAAGAAGAGTTCTATACTCTTGAAGAACTAGATGGAATGGAAAATACATCATATGCTTTCATGGCCAGAAAATTTCCTAACATCAGATTTAAGAGGAACCAACCCTTCAAACCTAAAACCCAAAGCCATTCATTCAACAAGAGCAAGGCACCTGTGAAAGCAAACAAGAACAAATTTAAAACCAGCTATGTGGATAGGTCATCTGTAAGGTGTTATAGATGCAATGACCTAGGGCATTTTGCCAGTGAATGCAAGAAGCCTAAAAACAAGGATAAAGAGTTTCTAGAGCTTGAAGCTAAGTATGAGGCCCTTCTGAAAAAGCAAACACAAGGTAAGGCCTACATAGCTGAAGGGAAGTGTTGGGATGATACTGACAGTGATGAAGAAGAGCAAGGATTCTGCAACTATGCCTTGATGGCCAATTCCAAGGATGAGACATCTTCATCAGACTCTCAGGTACCATCTCTCACTACCATAGACATGTCTATTGAGGTCTTACATGAGATAAAGCTATGATTATGTCTTGATTATGTTTCTAGATGTTAGAATGCACATTTACCTGCAGCTCGCAGGTTCCTTGATATTTACCTACATTTAGTAGATTCCTTGTTATTTACTTGCACCTCGCAGGTTCCTTAATGTTTACCTGCAGATCGCGGGTTCCTTGATATATACCTGTAGCTTCCAGGTTCATTTATATTTACCTGTAGCTAACAGGTTCTACGTTACTCATATGGAGATTCTGGTGATAGCTTCCAAGTATAGCTATTTTACCAACATCTAGTAGATTATTTGCTATTTTCTTGTAACTAACATGTTGCAGGATCATTCATATATGCCTGAAGCTTGTATGTGACAGCTTCCAGGACCATTGATATTGATTAAAAGCCAGTTGTAAATAGCTTTTGATTAGCAGCTTCCCGCTAGAAGTTCTTAGCCAGACGATACTTGAGTAGAAGAAAGTGTACATTCAACAAGAATTCTTAGGGATTCACCTTGTGGCCGGATTCACTTGGTGCCCCTAGTATTTGAGACGATTTACCTTGCACCCTATGGATTCTCTAAGTGCCCTTCTCAGGACTCACCTGGAGCCCAATTAGATTCGCCTTATTATATATCTGTAGTTAACAGATCTTATGTAGTTAACAGATCTTGTTCACCTATAATTTCAGGTTCATTTATACCGGAAGCTCATAGCAACAGCTTCCAAGTTCACCTGTAGCTAACAGGTTCATATGAAGAGATTCTGGTGAACAAACCGTGAGAGCTTTCTATCCATGAAGGATCACGTAAGTCTTCATCAGACTAGTATTTTGATTAAACAGCATACCATTTCTTTTATGGAAGCATTGATGATATTAGAAGAATATCTATTCTGCTTATGATGAGGTTAGTCTCCCTTATTCTTAGAATGACGATGATGATTATAGCTTCCTTATTGTTCTTTTATGTAACAGTAATTACCCAAAAGAACTGGGGGGTAGTATTCCTACTTAGACAGTATTGTGCATGATTGATTAAGCTATTTCATATGTCAATTTGAAATATTTTAAGTGCTTGTTTTAGTACTTGTATTGTGGAACAGGTTACCTTGACTAACAGGTTCCTGTAGCATTGACAGTATGAGCGAAGTATGAATACGATTTGACAGAATGTGCAGACTACGATTGATTGATCAGAATTAGCTTGTAGACAGATTGTGTTGATAAAAGTATTAAGCCTCGGGCAGCTTCCCGAGCAAGCATTGAATTAAGCCTTAGGCAGCTTCCTGAGCAAGAGTTAAGCCTCGGGCAGCTTCCCGAGCAAGCATCGAGAAAAGTCCCAGGTAGCTTCCTGGGCATCTAGAAAAGTCCCAGGTAGCTTCCTGGGCATTGAGCAAAGTCCCAGGAAGCTTCCTGGGCATCTAGAAAAGTCCCAGGTAGCTTCCTGGGCATCGAGAAAAAAGTCCCAGGTAGCTTCCTGGGCATCGAGAAAAAAGTCCCAGGTAGCTTCCTGGGCATCGAGAAAAAGTCCCAGGTAGCTTCCTGGGCATCGAGCAAAGTCCCAGGTAGCTTCCTGGGCATTGAGAAAAGTCCCAGGTAGCTTCCTGGGCATCGAGCAAAGTCCCAGGTAGCTTCCTGGGCATTGAGAAAAGCCTCAGGCAGCTTCCTGAGCAAGAGTTAAGTCTCAGGCAGCTTCCTGAGCAAGTATTAAGCCTCGAGCAGCTTCCCGAGCAAGCATCGAATTAAGCCTCAGGTAGCTTCCTGAGCAAGAGTTAAGTCTCAGGCAGCTTCCTGAGCATGAATTAAGCCTTGGGTAGCTTCCCGAGCACGCATTGAGAAAGCCTCAGGTAGCTTCCTGAGCAAATGTGATTGAAAAGCCTCAGCTGACTGAGCACGACATTGTTGCCAAAAGCCTCAAGTTCCTTGAGCACGTGAATTAAAGTCCTGACAAAAGGCATCTAAAGTCCTGACAAAAGGCATCTAAAGTCCTGACAAAAGGCACCTTAAAGAGAAGCCTAATAAGCTCTCCCTCATGTGGAACCGCCTTTGGCACATGGGAAGAAGGGATAAAATCCTTAGCATTTACCTTCATAAGATGTCTAGCCTGACACATGAAGAAGAGGAATCTGTGTGGACTCCCAGAACGGCGCACAGGTTCCTAGAATCGCCTCGAGGCACAAAAAGGAACCAACATGCCTCGAGGCATGTTGGGACCTAGAGAATAGGACTGGGAACCAAGCAGGTGACCTTTCCAAGAGAAAAAAGGAACCAACAGGCCTCGAGGCATGTTGGGACCTAGAGTTTAGGATTGGGAACCAAGCAGGTGACCTTTCCAAGAGTTGACCCGAATTGAACAAGAGAAATTTTACTAACATTAACTAGTTTCTGTTTATGTTTATTCTTTGCTTTGCAGGATTAGTAGTCATCAACAGCTATTCACAAGGAACCTGGTCTAGTTATTCAGTAATAAAAAGTTAAGAAGTTATCAAGAAAGATTATGGTCTTGGAAACAGTACTCGAAGCATGAAGACAAGAGGTTCCAGGGTTGTTTCATCCTACGAATAATGGAGATTCCTGGGGTTATAAGCAAGCTGCCAACGTATTCTATGAAAGCATTGGATGAGAGATCAGTTCATATGAGTCAGTTCGAAAGAAGAAAGAAGTATTGATTGAGCAATTAGAGAGTATTTATGATGAGTTTCGCAGTCTGATGATAATGATCTACGAGAAGGCGGCTTTAGAAAAGTTTCCAGGTTAGTTTTCAGCACGATCCTTTGATTTTTGATTTGCGGATTTAATTTGGAATCTGCATACAGAAGCATAGTGTATCCTGTTTCTTACGCCGAGTTAGCTCATGTAAGCTTGGATGCACGATGTGAAAATTATGCATTTTCCCAAAAGGAGTAAATAAGGGTTGAACCTCTTGATTGGAAGCTGTTGAGGTGCCACTCGCATTTCAAGACTTCTAGATATACAAAAGACATGTGAAGACATTGAAGACAAAGATCACCTAAGAAGATACAAGAGTAAGCAGAAGTATGATAATATCCCGAAACCTCAGAAGTGTCCTTGGAGAGATTTTGAAAAGTTATTAGAAGAATGTACAGAGAATGACTAGCAGTTTAAGAGTGAAGATTTTTCAGAAGAATGAGTTTCGAAGAAGAAGAATAGAACATGTTCCTCACCAAGAAAGAAGCTGATCAATACTATGTTTACTAGAACATTATGTGTCTTGTTTCTTATGCCGAGTGAGCTCATGTAAGCTTGGATACATGTTGTTGAAGTAATACATTTTAAGAGAAATGATTAAGCATTGGACCCCATATCAGAAAGCTTAAAAGGTTCCTCTCGCATTGCATGACTTCAAGGAACCGGGGGGTAGTTGTTGTGCCCAAAATCTCCATGGGCTAGATTTAGGCCCATTAAGCTATAGGGTCCAATCCATACGAGCCAGAAAGTAGATCCATTACAAGATATGAAGACTAGACATGAAGAAATGAGCACTCGCTGAGTAGACAGTCAAGAAGCTACAAGTATTATGAGGTTCCTGATAAACCGGAAGCTGAGTAGATTACGAATGGACCAGGTTCCTCCCTGCAGAAGAGTTCAAGACAGCCTAGCTGTTAGGGTATACTGAAAATATTTATTTGAAGTATATACATTTATTTCTGGCCCAGTTTTATTGAGAATCATTTGAATGTTTACATGTTGTCTGATATTATATATTGTGGACAATCTAGTATCAAATGGGATACAGAATATTAGATTGTTAAATACGGTTTATATAATATAATATGGTTCACAGCACAGGTGGAGTTAGACAATCCACTGGAATGGCTGTAGTATTATTTAGATTAGTTTATATTGACTAATAAATAATACTAGTATACTTTGTGTATATTGAACAGGATCAAATTTAGAATTGTTCCCTTATACTGATTAAGAAGGAGAACTAAGATTCTATGTTATTATTAATGCTTAGGTTCTTAATCCAGATATAGTAATTGACACGTGTATATTATTTACATGCTTTGATTTATATATGAAATAATTCTTTTGATTTATTTCATTATATTTTGGGTGATGGAATAATATATATGGTGGATATTATTTATTGAAGGAAACCATGTCCTGATAATATTCGGGTTAATGATGTCCCCTTGAAAGCTCAAAAAGATTTAATTATGTGAAACCCTGCAGGTGGATTTATTCCGGCATAATTAAATAAAGGTTGAGTGGATGATCAAGGATAAAAGATATTAATTAAATGAATTATCAGTAATTTATTTAATTAATGGACATGCGCTATTTTAAACATGGGGAATTTAATAAGCAAATAATATTGGAACCCAATTAAATAAATAAGTTGCGGTATTAGGAAAGGTAGTGCAAATATTAATTCTTTAGTGGATTGAATTAATATTTAATTACATTGGGTTAGGCCCAGGATGTAATTAGAAGGCCCAACCTAATTATCCATGATCCCTATTGTAGCCCTATATATATTCTTATTCTCTTCTTGCTAGGGTTGGTTAAGAAAAAATATTGTAGCCACCTAGGAGCAAGAAGAGAGGATAACTTGAGAAGACGGAGGCCACACTTCGCTCAAGGGAATTTGGGAATACACTAGAAGAGCGTGGAATCAACCGTTAACAAGGTGATTTTCTTTTCGTACTCCTTATCATAAAACGTAGTAGCACCCCAAGTCCGTGGTTCCCAACAATTGGTATCAAGAGCCTGGTTAATGGGTTCTACGTTTTATGATATAATGTCCATGTCGTAATTATATATGCGTGTATGTAGTGGTTTGCTTGTATTGGTTTTGATGCAGGTTGTTAATCCACTATTATGGCCATGTATATTTTTATAATTATGTGATTGGATTCCACGTGGTTTAATCGTGGTTATTTTGTTGTTTTTGGTTTCCACGTGGTTTATCGTGGTTGTAAATCACGAGGGTTGATCGTGCTAGTTTTGTTTTCTATTATGATTTTGTAATCTTGTAATCATGATTTATATTCATGTTAGATTATGATCTGATGTAAAAGAATAGGTATGTTATTTTGTATGTAATCGTTCGATGGATGGAGTTGCAAGAAAACAAAGTTCTTCCGCTGTTGCTGCAGATTTTGCTTGTGTAACTTCGAACTGTTGTAACTTTTGCATACAGTATCGGATTTCGATCTACAGTAACTTTTCGGAAAGGGATTTCGATTCTCTACACGATTGAAAAGTGACGTTGTCAAAGTTTCATATGCGTCTGAGCTCGTTTAGACCCTCAAACAGCGAACAGAAGGTTTTCGCAGGATTTTCAGGCGATTTTTTTTGGGCCATAATAGTGGATTTATTTTTAATTTTAATTTTTCTGCTATTTATTTTAATTATTGCAATTATATATGCCTTATGTGATTTTCATGCCATGCAATACTAATCTTAGTATTCTAGAACGACATGGACATAGGGTTGTTTATACTATGCTTTAATTATGTTGATCATCATGCTATGCTATGTTATGTGTTCTTTGTATTGTTATTATGATAACATGTGGACCTCGAAGAATTAACATAGGACGATGCATGTAGATAAATAAAATCCTCAAGGTAAAATACTAAGTGGGAGAGGGAATTAATTTGGAATTGAATCCCACGGTCTCCATTATTTTGTATGTAATATAACCTTTTAAATAATGTAGATGGTATATATGATCACCTAACGTGGCGTACTATTTACGGTGTTTTAAAAGGTTGTAGAAATTACTAGAACAAAATTCTTAAATTAATTACGAATATTGAAAGGTATATAGTCCACCCCAACGTGGCGTACCAAGTTTCATAGAATTCGATTAATTAGAAGGGTACCCATGATTGAATATAGATTTTCGATATTGAGAGAAAGGATGATTCTGTCTAGAAAGGGGTCTTAAGTGACGCCTCTTGACAATGCTCCCCCTGATCTGGGAATTATCCTATTATCGATTATTGATTTGAAATATTTAATGGTGGCATCCGGTCTAATTGTTATTAATTTAAGATTTGATAATGGTATACACTTAGCTATGAAAAATAATATATAGTCCACCCTAACGTGGCGTATTATTTAGTAATAGGACCGAAGTAATATTTAAACGAATTTAAGTGGTATATATGTCACCCATCGTGGCGTACCAGATACTTATGGTGTTTAAATATTAGTGCATTAATTTTAATTAATTGTTAGAGGAAACCAATAGGTTTTAAGATTTGTGCAACTCTCTGATTATGTGTTACATGTATGATTCTCAGGATTAGATCATTATGGGTTTTAATCCACTATTCACCATACTTAAGGATAACAAACTTACGGGACCAAACTATATTGAATGGAAACGTAATTTGGACATAGTGTTGACTGCTGAGGAGTACAAATTTTGCACTTATGAACCCAAGCCAGATCAGCCTGCTGAAGATGCTCCTGAAAGTGATAAGGAGTATTATAAGCTGTGGGTTAAGGCCGATGAGATGTCGCGATGTTACATTCTGGCAGCAATGTCGGGTGTTTTGCAGCATCAGCATCAGGCTATGGCCACTGCTTCAGATATGCTCTTTAATCTCAAGGAACTTTTTGGAGAACAGAATAGGGCTGCTAGGCAAGTAGCAATGAAGGCTTTAATGAACACTCAGATGGCTGAAGGAACACCTGTAAGGGATCATGTTCTCAGGATGATGTCTCATCTGAATGAGATGGAGATTCTTGGTGCTGATATTGATGGGGAAACCCAGATCGATATCATCCTTATGAGCTTGCCCAAAAGTTTTGAGCAGTTCCGCTTGAATTACACCATGAACAAAAGGATGTATAGTCTCGCGGAACTTCTGACAGAACTTCAGGCAGCTGAAGGACTCTTTAAGCAGAATGTTCAAGTGAATGTGGCTGAGAAAGCTTCTTCCTCTAAGCCGAAAGGCAAAAAGAAGAAAAAGGTTCAGACACAGAAAGCTGGAAAGGTTGCTAATGCAGTGGGAGTTCAAGGTGGTGTGAAAAAGCCTAAGGGCAAGTGCTTCAGGTGCAAGCAGTCAGGTCACTGGAAACAGGATTGTCCTCTTCCTAAGAAGACAAACAATACTGGTATGTCTCTTTCTCTAGTTACAGAAACATATATAGCGGCTATATCTACGAGCACTTGGTGTGTAGATACAGGAGCCACTGACCATGTTTGTAACTCTATGCAGGGGTTCCAGCAAACCAGAATGCTTAGAGATGGCGAGATATATGTGTTCATGGGAGATGCTACGAAAGTAGCAGTAGTTGCAGTTGGAATAATTACATTGTCTTTTGGCGATGATAGGATTTTGGTTTTGAACAATTGTCTTTATGTACCTTCATTTAGAAGGAATTTGATTTCGGTTTCTAAACTTGCTATGGATGGTTATAATGTTTGTTTGGATCATAATGTTTCTATTATGATGAATAAACGAGTTATATGTTCTGGTACATTGCAAGACAATTTGTATATTATTAATCCTAGCCAACCAACATTGCAACATAGGGAAATAAATAACGCATTTTCTAGCTCAAATAAAAGAAAGGAACCTTCTGGATTGAACCAAACATATCTTTGGCACTTAAGATTAGGTCATATTAACTTGAGAAGGATTCAAAGACTGGTAGTAGATGGGCCGTTAGGCTCGTTGGCAGTGGAGCCATTTCCAGTTTGTGAATCCTGCTTGGAAGGTAAGATGACTAATAGACCTTTTAAAGCAAAGGGGAATAGAGCCAAAGAAGTGTTAGAATTGGTTCATACTGATTTATGTGGACCTATGAGTATCCAAGCAAGAGGAGGTTATGAGTATTTTGTCACTTTCATTGACGATTATTCTAGATATGGATACATTTATTTGTTGCGCCGTAAATCAGAATGCTTTGACAAATTTAAGTTGTACAAAGCTGAAACGGAGAAACGACATGGAAAATGTATCAAGTCACTATGATCAGATCGTGGGGGCGAATACTTGCTTGGAGAATTTAGGGAATATTTATCAGAAAATGGGATCACATCCCAGTTGTCTGCACCTGGCACACCTCAGCAGAATGGTGTAGCAGAGAGAAGGAATCGGACTCTTTTAGAGAGTGTTAGATCGATGATGAGTTATTCGGATTTACCCAAATCGTTTTGGGGATATGCTATAGAAACAGCGGCCTACCTTCTGAATTTGGTACCTTCTAAATCGGTTCCAAAGACTCCATTAGAATTATGGACTGGGAATAAGCCTAGTCTAAGACATATTCGGATATGGGGTTGTCCAGCACATGTGCTGAACAAGAACGCGACTAAGTTGGAATCTCGGACGGAAGTGAAGTTGTTTGTGGGCTATCCTAAGGGAACGAAAGGTTATTTATTTTATAGTCCTAAGGATCGAGATGTGATTGTTAGCACCAATGCAAGATTCTTGGAGGATGACTATATTATGAATCATAAACCCATGAGTAGTATCGTTTTAGAGGAACTAGTGGGAGGGACAGATAATCCCCAAGTGCCAATAGTACAAGTAGAACAACCACAAGAAAATGCACAACTTGACACTAATACTGTACCAGTGCCTCGTCGTAGTGGGAGGGTTGTTCAACAACCAGATAGATTCATGTTTTTGGGAGAGTCCTCGGACTTGGTCTCTGGTGAACATGATGAGGATCCCAGGACATACGAAGAGGCAATTCTAGATAAAGATGCAGATCTATGGCAAAAGGCAATGGAATCTGAGATGGAATCTATGTATTCAAATCAAGTTTGGGAGCTCGTGGAACCACCCAAAGGTGTAAAACCTGTTGGATGTAGGTGGATCTATAAGAAGAAAAGAGGATCTGACAAAAAGGTGAAAGCCTGGAAAGCACGACTTGTTGCGAAAGGGTATACTCAGAAAGAAGGGATCGATTATGAGGAAACTTTTTCGCCGGTTGTTATGCTTAAGTCGATCCGGATTCTTTTATCTATAGCAGCTCATCTCGATTATGAGATTTGGCAAATGGATGTCAAGACAGCTTTCCTTAATGGAAGTCTTGAGGAAACCATCTATATGCAGCAACCAAAAGGATTCATTAAGAAAGGCCAAGAGCATCTGGTATGTAAGCTTAAGAGGTCTATTTATGGACTTAAACAAGCTTCTAGGGACTGGAATATTCGTTTTGATCAGGCAGTCCAGTCATATGGATTTGATCAAAGTCCAAGCGAATCATGCGTGTATAAGAGAAGTGAGGGTAATGCAGTGGTTTTTCTAGTACTATATGTAGATGACATTTTACTCATTGGAAACAATGTTGAGATGTTGTCATCAGTAAAGGCATGGTTGTTCAAACAATTTGACATGAAGGACTTAGGTGAAGCGGCATACATCCTTGGGATCAAAGTAATAAGGGATCGCAAGAAAAGGATGTTGGCTTTATCTCAGGAGCCCTACATTGATGAAGTATTAGCTCGTTTTAACATGCAGAACTCTAAGAAAGGCTTTCTACCTTTTAAGCATGGAGTTGCTCTATCTAAGAAGCAGTGTCCTTCGACACCTAAGGATATAGAGAGCATGAAAGCAGTTCCTTATGCTTCGACATGTGGAAGCTTAATGTATGCTATGTTATGTACGAGGCCTGACATCTACTTTGCTGTAGGCATGGTTAGTAGATATCAGTCGAACCCAGGTCAGGAACATTGGAGTGCAGTAAAAACTATACTTAAGTACCTGAGAAGGACTAAGGAGTATATGTTAATTTACAAGGCCTCAGATCTATTTCCATTGGGATATACTGATTCAGATTTTCAATCAGATAGGGATAAGAGGAAATCAACCTCGGGATATGTTTTTACTTTGGGAGGTGGAGCCGTTATATGGAGGAGTGTAAAGCAGAAATGCATTGCAGACTCTACCATGGAAGCCGAGTACGTGGCGGCCTCTGAGGCTGCAAAGGAGGCAGTATGGTTCAGGAACTTCCTTATGGACTTGGATGTGGTACCTAATTTGCCTAGGAGCTTGACAGTGTATTGTGATAACACTGGTGCTGTGGCAAATTCGAAGGAACCGCGAGACCACAAAGCAGCTAAACATATTGAACGTAAGTATCATCTCATACGAGGAATCGTAAAGCGAGGAGACATAGTTGTGGCTCACATATCATCAGAAGACAACCGGGCAGATCCTTTCACAAAGAGCTTGCCAACCAAGGCTTTTGACAGGCATGTGGAAGCGATAGGAGTCAGATGGATGGACACATAGTTTTAATGTAATAGTGGATTAAATAAACACTGATATACTCATAGAATATTTTGAGTATAAGTGGGAGATTGTTAGGGTATACTGAAAATATTTATTTGAAGTATATACATTTATTTCTGGCCCAGTTTTATTGAGAATCATTTGAATGTTTACATGTTGTCTGATATTATATATTGTGGACAATCTAGTATCAAATGGGATACAGAATATTAGATTGTTAAATACGGTTTATATAATATAATATGGTTCACAGCACAGGTGGAGTTAGACAATCCACTGGAATGGCTGTAGTATTATTTAGATTAGTTTATATTGACTAATAAATAATACTAGTATACTTTGTGTATATTGAACAGGATCAAATTTAGAATTGTTCCCTTATACTGATTAAGAAGGAGAACTAAGATTCTATGTTATTATTAATGCTTAGGTTCTTAATCCAGATATAGTAATTGACACGTGTATATTATTTACATGCTTTGATTTATATATGAAATAATTCTTTTGATTTATTTCATTATATTTTGGGTGATGGAATAATATATATGGTGGATATTATTTATTGAAGGAAACCATGTCCTGATAATATTCGGGTTAATGATGTCCCCTTGAAAGCTCAAAAAGATTTAATTATGTGAAACCCTGCAGGTGGATTTATTCCGGCATAATTAAATAAAGGTTGAGTGGATGATCAAGGATAAAAGATATTAATTAAATGAATTATCAGTAATTTATTTAATTAATGGACATGCGCTATTTTAAACATGGGGAATTTAATAAGCAAATAATATTGGAACCCAATTAAATAAATAAGTTGCGGTATTAGGAAAGGTAGTGCAAATATTAATTCTTTAGTGGATTGAATTAATATTTAATTACATTGGGTTAGGCCCAGGATGTAATTAGAAGGCCCAACCTAATTATCCATGATCCCTATTGTAGCCCTATATATATTCTTATTCTCTTCTTGCTAGGGTTGGTTAAGAAAAAATATTGTAGCCACCTAGGAGCAAGAAGAGAGGATAACTTGAGAAGACGGAGGCCACACTTCGCTCAAGGGAATTTGGGAATACACTAGAAGAGCGTGGAATCAACCGTTAACAAGGTGATTTTCTTTTCGTACTCCTTATCATAAAACGTAGTAGCACCCCAAGTCCGTGGTTCCCAACACTAGCAGCAGCAGTGAAGACAACAAGAGCATATGGGAACCACAAAGAGGCTCCCCAAACTAATATATTTGTTATTTGTGTAGGTACAAGTACCTATAATGAGGTCCCTAAGCAATATGTCCCGAAATAAGGAGGTTCCTGAGAAACAGGTTCCTAGACAGAGGTTCCCGAGAACCAGGTTCCGAAATACAGGTTCCTGAGCACCAGGTTCCTGAGACATAGGTTCCTGAGCACCAGGTTCCTGAGCGTAGCCAGCCAGAAAGAGACCGAATTATTATTGGAGTGTAATTCTAGGGCGCAGTTGATCCTAGAATGCCTCTAATAGACATGAGAATTATAGTAGGGAACGAACTCGAGTTCTACTCTACTTAGCCAACTAGTTCGTGAAAGGCTCTAAAGGAACCTGAGTCCTACACGAATTAGACAATCGAATACAGCTGGTCAAGCAGAATCAGCTTCGCATTAGAACTACGTGAGCTTGATCCCTATATAAACAAGGGTACGTAGGCACCTTGAGAGAACGGACACAGATCTCGCTAATGGAACCTGCGATGATTCTCGTAACCTCTCAAGCTCAGCTCACCCCCACCATCAAATCACACCCAAATCACCAAAAACAGCCAATTACATGTGTTACACTTGTAAATTCCAGCGGGCCTCCGAAAAACACGTTGATTACGAAAATCCTCCATCAACACCTACCATGAGAAAAATCAAGTAAAACCCAAGGCTGCCATTGGACTTGAATATGGCACTCTTAACCAGAGAAAAGGCTATGTTGTCATTGAAGATGACACTTCTGTTCAAGAGGAAGTTCCTCACATCTTGAAAATGACTGAGACTCCTATTTTTAAACATCCAACACTTGAAATTGATGAGGAAGCCTTACTCATCAAGCAAATGTTGAATGATGAGGATGAGGCACAGTCTAGTGAACAACAGGCATCCTCTAAGAGTAAGAGTGTCAAAGCCAAAGCCAAAGAGCAAGTAGGTAATAGACCTAAGATTGAAAAGTTTGTGAAATTCGTTTCAGCTGGAAATCATGAATCTGAAAAGAAAGTGACTAAGAAGAAACAGAACAGAAATGGCAAGCTAGGGATCAATAAAGATAACTATTGATGAGTGGATTTCGTAACAACTTTTGAGAGGTTTACGGGTAGTTGTATAGGCTAGCGATCAACTGTTCTGTGAAAGGTTTGGGTTGTGTTTGTAGGGGTTGAGCTGTGCTCGAGGGTGTCTCCAATAATCTCAAGTGCCTTTAGAGAAAATTAGAGAACTAAAATGCGTCTTACCCTCGAGGTGCCTACGTACCCTTGTATATATAGGGATCAAGCTCACGTAGTTCTAATGTGATTCTGTCTCTTGCTGGAATAGCTGTATTCGGTTACCTAGTTCGTGTAGGACTCAGGTTCCTTTAGAGCCTTCCACGAACTAGTTGGCTAAGTAGAATAGAACTCGAGTTCGTACCCTACTATAATTCTCTCATTGATCAGAGATATTCTAGGATCATCTGCGCCCTAGAATTATACTCCAATATCAATTCATTTATCTGTTCTAGATGGCTTCTAGAACCTTTTGTTGGCAACTCGTAGGAACCTGGTACTCAGGAACCTATATCTCAGGAGCTTGTTTCTCAGGAACCTCCTTATTTCGGGACATATCACTTAGGGACCTCCTTTTAGGCATCAGTACCTGCACAAATAACAAACTGGTTAGACTGGATAGCTCTTCACATGCTCTCATCATCTCTATGGCTGTTGTTATGCGAACTCGAACTCTTCCGCTGGGAGGAACCTGGTCTTCTAATGTTCAGCTCAGCTTCCTGACCATTGGGAACCTCTTGATACTCATACTTCCTTAGTCATTTCTTCTATCTGATCTTCATAACTCGTACTGGATTCACCTTTTAGCTCATATGAACTGAACCCTAAGGCCTAATGGGCCTAAATCCAGCCCATGATGAATTTGGGCACAACAAGTACCCCCCGGTTCCTTGAAATCATGTAATATGAAAGGAACCTATTCTAATTCCACGATCAAAGGTTCAATGCTAAACCATTCTAGTAACAATACCTCGCTTTAACATTTTATATCCAAGCCTTCATGAGCTAACTCGGCGTAGAAAATAGGACATAAAATATTTTCAGCTTAACATAATCTTGAGTAAACTTCCTTTATACCAGGGGACCTGTTATCTCGTTATTTTCTTCTTCTTGCTTCAGCTTTCGAAATCAACTCGATGCTTGCATTTAGCTTCCCCGGGAATCTGACTTGTCACTCAATTCCACGTCTCTTTAAATTTAATAATTTAAGAGTGGGGATAATGGTTGGTAACAAGAGATAATTCAAAATTCGAATTAACCTTATCACTTACCAAAGCTACAGTTAATGCGTGAGTTCCCAAGGTTCACACGCCTCTCACACGCGTACCTCTTCGTTTTACCGCTCCACTAATGCTCTGACACGTGTACGGAGCTGTCTTGATTATATAAACACACTTCTGACTCTAGGTCTAGTTTTTACCTTTACCAAATATCTTCCAAAACCCTTAGAGAGATAGAGAAGAAGAAGTCCGACGGTCACCAACTCAATCCAAACTCTCCGTCGCCCCTTTCTTCTAGTTAAGGTATGACTTACTTTCTTTCTGCTCTTTCATAATCTTGACTTCATTTCGTACTATCTGCACTCTTGTGTCTTGCATGCCGATGTTCTTTATTTCTGGTCTTTGTATGTATACGTTCGTATCTATTTTTCACATTCCATGCTTCTCATACGATTTGTTTACCCCACCTTGTTTGTTTGGCCATCGATTTACAGTCTTGTAATCCTGGTTTCTCCGGGACTCAATATTGTTTATTCACATTCTGTACACTCATGTTTTTGACTCATACTATAGTCGATATGCGTCGCTTTAATGGTGCGTGGCTTCTGTGTAATTCGCTGACTACCCTGTGTCTCATAGTTATGTCTGTCCAAGAACTTTAGAACCACAATTTCTCTTTTAGAAGACTCAAAACCTGACTTTTCTCCGTCTGTCTTTTGCAGATGTCCTCTGATTCTACACACTCTGACCACTTATCTTCAATTCACCCTTCTATCATGCCAATAGGGGAAAGAACTAGGTCTAGGGTTGTTATTCTAGACGTTGACGAACCTGGAAATATCCTCCTCAAACCTTCGACCTTACCCTCTACAAATCCTCCTGCTCCTACCTTTGTGGATTTGGGGGATGATTGGCCCTCTGACGGAGATGAAGTGTCTAAGCCTGATCATAGCTTGATCCCAGATCCTGATTTTGATAACGAGGTGTTCGTTAAGAGAGAGTTGTATAAGCAAGAAATCGTACCTTTCTGTGAAAAAATGGATTCCCTTATGACCCTGACTAGGTTAGAAAAACTGTACGAGGAATGTCCTCGCCCAACCTGCTCCATTGTTATCCCTGAACCTGGTGAGAAAGCTCACAAATTCGATATTAAGATACCTGATCGAGGTATTCCAAACGTTGTAACCTCTGCTGCCTTCTTCAAAGTTGGCGTATACTTCCTTCTACATCCATTCCTGAGAGAAGTTCTTGACTTCTATGGCTTGGCCCCTCTCCAATTGACACCTAACTCATATAGGTTAGCCATCAGTACCTACATTCTGTACACCAGCTTGTTCACAACCCCACTATCTACACCTGAATTAGGTTACTTCTTCAGATTGAAGGACACTGGGAAGGGTTCCGGTTGTTTCTATCTGACTGCCTGGCCTAGTCATCAAGGCCAATGTATGAAAGGTATTAAGCAAAATTTTGACCAATGGCAAGAGCAGTTCCTTTACTGCTTTGATTGCCCCTCTATTCGCTTTGAATTCAATTGCCGCCCCTTAATTCCAAAACAGACTGTTCTTACTGGAGCTTGTTTAATGAGAGCTGAAGAGGCTTTGAAGCACTCTTCAGCCATAAGAGATTGCATGATTCTGTTGACCCCTGATAACTTATCTACACTAGGTTTTATCCCCTCAACCTCTGGTACGAATTTCCTTGCTGTTATGCCCTCTTTTCTATTATTATACATCTGCACTTTCACCTGATTACTCTGTATATAAATCTCTAATATTTTCTTGTATTTTCTTTTGGCAGATATGGCTCCCAAAGCCCCATCATTTATCAAAAGGTCCAAGAACGTGGATGAGATTTTCAAGACTGAAACTAAGGAGGTTCCCCTGAATGCAACTCCTATTAATCAAGTTCCTGGCACTCCTGCTTCCCAAACTACTCATTCTGGTTCCTCAAAGAGGAAGTTTGCCCAGTCAACTCTCGACCTCTCAATGGCTCCCCAGACTCGCTCGTCAAAGAAAAGCAAAGCAGTGAAAACCGACCCTGATCAACCCTCAAACCTGTTCAAGGACATGATTGACACCCATATTCCTACAGAGACAATAGCTGCCTGGAGTAAAATGAGGTCTACTGAAGCCATGCACGCCATGAGGTTTGCTACTGCTCAATCTGCTTTCTTTGCCCTTAGATATTGTGACGAGTTTGCTGTAAAGACCCAATACGACCTCCAACTTCAAGGAGAGATTCGCAAACTCAAAACGGAACTAGCTGCTAGTGAGGATAGGGCGAACATTGCCACTGCGGCTGTCAGAAAGGCAAAGACTATAGAGACCTCTTTAAGAAATGAGAAAGTTGAACTTCAAGGTCAAGTCAAGGTTCTTAAGGACGAGAAACTGTCGATGCTAGAAAGAACCAATGAACTAGAAGCTCAGGTGGACGCCTTGAATGCTGCTGCTGAGGTTGTGAAGTCATCCATGCTCGTCAAGGAGAAGGCCAGATATGACGAGGGCTATGATGAAGGTATTAATGATTACATACACTCCACATGGGAAAAGATGCCCAATCTAGACTGGTCCCTCCTAGGTGAAGACGTGGTGGGAATGATCAAAGATTTTGAGAAGAAAGCTGCAGCCCCACAAGACTCTGTACCTCCCGTACCTACGGTTGAGAGGTCTCTTGGTTTCAACCCTGAGGATGCAGAGATTCCTGCCCCTGAAGTTGCTCAGTCTGTTCTTCCAACACCTCTTCCAGCTGTCGAAGAACTTGCCAAAGTACCTACCGTTTGAAGCTTTATAAATTACATGAACTTTTGATAACTTTTCTTGAGGTCGCGGGCCCCTCATAGCGCCTCGCAAGATGTACTTTTTAATACTGGTTTCTTATGGCCTTCGTGCCTTAACTTCTATGTTGGTTTTCTCCGGTCGTCGTACCCATAACTGTGGCCTTTAATGATGAATGTTCCCCTTTGCTTCTCTTATTCTCGCTTACATATCTGTGCATGCTAAGTTCTACTTGTGCCTTAGCCAAATACTACGCATTCTCCCTTAATAGTTCGTAAAATACTTCACCAGTAGGCTGTCTAGAGAATAACTCAGCTTCCATACTCATGTATTCAAGCTTACGCGGGCTAACCCATTGTAAGAAACAGAACACACGTATACTTCTACTTATTTTTCCTCAGGATAAATGCAACAAAATACAGCTTACTTGTAAATTGGGGACCTCTCTGTTTACACTGCGAAACCTGTGCTCATCATCATAATCCACACTATTGCTTCCTTTAACAACTTCCTAACTTATTGCTGCTGAATAATAGAATCAAATTCCTCATGAATAAGCCGCTAACGATCACTAATCCTGCAAAACAAACATAAAACAGAAGCTAGTTAACGTTAGTATAATTTCTTTCGTTCGGTTCGGGTCAACTCTTGGAAAGGTCCCCTGCTTGGATTCCAATCCTAAACTCTAGGTCCCAACATACCTCGAGGTATGTTAGTTCCTTTTATTTCTTTGCCTCGAGGCGATTCTAGGAACCTGTGTGACGTTCTAGGAGTCCACACAGTTTCCTCTTCTTCAAGTGTCAAGCTAGACATTTCTTGAAGGTAAATGCTAAGGATTTTATCCCTTCTTCCCATGTGCCAAAGGCGGTTCCACATGAGGGAGAGCTTATTAGGCTTCTCTTTAAGAACAAGTGTGCCGGTCTAGGCTCCACACAGGTTCCCACTTCCTCTCGTGCCAATGGCGGTTCCACGGAGGGTTTAAACATACAATCTCAGGTTCCTGTATGCCAGTCTCGGCTTCATACAGGTTCCTTTAGGTGCCTTTTGTCAGGACTTTAGGTGCCTTTTATCAGGACTTTGGAATCACGTGCTCAAGGAACTTGAGGCTTTCAATTCATGCTCAGGAAGCTACCTGAGGCTTTCGGCTAAAATACTTTGCTCAGTCAGCTGAGGCTTTTCGATCAAATGTGCTCAGGAAGCTACCCGAGGCTTCTCTCAATGCATGCTCGGGAGGCTACCCAAGGCTTAATTCATGCTCAGGAAGCTACCTGAGGCTTTGGTTCAAGTCAGTCATTCTCAATTTGCATACTTTGTCGAATCACATTCATACTTTGCTCATACTTTCAATGCTACAGGAACCTGTAAGTCAAGATAACCTGCAAATACAATACAATGCTACAGGAACCTGTTAGCCTAGGTAACCTGCAAATACAATACAAGTACTAAAGCAAGCACTTAAAAAGTTTCAAATTGGCATATGAAATATCAAATCATATCATGCACGATACTGTCTAAGTAGGAATACTACCCCCCAGTTCTTTTGGGTAATTATTGTTACGTAAAAGAACTATTAAGGAGCTATAGCTGCAAAGAATGCACTAAAAATATCCAACGTAGAGCTATCTATCGCTCAATACTTTAAAAAGAAATCGTCTTGCAATTGCATGTAGGGAGGTTCACATCAAGTACCCCCCGAGTACATGCATAATCAAATACTGAAATCAAAATGCTGGTCAGCTATAACTAATAAGCTGCCTTTATTCTTGGGCTGAAAGAGCCTTACTTTTCCTAAGAAAAACACATAAAAGAGTTACTGATAATACTTCTTGAGATGTTCTACATTCCAAGCTCTCGAAATGAGGTTCCCATCCATATCCATCAAGTGGTAGGTTCCTTCCCAAATGGCTGACTTTATCTGGTAAGGTCCCTCCCAATTTGCTCCAAAAGCTCCATGTGCCAGAACCCTGGTATTTGGCATGACTTTTCTCAGAACTAGGTCTCCAACTTTAAAAGGTCTTGCCTTCACCTTTTTGTTGTAATACATTCGAACTCTCTGTTGATATGCTGCTAACTTTACTTGCGAATCTGCTCTCAACTCTTCGACCATGTCCAGATACAGTCTATGATTGACCTCATTATTCTCGGGGTCAAAATGTTTTCTTCTCAGGGAACCTGTTCCAACTTCCACAGGTACCATAGCTTCACAACCATAAGCGAGAGTAAAGGGAGACTCACCAGTTGTAGTTCTAGGCGTGGTGTTATACGACCACAAGACTCCAGGAAGCTCCTCTGGCCAGCTTCCTTTCTTATCTTCAAGCCTTGTCTTCAAAGTATGCTTGATAATCTTGTTCACCGCTTCAGTCTATCCATTACTCTGTGGATAGTACACTGCTGAAAATGCCTTCTGAATTCCAAACTGCTCACACAACCCTCTAAGCTCTCTACTATCAAACTGCTTCCCGTTGTCAGAAATCAGCTTCTGCGGAATGCCAAACCTGCATACAATGGCTCGAAACACGAACTCAGTCAATTTTGATGCTGTAATCTTAGCAAGTGGTTCTGCTTCTGCCCACTTTGTGAAGTAATCAACTGCAACCACTGCATATTTCACTCCTCCTTTTCCTTTTGGGAGCTCTCCAATGAGGTCTATCCCCCAAACGGCGAATGGCCAAGGACTAACAATCTGTTTGATAGGTGCTACAGGACGACTATCAAAATTTGCAAACCTCTGACAATTACTGCATGCCTGTGCGAATTTGGTAGCATCTACTTTGATGGTTGGCCAATAATATCCTTGTCGAAGGATCTTCATGGCTAAGGAATTACCCCCCGAGTGATTTCCACATACTCCTTCATGAATCTCCTCGAGGATGTACTTGCATTGTTCTCCAGCTACACACTTGAGCAAAGGTTGATTGAATCCTCGTCTATACAGAACTCCATCATAGATTACATACTTGGTTGCATGATACCTCAGCTTCCTGGCATCATCTTGACTGGGAGGTAGCTCCCCTTTATCCAGGTAACGATGTATTGGGGTCATCCAGGAATCTTCAACTGGAAACTCGATGTCCATCACTTATTCTTTGAAAACACTAGGTTGCTCCTGAATCTGAAGTGGAATTACCCCCAATAATGTGGATTCTCTCTGAGATCCTAGCTTGGCTAATGCATCTGCATTGGTATTCTTTCCTCGAGGTATTTGATCTAGCTTCACCTCTTTGAACCTCGTGATCAACTCCTGGGAGTACCTCAAATACAAGTCTGTTCGTGGACCTCTCGCCTGAAAACCACCACGAATCTGCCAAACTACTAACATCGAATCACTGAACACTCTGATATTCTCAACTTTCATCTCCAAGGCTAGCTTGAGACCTGCAATCAATGCCTCATACTCTGCATTATTATTCGTGGCTCTAAAAGCAAAATGAATCGAGCTATAGAGTTGGTGTCCTTCTGGACTAACTAGCTCTATGCCTGCACCTGCTCCACCACTGTTAGCAGCTCCATCTACATACAGTGTCCACCAGGGTGCATAGTTATCATTCTCTGTCTGTTCTTCCACCACCTCTTTTGGCCCCTCCTGGACAGTAACCTCCACATGAGGTGGAAACTCGATTAAGAAATCTGCTAGAGCTTGAGCTTTTATTGCTATCTTTGGCTTGTATTCTATGTCGAACTGTCCTAACTCCACAGCCCACTTTAACATTCTCCCAGAAGTTTCTGGCCTATCCATCACTTGCCTAAGTGGATATGAGGTTCTTACCTCAATCTTGTGAGCTTGGAAGTAAGGTCGCAGCTTCCTGGAAGCTAGAATCAATGCGAAAACCAGCTTCTCCATTCCTGTATACCTCATTTCTGCATCAAGTAACCTTTTACTAACATAGTAGACTGGGCTCTGCTGTCCATTCTCTTCTCGAACCAGAACTGCACTAATGGAATACTCTGATACGGCCAAGTAAAGTATCAATGTTTCTCCATCCACAGGTTTGGCTAACAGTGGGGGACTCCCCAAATGCTCCTTTAACTTTCCAAACGATATCTCACATTCTGCTGTCCACTCGAACTTGCTTCCTTTCTTTATAGCTTTAAAGAACTCCTGACACTTATCAGTGGACTTCGAGATGAATCTGTTCAAGGCTGCAACTCTCTCTGTAAGGGACTGAACCTCTCTCACAGTCCTTGGTGACCTCATATCAATCAATGCTTTAATCTTGGCTGGGTTGGCTTCGATACCTCTGTGATTCACCATGAAACCAAGAAACTTTCCTGATTCTACCCCGAACACACATTTCTGAGGGTTCAGCTTCATTCTGTACTTTCGCAAGATTCCAAACATTTCTTCTAAGTACTTTACATGGTCAACAGCTTCCTTGGATTTGACTAGCATATCATCCACATATACTTCCATAGTATGGCCAATTTGGTCTTTAAACATCATATTCACTAACCGTTGGTATGTGGCTCCAGCATTAATCAATCCAAATGGCATGCATACATAGCAATAAAGACCTCTATCCATAATAAAAGAAGTATGCTCTTGGTCAGGTTCATACATAGGGATTTGATTGTAACCTAAATATGCATCCATGAAGCTGAGGAGGGCATGTCCAGCTATTGCATCCACTAGCTGATCAATCTGTGGTAGTGGGAAACTGTCCTTCGGGCATGCTTTGTTGAGATCTTTGAAGTCCACACAGGTTCTTCATTTCCCATTAGATTTCTTTACCAAAACAGGGTTTGCCAACCATACTGGGTAGAAAGATTCTTTAACCAATCCTGCATCCAATAACCTGTCGACCTCTTCTTTCAACGCTTGAGCTCTTTCTCCACTAACTGGTCTTCGCTTCTGTCTCACTCCTTTCTTTTCTGGAACAATATTCAACTTATGACACATGACCCTTGGATCTATTCCTTCCATATCTGCGTGACACCATGCAAACACATCCAGGTTCTTGCCCAAAAAGGTAATAAGTGATTCCTTCAAGGCTGGGTCGAGTTGAGCTCCAATCTTTAACACTTTTGTACTATCTTTGTCACTTATCTTCACATCCAACGTTTCACCAGCTGGTCCAGCCTTGACCATGGTTTCTGGCATTCGAGGATCTAAGTCTACCTCCATCTCTGTGGTTGAGTCCCCTAGAGGTTCCTGGTGTGTAGACGGTTCTTGAACTTCAGGCATGACATTCCTTCTTTTTTATGCTGGCTGACTGTCTTCACTAATTTCGTCATGTTTCAGTTTTCTAGATTTCTCTTCATCCAATCCTTCTGTCATACACACATCACCATCCTTGTCCATAGGGGGTGCATTTTCTATCAGCAAGTAGGGGTATCCGGTCCCCAAAAAACTGGAATCTCAGCATGAGGTTCCTCTTCTATGATCTCTTCAATTCTTATAGCTCTACAGGATGCTGGCACAAAACCTTCCAAGGGCGGACTACGCAGGTCGAGCGTTATTTTGTCTGGGTTCTTTCCTGGAAAATCATCAGGAACCTCGTCCATGGGTTCAGGCAATTTGGCAGCCTTAGCATAATGTTGCAAAGCTTTGGTGTAGCACTCTCTAGACTCATACTGGTATCCTCGAACTACACTAATTCCATTTGGTGTTGGGAACTTCATAGTTAGGTGGTAAATGGAGGTCACTACCCTCATCTCTTTCAAGACGGGTCTTCCCAGAATAGCATTATAGTTCATATTCTCCTCTATAACGATGAATTCTGCCAGTTGTGTAATGCAACATGGCTTGTTACCTAGAGTTACTGGTAAACGAATCTTACCTTTGATAGGAACCTGATTGTTAGTGAATCCATACAAGGTATCCTTTGTTGGAGTTAAGTCTTTATCCAGAAAATGCATCTTTTTGAAAGCTGAGTAAGATAACAGGTTTACAGAGCTTCCATTATCAACTAGCACTCGATGAACCTCATAAGACCCGATTCCTGCCTCGATCACTAAAGCATCGGTATGGGGATGGTGTACCCAAGAAGCATCTTCCTTTGTGAAGGTAATATCTACATCCTCTCCTTCAAACAGCTTTGGAGACCTCTATGACAGATTATAAACACTGGTCAAAGGACGTTCTTTAGCTTCACGAGTGTATCTCTCCATGGCACTCCTGCTACTTCCTCCAATGTGGGGACCTCCTATAATTGTGCGTATACACCCAGCCTTAGGTGGTCCTTCCATCACAACAGGTTCCTGTGTCTGTGCCTTCTGAGTCTTCTCATCTCTATACTTTTTGCCTTCTTGAGCCACCCATTCACTTAACTGCCCTTGTCTGATTAGAGTTTCAATTAGGTCCCTGAGGTGACGGCAGTCTGCAGTATTATGCCCATTATTATCATGGAAGTCATAGTATGGACGCTCATTCTTATTCCCTGGAGGACTAGTTCTGAAAGGCTTCTTAAACCATGAGGACTTCTCATTCACCGCGTAAATGTGATCGATTGGAGCTACCAAAGGGGTGAAAGTTTCATAGACAGGTCTCTCATGTTTGTTGTTGTTATAGGAAGTTGGTGGCGGGACCTGACTCATGACAGGTCTAGTAGGATTCACAGCTTCAGCTTCAGGCTTTACCTGGGATGTACGAATAACCACCTTCTTAATATCACGACCATTGGGGCTTCTTGGTCTCGACCTCTTGCTTCCTGACCATCCACCTTGCCTTACAAAATCTGGATCCTTCTTTAACTCGGCCAGAAATTCCTCCACAAGACGAAAAGGTTCTGCCTGGGCATAAAAATCTGCCAACGTCTCTGGTTCTTTTCCTTGAAGTGCTTTCCAAAAGTCTGAGCCTCCTTTGACTCCAGCAATTAAGAAATTCTTTATGGTTTCCTCAGATGCTTTCCTAACCTTCGGAACCTCTGCATTGAACCTCTTGAAGTATTCCGTCAATGTCTCACTAGGCCTTTGCTTGATGTTGGCTAAGGTATTGGTAGGTGGTGCGAATGCAACGGATGCTCTGAATTGAGTGACGAAGGGCTTCCCCATACTCCCCCAGGAATCAATCGAATCGGCAGGTAACCTCTTGAACCATTGATGGGCTCCACCCTGTAGAGTTGCAGCCAGTAACCTGCATCTGGTGGCTTCCTTCACTTGATAGACATCCATCTCTGTGTCGAAACGACTGAGGTATTCAATGGGGTCAGTAGTTCCATCGAATTTCAACTCATTCGAAGGCCTGTAAGACCTAGGCAGAGCCGACTTTCGAACCCTCTTGGTGAAAGGAGAAGCAGTTATAGGATTCACAGCAAGATTCTTTTCGTCCTTGAGTTGAGCCAAAATTTTCTTGATATCTTCTGCTGTCACCTCCCCAGTAGCTTCCGCCTTTGTCTTTTTGCTCGTTCCTTCCTCCTCTTTCGACTCTGCAGTGCTTGATTCTTCAGTAACCTCGTCTGAATCTGTTTTTTCTTCTTCAATTATCTCAACAGATGGGTCTTTATCTTTCTTCTTTTTCTGTGAGGAACCTCCAGTCTTGGTCTTCTTCTTTCCCTTGGACCCTGTACAGCCCTTGCTAAAAGTTTTACTCTTCTCAGGATTTTCTAGTACTTCATCACCATTATTTTGCTTTGGTTCTTCATCATCTTCTGGAACCTCCTCTCCATCCTCAGATTCTTCTTCCTCAAAGTTCAACTGTTTTGGAGTAACCTTCGACTTCTTGCCTTTCTTTGCCTTCTTTTTCTTCTTTTTGCTTGAAGCCTGCTCCAAAGTCGACAATCGTTCTCCCACAGTCTTTAAGATTTCCATCATAGCTGCTTTGGTAACCTTCGGTGCTTTGTGAGGAGATTTGTTCCCATCGTGAATCTGTCGCTCAGAACGGGTTGCTTCGCTATCAGAGTTGCCTGGCATCTTTTCCACTCTTAAGATGTTAACTATGCCCTCCTTCTAGCGCCAATGTTGATGAGTGGATTTCGTAACAACTTTTGAGAGGTTTACGGGTAGTTGTATAGGCTAGCGATCAACTGTTCTGTGAAAGGTTTGGGTTGTGTTTGTAGGGGTTGAGCTGTGCTCGAGGGTGTCTCCAATAATCTCAAGTGCCTTTAGAGAAAATTAGAGAACTAAAATGCGTCTTACCCTCGAGGTGCCTACGTACCCTTGTATATATAGGGATCAAGCTCACGTAGTTCTAACGTGATTCTGTCTCTTGCTGGAATAGCTGTATTTGGTTACCTAGTTCGTGTAGGACTCAGGTTCCTTTAGAGCCTTCCACGAACTAGTTGGCTAAGTAGAATAGAACTCGAGTTCGTACCCTACTATAATTCTCTCATTGATCAGAGATATTCTAGGATCATCTGCGCCCTAGAATTATACTCCAATATCAATTCGTTTATCTGTTCTAGATGGCTTCTAGAACCTTCTGTTGGCAACTCGTAGGAACCTGGTACTCAGGAACCTATATCTCAGGAGCCTGTTTCTCAAGAACCTCCTTATTTTGGGACATATCACTTAGGGACCTCCTTTTAGGCATCAGTACCTGCACAAATAACAAACTGGTTAGACTGGATAGCTCTTCACATGCTCTCGTCATCTCTATGGCTGTTGTTATGCGAACTCGAACTCTTCCGCTGGGAGGAACCTGGTCTTCTAATGTTCAACTCAGCTTCCTTACCATTGGGAACCTCCTGATACTCATACTTCCTTAGTCATTTCTTCTATCTGATCTTCATAACTCGTACTGGATTCACCTTTTAGCTCATATGAACTGAACCCTAAGGCCTAATGGGCCTAAATCCAGCCCATGATGAATTTGGGCACAACAATAACAACTATGCTTATATGCCTAATGCCCCTAGGAAAACTTGTCAAAACTGCTTTAGTACCAATCATTTAACTCATGCATGCAAGAAACCTGTTGGTAGTGTGCACAAACCTTTCTATGATTGTTCTGTGCCTCTAAGACATAGAGATGCACCATTTTGTGATAAATTTGACTGTATGCCATGCAATATGAATGTTACGACTAGTTGTTTCAATTTGAGAAGGAAATTCATTGATGGTTCTATCAGTCACAATTCTCACACACACTACACAAGGTCAAAGTCTTCAAGTCCTCCTAAAGCTAGGAAGGTACCTTTGTCACCTAAGTCTGAGACCTCAGGCTCTAAGACTTCTAACAGTGACAAGAAGACTAACACCAAGAAAGTTGATAAGCATGTTGTTTATGGTAAAACTGTTTCTAAGTCACCTGGACCCAAACTTGTTTGGGTACCAAAGGAGAAGTAATACCTTTGTGTTTGCAGGACAAAGAAAGTGAAAAGAAGGTCATGTGGATTTTGGACAGTGGATGCTCAAATCATATGACTGGTGATACGGCCCTGTTATCACACTATGAGGAGAAGGCTGGCCCAATGGTTGCTTTGGGAGATGACAGCATGGGTAACACATTGGGATATGGCAAGTTAGAAGTTGGTAATGTCATCATTGAAGATGTAGCACTGGTCAAGGGGCTCAAGCATAATCTGCTAAGTGTTGGTCAATTTACTGACAGGGGATTCAAAGTGAACTTCGACAAAGATGAATGTTTGATCACCCACAAGAAGACTGGTGATTTTGCTCTATCTGGAGTAAGGAAAGGAAGCCTGTTTGTAGCCAATATGGACTCTGCAAACAATGACAAAGTTTGTTGCTTTTATTCAAAAGCATCAAATGAAGATTGTTGGCTGTGGCACAAGAAGTTATCACACTTAAACTTCAAAGCCATTAACTCTCTAGTCAAAAGAGAGTTAGTGAGAGGCATGCCCACACTTGAATTCTGTCAAGAAGGAGTGTGTGAGGCTTGTCAAAAAGGAAAAATGAAAAGATCAAGCCACAAGTCAAAGACAGTGACATCAATAACCAAGCCCCTGTAACTAATTCATATGGATTTATTTGGGCCTGTCAATATTATGTCACTAGGAAGAAAGAAGTATGCCCTGGTGATGGTTGATGACTTTACAAGGTATACCTGGGTGGAATTTCTGGCATCAAAAGATGAGGCTCCTCAAGTAATCATTGAGCACATAAAGAAAGTTGACAAAGAAGCAAAGGCCAACAATGCAAGTGTGATTGCATTAAGAAGTGATAATGAAATAGAGTTCAGAAATGCCATCCTTGAAGCATTATGCAAAGAGAATGGTATTTCCCAGCAATTCTCAGCTCCAAGAACTCCCCAATTGTTATGCCCAAATCTTGGCATAAGCCCTATAACAGGCATAGATTCGTGCTATTTAGAAGTTGTTATGCCCGAATCTGGGCATAGATTCTAAACAGGCTCAATGGACCACACTAGGAGTCCACCTCTCTTAATGGGCTCAAATATCTCTTAATGGGCCTAAACATGATGATTGGGTCACCAAAGCCCACTATTGGGGGACCAGCCCAGTTCAGTATCAAGCTTATATCTCCACTTCGCACGCAGTCACCAGCGAGCTCAACCTCACCTCGCACTTGACTACTAGCGAGCTCGACCTCGCCTCACCTCTATCTCTCGAAGACATGATCCCACCTTAGGGGTCACCTCGCTATGACTACCTGCTAATACTCAAGGCGTGCTCTCATGCCAACTACAAAGGAAAAGGAATCTCATGCTATGCCTCTAGGCGTCTCATGCTAGCCCGACCTCGGGATAGTGTTTACACTCTCATACGAGCCCGGCCTCGGGATCGCATCTCTACTCTTATACTAGCTCAGCCTCGAGGTCGCATCTACCGGGGTCGCTACCCGGGGATCGCTTCGTCTGGCTCCCGTCAAAGGATCACATCTACAAATCTCCAACGTGGGGTCACATCTACAAAGCTAACAATATCTCTATCTCACTGGAAGACTCATGACGCAGCCCCTCGAGGTCGCATGAGTAGCTAGTATTGGAAGACTCATGGCTAGGCCCAATGAGGTCACATGGGTAGCTAGTTAGCAAGGCCTAGATAGAGGTCCAGCGAGGCCTAGTGGAATTGGGCATCGTCCCTAGTATCTCAATTGGGCCTCGTCCCTAGTATCTCCATTGGGCCTCGTCCATAGTATTTCATTTGGGCCTCGTCCATAGTATTTCATTTGGGCCTCGTCCCTAGTATTTCATTTGGGCCTCGTCCCTAGTATTTCATTTGGGCCTCGTCCCTAGTATTTCATTTGGGCCTCGTCCCTAGTATTTGGGCCAAGCCGAGCCCATAGAAATCCTAGCCCGTCTAGATAACTTCTTCTCCAAGAGAACTACGTGTGGCTTGATCCCTATAAATAGGGTACGTAGGCATCTTGTTTGATATGCTTCAGATCACCCCTGAATATCTAGCAACAAGAGCAGCCACAAACAAACACCAATCTCCTCCCATGTTCTTCGTGTTCATAGCAAAATATCCGTATTTTGCTCCATAAATCCAGCAACCTCCAAAATATTGTTATACAATATTCTCTAATTGAGGCTGCTAGGACAATGTTGCTTGATGCAAAGATGCCTACATGTTTTTGGGCTGAGGCTGTGAGTACTGCATGCTATATCCAAAACAGGACCCTCATCAACAAAACACTGGAAAGACACCTTACAATTTGATGACTGGAAAGAAGCCTACTCTAAAGTATGTTCATACTTTTGGAAGCAAATGCTTTGTGTTGAAGGATAATTCAGAATATGTTGGAAAATTTGATGCAAAGGCATTTGAAGGAATTTTTCTTGGCTACTCTATGGAAAGAATTGCATACAAAGTTTATGTCATCAGTCAAAAGAAAATTATGGAAAGCACAGATGTGACATTTGATGATAGCAAACTATCTGGTTTAGAAGAAGCCAATGATGAAGATAAAGATCCATTAAGGTTTGACAATCTAGATGATTCTGATGAAGAGATTGAAACTGGAGTTGAAACTGAAGTTCAACAAACTCAAGTGAATGATGATACAAGAGAAGAATTTGTGCCAATCAATAGTGGAGAAACAAGCATCCAAGACACACCTATGAATAGTGGCAACATCACAGGGGGAGGAAATGAGAATGATCAGGACTTGGATGATGAAGCAACATCAAGAATGAGAAATCAGACTGAGCATTCAAGGAAATGGGATAGATCACACACTGCAAAGCAAATTATTGGAGATCCTAATGTAGGAGTAAGGACTAGGAGAGCAACTCAGAATGAGTGCCTCTATGGTTGTTTTCTATCTCAGGTTGAGCCTAAGAAACTTGATGATGTACTGTTGGATCCAGATTGGATTATTGCCATACAAGAGGAGCTGAATCAATTTGAAAGAAACAAAGTATGGGAACTTGTGCCTGCACCAAAGAATAGAACCATTGTTGGAACAAAATGGGTTCTGAAGAATAAGATGGATGAAGATGGTATAATAGTAAGAAACAAAGCAAGGTTGGTTGCAAAAGGATAATCTCAACAGGAAGGCATTGATTATGATGAGACATTTGCCCCTGTTGCTAGATTGGAAGCCATCAGAATATTCTTGGCATTTGCTGCTTATTCAAACTTTAAAGTTTATCAAATGGATGTCAAGAGTGTATTTCTGAATGGAGAGTTGGAAGAAGAAGTTTATGTGCAACAACTGTGGCATTCCCAAATCCGGGGTACAGATTTGGGGCCACTAACCACAATCAACACAACATAAACCTGGACATAGGCCAAATATATATAATACAACACCCCTGATCCAAGACCGCATACAGGTTATGGTATGAAACAACTATCAAATTACATTATTACAATCCAATCTCAGAATAAAATTTTTATACAATCTTATAACAAACTAAATCCACTGCCCAACTAGTTAACCAACCTTGACAATTTCAAAAACCACTACCCGATGTATTCAACAACTCGAACGTCACCTCTCGCTGCTGGAATAGTATTACCAACTGACCACAAGGTCCACTAGTCTTCTCTATTAACTGGAGAAAATAAACAACAAAGCAAGAGTGAGCCAACAATGCTCAAAAAGCGTAAACAGTGATAGCAATATAAAGAACAATATAGGTTCTGATCGACAAGATTAATCATCACATGCTGCAAAAGAAAGCAACAGAAGAAGAAAATTAATTATCGTAACATAACGATGAGCCAGCCATGCTCCGCTAGAATAAATGGTATTAACAATGAGAACTGATAAAAGTTCTGATAACCAAAGATAATCATCACAGGGTTCAAAGGAATCAGGCTTAAAAGCAACTCATCCTCAATGAATGGATTAGAATTGGATTTTTTTTTATATATATTTTAAAAACAATAAGGTTAGGCTGCTGATCAGTCACGTACTAACCTCAGACAAACGCACACAGCAATGTCCTTTAATGGATCCACGGCACACATTGGCCTTAACATCTGACCACGAATCTGGTCTCCCCGAAGGGACTCCTCTTGACCATAATATGGTCTCCCCGAAGGGACATCAAAAACATTCCAATTCTACATCCAACGTACTAGGTGTCGGAACAATCGACAACCTTTGCCAACCAACCGACTGGAAAACTCACGTTCCAAAACAACTCATACTTCGAGAGTCAATGAAGAATTCACAATCAACAGGTGTCGATGAGTTCGACACGATAAAGGGATAATAAATGACGAACAACGATCTCAAAAGGTATCGATAAGTTCGATACGAATAATTGGGGTCGTACATCATTAAATGAATCGAAGAAAGAATTTATTATCAACAAGATTAACAACTGAGAATAAACGATAAAACGAGGATAGTCAAGCGCTAAACATTTAATAAAATTTCTCTAACATATTGCCAAGTTTGGACTAAATTGGGTAAGTTAAGTGGTTCAAACTAAACATCTGTGAGATAGTTTCAGGATAATTAATCGTAAATCAGTTTAAAGAAAACATCCCCTAAAGAGGGTCCATCGGGTAAAAATATGTCAAAAATCAAAGATTATGCCAAAAGACTTTTATAAAAATTTAAAATCTTGGATTTCCTCTGTTTAGAAAGGTTCTTAAATATTTTCAAAAAAATAAAAGAAAAAGGCACTCTACTGAGGAATCCAATAACATACCATGATTTAAAATATCTTTGAAGAAAAAGGTATTTGTAAGATCATTCGAAGATTTACATTTGAGCTAAAGGTGCAAATTTAAACATTGGCACGTCATTCGAAGAAGGACGTCACTTTGTAAACATAATTTGATCGACACGTTTGATATATAAATAGCACAGAATTGCATCACTTGAACAATAAGTGAGGAGCGATAACACTTGCCTCAATACACGAAGTTCCACTTCCAACATCTCGATCCGTCACTCACTTTACAATAGTTTCTGCTTCTTTGTACGTTGGCCTCTTACTCAATCCTAAATCTGTCTTTCCTTTATAACTCGCCAATCTTCATGCCAACACACTCGTCGACTTCAATAATTATCTTTCTGCTCGAAATTACATTTATGCGTGCACTGCTCCTGGCCGGGTCTCCTACTCATACCTATACAAGGTAAAGTGCTACTTTAGTACCAAACCAACCAAAACCCCATTGATTGCTCTATTCTACCCATACGCGTCTTATAACGCTTTACACGTATAACACATATAGCACATAACATGTATTGGTTACATAAGAACTTAACACGTATATCATACCAACTTACAAATAATCCTTGCTATACAATTCACAAAATAATTCTAACAAAATCGGACAACACCTCCTTTATAATATCACACACCTGTCGGAATACAACCGACCCAAAAACATCAATAAACCAATCCTTTGCTTTAAAATACTATACAATCATCTCCGATCAAACTAATGTACACTACTTATTGCCTTCTGCCAATCCACACACTTAACACTTAATGTACATACTTGTACCTTTCACAATCCAAATCCTTCATTTAAATCATAACAATCAAATTGATAACAATTTCTTTTCTAATTAATCTAAAAGACAACTACCATTATCAATAATCATCACATTAAACTAATTAACTCTTAACATTTATCTACTAATCTTTAATTAACTAACAAACATATACATCAAAAATTCAAATATTTGCTAAGCATACAGACACGAACCAGCAAACCAACATCGGCTCTTACACACATAACCACATAGCCTTAGAAATCATCACAGCCTCTCCCTTGCTCCAACACTCCAACCATATACATACATACGGCCTCACGGACACACCATACACAAACTTGGCTCATACCCCTGCACAACCTCTCGAAACATACCCATGCTCCTGGCCTTCTCTACTTGTACACACGAATACACACACACCCACTGTATTGACAAGAATCGATCTCCCCAGTTGAACACCTCACAAATTCGCACCCACAAACAGAAATTCCTAGTTGAACTCAAGACGCCAAAACCACTTAATCACACCCCCTTTAAACACACCTCCTGGTCCCTTCCTTACACTCAAAACACATACCAACAACACTAATTCTACACCCACCTGCCCTGCATACCAGCCACAACACTCTGCCACACTACCCGGTTTAAACCTCACCGCCACCAACTTCATCTTGCAACCCCTGGCTTTCTCTACCTCTGCCTCTTCTTCATTCCTACACAACAACTCACGACCACACGCAGCAGCACACAGACGAGCACCTCAACGAAACCCCCCATCAGTTACCCTTAAACATCAACTCGAATCACCCCAAAATCCCCAATCACAACCCCTACTTTAAACCAATATTTGACCCTATACTTACCACCCAGCTGCACACACATAACGCTGCCATTTACACACAACTCGTTCAATAAACACACCCACAACTCGTAATCCACAGACATACACAAGGTAGTGTATGTATACACCACAACGCGCAATACATATATATTCCACCGCTGCTTATACACGCGAAATACTGCACAAACGAGAGGGGAAAAAAGGGGAGAGTGTGATAGAGACTCGAGAGAGACGCAAGACAGAAAACGGAGAGTAGTGAGAGAGATTGTATGAGAAATTTCGGGAGATTGGGAGAGAACTCGAGAGAGTTCAAGAAAACAGAGCTGCAACACTGAATTGGGGAAAGAAATTATCGACTTAGGGATTTTAAACAGGGAGGAGTATTTTTGTACTCACCACCAATTTTCTAATTTATAAACAATTAAAATCTATCTCGAAAAATAGAAAATAAATAGGTAGTAATTGAGGAAAATCTAAATTTTGTTTTTAAAACATAGAGAATGAAATTATCTACATCCCCATATTTTTAAAATATTTTTAGGATCAAAAATGAATTTAATATGAATTTTACAAGTTTTGATGCTTTAAATGCCATATAACTCGTAAAATCATTTTAAAATACTTACACACCCAAATAAATTCTTCCAAAAAATTTAAAAATTAAATAATTTCATGAAGATGATAACACAAGAGATTTCATGATTTTTAACCATTCCAATGATTTTATAAAATTTTTGAAGATCAATAATGCATGATTTAAATATATTTAAATCACCAACAATGAACTAAAAAAATACGGACTTACACGGCACACGTAAATCATCATTTAAGCATATAAACACGATATCACATACAATTGATATTCTCAAAAATATTCACATCATATAATCCACGTTTAATATATAATATAAAAAAAAACATTTATAAATACGCGATTTTCTAGGACGTTATATCATTCCCCCCTTATAGGGATTCTGTCCTCAGAATCAACTCTAAGAACACAAGTAACAGTATCTCTCAAACATCTCGCTCCCATTTCCTTAATTTGGTCCTCAACTTTAGGACTCCTCCATATCAACTCATACATCGATAGGCCCATCTTGTAAGCCCTCAAACTCCAAGATAAACTTAAACCTTATCCTTACAAATTTCGTTAATTCGAAACGTTTACTACTCTCAGGCGAATGCCTGATCTACAGAAAATCGGGCATGACCTTTTCGTATAACGGACAATGCCCTGCGTACTCGCTTTAAATACCAACTCAATTATTCATAACCAATTCATCTCTATACTCCACTCATTCACAATCTCAATTTAATCATACACCATGCTAATCCTGCCTTGACTTGCAGTAAACATGTAAAATAAATAAATCTGCTCGGACTTGCAGTAACCATATAAGTAAAGAAATCTGCCTTGACTTGCAGTAAACAGATAAATAAATAAATCCATGATACCTTGATTCCAATCTGTCAACCAAGCCTCATATCATCTATTCTCGATCGCGTCCTTGAAATCGAATACTACAATCAAACACATACGTCATTACATACACATCAAACATAATTCGGTTTATAACTCAATTCTCACTCTTATAAAAATGTTTTGGTCGGTTAAAACTTTTGAAATACAATCTCGAATATTTTCTTGGTTTAAAACAAATCAAAAATCATTTTATCCTCGACATCTGCAGTCCTTGAAAACTAATAAACTCCACAACCTAGGCTTCGATATAATCTACCACAAAAATAAAATATTGAAATACTCGGTTTGTAATACCGACCATCCCGGGGTCACAGCCCCCTCAATACCGACAACGAAACAACTTTCAATTCAACACTTTTCAATAAACTCTGACTTTCATTAACAAGAAAATTCGACTTGACATACATCAAATCAATCATACGTCTTCAACAATTAATTCGTGATCCTCGAAAATCGTTTAAACTTCACTATCCCGCGTCCTCTGAGATTAACTTCCGAAACATAGGTCTGCATAATCAACAAGTCCTCAATTTGACTCTGCGCATTACAGCTTTAATGTTTAACACTACTCAAATTAACCGCAAAATCATAACATTCATCCCTCGCTTGCATTTTGAACTATTCTGAACAAATACATGTTCAACACTTGCCTTCCTGACCAATTAATTCTTTTCCGTCAATTCATTCCCATTCTGGTTCGTCACTTCATCTCGGTACCTCTTAATTCTATAATAAATCAAGCTGAAATGCCACGATATCGATCACCTTTGTTGTAGACTAGGCGTTCGAACTTCCACATCTGACTTCTCAACTCTAGACGAAAACCATCACGGTCAATTCCAACTCATGTGTCACTACTTCTGCTTATGAATATCAACATGTACTTTTTTATGTTATGACAATAAACAACTTCATCCTTTTCTACGAACCATCACAATAATTTACAAAGTCTCCTTGCTCATTTAGCTTCACTATCACTGGTGTGATTATTAATCCTCTATAGCTCTTAGAAGCTCTCTTCACGTCTATCTATTTATTCAATTTTTTTTCCCTACTGGTAAACTTACATATTGCTGAGGCTATCTGGATAAAAGCCTTCAATAACCCTTAGTAGTTCCTGGTTCATTCTTTAAAACTTCCAACCTCTGCTAGCATTATGGGCCTTTCTCAATTCATTATTGCTCCATCTTCACAAAATCCAATTTGATTCTTTCATTACCAACCACATGTCTTAAAGTTTGATTCCTTTCCATCTTAAACTCATACTTAGAAATCCTGCGCATAATTTTCCTCTTGAGATACGATGAGTATTACTACTCCTTCTCTTGTGAACATCCTTTAATCAAATTGTTAACTCCAACATTTTCATTGATGTCATTCAATATTAAACTCCTGTAATCATTTTATTCTTGGAAAATAAATAACAAACAAACTCTTCATCCTTACCTGGTGACAATCCGGGTAATCCATCAAATTATACATTCGAAAATTTTATCATTAAAATTTGCTTCGATTTAACTGTTTTCTTTCTGATATTTCTTTCTGTGCAAAACAACTCCATAATCTTGGTATAACAATCTTTTGGTCTGCATGCTCACTATGACTTCTATGTCTGCTTCTGGCCTCAAAACATCACTTTTACATCTTTTAAAAATCAATGTCTCACTTTCTTGTCCTCACAATTTGCTCGTACTTCGTTAGGAAATTAATCCAATCCTGAATCATACTTAACTCTTTTTTTTACTGTCATCTCAATCAAATTCTTGTTAACTTCATTCATAATCATGTTGAATTTCTAGCTTCCTAGTAATTATAGAAAACAGTCTTGTTACTCTCATCATAGGTTCCACTGAGATTGATATGATACAATCTTTGGCAAAAAAGTCCTATCTTTCCAAGCTCATGGCACATAACTTTAACTTCTGACTCTGTCACTTGCTACCACACTATTCTTTCGGATTACAGCCACAACTCTCTACATTTATCTCAACAAAATCTCCATAGGCTTCTCTCTCGAAATCTTTTCTTCTGATCATGGGGTCTCGTTAATCTCTGCTAAATCTCATCCTGTAGGCAATGCCCTCACTCTTCCACTCCAAATCCTCGGGATTCCACATTCTTCCCTTAACTGAATCACATGTCTTCCGTTAAAACGCTTCTAAAACTTCCTAGTTCCCTGTCTTACTTTCTTATTCAAATTTTATTTCCTTCTGATAGTTCTCACAAACGCATATGTCCTACTTTATTTTGCTTTACTCAAGTTATCCTTCTTCGATTCTAAAATCGTATCCTCAACAATGGGCTTTAAAACATTCAAAATCTTATGATAATCCCTTTTACTACCCTCAAAATTTAATAGGTGTCCAAAACAATCTTTCATCAACAATAAACATCACATACCAAATATCTTCATCATCATTCTCCTTACAATCTTTAACAAATCCTCAATCTGGTGCCCTTGATACATGCTCCGTTCTTGACTCAATTTTCATTAATCTCGAATCTTGTACATGGGTTCTCAATCCACTAATTAATCCAATTTGATACTTAATCTATGTTTTAACATCAACTTCTCAATCTTCCTTAATCAATTCTTCGTCACGTAATCGCAGTTTCAACCACTAAGAATGTCGTTGCGCCCATCTTCGCGGCTCTTCATCACTGGTAATCCAAAATCATCCGGAAGAAATTAATAGGATGAATAGGTATCAGGCATGAAAGTATATTGAATTTTGTTTGATAAAACTTTTTGTGAAAGGATTTAACCGAGAGATCAATATGATCTTTGAACTATTATCAGGTTGCATTTGTCACTTAGGTCAACCGCCCTAGTACAAAAAGATGGCCAGTCTTTAGTACTTTTATGACAAACACAATCAGTGGCGTCCCACCGGACTTCTATCACAAAGATAAAATGTCCCTGAATCCCCTATATACATAGGTTGTACATCCCAGTTCAGATAAAGAAGATTAAATATTCAGGGAAAATGAAAAGAATTCAAGAGCCTTAAAATTTTTAAGTATAGTGTTGGATCAACTATCCTCTGTAAAATAGGGATATTTCTGAAAGGATAAGATTGAATTTAAGTGAATCTGATATACGAAACTCATCATCAACGGATGTATAGTCAATTAAACAAACGTCGAAGAAATTCATAATTATTCATAATCTCACTCTTGTCGGCTAAGCATTAATATACCTAGCTGCCAAAACCGGCCTGACAGTAATGAGTTGAATAAATAAGAAGATCTCCATTCATTCTCGATTTTAACCATCACTGCGCAACAAATGCTTCAACGACAATTTAAACCGTGAATTCGTTTACAACAATTCAGAGCAAGAACAAAAATTAATTCAACTGCCCAAATGGAGAATTAATTAAGAATTCAAACGAAATCAATGGCTAGTAGCGTGCAACTATGCCCACACTTCCAACTCATGCCAATAATCGCTTCCTACATCTTATTTTTAGTCTTCTCATATTCTCTCTATAACGTTCACATCATAACTAAAGTCGTAGAAATATTATAGAAGGTACGCGAAAGTCTCGAGATAATGTCTTCCAAACTGGTAGCTTCAACTGCTCACTTAGCCCGGACGGCTCTGGATTATCTGTCTCGCTCATAACCAAATCTTTGAACGAATCGAACTCCTACTCGTGCGATATGTCGAAAGACCGTACAACGTCGCAATACTCATCTGAATATCCTAAGGCGAACCTTTATCCTAAATCGTTCTATCTAACGTCCGTCTCACACACGTATACCAACCCATCCTAACCTGTTTCAGTGACCATAACCTGTAGCTCTGATACCAACTGTGGCATTCCCAAATCCGGGGTACAGATTTGGGGCCACTAACCACAATCAACACAACAAAAACCTGGACATAGGCCAAATATATATAATACAACACCCCTGATCCAAGACCGCATACAGGTTATGGTATGAAACAACTATCAAATTACATTATTACAATCCAATCTCAGAATAAAAATTTTATACAATCTTATAACAAACTAAATCCACTGCCCAACTAGTTAACCAACCTTGACAATTTCAAAAACCACTACCCGACGTATTCAACAACTCGAACGTCACCTCTCGCTGCTGGAACAGTATTACCAACTGACCACAAGGTCCACTAGTCTTCTCTATTAACTGGAGAAAATAAACAACAAAGCAAGAGTGAGCCAACAATGCTCAACAAGCGTAAACAGTGATAGCAATATAAAGAACAATATAGGTTCTGATCGACAAGATTAATCATCACATGCTGCGAAAGAAAGCAACAGAAGAAGAAAATTAATTATCGTAACATAACGATGAGCCAGCCATGCTTCGCTAGAATAAATGGTATTAACAATGAGAACTGATAAAAGTTCTGATAACCAAAGATAATCATCACAGGGTTCAAAGGAATTAGGCTTAAAAGCAACTCATCCTCAATGAATGGATTAGAATTGGATTTTTTTTATATATATTTTAAAAACAATAAGGTTAGGCTGCTGATCAGCCACGCACTAACCCCGGACAAACGCACACAGCAATGTCCTTTAATGGATCCACGGCACACATTGGCCTTAACATCTGACCACGAATCTGGTCTCCCAGAAAGGACTCCTCTTGACCATAATATGGTCTCCCCGAAGGGACATAAAAAACATTCCAATTCTACATCCAACGTACTAGGTGTCGGAACAATCGACAACCTTTGCCAACCAACGACTGGAAAACTCACGTTCCAGAACAACTCATACTTCGAGAGTCAATGAAGAATTCACAATCAACAGGTGTCGATGAGTTCGACACGATAGAGGGGTAATAAATGACAAACAACGATCTCAAAAGGTATCGACAAGTTCGATACGAATAATTGGGGTCGTACATCATTAAATGAATCGAAGAAAGAATTTATTGTCAACAAGATTAACAACTGAGAATAAACGATAAAACAAGGATAGTCAAGCGCTAAACATTTAATAAAATTTCTTTAACATATTGCCAAGTTTGGACTAAATTGGGTAAGTTAAGTGGTTCAAACTAAACATCTGTGAGATAGTTTAAGGATAATTAATTGTAAATCAGTTTAAAGAAAACATCCCCTAAAGAGGGTCCATCGGGTAAAAATATGTCAAAAATCAAAGATTATGCCAAAAGACTTTTATAAAAATTTAAAATCTTGGATTTCCTCTGTTTAGAAAGGTTCTTAAATATTTTCAAAAAAATAAAAGAAAAAGGCACTCTACTGAGGAATCCAATAACATACCATGATTTAAAATATCTTTGAAGAAAAAGGTATTTGTAAGATCATTCGAAGATTTACACTTGAGCTAAAGGTGGAAATATAAACATTGGCACGTTATTTGAAGAAGGACGTCACTTTGTAAACATAATTTGATCGACACGTTTGATATATAAATAGCACAGAATTGCATCACTTGAACAATAAGTGAGGAGCGATAACACTTGCCTCAATACACGAAGTTCCACTTCCAACATCTCGATCTGTCACTCACTTTACAATAGTTTCTGCTTCTTTGCACGTTGGCCTCTTACTCAATCCTAAATCCGGCTTTCCTTTATAACTCGGCAATCTTCATGCCAACACACTCGTCGACTTCAATAATTATCTTTCTGCTCGAAATTCCATTTATGCGTGCACTGCTCCTGGCCGGGTCTCGTACTCATACCTATACAAGGTAAAGTGCTACTTTAGTACCGAACAAACCAAAACCCTATTGATTGCTCTATTCTACCCATACACGTCTTATAACGCTTTACACGTATAACACATATAGCACATAACATGTATTGGTTACATAAGCACTTAACACGTATATCATACCGACTTATAAATAATCCTTGCTATACAATTCACAAAATAATTCTAACAAAATCGGACATCACCTCCTTTATAATATCACACACCTGTCGGAATACAACCGACCCAAAAACATCAATAAACCAATCCTTTGCTTTAAAATACTATACAATCATCTCCGATCAAACTAATGTACACTACTTATTGCCTTCTGCCAATCCACACACTTAACACTTAATGTACATACTTGTACCTTTCACAATCCAAATCCTTCATTTAAATCATAACAATCAAATTGATAACAATTTCTTTTCTAATTAATCTAAAAGACAACTACCATTATCAATAATCATCACATTAAACTAATTAACTCTTAACATTTATCTACTAATCTTTAATTAACTAACAAACATATACATCAAAAATTCAAATATTTGCTAAGCATACAGACACGAACCAGCAAACCAACATCGGCTCTTACACACATAACCACATAGCCTTAGAAATCATCACAGCCTCTCCCTTGCTCCAACACTCCAACCATATACATACATACGGCCTCACGGACACACCATACACAAACTTGGCTCATACCCCTGCACAACCTCTCGAAACATACCCATGCTCCTGGCCTTCTCTACTTGTACACACGAATACACACACACCCACTGTATTGACAAGAATCGATCTCCCCAGTTGAACACCTCACAAATTCGCACTCACAAACAGAAATTCCTAGTTGAACTCAAGACGCCAAAACCACTTAATCACACCCCCTTTAAACACACCTCCTGGTCCCTTCCTTACACTCAAAACACATACCAACAACACTAATTCTACACCCACCTTCCCTGTAGTTTAAACCTCACCGCCACCAACTTCATCTTGCAACCCCTGGCTTTCTCTACCTCTGCCTCTTCTTCATTCCTACACAACAACTCACGACCACACGCAACAGCACACAGACGAGCACCTCAACGAAACCCCCCATCAATTACCCTTAAACATCAACTCGAATCACCCCAAAATCCCCAATCACAACCCTACTTTAAACCAATATTCGACCCTATACTTACCACCCAGCTGCACACTCATAACGCTGCCATATACACACAACTCGTTCAATAAACACACCCACAACTCGTAATCCACAGACATACACAAGGCAGTGTATGTATACACCACAACGCGCAATACATATATATTCCACCGCTGCTTATACACGTGAAATACTGCACAAACGAGAGGGGGAAAAAGGGGAGAGTGTGATAGAGACTCGAGAGAGACGCAAGACAGAAAACGGAGAGTAGTGAGAGAGATTGTATGAGAAATTTCGGGAGATTGGGAGAGAACTCGAGAGAGTTCGAGAAAACAGAGCTGCAACACTGAATTGGGGAAAGAAATTATCGACTTAGGGATTTTAAACAGGGAGGAGTATTTTTGTACTCACCACCAATTTTCTAATTTATAAACAATTAAAATATATCTCGAAAAATAGAAAATAAATAGGTAGTAATTGAGGAAAATCTAAATTTTGTTTTTAAAACATAGAGAATGAAATTATCTACCTCCCCATATTTTTAAAATATTTTTAGGATCAAAAATGAATTTAATATGAATTTTACAAGTTTTGATGCTTTAAATGCAATATAACTCGTAAAATCATTTTAAAATACTTACACACCCAAATAAATTCTTCCAAAAATTTTAAAAATTAAATAATTTCATGAAGATGATAACACAAGAGATTTCATGATTTTTAACCATTCCAATGATTTTATAAAATTTCCGAAGATCAATAATGCATGATTTAAATAGATTTAAATCACCAATAATGAACTAAAAAAAATACGGACTTACACGGCACACATAAATCATCATTTAAGCATATAAACACGATATCACATACAATTGATCTTCTCAAAAATATTCACATCATATAATCCAAATTTAATATATAATATAAAAAAAACATTTATAAATACGCGATTTTCTAGGACGTTATAACAACCACCTGGCTTTGAGGATCCACACTTCCCAGAATTTGTCTACAGATTGCTTAAGGCATTGTATGGAATTAAGCAGGCTCCAAGGGCATGGTATGATACTCTATCACAATTTCTTCTTGAAAATCAATTCACTAGAGGCACATTGGACAAAACACTATTTTACAAGAAGCATGGTGATGATATTATCATAGTTCAGATCTATGTAGATGATATCATATTTGGGTCTGCAAATGAGAAGCTGTGTGAGAAGTTCTCTAAGCTCATGCAGAGCAGATATGAGATGAGCATGATGGGAGAGCTAACATTCTTTCTTGGATTGCAAGTTAGTCAAAGGAAGGATGGCATTTTTATCAGTCAAACCAAGTACATCAAGGATTTGTTAAAGAAGTTTGACTTAGAAGATTGCTCACCTGAAAAGACACCCATGGCCACTGCTACTAAATTGGATGAAGATGTTAAAGGCAAGAAAGTAGATATCTCAGTCTACAAAGGCATGATTGGTTCTTTACTCTATCTCACTGCAAGCAGGCCAGACATCATGTTTGCTACATGTTTGTGTGCAAGGTTTCAATCAAATCCAAAAGAGTCACATTTGATTGCTATAAAAAGGATCTTTAGATATCTGAAGGGCACTCCAAACTTGGGTTTATGGTATCCCAAGGACACAGGGTTCAATCTAGTTGGTTATTTAGATGCTGATTATGCTGGATGCAGAGTGGATAGGAAAACCACCTCAGGTAGCTGCCAGTTTCTTGGACAAAGGTTAGTCTTTTGGTATAGCAAGAAACAACAATCTGTGTCAACTTCTATAACAGAGGCTGAATACATAGCTGCTGGAAGTTGCTGTGCTCAAGTGCTTTGGATTAGAAACCAACTTAGAGATTATGGACTTGTGTTGGAAAGAATTCCAATCATGTGTGACAACACAATTGCAATCTCTATAGTTGTCAATCATGTCAATCATTCTAGAACAAAGCACATTGACATCAGATATCATTTCATTAGAGAACATGCAACTAATGGAAACATTGAGTTGCATTATGTCTCTACAGATAAACAACTAGCTGACATATTCACTAAGCCATTAGATGATGCCACCTTCACAAGGTTGGTTAGTGAGATTGGAATGCTGAATTCTTCAGATTCTGGCTAAGTGAATATATCAACTAAGTTGTTGCAGCAGTAAACACTTACTTTATTTAAATGCTCAATATTTTTGAAGTAAGTGTTGGCTGAAATATATGATTTATAAATATTTCCAATCTGCTGTATATATCAGAAAATCATATTTTGTCAACTTGAAATTTCTATGAAATTTTGAGAACATCACTATTTAATCTGTTGGAATATTCTTTATAGAATATGTCTGGTAGATTTTCAAAAGATAGTGAAAATTGAGTTTCTATGAGTAAAAAGAATAGTTCATTTCATTGTTAGTGGTCGACTTCTCTAACAAGCCTATTCAGGACACTCTTGAGTTCTCGAATAGTGTCTTTTAGAGAACTCGAACAGAGACATGAGTGAGTTCTCGAATAAGGTATTTAAGTTCTCTATTGACAGAGTTCTCGAATAGCATGTTTGAGTTCTCGAATCATTTGAAAAGGCTGATTTCTCGCTGAATTTTAACCGATTTTGGTTTTTTTATTCAAAATTCAGAATTACTCATAAAAACATATCTTACCTAATTTAGAATTTATTTTAAGTTAGATAACTGCCAGCTGTGAGTTACAACATACTTGAGTTATCGATTAAGCCTTTCTTGACTTATCGAATAGTTGTTTTCTACTTCTCGAATGCCTGACTTGTCGATACAAAACATATGTCTTATCGACAATTCTAGTACTTCATACCTATACAATTCTACATCTATTCGATTCACTTCATTCAATTTCTCAAGCATCTAAACTCCCAAAACCTCTGAAAACCCTAATTGCAAAAGCTTAATTTCTTCTTCAACCTTCATTCTCTTTTCTTCTATATACAAATGGCAAACACCCAACTCACCATACCCACTCAAACCAATTTCATCGCAATAACTAACGATGTGGAAGCACCTAATGCAAACTTCAAGTGCTTTGTACGCTGGATGTCACAATCATACATCAAGAGTGCACTATCAGCCAACCCAACTCTGTATCTGGACCTCCTAGAACAGTTTTGGAGAACTATCACCATGGAAGTCATCGCCCTCGAGAATGCTACAACCTCCTACGTAGTCTATTGCAAGATTCAAGGCCAGGATATTACTATTACTACAACAAACATGAATCAAGCACTGGAATTACAAGAAGAGTCATATGACACACTGGCCACAAATACACAGTTGGAAGAATTCTTTGAATTCATCAACTACTCAGATGTGATCAATCTTGGGAAGTTAAACATGAAGCATCTGCGGAAAGAGTGGAGTTATGTGTTTGCCACCATTCTTCAAGTCTTCACAGCCAGGAAGTCAAGCTTCGATCAGATTAGTGCACCTGCACAGCAAATAGGCTATGCCTTGGCTTTTGGGAGAAAGATAGATGTTGGTCAAATTATTCTACAGGAGCTATATGGGAGACTTGGCAAGAACACAGCCAAGAGAGGTACTGAAATTTTCTTCCCTCGCTTTATTCAATCTGTACTTAACTTTAAAAATGCTAAATTGATTGAATTGCCTGGAGTAGATAACAGTAGAATAGGCTACCCTAGGTCCATGACCAAACTTATTTTTGGTAATTTGGAGACTAGGAATGATGTGGATGTAAGACTCAAAATAACTCCCCATACGGAGAGTCTATTTAGGACTTACCCCCACAACATGCCAACATTTGACTCAAAGTCACAGTTAGCACAGCCTAAGCAAGTAGTACAAGATGTTAACCCAAGGCTTGCTAACCAACCCTCTCAACCAAACACTCTACCACACAGTGAGCCAACTGCATCATCCTCTCAAAAGGGTGATGTTAGTAAAAAGAAGAGAAAGGAGGTAATGTCTGCACCCTTGAACATATTATCTGAAGCAGCATTGGCTGTGGAATTAGGTATAGGCTGTGAGGAACCTGAGTCACCCTTACAGAGGCCAAAGAGGAAGAAATCTAGGACCACCTCTTTAGTCACACAAATGGCTAAAGTTGTAAAATCAGGGGCACACAGTTCACTATATGTATCCTCTCAACAGGGTGCATCTATAGAATCAGGCATCCTCCCCAATGCACCTATTTGTACAGAGTCAGCACATGGGAGTGATAAGGCTGGCACAACTGATGTGGTATATTTTTATGTTCGTTCGCAGGGAGGCAGGTTTTATCAATTTTAATTTAATTGTCATGAATTATTTCTATATTAAAAACAATTATTGAGAATTTTTATATAACTAAATAATGCAAATAAATGTGTTTTAAAGCCGATTAACTAAAAATCTAGGGTAACCGGGTTCACCACGTTTACACCGAAACAAATTATATGGATATAGTAATTTAACGGAAATAATTAGAGCATGTGTAAATCTCTCAAGCATTAACGCTCTCGGAAATCCAATTACGCTCTCGCACTAAAATTCAATTCCGCTAATCGTATGTATGCCTCTAGTGAATAAAATCTCTCGATCTATTATGCCTATTCGCAAATAATCAATTAATGATACTGGCCGATAACACAAATTAAATTTTATAACATATCGATTAGAATTATTTTATATCCGTTAAACAACTAATAAAATTAAAGCATTATCATGGTGTAAACAAGGCTTCCCCTTATACCCTAGAAATAAACTACTCAGTACTCACACATGCTATTAATAGAAACGACAAAAATATTTAAACAAGACATATAAAACATATATTAATAAACAAGATAAAATTTAGGAGTACCTCAAATTTACAATAGAACGGAGAATTAAGCCAAATTGTACATAAAAGAGATGAAAGAAAATCAAGTCCCCTAGCTCAAAGTTGTACTAGCCGAATATTGAATGATATTGAATATGTATAATAATAGTATGTAGTGTTTAAAAGTAAGGGAAAGCAAACAATGATCAAAAGAAAGATGTATGGCCAGTGTCTTCCATGAATCATTTTATAGGCTAGCCTTCAGCTTTAGTAAACAATAGTTGCTTCAACTTCAACATTCTGCTTCATTTTGTCTTCCGTGAATGATGCTTGATTTATCAAAAGTAAACATTGGCTGCTTCTTCAATTTATCAAAAGTCTTCTATCATCACTTCCGTGTATGGTGGAAGTAGTTGACAATTCAGATGTGTCTTAAAGGGGTATTTATAGATGAGAATTAGGGTTTTGAGGGTGTGTTTGAAATATTTCTTTTTGCTCCAAACTCCTAATTCTTTTTCTTTTTTTTTTCTTTCTTCTTTGCACTTTATTTGTTTATTTTGTTATTTCTTCATTTTTCCGAATTTCTTCCAATTTTAGCTCCAAAATAGCTCTTTAAGCCCAAATTTTTCCAAACTTAGAAATTCTTGTCTCCTGAAATAAAACATTAAAATTAATTAAATAAATATCCAAATCAATGCAAAATGCAATTAAATATGGGAATAAAATTATCTAAAATGTATATAAAAATATATCTTATCAGACATCCCCACACTAAGCATTTGCACGTCCTCGGGCAAATAAGCGAAATAAAAACTAAATCCTAATATCACTTTCGTAGATGACACGATTGCATCGAGCATATGCAACAAGCCGTTAAACCCCTAGGCAGACCTAGTAGGACGAGTGTTGTCTCGTGAGGGTTTATAGTGAATTTACCCACAAAATCCATTTTTTCTGCCAAGTCTCAAGTACGCAACCTATCATAGTACTCCACACCAGTAAACCTCAATTGCACAATACTGAAAGTTTGTTCACTTACACATCATATGCACAAGACTATCCAAGTACAACACATAGTCTAGATAGACAAAAAGATCATGAAATTTATATCAATGCCGCATTCAATGAGTAACATGCTATGGATAGAAAATCTCACATAACTCTCAAATCACACAAGTGTATAGGTGAAGTGTAATCGCTCAAGTTCAATCAATTAAGTCATGTGCTACCACATGCTTGGTTGTCCACCAAATCTCCATTACTTTGTATACATGCATGCACAAATCAAAAGGTCTTTGTTAAAGGTTGTAACGTGGCTAAGGTGAAGGGTAGGGAATCAAGAAAAAGGCTAACAAGTGGCTAACTCGACAAACTAATAGAGCATAATGTTCATTTCTATTTAAAGCACTCAACGTGAAATTTTGATCATGTAAAAGCTTATCAGACTCTCACAAGCATTAAACTCCAAGCACATATTATTGTGTACTTTTTCACTTTCATATTGCACAAACCAATGAACACAACTCTACTTGATCCTTTTTTCTTTCTTTTTCTTTTTTTTTTCTATTTTTTTTATTCCCACCAAATTTTCACACTTTAACAAAGAAATCCCCACACTATGCACTCACCAACCTCCAAATGAATCAAAATGCTCTACTAGTAAATCAAGAGAAGAATAAACAAGTAGGCTCAAGAATTTAGATTGGTGATATACAAAAAAAAAGGATAAAAAGCTCAAAGGGGTTCACTAAGGATATATGATTCAATGGTACTGTTTGGATAAATAAGGTGAATCCTAGTGCCTTTATCATTTTCATGCATACAGATATCATGTAATCTCAAAATGGTTTAAAGCAAGTTCTAGATCAACATGCCAAATGATGAACAACACACAACAATAAAATTCGATTGATATAAAATGTACCAATCACAAATTTGGCTCAAGATCTCACATGGTGAAAGCATGCTTCAGTACTCTAAAATTGACAATGATGTATCTCAAGCTTTAAAATTTTCGTAAGCACATACAAGGAATCATCAAGTAACAAATGATTTTCAGAGATATGACATGTCAAATAATCATGCAAAATAAGCTCACAAGATGTGTACCTATCCTTGTTAACACACTATGAGACGAGGCAATTAATTTTCTAATTTTTTTTTAATTTTTTTGGATTTTTCAATTTTATGTAATTACACTAAAAAACCCTAATGCCCCCATACATATCTCATGCATTGTCCTCAATGTATGCAAATAAAAATGAGGTATGAACAAAAGTGAACGAAAACTTCCCTGAAAATAAGCATGATAATTGTTCCTCTAGACTGAACATATCTTCAAGTTTTTCTTGCTTAATTCTTTCCACATAGCACGAATACTCCCCTTAGCTTTTCCTTCCCCAAAATAAATTTAAATCCGTGTCACCAACCTTTTCCTTGCCTTTATTACGCCTATTAGCTTCTTGTTCATCCACCTTCTCCCCCTCAGTTGGGTTATCCTCCAGAATAGTTGGATGTGGAGTTGGGAAATTAGACGAAGCTGTCTTCACCAAGGAATTAATTGCATGACTAAACTGGGCTGCCATGGAACTTAATTGAACCTGGAATGCATCATTTTGAATAAGTTGTAAATTTTTGATTTCTGCAATGGACTCACGTATATGTGGCAACTCGTTCTCCAGTGTTTGGACCCGTGCAAGGAGTTTGTTGTATCCCGTTCTGGTTACAGGTGCATGTGGTTGAGTATGTTGCCCACTCTCATGTCCTGCTCGTGTTTCTCTCAACTCTTGTCCAAAACTTCCACCGAGATGCGTATCTGCAAATGAAATCATCGTAGCCCCTTTGTCGGATGGTGCAATGAAAGTTCGGGAGCTTCCATCCTCTCGTGAAGCAAGTTGCCGACCACTGGTAAAGAGTGGTAAATCTGGAAAAATATCCAGGGATTTTCTCTCTGGGAGGTTAAACTTGAATGGATTAAATGGCACAAGACCCAAGTTTCCCTCGAATGTCTCGGGTTCGCTAGGTTTACTCCGTTTAGACTGAGGTAGAGCCGCTGATGTAGAAAACTCATTATGTGGTGCTGCTCTTACTGGCTTTGGTAACAACGGAAGTGGGACAGTCTTTAGATATTCAGTTAGGACTGTAGGCACATCCGTTTAGCTCTTATTGCTTATGTAATTAATTACATTCGCCTTCATGGAAGAACATTCCACATCTCTACCATTGTCCAAGCGTATCCTGTCTGCATCACTCAAAAAATCATTTAATATTAGCTGCAGAAATCTTGGATATAGACATTTGACCCTTTGAGTTTGGACATCCCTTGTTCCTAAATGCTTCATCTTCAAAATGATTTGACCAAGCACTATCTTACCAAAATTAATCCTCAAATTATTGGCGACCGCATACCCTATTGTTTAAATAAATTCAGATATTCGATCTAGATTTGTTCTTTCTGAGGAAAAAAATATGGTTAAGAATGTGGAAGAAGAAATTCCAGTACTGGGTTAGATATGTTCTAGAGAGATTACCAGTATTGAAATTGCCATCTTGGTACCTTATAAGACGAAAGAACCTTTTAATCTGGTCAGGTGTAGGATCAGAAATGAGATTTTCCATAGGAAAATGAAGAATTCGATTAACATCTCGTTCAGTGACCCTAATCGACCTACCAAACAGTTGATAGGTGATTGCACACCCGTCCTTTCCAGAAGTGTTAATCGCACTGCAATATAATTCACGCAAGGCATCATGGTTAAGCGGCATTGGTGTAACTAAAGCATAGCGAATTATTGAATGCTCATTCAGAAATTGTGCCCAAGCTCGAAACTGCTCATCCCGGATGGTGTTGATTTCCTGAATGGAAGTAGGATTAACTCTAGCAATCAAGAAGCTTCCTTGCATTGCCATTTTCGAGACAACTAGATTGTGAGATCTTTTCCCTGGAAGGTTGAAGTTTTCAGCAATTGTGTGTATATGCTCTGGATATCTGAAATGATGATATTTAACACAGACAAAAGCTCATTGTTTATAAGGTTTCAAAGATTAGCGGGTTAGGTGTAATATAGTACAAGCTATGTACAAGCTATCCGCTTTCTTTTCTTCTTTTAGCTCCAGCCCTACTCTATCTTTTGTCTCCAAAGTCCTCCTCGAGCCACACAATGCTCCTTCTTTTTCAACAACAAAAATATTTTCATGGCCCTCTTCTAAATAAATTCAGTGAAGGCAGAATATCCACTTTCTCGATTATACACATGCCATCACGAAAAGTATCAAGAGTATTTTTCCTAGTGATTTTTATCCTGCAAAAAGTCTCCAAACAAGCATCATTAAAATAAAATATGACATTAATAAGCAACAACTGATTAAGTGCTTGTGTAATTTTGGAAAACTTTGTGATAAAACAATGATAAAATTCACAGCCTCGAAAACATCGAACTCCCTTGACATAAGGTGGAGGCTTTGGTGGCGGCTTTTCTTCACTCCTTAATTTCTCTGGAATTATTTGATCCTCTTGGCTTTGTAAATCAATGAATAAGGAGTAATTATCAGGATCTCCTTCTTCCGAGAATTGAAGCTTAAGAGCCGTTTGGAATGGATTATCAAGCAAAAGTGGGGCAAAATCTTCTTGGACAATTTTTGACATCACGTCAACCTTGAAGCACATATTCTCGTCCCGACCCACAACATCCTCAACAATAACAAAATCATTGATCTTAACATCGGTGGAAATCTCCTCTTCTATTTCAATAAGTACATCATCAACACACACCGATAAACTATTTTCCTCCTGATCACTTGTAAGAATGATCAAATCCATTTCATCTTCTGGTGGTATAGATGGTGGCAATGTAGAGTCAGGTTGCCATGCAGTAGAAGAGCTAGCCATTTGAGCAATCTGAGTTTCTAGCATCTTATTATGAATCTCCATCTGGTTCATCTTCCTATTGGCATCCTCCATATTCTTTTGCATTTGAATTAGAATTTTCATCATATCGCTCATTTGATCAGGTTGCGCATTTTCATTGGTTTGAGAAACCTGTAGATCTTCTTGTAGTGGAGGATATTCATATTGCTGCCATGATGATTGCTCAAATTATTGTTGATCATGATATTGCTCTTCATATTGTTGTTGCTGAAATTGTTGTGGATCATGATATGAGAAATTCTGAAAATTGTTGTCCGTGTACGAAAAATTTGGTTGACCCGTCCAATCTTGATCATATGCATTTAAGTATGGATTGGACTCGTATCTTTCTCGATAATCATTCACTTGTCCAAATTGAGCATCGTGAGAATTGTAAATATTGTAAGAGCATTCATAACCAGAGTGACCCAGGATACCACAAATATTACAGAAGTTGTAAGTTTCAGGGGTCACTTGTGACATCTCATTATTACTCAACGGAAATGTAAGGGGCTCTGCAGTCTTCAACGAGGCAATTTCTCGAGTATGTGCCTCTACTAAGAAAGAAAGATGTGCAAAAGTATCAACTTCATCCATTGCAGACCTGTAAACATACTACAAAACCAAGAAACGAAGTAAAACCGGTCTCAATTGGAACTAAAGTTCCAATGAGACAAAGAAAACATAACGAACTAAAAATTTAATAAATTAAACAAAATATAAAATTTGTATTTTATTTTTATTTTATTTATTTTTATTTTATATATTTTTTTAAATCAGGGAAGCCACAATAGATAAAACTCACAAAACAACTTTACAGATTTAAAAGAAGATTTAAACTATTTTAAACTAATTAAGTAAAAATGAAAAGATCTAAAAACTAATTTAACAATTAATTAAAAACTATTTAATTTTTTTTTTTTAAATGCATCAACTCATAAAATTAGAACAAAAGATTTACAGGACTCGAAACTAAGTCAATCAACTCAGACACGAACTCACTAAACAATTAAACTCAGACTTGCGAATAACTCGACCGCAAGCAACTTCAAAACTCAGTTTAGAACTCAACTTGCAAATTAAACACAACGAATACATTAGAAGCAAAATAAGGCACAAAAACGCAAAACCAGCAAGAACAAAAACATAGAACACTGCACTAGACTCAACAACTCAGCGATTGAGACGCACTCGAGACACCAAACTCACGGCAACTCACTCAATCAGAGCCCAAAATAAAACTGACAAAACCAGGACTTCATCACTCTGACTACACAGCAAAAGAACAACAAAAGACCAATCCAATAGCGAACTAAACGACTCGGCTACTCAGCGACAAACTCCACGCAGTAACTTGACACTCGATAATACGACCCAGTAGCTCATCGACTCTGAAAAACTCGCAGTGAACTCGGCAATACAGAACAAAGCAACGACAAAACAAACAAAACAGCCCGAAGGGCGAAGCTGGGTTTGAAAGGGAGAAACGGGAGAGTGAAGTAGAAGGTGGGCGAAGGGTAGTGGCTTGGGTGATTGTTTTAACAGTGAGAAGAAGATGAGTAAGGCCAGGAGGTGGGTTTGTTGAAGATTTGCAGGAGGTGAATACAAGAGGGTGGGGGCTGGTGTTTTTTTTTTGGTCGAGTGAAAAAGATAGGATGGTGTGAGTCGTAGTGAAGGAGGAGGAAGAGAAGGAGGGGAAGGGATTGAGATGAGTGAGGTTTGGTTTTTGGAATGGTGTAAGGGGCGGTGCAAAGGAAGAAAGATGGTGGTGTAGCAGGAGTTCTGGCGTGGCGCAGTGGAGTGAAGAACGGAGGTGGTTTGTAACAGAGGTCGGAGTGGTCGGACAAGGTGGAGAGGATGTGTGGTGAACGGACGAGATGGGTGGAGATGATGTGGATGCGCAAGTTATGCAGGGGTAAGGGAATTGAGACTGGTTTGTGTGATTGAGAGGGGAAGGAAGTGCTTTGTGGGGAGGTAATGGGTGTTAACGGAATGGAAGAAGAGGGAGAGGGATAGAAGAAATTTGGGATTAAAATGAAGGAGACCAGGAGGATTGTGTAATATTATTCGGAGAAGAAAAAGGAAAGAATGAGTGAACTGGGTCTAAGGAGAAAACAGGGGGAGAAACAGAGTAATTGCTTCTAATTAACATTGAAAATACGAACCAGAAATTTAGGCGTACCTCAAATTTACAATAGAACGGAGAATTAAGCCAAATTGTACGTAAAAGAGATGAAAGAAAATCAAGTCCCCTAGCTCAAAGTTGTACTAGCCGAATATTGAATGATATTGAATATGTATAATAATAGTATGCAGTGTTTAAAAGTAAGGGAAAGCAAACAATGATCAAAAGAAAGATGTATGGCCAGTGTCTTCCGTGAATCATTTTATAGGCTAGCCTTCAGCTTTAGTAAACAATAGCTGCTTCAACTTCAACATTCTGCTTCATTTTGTCTTCCGTGAATGATGCTTGATTTATCAAAAGTAAACATTGGCTGCTTCTTCAATTTATCAAAAGTCTTCTATCATCACTTCCGTGTATGGTGGAAGCAGTTGACAATTCAGATGTGTCTTAAAGGAGTATTTATAGATGAGAATTAGGGTTTTGGGGGTGTGTTTGAAATATTTCTTTTTGCTCCAAACTCCTAATTTTTTTTCTTTTTTTTTCTTTCTTCTTTGCACTTTATTTGTTTATTTTGTTATTTCTTCATTTTTCCGAATTTCTTCCAATTTTAGCTCCAAAATAGCTCTTTAAGCCCAAATTCTTCCAAACTTAGAAATTCTTGTCTCCTGAAATAAAACATCAAAATTAATTAAATAAATATCCAAATCAATGCAAAATGCAATTAAATATGGGAATAAAATTATCTAAAATGTATATAAAAATATATCTTATCAAACACTGCGTGGAGAGCACATCACAATTGAAACTCCCTCTATCTCTCAGGGGGAGTTGCCAAAATCTAATTTACAAAACACTTCTCTTCCAGAATCTACCACTCATATTTCTTTGGAGCCTGCAACTCAAACAATTGAGGAGCAAGGCATTGATCATCAAGAATTCTCTTCTCTTGATGAGCCAATGGATTCAAGTGACTTGGTGCATGACACCTTGCTCACCACCCAGGACCCACATTTAGATGGTGAGGGAATGCATGCTGGGGCATATCCTAATGACACAATCACGAACACAGAGGTTCCACTAGTTGTCATTAGAGACTCTGTGCCTGTGTAAACTACTAGTGTAACTCATCCCACTTCTGTGGAGACACCAGTAGTAGATTCAATCCATCCGGTTGCAGAAATTGCATATGTAACTGAGGAGTCTAGCTTGCCTAGCTCTAGCTCTGACTTTATGTCACAATGGCTGAAGCATGTGCAACATGACAGTGCTTCAGGATCAGGGTCTGTTCCACAACAATTGACGGTTGAAGCACTTCAAAGCTTAATTGTGGATCAGATCCCTGAGTTCACAAAGATTGCTCAGAACCTCCTCACTGCAAACCTGCCAAATCCTGACTATGAAGCTATTCTCTTATGCCACAGAGATGATGTGGAGCTACAGAAGGCAAAGATAATAAATGATACTGAGAGAGATGGCAATGTAGATGCCTGGCTACAAGGATAGTTTGATATTCTTCACTCAGACAGTCTTCAGTATCTCAGAGAAGAGTACATCACTTCACTAGGGTCCAATGCCAAATATCTCACCCCTAGTGATGTGTATGAAGCAGTGAATGAGAGCTACAAGGGCATTCTCAAGGCTGCACAATACCTTGGAAAGGGTCTAAAGACAGAAGTTAATGAAGTGTGTACAGCCACAACCAAGGAGGTGCATGAGATCAAGAGGACTTTTTTTTCCAAATTCCCTCAATTGGAGACTGTAGTCAAGGATATTCTAGCCTTCAAGTCTACCTGCACCAAGATGGACAATGGTTTAGCCATTCTCAAAGATGTTGTCACAGGCCTAGGGCACAAATTCTAAAATCTCACTGATTAGACAACTGAGGCCAATGCCATGCTTAGGACACTTTTTGCCAATCAGTATGGAGATAAGCTAATCACTGAAGTCCCAGTGCATGATATGACTAGGTTTGAAGTGCAGAGACTTAAAGAACAATCTCTGTCTGGCTTCAAATCTACTCAATTGTTCACCAAGGTAGATGCACTTGAAAAGGAGGTAGCCACTCTCACTCAGTCTAATGCTCATCTTACAAACAAGGTAGCAACTCTCACTGAGCAGCTGAACACTCAAGCCACCACCACAGCTGATGTTCTCCTGCATCAACAGTCCATGTTGTCTGCAATGATGAAGCACATGGGTCTTCCTCTCCCTGAAGAATCTTCAAACCCTGTGGTCACTCATCAAGCCTCTTTGCCTGACAACAAGCCTAAGGGGGAGAAGAAGACCTCAAGGAACTCAAATCCAAAGGGGGAGAAAACTCAAGTTAAAGGCATCAAGATAAATGAGGGTGGTCACCAAATAGCTTCAAAATCCATATCCATACCCAATGTGTCAGGCAAAGGAAAATCAAAAGTTGATGAGCCTCCATCTTCTCTGCCAGTTGTCACTCTACCAACTGTGCACATCACCACTCCTAATGGTCAGAAGCAATCTATCACAACCACAGTGATTGCAGGGAGTATGCCATCTGATAACTCTCCATCTACCAAAGTTGAAAGTGTCAAACCTGTAGAAGTAAAGGTGGTTACTGAGGCCAAGCTACAAGAAGTTGCAAACTCTATTGTCTACCATGATGATGCTTTCTTGAAGTTTCTAAAAGTCTCAAGGGAACAGGCTGATGACACTCAAATATATCTAAGGAGGCTGAGGGATCAGATTAATTACTTCACTGTGATACCTAGGAGAGTCAATGGCTTATGGCTCAAGGAGGTGATGATGGTGGCAAAATCCAGTATTTGGCATCTAACCTACAACACTCTACAAACATTGAAACATTCAGAGATAGATGCACTGATCAGGCTTATTGAGAAGAGGGATGCAAATGAAAACAATAAAAGTCTATATGATGACCTGAGGAATGACCAACCTTCTAGGCTCCCAGAAGTGTTTAAGAATCCATGGACAATTGTCCATCAGGCTGGCACCAGAATTGAAGACATTAAACAACTGGTGATTCCTCATGATCTCACACCTCAAAATCACAAACTTATTATTCCAATCATTGATCAACTACAGAAGAAGGGTGGAACCAGAAATGCTGAAGAACTAGAGGCACTGCAAATTCTCAGATCCTTTATTGCAACTCGTGTAATTACAGAAATTGCCAAGCCTAGGAGAAATAAGGATGACAAAGATGAGGATAAAAGTGATTGGAGGAGAAGACATCACAGGAGTGATAAGGAAGATGAAGACAAGAAAAAGAAGAGGGATGACAAAGAGAAGAAAGATGGTAATGACCAAGGGAAAGTCTATGAGAGGACAAGTGTGAAACAGCAAGCCATAGGCATTGTTGACAGTAACCTCACCACAACACAAGACTCTAAGTCTAGGGTGAATACTGTTAGTAGTGACCTACAAAAATCAAATTCCATGGCCTCTGCAAATGTTTTACTACCTCAAGAAGAGAAGGAGATTCAAGCCAAGAAACCATGTGTATGTTTCAGAAAGCAAACTGCTAATGGAATACTACTATGGTCTTCCAACAAAGGTCAAAAATTTCAGCCAAGCAATCAAGTAACAAGATCTAATTTCAAGCATGCTGCTAAGAGAGTAAAGTCATCCACGTCAAGAGCCCTAACAATCATTCCAGGATTGAAACTCCAACCACTAGATGAAGATTTTGATGAAGACCAACTGCTATTTCTGAGAACTCAAAGAATCTACTCTGCTGCAATTGTGAATGACTTCCTTGAGATCAAGTATACTGATGGGAGACAGAGAAAATTCAAACAAGGGGGTTGTCAAAGTTGGGGCAAGTTATATGAGATAGAATTATTGCATTGTTGGATTCTAAAGACAAGGTGGAGAAAGTATGGAAGCTGGAGTTGATTGACTTTGTGAGAATGAAGAGAAATCATGCTGAAGCAATAAGGAAGGGGTGCCTTGAGAAATGGTTAGATAGAGAGAAAGAAATTGATAGACTGGAGATTGAGGCAGAAAAGCTAAGGGCTAAGGGACTGTGTAGAGTTCAGTTTGATCCCTATGTGGTGAAGTATAGGAGAAGAAATGGAGACAATGTCAATATCAGAATGAACCTACTCAATCATTATCCTGCCAATATACTAAAACCAGTACTTGAAGATTTCAAAAACTCTATCCTGCTTGAAGAATTAGATGCTATGGCAGAATCATAAGAGTTATTGATGAGAATGCAAGGAGGGAGCAAGAAAGAAAACAGAAAGCATATGATGATCTACAAGCCAAAGCATTAAAAATGGAATCAAAGGGGAATGGCTAGTATTTCATTATATTGTAAGAATACTCAACTTGTAATTCAACTCATGCTCTCAATCAAATTTCATACCTGTACTTTTTAAAGTTTTATCTTTATGTATGTTAGGCTTGTTATCAGACATGAAATTGTGACTAAGGGTCTTACTCACAATTTGGGGGAGATTGTTAGTCACAGATACATGCCTGTTTAACTCTAATAACAAGCCTAATTGTTTGTAATGCTTTGCATTACTTACATGACCTCTTAACTGAGGGAACCTCTAGTTGTAGAGTTTCTACTTGCTTTGTACTTATAATAGGCATCAAATTCTAGCTGTGTAACTGTACTTATTGAGTCAAGAATAATGCTTGAAAGAAGTTCCAAGGTTCATGCCTCAAGCAAAGAGATAAAGACTATCAAATAATCATAGTTGGGATTTTAAGAAATGAAGAATTTTCCTTAGTACCAATTCGAGAAGTAGTTTTGTCTATTCAAGAAGTCCAGCATTCGAGAAGTCAGGGATTCGATATCTCAAGACACTATTCGATATCTCTGAATACACTGTTCGATATCTCATTCGATATCTCAGAGATTCCATATGTCTACTACTTTATTCAAGAACTCAAAAAGTCAACAAGTCAAAGTGGTATTCGAGTTCTCAAAGAGTCAACAAGTCAAAGTTCCATTCGATATCTCAAGTACTCAGAAAGCTATTCGATATCTCAGGGATTCGACATGTCAAAATGCTCTATTCGACAACTCAAGGATTCCCAGAGAAAAGAGCTATTCGAGAAGTGATTTGATATGTCATATAACAGTATTCGAGAACTCAGAGTTATCGATCAAGTCAATCCTAGTTCTCGAACCACTTACTTAGTCACTTCTCGAATACATTCTTGGAAACAAAATACTGAAGAAATTGTACAATTCAGAAGCCTGCAACAAGCCAATGCACTTTATGGACCACAACCTGTAATGTGCTCTGGAAAACCTACAAGGAAGCTTGGAGAGATATAGAAGAGACGAAGGGCTAAAGAAGTGGATCTGAACAGGTTTTGCAAAGTCAAATCTGTAACCGTTTGGACACTTACTCAAAAAGGATAGACAGACTAGAAAGTAATTTGTTCAGCTACCTTATTTGCAGTAAGTAGGTTGTATCCATGTTCTATAAGGATACAGCTTTACTTCCTTAATTGTAAACCTTTTTAAGGAGTCAAGTTTTTCATACATTGTAAGTCATATCTCTCTGAGAAAAACGAAGCTGAGAATACTATCATTTGTATTCACAGATTGTAGCAACCTTTATCTAATAATATATTAGATTAAAGTGATATTGTGTCTTGTGTCATTTCTTATCCGCACCTTCACATTTACACACACAGATACTTATCTGCTACACAGATTCAAGAACCAGAAAAGTTCAAGAATCCATTCACCCCCCCTCTGTATTCTTTTGCTGTATTCAGTACTCAACAATACAGAGTCTGACGCGGTATATTGGCTAAAAGGTACATTTGTGAAGTTGGAGGGGCGAAAAGGAACGCTTTGAAACTTTAGGGTTTTATGGATATAATTGTACAAACTTGAAGGGCCAAAACATCATTAAGCCAAAAATAAATCGAAACATATGATTAATGTACACTATTAGATCTAGTTTATTAGATCCAGTTTGATACGATAAAGAAAGAGTATTAAAGAAGATTTTATGATTTATTTACATATGTGATCTACATTCATGTGTTGTGGATGTGCAACCTTTTTTTTGATATTCTTCTACTTCATATTACTTTGAACAAATACTCATAATTTAACAATTGAAAGACAAATCTCAATCAATCAATAATATAGCAATAACATTAAGATCGTACAAACTAAAAATCACATGAAATAGATTCTGCATCCATTCAAAAATCAAATCACATGAAATAAACTCCACATCCATTCAAAATTTAATTTCAAAAATCACATATAAAACATCAATAATATTAATATAGCAATAGCATGAACTGTAACTTCAGAATCAGTTTCAAAAATCACATGTTAAAAATCAAGATTCCGCACCCATTTTTTTTTGTGAAGAAAATGCACTTGCAATCCATTAGAACAAATCCAAAGATAAAACATGATTAAGAAAACTAGGAGGTGTGGCATACCACTCTCCTACGTCTGACATAGAATATGCAGCCTTTGCTAGAACATGAGCTGCAGTATTCGCAGAACGATAACTAAAGACAACTAGCACTTGATTTATGTGCTTAATTAACTGAATACAATCCTTCACAATTGTGCCAAAGAAAGCTTCATCTGGCTTACCATTACAAGCGGCAGCTAAGTTATAGGAGTCCGTCTCGATTATACACTTTGAGTATCCCTTTGCAATTATCCAAGACAGTGCTTCTTTAAGACCGATTGCCTCTGATTCTCTAGGCCTCCAAGCTCCCACAATGTTCCTGCCTCTTGTTGCTACAAAGTTCGAATTTTCATCCCTTATAACAGCTGCAACACCAATGTTTCCATTTAGAAAAACTGCAGCATCTATATTGACCTTGATCCACCCTTGTTCAGGAGGTTTCCAGGTTCTATCTCCACCCTTATCTCCGATCCGCCTGTCTTCTACTTTACCTTGTGCTTCTTTCCATTCTACTAATAGGTGATTAGCTGCATTCCTAACTGCAAACACTGACCCATTTACTCGATTCCAAACCCAGTTGTTTCTTCTATTCCAAAGACTCTAGCACCCCATAACTATCTCCACACATTTCTCTTTCGAACTCTTCTCAAATATTCTTTTCAATACGCCACTGGCCTTCTCATTCACTGCACAGTTGACCAGTTGGGATAGTCCTGTAACTTGCCAAAGTGTTCTGGCAAAATCACATAAGAACATTACATGCATGTTAGTTTCTTGATCATAATGGCACCACGGGCACCTAACATCAATGTTGACATGTCTAGCTCCCAAGGCTGCATTTGTTGGGAGACACCCTTTACACAGGCGCCATAAGAGATTCAAAACCTTCTCTGGGAGCTTTAAGTTCCATACTGTTCTCCATGTATCAACAAACTCACTTGAGCATTCCCCTTGAAGCCGTCTATAGCAACTCTTAACTATGAATACTCCTTTGTCGTCAAGAATCCAATACCACGAATCCGGAATATTCTCCATAGGGATTGGAATACGTCTGATTAACTCAGCATCTCTAATACAGAATACAGCAGATAAGCAGTCAACATTCCAACTTCTTGCATCCCCGTTCATCAGACTACTAACCTTGATATTTGTTCTCTGATTATGCTCCAGCTGAATAATAAAACCGTTGTGAACATCTGGTAACCACGGGACATTCCATATCATTGTATCCTCACCATTGCCAATTTTTTTCCTCACTCCTGCTTGAAGGGCTGGCAAGGCTTGGAAAATTCCACGCCACACATAGCTAGGATTACTTCCTAGTTTGGCATTTAGGATATCACTGTTCGGGTAATATCTTGCTTTCATCACTGCATTCACCAGTGTATTCGCTTCTATTAGAAGGCGCCACCCTTGCTTAGCCAACATGGCTATGTTAAATTTCTTCAACTCCTTCAGCCCCATACCACCATATAATTTAGGAACACACAAACGCTTCCATGAGATCCATTTTATTCCCTTACAATTTGCCCCTCCAGTCCATAGGAATGCATTCATTTTTTTCTCCATTTCGTCACAAATATCATCTGTAAGGAGGAATAAGCTCATTATGAAGTTTGGTGTGGTCTGAGCAGATGACTTAATCAATGTGATCTTACCTGATTTAGAGAGGTCCTTATTACACCAAGATTGAATTTTGTTCTGCACTCTATCAGTAAGGAAGCTAAAAACTTCCTTTTTACTTTTTCCAACATGCATAGGCATCCCTAAATACTTTCCTGGTCTCTCCTTCTCTCTCACACCTAGCATTTCACAAATTCTGCTTTTTTCTAACACACAAGTATTCGGGCTAAAAACAATGTCAGATTTGTTATAATTCACCATCTGCCCTGAAATCCTTTCATACTTGGAGATTATTTCCTGCATATTACTTGCTTCCCCCTGATTAGCTTTGAAAAATAAGTAACAATCATCTGCGAATAGCAGATGAGATATACTCGGCGCACCCCTAGCTACCTTACACCCATGAATCAGCCCTTGGTTCTCATACTTACGAATAATACTAGTTAACCCTTCTGCACACAAGATATAGAGGTAAGGGGAGATAGGGTCCCCCTGTCTCACACCTCTTCGAGGTTGCACATCACCAAAAATGTGGCCATCTCGCAAGAAGCTATATCTTACTATTTTAACGCATTGCATTACTCGTTCAATCCAGCATTGAGGATAACCAAATTTCTGCATCATCAATTCAATATACCTCCATTCCAACCGGTCGTACGCTTTAGAGATGTCTATCTTAAGACCTGCCATGCCACATTTTCCTTGCGTTTTCCTGTGGATATAATGATTGATTTCAAAGGCAATCAATGCATTATCTGTGAGGAGTCTTCCTTCTACAAAAGCACTCTGATTTTTCGATAGAACTGAGTGAAGAGATGGCTTCATTCTATTTGCCAGAATTTTGGACAGGATCCTCATTAAAACATTACACAATGAGATTGGACGCAAGTCAGCAACTTGTTTCAGTTGTTTAACTTTAGGGATAAGGCACACTAGTGTTCTATTTATCTGCTCAGGAAGCTCGCCATAATCAAAGAATTTTCTGCAAAAACTGAGCACGTCCTCCTTCACAATATGCCAGTAGGTTTGGAAAAAACATGGGTTGAGACCATCTACACCCGGAGACTTTTCAGAGTGCATAGCAAAAACTGCCGTTTTAATCTCTTCTTCATTAATGTCTTGCATAAGGTTCTCTCTTTGCTCATCAGTTATATTTTTAACAGTAACTCCTTCTGGCATCATCTCATCTGTTTGTGAGGCAATGAATATAGTTTCAAAATACCGAATAATAATATTTTGAATTTCTCCATCGGTATTATGCCATTCTCCATCTTCATTTTTCAATCTTTTTATCTTATTATGCTCCTTCCTTGTAGACGCAAATTTATGAAAATACCTTATATTTCTATCTCCGTCTCTAAGCCAGAATTGTTTTGCCCTTTGGCGCCAAAAAACCTCTTGCTTTTCCAGTAATCTGAGATAATTCCACCTAGCTTCATTGTACATCCGAACTCCCTCCATGTCTCTTCGAGTTCTTGCCCTTTGCATATCTTTTCTACAGTTTGCAATTTTGAACTTCAGATTCTTTATCAATCCTCCACCCCATTCCTCCAGCTTGGAAGTGCACAAAGCCATTTTCCGTAGAATATCATTATCTCCTTCACCCCCCAACAATCCTGGATAATATTTTTGCATTCCTTCTCTTGGATCCACATGTTTTCAAAGCGAAATCTTTTACTTCTGGGCATGTAAACTTGCTTATTCAGCTGTAGACAAAGCGGCATATGATCAGAAGTAGATACTTCATGAACTTTAATCTCAGCTTGAGGGAATATAGAGCACCAATACGACATCGCAAGCCCCCTATCAAGCCTCTCCAAAACCCATCTATCTGTACCCCTTCCTCTTTCCCATGTAAACCTATCTCCTGTGAAACCCAAATCCAACAGCCCACACTGCATTATCGTCTCCGCAAAACCATTCAATAATGCTCTAGGGTGACGGTGCTTACCCTGCTTTTCTTTTTCAGTCATAAGATCGTTGAAATCTCTGATAATACACCATGGTAACGTAGAGTCTCCAGCCAATTGCTTTATCATGCTACATGCCTCCCTACGCTTCTTTCTGGAAAGCCATAGTACCCTATGTATCTCCAACGACTAACATGGTCATGAGTTACTTCAAAATCAATATAGTTATGACAACTCTTGATTACCGTAATCCCTCCTTCATTCTTCCAAAGGAGAGCTACTCCCCCTGCATGACCTTGCGCGTCCACTGCGTGACAACCCCTAAACCCTAGCTATTTTTTTTACTTTTTCAATCCTACTACTTTTGACTAATGTTTCACTTAGAAAAATAATACTTGGCCTATAATAATTATTTAATTCCTTTAGGAATCTGACTGTCTGTGGGTTGGCCAGTCCACGACAGTTCCAAGCAATAATACTCATAATTCTTGGCGGGCCTGCACCACAGGACCCGCCATCTGCAAGTTTTTTGACACATCTTTTTATTTTTCGAAACACAAATTATTATTATTTCCTTTTTCTTCCATGCGTTTCATTTTTGCATCGACCAAGATATTCTCACTTTCACTTTCCTTGTAAATTCCCCCCAGATTCACGCTTATGGTTTGTGGAGCCACTAATGCTAGACTCATGTTTTCCTTACTTTTTGACCACACATCACGCGTATTGATTCCCACTACACCAGTGTCTCCATGAGTATCTCTAGGTACCCCATCGACTTCCATGATTTGCTCTTGTTCCTGCATACCATCCTGACTAGCAGTTGATGATGTACCTTGATTATTCACCTGCCTCCATGGATTGTTAATATCATTTTTATTACGTAACCATTTGGCTCCAGTGTTAAACTTTGTGGCATTTTTCGATGAAGCTCTCAGCCAGACTCCATAGGCCTTCTCAATTAGCTTATCTAGATTTTTATACACAATACTACACTCTCGCTCCGAATGTCCCAAGATTCCACACACAAAGCAAAACGTTCCCAGGCGTTCGTACTTAAAGTTTATCCAACTCCAGCTATCACCTTCTCTTTTTATCTTCATTCTTCTCTTTAATGGTTTCTGGACATTAATTAGGACCCTGATGCGCACAAACGTCTTCCATGTTCCATCAAATGCATTTGCCTCCATTCTGATAAATCTTCCTATTGAGTCACCAATGCTTTTTAGGACGTTCTCTGACAGAAAACCCCTTGGGATGTCATACACCTGCACCCACATTTCAAGATCCTGCATTCTTACTGTGGTCGGATCTTCATCTATTGTAAGCTGATGGGTGAGCAATGTAGCCTGCTCAAATGTCCATGGACCTCCTTCAATGACCTTTTGGATATCCATTTTATGGAAGAACGTAAAAGAAAATCTCATTCCTCCAATATCCTGTACCTCCATTCCCTCTTTTGGCCTCCAAAGCGTTGCCATTACATTTTGCATAGCATTAAAGTTTATGTTCTTCTCTGTTAGAAAGCTTCCAACCAATACAAACTCTTGTTTCTGTTCTACAATTGCAGTATTCGCCACTACAACTCCTCCTTCATCCTCTTCCTCAATGCCAAGTCTGGCATACATTTCTTCCAAAGATGCTTCCTGTCTTGCCATACTTAGAGGCTTAACTAGAAGATTTCCTCAGAGAAAAATGAAAAAAGATGGTAGACTAAACCTCACTCACTAACTATGATGATATGAATGATTAACGAAGTATGAAGTAACAAGAGATTAGAATGATAAAAGAGTATAGATAAGAAATAAGTAGAGATATGATAATGGAATAACTGTCAACTAGGACAGAGAGAAAAAACTGTCATATTGACAGACATATTACGGAGTATTAGTTTAGTTACAAGGGTACTTCTAACTTAATTCCAAGTTTGACTCCGCACCCATTTAAGCGCATGAAATAGACTCAAAACTTCACCTTCCTTAACATTAAACAAACCATCAATACCTATGTTCCAGCAGCAACAAATTGATCAAAATTATCACAAAGCAACATTCCAAAGCCATTACCCTTTATTCTTCAAAAGTGGCTAAATCAACATTACATTTAAGAATACCTACCGGCGGAGCAGATCAATTTTGAATTATCGTAAAAGCAACGGAATTACTGTGAAATCTATAGTTCAAAATTAAGTTTCAAGAGATTTTTAGTAACTCTTCAAAAATTTAGAATTTAAAAATCTATTCTTTATTCTCATTTTTAAAAGCACCTAATAATTTTTAATTTGTATTTTATTAATAAAATATAACATTTCTTCCAATTCTCACATAAATTTTTGACTGGACTTGTCTAAAAGGCCCTATTCTCACATATAAAAAAAAAAAAAACTAAAGGAGCCCAAATTTGACTCGACTTGTCTAAAAGGCCCAAATTGTTAGTCCAGTGTCAGATTTTCAACCCAATTTATAATTGAAAAATCATAGAAGGTGCTGTACAAGACTACAAGGTAGTCACTTGATAATTATTAAAGAAAAAATTTGCCAATTTGGCATGAGGCATTCGTACGTAACCATTTTGAGATTAAATGGATTTAAGGTGTAAGATGGTAGGAATGTATTTGTAATTTTTAAATAAAATTATTAAATTTAAAAAGTTTTTTATATAAAATGAAAATAGTGTATTTATAAATTGTGAACAAAATTTTTTAATTATAAATATATTTATGTGTATTACATGAAAAAAATATTATAACCTCACTCCGAAATCACCCTTGGCACAAATATTACAAAAATAAAATAAAACAATTTATAAGTTATGAGCGATTGTATAATAAAAGCATGTTGATAGCCTAAAGATTACATATGCAAAATGCATTGCACAATATTAATTTTGTTTTATTTTTTGTTACATTATGTAGTTTATAATATTTAGACACAATGCTAGAAATATAGATTAAAAAATGTCTCAATTGAAATTTTGTTTTTTTATGATACAATTCAAAATATGTATGAAATAGATAATAAAAAAAAAATACTAAAACCAAGTAATAATGATAATAAAAATAATGAAATTAAATTATTTAAAACCAATTTATTAAAAGTAAAGACAAAAATTATAACTTTAAAAACGCGGCGAATCCAACGGCCAGGATTCAAACAACTTCGTTAAAACCAATGTGCTAAACCCCCATTCCGCCAGATCCAAATTCCAATCTCTCCCACATCTCTCTCTCAATCTCTCCTCTCTCTTACCCTAGCCGAGTCAACTCGTCAAACCATGTCATCAACCAACGGCGCCGCACCCGAGTTGACTCAGCAACAATTACAACAACAGCAACAATGGTTAGCTATGCAACAACAGTACCAACAACAATGGATTGCGATGCAACAACAACAGCAACAGCAGATGATGTATCAGCAACAAACCCAATACATGTCTCCGTATTATCAACAACAAAACTATCATTATCAGCAACAACAAGCGAGTTTAGGTCAGATTCAACCCTCTAGTGAGGATAATAAGACGATTTGGATCGGGGATTTGCAGGCCTGGATGGATGAGACGTATTTGCAGAATTGTTTCGCTCCTAGCGGCGAGGTTAGGGTTTGAATGTCTTCGATTTGTTTGTGGGTTTTAGTTAAATATTGTTTACGATATCGTTAGATTTACGATTTGTGATGATTGACTTTATTATTGTGTCTTAGATTGTTGAAATGATTAATTGAATTGAATGTTAGGGTACAAGTTTTATGCTCATTTTTTATATTTTTGGGATCAAATTGGATTTTAGATTTGTGTGGATTTCCGTTATAAGCATGTTTAAGATTGTTGAAATGATGTATAGTGTAAGTTAAAAAGTAGAGGTATGTGGCGGCTTTTGGAAATTAAATAGGCTACTGGGTTTTCTACTAATGGATAAGTTTAACTTTGACTTGTGAGTTGGAAAAACATGACTACAAGTTAAGTTATTGTTGTATATGTGACTTTTTATTTTAAACATGTTTGGGCTAGTTTGAAAGACTACAGATATTCTTGGTGTAAATCATAGGGAGGGGGTTAGTGGATGGCCATTAATTATCTATCTATGTTAGACAACGTGTAACTGTTTGGTGGAATATAACAATTTCTGGTGACATGTACTGTCAGCTGTTAAGAAAGAAAAACTTAAACTTGATACTTATCAATAAAAGAGCACAAATTTATAAGTATTATTGATATTGATGATGCTTTAACACATAATAGATGCACTAGAGTTAAACTTTGATGACCTTAACGTTGACACATTTGTCTTTATTAAGCACACATTTGTCTTTAATAAGACTTGATCCTCGACCTCTTGTCAAGAGGGGTATCTTACAATGCTAGGGATACTGAAAAGAACTTTAGATTAGTGGTAGATTCATGATTTTTCACGTAATATTATGGAAACTCGAGAAATCCGAGCTAGTCAGACGTTGGCAATTTCTTTATTCAGACTTGTTTTTCCTTAATTATTGAATATAGCAACTTGATTCAAAAGAACTAATACATCGGGGTTTAATTTGAACAAATGCATCATTATATCAAGTTTGCTCTAAAAATACTATGAAGTGGACAATCTGTGTTAATGACTTCAAGTTTCTGATTGAAGGTGCAATATAACTTGAAATTTGCAGGATTAAACTTCTTTAGTGTAGAATTGAGCAAGTGCAATTATTAGTTCTGCATTGTGATTAAAGAGTTATAAATCTGTGCCGGAAAAAGTACCGCCAATCTCTCAAGTCATGCACTTGCACATTTTACCTAATTAACTAATCAAACAGTGGAAAATCAAGATAAATTGAAGAGTACATATCATGTATTATGTTGCTTTGTGCTCTCACATTGAGGTCTTTAATTGACATCTTTGTTGTTAATTATAAATAGAGATGTACATTTTGAACCTTCTCTAAATCAAAATGTTTACACTACTCCGTTCTGCGTGTGAGGAAAGTGGACCTTCGAGTTCGTTTTTGAGCATATTCTCGAAAAATAATGTGCCCTTGATACTTGAACATTATCATCATGTCCTCTAATTAAGAAATATATTGGTTCTGGACTTAACAGCCACCAGCCACATTCCAAGTAGCACAGTAAAGCATTTTTTCAAATGTGCGTTGACAACATTTGTTTTCGTCCTATAGCAGGGGAGCCTTCTTATGTCAAGCCGTCAAGGAAGTCTTCTTTGCATTTACATGAAAAATTGCCTACCTATTTTGCCTTGTCATGCTCGTCTTTCATATTTTTTCATTTGTGTTTGTTACACTGCAGTTGGACCCACATATACATCTTTATGTTATTTCACTGTATAATAAGTTTTGTTTTGCCATCTTGTTCGCATTGCTTGAATCTGGCTTTCCCATATTTTGCCTGTGTATGGTCGTGTTTCATAATTATCCATGTCTGTTGTTGCTCTAATTTACTTTACCTCATAATACTAAGTTTTTGTGCCTTGGACAAGCAGCCTATATCCGTAAAGCTCATACGCAATAAGCAGACTGGTCAGTCAGAGAAATTCGGATTCATTGAGTTCCTTTCTCATGCAGCAGCTGAGAAGATCTTGCAAAGCTATAATGGAACTTTAATGCCTAATACAGATCAAGCATTTCGGTTGAATTGGTCAACCTTTAGCTCGGGCGAAAGACGTCAAGATGGTGGTTCTGATCTATCAATATTTGTAGGTGATTTGGCTGCAGATGTTACTGATGCCATGTTGCATGAAACTTTTGCTAGTAGATACTCATCTGTTAGGGGTGCAAAGGTTGTGGTTGATGCGAACACTGGTCGGCCAAAAGGTTATGGCTTTGTTAGGTTCGGAGATGAAAATGAGAAGTCAAGGGCTATGACTGAAATGAATGGTCAGTATTGCTCTAGCAGGCCCATGCGCATTAGTATTGCAACCCCCAAGAAGCCATCAACACCTCAGCAACAGTATTCTTCCCAAGGTGAATCATGCTTTCTTTGTTTTAAGTTTAGTGTTTAGTGGTGCTGTTTTTATCCTTAATTAAAGTCATATTAAGCGATTTGATCATTATTCATTCTTTCATTCTCATGTACTGAACTTGTTACTTGTCTGGTTTCTTGAATGTTTCTGTTTTGTAAGTTTTAGTAAGACTTTATCTATTTTTATAAGTTGTAATTCTATTAACATGTGACATCAGTGTTGATCAAGTTTGTTACTCAGACCTCATATGATGTTGTGGTGTTTTACTTATAATTTATAATCCATTTTTCATATAATAAACAAAAGAGAAATAAACCTTACCTTCTGCATTAATTTTAATGAACTGAATTTAAAGATGTAATGGTTTACCAAGGCTGGTATATCTTCCTCTTTTTTTGAATCATAAAGGTCATGTCTTCAACTCATAAGAATTACCATCGAGAATTACCACGAGGCTGTCCTGTTCATTTTCTTTGGGCAACATTTTTCATATTGATTCTAACTTGTTTATTAGCTGTGATATTGTCCGGTGGTGGTGCTGCTGCAAATGGTGCTTTCACTCAAGGCTCCCAGTCTGATGGTGATACATCTAACACGACAGTGAGTTTTTCTTTTCCTTGCTGAGTTTAATTCTGATTTATTTCTACTTCATTAACATTAATTTTCATTTAGGTATTTGTGGGAGGGCTTGATTCTGATGTCAGTGATGAAGAACTTAGACATACCTTTTCCCAGTTCGGAGAGGTTGTTTCAGTAAAAATACCAATCGGAAAAGGCTGTGGTTTTGTACAGTTTGCTGACAGGTATTCCTCCTACCAATGGCACTATATATGATTGGTTAGAGCAACTCCATTGCAATGCTGAAATTGGTTCCATTTCTATAATTTGGAACCAAATGTTAAAAAACACAACTCCAAAGGGGTTTTATATTTGGATGCAAATATGCATAAATGCATACTTGGTGCTAAGTTTGAAACCATGGATGGATTTATGCATCCATGCCACATCATGATTTAACCATATATGAATTGCATGTTGGTGTACTTTAAATGAAATTGAGGAGAGAAAGACAAAATTTTAGTTAAATTTGGAATTATTTGGATGCAAAATGCAACTAGCATTGGAGTTGAAGTTCTATTTTAGCACCAAATTATAGCAATAGCTATAACTATTTTGCAATTAACATTGGACTTGCTCTTAGTACTGATCCGCAGTAGTTCTTTAAATTATACTGATCCGCGGTAGTTCTTTAAATTATTATTAAGGTTTTCTAGCAGAGTTTCTAGTTAACTTCAATTTTCAAACATATACTCCCATAGGATCTTAGGGCTACACTTCTGATGAGTAATGATTGTCTCTGTATGTTTTATAAGATATGTTAATGACATAAAACAGGTATTTTGATAACCCATGGAAATGATTTTGTTATTCCCATCTTTTCTCTTCATGATAGATATTTTTCCTATGTTTCATATGCAGAGCCAGTGCTGAAAACTCAATCAACCAGTTAAATGGGACAACTATCGGCAAGCAGACAGTTCGTCTATCTTGGGGTCGGAATCCTGGGAATAAGCAGGTAGGATATTTTGTGTTGGTCGAGTTTTCACCTTTGGCCATCATTCACATGAAGGCACCTCAAACCCTAGTTATATTTGAAATAAATTGCAAGTAGCCATCTGCAGAATTGTATGAAAATAGCTCTAAACATCTGTTTTAAATGGACAATGAAAAATTATGATGTTAAAGTTGCTTTTCCTCTCCATTCTTCCCTCTGCATTTTTCTACACCTTTCAAGAAAGAAGAGGAATTATCATCGGACATCTGCAAGCACTATATTGCTTATGATCCTTTTCTTTGGAATTCCTGAAAGGAACATACTGTTTAAGATCACTGAAAGATCTATACAAAGTCGTTATATTGGATTCAAAAACCAGTTATCAGTTGATGATTTTAACTCATCCCATTGTCCACCTCTGATGCAATTTATAATGATGCACAACACACGACTCAAAACACTTTGCTTTTTTTATTAAGATTGAAGTACCTCTTTGTTTTGAAACTTTTGTCTCTCATATGCTTTGGCAGTTTAGAGGAGAATCTGGTGGCAACTTTTATGGGAAGCAAGGTTACAACGGGTATGGGTACTCTGCGCCACAGAATCAGGATTATGGAAATCTGTAGCTGCCTCTAAGGTGATACTGGCTGGTGGTAGTATGTGTGATGAAACTTACAATGAGGGCCACGAGGCTAGGGAAAGATGTTTTCGGACTAAAAATATGTACTATGCTGAATTTTGTAGCTGGTTATAGTTTCATATAAACATTTCTAGTATTCTATGGAGACCTTAATTTTTGATTAAAGGGCATAGCCTATTTTTGGTGGTGAGCTGAGTTCTACTAAATTTTAGTTATTCATTTTGCAGCACATCCTACACAGTAATTAGTATTGAGGCAGCAGTGTAGTGCTGTGAACAAATTAGAGTAACATACCAGTGTACACATACATGTATGTTACTGGGACATTTTATTTTGCCTTGAATACGTGTGTCGGACACTCGAGGATACTTGGACACTTATTTTAGGCTAAAGTCAAAATATTTACAATGTTGCTAGGTTCGACATTTGGATACATATATATTTTGACACTTCCAAGTTCCAACCCAGCCCGAGTGACAGCATACAAGGGTTTGCTGGACTGCCGCCTGGAGTTTACCCTAATAGTAAATATTACGACTCCATTATTCCAATTCATCATATCATTAAATTGCACTTGTAGTTTTGTGGCCACTCCCTTTTTCCTCCATGTGCTATTATAGTACAAGTTAGTATATGGCTTGTGAGTTTTCTAACAGATATAGACAAAGAAAAGCTATTGTAATTTGTAAATAATAGTACAGAGCATGTGTATTTGTTCACATGATAAAACTAAAGCTTAAACACCAAAGTGACCCCAATGGTGAAATATGAAAGGAAGAAAAAAGAGAGAAAGAATAGAAGAATATGGTCCCATGGGCCATGGTAAAAGAAAAGTTGAAAGTTCACATGAAATATGGGTCCAAAATTCACATAAAAAACCTTTGGTTAACACCAAGCTATACGCAAGTTATGATCAAATACTCTACAAGTAGTGCTTGTCATTATGTAAAATTAGTCAAAAAAATCAAATTTATAGCTTGAAATTAAGAATGCACATGATTTTAATTGGAACTTTGTGCACGGAGGGTAGTTTATTTTAGCTTGCAAATCGAATCTGCTAATTACCTACTGTAATAGTTAGTGAGCATAAATCATTTGTTTATATATCATTGAATCATGTGCAAGCAAGAAAATTACCTAACCAGTTTGCTTGATGGTAGATTATCAACTCTCTCCAGAATTTTATGGTGTCGGGCACAATCATTCGATAGGACTTTATATTTAATTTCAATTTCGTTTTTTGAATCGAAGAATTAAAATTTGATCCAATTTTGAACTCCGATGTTTTATAGATACATACCTCAATTTAGATTTGTTTAAAAAATCTTTTGAACTTGGAAACTTCCTAATATGATTACTCACGGTCTCTACGAAACAAGGATACTTGGGTTACCTGACATATTTCCGTGTTGAATTTTTGGATACGAGTGTTTTCGGAATTTTTCCAAAATTCTACTTTTAAATTTTATTTTCATCAATGGTTGTTAAAAATAACTAACTACTTAACAAAATTAAGTATTGTTTGTAAACAAATACAAAAGTATTAATTATTATATTCATTTTTGCATAAATAAAGAGATTATATTCATAGTTTTCATGTTTTGGATGAACAAATAATGCATTTCTTTCAATTTGCATGCAATTTTTGATTGTATCAATTATTTTTTATATGTGTAATATGAACTACACATAAAAATTTGTAGTTATATTTGACGTATTTCCCACACCGATATTTCCATATTTTTAAATTTATCAAATTCACGTTTTTTTATACTACACACTCGCATCCTCACACCCTGTACTTGCTTCTTAGCTCACTAGACTCAACAACAAACGATAAAATGACGAGTAACCACACTAACGTCAAATCTAAATTTCACGTTCGCGAGTAGTAATACTGTTGGGTAAGAAGAGCAGGTTAATTGTGTTTAAATTTGTTTAACTGCTTGTTGAATCCATGTAAAAAATTCTTATTTGAAAATGACAGAATTATCCCCAAGCTGTGCAATCTATCAAGTATCAAGTATCAACAGAAACTTGCTAGTAGGAGTAACATCATACACCTTTTGAAGTGTATAAAAGTGTTTGGCTAGTGACATTTTTTTACTCCATTCCTGAACAATGGAGTACTTTCCTCTCAATTTCTTCATTCTCCTCATTCTAATGCTCCACGGACTCAACTATGGTGCAGCCACCATCGATCAAGCCGGTTTACTCGCAGCTTTTCAACGAACCAAAATGCAGTCTCAAGACAAATACACAGTTGATGAGAAATGGTTCGACAACATGAGTTTCGAACTCGAAGAGGAAACTACTACTAGGAACATGGAAGATGATCTTATTAAAGAAGGCCTTCCCGGTCAACCTTTTCCGGTAAAATTCAAGCAGTATGCAGGTTATATCAGTGTAGATAAATCAACTGGCCGGAGTCTTTTTTACTATTTTACGGAGGCTGTCAATAATCCATCTTCCAAGCCACTTATTCTGTGGCTAAATGGAGGTAAACTCTTCAAATCTTATATATGATCATAATAGCACGTAGAACCACTAAAGAAAATTATACTTTTAACACTCCCATCACTTGAACGAGTGAGCAAAAATGACAATCTTATTAAGAAACAAAATCTTGCGCTAATGAAAATGTCCGAAGTATGTGAATATTACGAGTAGAAAGAATTGAACTCACAACCTCGATTCCACGTTATCATGTTAAATAACCAGCTCAACTCTGCTAATGCCTTCTGAAGTTAACAAGTTTTGTGGTATGATCTTCAGTGCTAAAAGTAACATTTCACCATCAAGTACTTAATACGAATGCGGTCGACTTTATTGTGTCGAATCAACTTTTTTATGGATGGTTCCAAATGAACACATGAATAACTTTTTGTCAAGTTATTTATTCGTAGATGCTTTTATATATATAAATTGTAATCGTACGCAACAGTTTTTGAACTAGTTGTTGTGGTGAGAAAAAGAAAGAATAGTTAGGTAACTGTGAGTGCATTGCAGGGCCTGGTTGTTCATCTCTAGGTGTCGGTGCCATGGTAGAAATAGGACCTTTTGGTGTTAAATCTGATGGCAAATCACTTTACGCCAGACAATTCTCTTGGAACAAAGGTTCGTCAATTCTTGACTTGCTTTTTTCGTGTTAAATCATTCATATAATAACACCCACATGTACAACTTTTTTTGTCGTATACTACTAATATGTATGTTCGTGTACATGCATTTACACTGTTAAAGAGAATATATTATCTTGTTAAGTTACCGGTTCTCCTAAAACTCAAAAGAAACTTTGAAATTTTAGAAGAACTGATGACTCAACATATACGTAAACAGCACCATTTGTACCGGAAAGAAACTTTGAAATTTTAAAAGAAATAATCTTAACATATTGAAATCAAACATTGAAGATATAAAACAAAGAACTAAACTAGGATTGAATAACAAGATGAAGGCTGAAATATGTACAAAACTGTAATGCACTAGAGACTACATTGTGTTCTCTCTCTTATATCTATTTCATTCAGCTAGATTACAATTTATAGGAAAAACTACAAAGCAAAAGAATAATTAACAATGCTAGAAAATAGGATCCTGGAACTACCTTCCTTATTCAACTCCACAACTTATTCTGACTCCCACCAATCACTCTACGCGTATAAGACTAAATCAGCTGAGACACTTATGTATGACTCAGCACAGACACTCGACAATGACTCAGTACACGACACTCAATTATTCAAATACAAGTTTTAGATTAAAAATTCCAACAATCACCCCTTTAATCTGAAACTTGTCTTAACAAATCCTACCAGCCCGTATGGCTCTCAACTTAGCCCGTATGGCCCTTTCAACTTCGCCTGTATGGCTCTTTTGTTTGCCGGTCTGACAAGTTCATAATTTGCCCATCTGGCAAACATTTTTGCCCATCTGGCAATCAACCCGTATGGCTTTCGTCTTGTCCGTCTGACACTACTAACTTGCCCGTCTGGCACTACAAACTTGCCTGTCTGGCACTACAAACTTGCCCGTCTGGCACTATTTATCCACAAAACTCCAATTTGCACAAACAGAATGGCTGTTGTGCACACATGAACAAACCCAGTTCATCATCGTCTCTTTCGGCCATGTTACTCTGCTCCTCTGCTGCGTCGCTGTGAAGCCCGACCAGTCATAAAACTCAGCACCATCTTTTCTTTCACACAAGCTCTACACCCACTTCTTCAACCTCCATAACAGCCTCTACACAAATATGAACGGAACACAAGACACTATGTTGTCTCTTATTTCCAACAGCTCCTGGAACAACAACTGCACCTCAAACAACACCAGATTATATTCAACAATGGACTCTCCTGCCCTCACAAGCACATGACACTAAACAACCAAAAACTTGGCAAAATAACAAATTCTCTGACTGAGACCATTGATCAAACACTTGGCGTGCAGAACCAATAATAAAAGCTCAAGAACAACATCAACAATGGCGGAAACAAACCGAACGAGGTCCTCGAGAATCGTCAGCTCTAATACCACATATTGAAATCAAACATTGAAGATATAAAACAAAGAACTAAACTAGGATTGAATAACAAGATGAAGGCTGAAATATGTACAAAACTGTAATGCACTAGAGACTACATTGTGTTCTCTCTCTTATATCTATTTCATTCAGCTAGATTACAATTTATAGGAAAAACTACAAAGCAAAAGAATAATTAACAATGCTAGAAAATAGGATCCTGGAACTACCTTCCTTATTCAACTCCACAACTTATTCTGACTCCCACCAATCACTCTACGCGTATAAGACTAAATCAGCTGAGACACTTATGTATGACTTATGTAATCCGTTAGTTTTATTAAGAATAAAAGATAGTAGTTTTTGCTCTCTAAAAAAAAAAAAAAAAAAAAAAAAAAAAAAAAAACAAACTTTCCACCCATAGTGGTTATAATCTTGGAAACAACCTAACCACTTACCTTATCAACCTCCTACCTCCTAGCAATTACTCTAACAACTTACGACCAAAACAAACCAAACCAATGAGTTCTTGACCAAATCAAATCAAATATTACAAAACATAAATAAATAAAACAAACTTAGATTAATTCCCAACATAACATACACGTAATTAAAGATCAATATTTGTAAGTAAAACTTTGAGGTTTTAGAAGACGAGAGTGACTTAACAATTAACATCCACATAAACACCAACATTAATACGTACACATGCTTTTAATGTAGATGCTCTGAATATCAGCCGGTTGTTATGCCATACAAGAAATTCCTTGTTGAAGAAAGATTTCGATCAATAGTTAATGAGGAGTTGGTATAAATTGTTTTAGTGTCCTAGTAGCAGAACAGTTGTAATGGGACTGATACTCAACGGTGATATGTTTTGTGAATGTATATTATATGGTGCAGTTGCAAATGTGCTGTATGTGGAGTCCCCTGCAGGGGTCGGTTTTTCTTACTCTAATGCAACCTCTGACTACGAGTTGTCAGGAGATACAAGAACTGGTAAGCACCTCCAACAACCCTTACATATCTATCTTTTTCTATATGTCTGATTGTAGAAATTGATAAAATTCGGTACCTAAACATGTGAAATTCACTTTCGGAATTCTAGTATCATTCAGTATGATATTACTAAAAAATATGACAATATTACTAAGATCCTGGAACCAGTTTAATGTTTTGACTTGAAACTAGTAGTCCAACAGATAAACACATGTTTATGATACCAAAGTGTATGTTGTGTTCACCCCTACACAACAACCAAGTCTTGCTCAAGAAGTCAAGATTGTTGTATACAACTTTATTTAAGCCAGTGGCATGTGGGTACTCTTCTTGAGTTGCTCAATTCAAATCAGACAGCCCTTGTGCACTCTTGTCTCCATTTCCTTTGAAGCCATCAGTACTACTGATAAGGTAGTATACACATGAGGGTCCTGGTCCCCAGCAAACGTCTATTACACCATACTATACTGTGATAAGGTTTTTGGTGTGAATGCATGATGATTCCATTTTTTATCGTACCATAATTAATATTTATATTACAAAAATCGTTTGCTGTGGACCAGGATCACTGCGCTACATATAAAGTACATGTATGTATATGCATAGGTGCACTTAATTATGGGGGAATACGATGACTAACTGAACTTTTTAAAGGCGTGTGTATATGATATCTCACTGACATAACGGCAATTTAATCTCTTTATCTTACAGCTCAAGATGCATACACTTTCCTTTTGAATTGGTTTGCAAGATTCCCTCAGTACAGAACTAAAGATTTCTATATTATTGGAGAAAGCTATGCAGGTAAGCTTACATCTCACACAAAGAATAAGTTACAATTTGTTAATATTTGTAAAGTAATTTCTAAAATACTTTATTCCATTTGCTTTCTTTGCAATTGGCATCCTCAGAAAATCATAATAGGATTAGGACCATGTGTATCTGGATAACAATAATGACTCATGGTGGTCAAGAAGATTACTGACATTTTTGTTTTTCCAAAATTTTTACAATTTATTGGCACGACAGGATTTTATATTCCCGAGTTAGCAGATGTCATTCTCAAGAAAAATATGGATAGAAAATCTATCACCAAGATCCAGCTTAAGGGCATTATGGTAAGTAGATTTATGAACTCAAACAACAGTACAAATTTGATTTCAGCTTCTGATAATTTTATATATATGCAGACTGAAAACTCAACAGTACTGGATAGCCTGTGAAACTAATTTGACATTATATTGCTCGTGAAACTGCATGCTTATATAACTTATAAGAACCTGCATTTTTATTCGAGTAGTGCTAAGTCCACATAAAGTAGTACAAAATTGGTTACAGGATGAGTCGATGAGATGGCAGTATGAGGTGTACGCTGTAAAATCAATGTTTTATTAGTTTCTGTATGTAGCATTTCTGTTTTAGTACTAAATATCTTGATTTCTGGTACAAAATTTTCGCAATTTTTAGGTAGGAAATGGAATAATGAATGATGCAACAGACAACAATGGAACGTTTGATTATATGTGGAGCCATGCAATGATTTCAGACGAAACATATCAAGGGCTTATGAAATATTGCACTAGCCCGAATTTCAACAGAACAAAATGTAATTTAGTACAATTTGCAGTCGATGAAGAAGTTGGAGAGATAGATTTTTACAATATCTATGGTCCAGTTTGTTCCCATTCTAAGACGAATGTTTCAAAGAAAACAAAATGTGCTCAAGATTATGATCCATGTGAACTTTCGTATGTTCGAAATTATCTTAATCTTCCTCGAGTACAAGAAATTTTAAACGCGAATGGAACCAGTATCCCTTACCCTTGGGATGCTTGCAGGTTAGATTTAAATTCTTGCATGTTCGAACCATGTCTAATTATAAGCCGTGTTGACAATAAAGCAATTTCAATGTGTGTATCGATAATTTTATTCATTGTTTTTATGTTAGTGAAATGGTTCATAGTTACTGGAAAGACAGCCCGTCCAGCATGTTTCCGATATATAAAAGCCTCATCTCTTCGGGTCTGAGGATACTTATATACAGGTTAGTTAGCAAATTAACACACACACACAGAGTAGTTTATCGAACACTTGATAGAGCTCATCAAGAGATTTGTACAGGGTTTACGCATTGTCATATAATTAACACACAATACATGTTGCACAAATGTACTTTGGACAGTGGAGACATGGATGCTGTAGTTCCAGTTACAAGTACACGCTATTCTCTTAATGCATTGAAGCTGCAAGTCAACAAACCTTGGCACTATTGGGTAGATGATCTTGGAGACGTATGTTCCTGTATATGACGTACAACATAGTTCAATCCCGTATTTTTTTTTGGGAAAAATTTAAATTCGATTTTGACATCGAAATTTCGTTAATATCTGGATTTATGCAGGTGGGTGGATATCAAATAGTGTATGAAGGTTTGACATTTTCCACAGTTAGAGGAGCTGGCCATGAAGTTCCAAGAGTTCAACCACAAAGATCTTTATCTTTGTTAAAGAAGTTCTTAGCAGGCCAATGATAAAAAGTTTTTTCATCAATAGAATTATAGATGGTTATTCTTGTAGATACTGTGTGCATGAGTTTGATATCCAAAGTAGCTTGCATCGTGTATCCAACTTAAGCCCAGCAATCATCAAAATGGCCGAAAGTGAAAGAAGTAACGAAACCCCAAATTTGCCCAAAAGCAACGGGCTCTAAAATAGCCCAACAACATAGTTAAAGTCAGAAAAATAAACATTTACAAGTACTCATTAGTCATTACTCAAATTGAAAACGTTGACCTTTTATATTAATCTAAGGCGCACGGTCCCTGGCAAACATTTGCCAGGGAACTGTTACACAACATATGATTTCCCAGCCGTTGGATCGTTGATCCAACGGCTGGGGTTTAAAAAAAAAATTTACACCGTACCGCAGAAACTTTCCGCGGTACGGGGTAATTACAAAAATGCCCCCTGTTTTCACATCAAAAATCTACTTTTCACCGTACCGCAGAAACTTTCTGCGGTACGTGAACAGTGAGGACATTTTTGTAATTACTCCGTACCGCGGAAAGTTTCTGCGGTACGGTGTAATTTTTTTTTTAAATCAGGACCGTTGGATCAACGATCCAACGGTCCTGGAGCCATATGTTGGGAAACAGTTCCCTGGCAAATGTTTGCCAGGGAACGGACCCCTTAATCTAAAGTGTGCATGCATTTGAAGTAGAGCTGTAAACGAATCGGACAGTTCGGTAAGCTCGTCTGGTTCGGTTCGAGTTCGAGTTCGAGTTTGATTGGCTCATCTGTTAAACTTACCAAACTCGAGTTCGGACAAGAAAAAGTGTCCGATAAGCTTACCGAACATTGTTCAGTTCGTTAGAATTTCGTCCGAGTTCGTTAAGAGTTCGGTTCGAGTTTGGTTCGTTTGATAAAAACAAAAATATTTACAATTTTTTTAACTTTTTTTTATTTTTCAAATTATTATTATATATATAATTACCGAACTATTCGTGTTCGGTTCGGTATGTTCGTGAACAGTTCATGTTCGGTTCGGTTCATTAACGAACTCGAGTTCGGACAAGAAAAAGTGTCTGATAAGCTTATCGAACATTGTTCGGTTCGTTAAAAATTCGTCCGAGTTCGTTAAAAGTTCGTTAAAAGTTCGTCCAATTTTGGTTCATTTACTGTTCTAATTTGAAGCATCAGTGTCACTCAATTTCTTCATTTCCTTGAACGTAGTATTAGTGGTAATAAGACAAGTTGAGGATTGTCTACGAAACACTCTCATCCATACGCCAAAACGCCAAAACGCTATTGCTAATTCTTTTTTTACATAGTCAATGCGACAAAATAATGAATTTGTGTTAATACAAATCTATTACTCCCTCCATCCCTTATTTCTTTTCCTGTTAATCATTATCACGTTTGTCAATGCACACTTTTGATCGTTAATATCTTTAATTTCGTTTTAGTACTAAATATAAAAACTTCACTGTATTAAAGTACTCACAAATACGAATTTAACAAGATCACTCATGACTATATTTTATTTTATAAATTATGCATAAATTAATAATCAATCACTTACAATGAACAGTGTAAAAAGTCAAAATAGGAAAAGAAAAAAGATACGGAGGAAGTATCTATTATATATATAATACCACAACATGTACTATTTTAATCCATCCTAAATTACCATGTTAATACCACAACATGTACTATTTTAATCCATCCTAAATTACCATGTTAACCCTCTACATTCATTAATACACATTAATTAAAATTCATATTTAATATGTGCATTCATTAATATACATTAATCCATCCTAAATTACCATGTTAACCCTCTACATTCATTAATACACATCAATTAAAATTCATATTTACTATGTGCATTCATTAATATACATTAATTAATTCATATTTAATATATTTATTTAATACTATCTACTTAATTATAACTTTCGTTACATTGCAATTAACTAAGCATTCGAAGAAGTTTGTGTCTCGCACGAGTATAGAAGCCTTGGAACTCATTATAATTGAAGAAATAATATTGGAACATTAACTTCAGATTGCTAACTACATATTTTTTCTATGCAATCTACAGATTTTTTGTACTGTAATTTAGTATTTTTACTTTATAAAAATGTGTCTAATACAATATTTCTTAATACTTTCTTGGCCTTGGCGCACTACTTGATATTTTGTCATATCAAATACAAGAAATATATGACGATGAGCACTTTGGAAAAATAAAGAGTGCATTTGAATGTTTTAACCAAAATGGGAGATCTTGAAACGAGAATAAAATTAACATTGATTAAAAAAGAACGCGCTAAACTAAATTTTTTTTTAATCATCACAATATCAATTTCTAATATTAATATCAAAACGTAACGAGAAAAACTGCAATATCAATTATAAAATAGAACAATCCCGTGCCTTGCACGGGAATTGAAGCTAGTATATACATATTGAGCACCTGGAACTATAATATGGTTCTCAATTATATGATCAGAAAAATTTATGAAATGTTTCTTAGCTATCTTTGATAAATAACAAAAGTTATTTAATTGCCAAAAAGATATGTATGACCATCTATAACATTCAAGGCCACAATCGAATATATACTGGACTCAACGACCCATTATAGGTGAGTTCAAAAGTGCTAGCAAATTGGTATACATTAGTTATTGATTTGTATCTATAAAGGTCCTAAACACTCTTATTCTAATCGATGTGAGATGTTACAAACACCCCCTCTTATAGGGTCGACGTCCTCGTCGTGCCCACACACAAACTAACTAAATCCGGACAGTGCCTCTACACTTTCGGGCGGACAGAGTTCTGATACCATTTATAACATTCAATCCCACAACCGAATGAATACCGGACGCAATAACCCATCACAGATCAGTCCAAAAAAGTTAGCAAATTGGTATACATTAGTTATTGACTTATATCTATAAAGGTCCCAAACACTCTTATTCTAATCGATGTGTGATGTTACACCATCCAAAATGAGTAAGCATAATACCCCTGCAGAAATGATTAGTATAAGAAGGCGTTTTGATGAAAATAAAAAAGAATGAAACATCAATGTACAGAATTACATGTATGAAAAAATAAATTCATTACTTATCGCAATCCATACATTAATATATTAAAATACATGTTCCGATTAATTTCTAATTTTCGAACACATTACAATGAACAAATATTAATGTAGTTAACATCCAACCAAATGTATGGGTGATGTTGTAGCTCATGTAGGGATGGGCATCGGGGCATTTCGGGACCGTGGAGTGCTATCCCCGCCCCCATCCCCGAATTTAAACCCGATCCCCGTCCCCGGCCCGATCCCCGTCGGGGATTATTTTTTATTCCCCGTCCCCGGCCCGAACGGGTAACGGGGATCCCCGCGGGGAATCGGGGAATTTCATTTTAAACAAAAAATAATAATTAAATAATATTAAACATTAACTATAGTTTGAAATAATTTTTTCTTGTGATATATAGCGAAATTAGCAACTATAACTAGATTACATGTTAAGATAAAGAAATATTACTTAAATAAACAATTATAAATAACATGGAAATGAAGTTATTTAACTACTAGAAAGACAAACATATAAGATTAAAATATCATTTTGTTTCCAATATAAAATATTGGAAATTCGTATATATTAATATATGATTAATAATATATATAGTTATATATATTTTAATGTGGTGAAATCGAGTCGGGGATTGAGAATCGGGGCGGGGTTCGGGGATCGGGCCGGGGAGACCTAGAATCCCGTCCCCGGCCCGCTCCCCGCTTTTTTTTGAAAATTGTCCCCGGTCCCCGGCCCGTCCCCGAAAAAATCCCCGATTCCCCGTCCCGTTCGGTGCGGGGAACGGATCGGGATCGGGCGGGCCGGGGTGAATGTCCATCCCTAAGCTCATGTGGTAAATGAGGACTATAACTTGTCGAACCACCAAGGTTCGATTCTCCCCTATCGCATGTATCAGAACAACAGATACTAAAATAATAGAATCATTGTGGCAAAAAAAAAACATCAAACCAAATGTAAGCAGAGGCGTAAAATCAATTTAATTTGGAAGCTTAAAAATAAATAATTACTACTGCCTAGGAATTTGATTATCTTCAATGTTCTAAAAATTGCTAGACGGAATTGTTAGTTTGGTAAACAATGAAAAAAATTATGATAAAAATGTCATTATTTCATTTATAGACAATCGGATTCTCGTCAAATTTCTATTAGACGGAATTGTTACATTTTTATTGATCAAAGAAGGACCTTTCAAGTATTCACAATTTCACATTAACACGGATACTCCATTTTTAGCAAGTCCTCTAACCGGGTCAGGTATGTCTTCTTCTTCTTCCCCGGTCTAATTTATTCTTTGTTAGTTTATATTCTCATTTATAGTAGTTTACAGCTTATTCTTGTAACGGGACGGATTTTAGTATTAGGTTTGTTGACTTTGATATATGAGATTTGTCGTCTTTAAATGGATATAGGATTCTATGTGGTATACTGCTAATCACAATTCAATAACTAAATCGATCTGAACATACATGTATGCTTTAAAAACTATATTCCTAAACTAACCAAAATTCTAATTATCGAGACTAGTAATGTTTAAACCGAAAAATTACCCAATTAATTAATCATAAAATTCCAATGGTGGATCGGAGATCGATAAATTGTAGGAATTCATAGCGGTTTCGATTGGACTCATTTATTTTTTCGTTAACAATAGTCACAATCTTCAGCGACTGTATGTGTTCTTATATCCCGATATCTATATATTCATATATGTCGGTTTTCTTGATAGTTAGTTTTTACTTGTAACTTTTTTAAGCTGTTGAACTCGTTTGCTGTTTATTTCTGTACGTGTGAGTTTCAATACTTGTGTAAGTTTGTTGATTGCTGTACACTATAATTGTTAAGTTGATGATAATCTCAATTTTGATAGTAGAAGTTACAATTTTTGAAACTTTAGATTTATGTAAGTTAGAGCACTTTCAATGATCACTCTGATATGTGATTTTTGTTTAGTTAGGATGGTATCACGATATATGTTACATATTGAGAAAAAGGACCCTGAGATAGATCTCAGGAACTTTTCCTAAGATACATACAAAATAACTTTAAATTTTAATTGGCCCGCAGGATTAATTAAAAAATTATGAATTTACTAAAACGCATACCCCATTTTTACATATAAAAGATAGGTATCTCAGGTAATCTACCTGAGATATATCTCAGACTCCCTACTCTCTTACATATTTTAGTTTGTAGGAGATTGCAATTCTAAACATGTACAGCTCTTATTGGTTGCCATTTTGATGGCTACTCCCTCTGTCCCATTCATTTCTATACGTTTCTTTTAGAGTGTCTGACACGCATTTTAAGGTGCATAACTAGTATAATTCCATAACTTATTTTTATAATTTTTTTTGTATAAAAATAGGATTATTCTATTTTATACAAAAAAAATTGTAAAAATAAGTTATCTAACTATAGTAGTTTGGAGCCTTAAAATGCGTGCCACGCCCTCATCCCCCAATGTATACAATTCATTGGGACGGAGGGAGTATAATTTTGGGTTATTAAGAGAAGCTTGTATCATAAATATGATCCAATACCATGGTTTAGTTTAAATAATTTTAGTCTAACTTTCAGGTTGGATTATTTTGTAATTAATATGATTGAATTTAATTATGTGGAATTTTATTATATGGTCAAGGCATGCATGATTAGTGGAGGGCACTATTAACAACATTGAGTAATTATGGCTTATTTTGTATTTTAATGATTAATTTTGTACCATAATTGGTGGCTATTAATACTGGCATATATGTACCATTTTCGGGGTCATAATTGATGGTGTTATTGTGCCTTTAAGAGGTATTTTATGTGTAATTTTTTGTAATAGATATTGTGCCATTTTATATGGTTTTTGTGCCTATAAAGGGTATGCCATATTTTTTAGGCTTTTGAAACATTTATTGGTTTTTGTAATCTATCGTCAGGTGACGAATCTGTTGTCATTTTAGATGACTTTATAGTAGATTTTTATGAGAAATCGATATTTTATATGTCTAACCATAGGGGACCCCTTTGGTTAGATATATAAAACTGTTCAATCTTATTATGTTTACTGAGTATAATAATTATTTAATGTATATTCGATTAATGGTTTTTTCACATAGTTTTATTTGTTGTGTTGATATTTTCAGTTTTTATGGGTGGAAAGAAGTGTAAAGAGAAGATGGATGATGGCAGAATTTTGGATTTTAGGGAATCAACAAGATATCTATTTTGGTGGGAAGAAGTGTGAGAAGATGGATGAAGGGAGGATTATGGATTACTATAGTGGATGAATCAAGCTGAAGAATCAAGAAGTTTCTAGTCTTTTGATTTTAGGCTTTTATGAAATGATGTACTCTTTTATTTAATAGGGCGCTCTTTTTTCCCCGCTTGAGTTTTTTTTTTCTGATAAGTGGATTTTATATCCACTTGAAGCATTCCATATCGGCTTAAATTGATGTACTTGGACTCAAGTTTGTTGTAGTTTTGATGTGTTTTCTTCAAATGTGCAGGTTTGCAAGAATATCGATTAGGGTTGCCGTTTCCGTCAATTTTGGAGTTGAATTCAAGCATAGGAATGAAGAATGAAGACTCGCTTTGAGTTTCCATAATGATTTGAGGGCTAAAGGATTGAAGACGGAAGTGAATGCAAAAGAAACGGGATTAAACGGAGCGAAATCAAAGAAAAGCAAGAAAAATAAGTTTCGACAGTTTGGGAGTGAGCAGACTGCGCACAGAGCCGCGCAGACTACGCACAAAGGCGCGCAGACTGCGCAGGAAATGACTGGAAATGAAGCCAAGTGCGCAGACTGCGCACTGGAGCGCAGGGTGCGCAGTCCCGGGGTAAAAATGCTAAAAATCCCTATTTTGCCCTATTTCGAATTCTATTTGTATTTTTGGTATTTTCTTGTACCAAACTCTATTTCCAATTGTATTGTAGGTTAATTTTCTTGCTTGGCAAGGTATCTAGGCCTATAAAAACACATCTTACTTTGTAAATCGTGTCGTTTTTATTATTGTAATCTAGAACTGCAAGGGAGAAAAGTGGAGAAAGATTTCAACGCTCGGTGACAAGCACGGATCTATATCCACTTCATCTTTTGTATACGTTGAATCATAGATTTGTTTTCTCAACTCTTAGTTTTAATAATATTATTGTTTCTTTCTTCCATATCTTGTTTATTATCATGTTTTCATCAAATCCCATGATGATGAACGGTTCAATTATGAGATAATCGTTGTCATGGGATTCTAACGGATTTATTTATGGAACTTAGTATCTTGATGCTTTAAAGATCTGTGTGTGGTGTATAATTGATATCCTCGTATGGTTATGCTTAATTGATAGATGTGTCGTGAACATCTAATTTGTTAATCTCTTGTGAAGTGTTAGAACTTGCCATGCTAGCATATGTTCATGATTGTTTATCAACATGATTCGTAGTGTAAGATGAAAATACTTATATTGCCCTATGTGATCTTTGTGGATAACTTGTTCTTCAACCGTTATGTTTTCAAATTCTATAGACATATAGGGTCTAAGCATAATTGGTGTCTATTCATCTTCTATCTCTTTTGTGGATGTATGGGTAGTTTAGTATACGTATGCTGACAGGTAGCGTGTACTTGTTTCGTGTTGTCCGATCAGATATCATAACCATTGCATATAGTGATTAAAGACGTCAGATCTAAGCGAAGTATTTAATGAAGTTAGGATCCCATGTTTATTCTCATATAAGTAATTCGATTTCAATTCTTGTTAGTTAATTTAATTCTTAGTTCTATAATTTGCATCTTAGTTTAATTTAGATAATCAAACCCCAAATTGTTACTTTTCTTAGCAGTGAAATTAAACCATACATTGTTGCATAAGCACATCTTCTGATTAAACTTAACCAGATCTCTGCGGAACGAACTTAAATTATATTACTTGTGACTACGTGCGCTTGCGTGATTTTTTGATAACAAGTTTTTGGCGCCGCTGCTGGGGATCATCGGTGTTTTATTTTTAGTTTATGTGCTTGTCAATGGTGGTCGTTAGCGTTTATTGACTCGGATTTCTTTTTTAGTTTGTTTGTTTCGTGGTGTTTCAGGTACTTGAGTTTGTATGCGAACACGTTTGCAAGCTCGTATAGAAAAACTGGCAGAAGACGATCTTGTAGAGAATAGAGAGAATAAGAAAGAGGAATCTGAAACTACAGTTGAGATGGCTGATGCAGCAGCAGCTAAGGCTTTGAAGGAATATTCTCAGCCGAAGATCAATGACATCCAGTCTAGTATTATCAGGCCGGCCATCACGGCTAATAACTTCGAAATTAAGTCGGGCACTTTTCAGATGGTACAGAATTCGGTTCAGTTTGGGGGTCCTTCTACGGAGGATCCTAACATGCATATTCGGGACTTTATCGAGATCTTTGACACTTTCAAGTTCAATGGTGTGTCGGATGATGCTATCAAGTTGAGACTTTTCCCATTCTCTCTGAGGGATAAGGCTAAGGGCTGGTTACACTCTCTACCACCTAGTTCCATTACTACGTGGGAGGATCTTGCTCAGAAGTTTCTTACGAAATTCTTCCCTATGGCGAAAACTGCAGCAATAAGGAACGCTCTAACTCAATTTGCTCAGCAATCTGGACAATCTTTGTGTGAGGCTTGAGAACGTTACAAGGAGATGTTACGGAAGTGTCCTTATCATGGCATGCCTGACTGGATGGTTATTAATAGTTTCTACAATGGGTTGGGAGCACAGTCTAGACCTATGCTAGATGCAGCATCAGGTGGAGCTCTATGGGCTAAGAGCTACGATGAAGCTTATGTTCTTATTGAGACGATGGCTGCCAATGAATATCAGAATCCAACCCAGAGACTATCTCAAGGCAAGGTAGCAGGTATTTTTGAAGTGGATACAGCTTCAGCTATTGCAGCTCAGTTGAAGGCTTTGACTATGAAGGTGGATTCTCTTGCAAATTATGGAGTTCAACAGGTGGCTAGTGTTTGTGAGCTATGTGCGGGCGCACATGAGACGAATCAGTGTGCTATCTCTTCTGAATCAACACAGTTCGTGAGTAATTTCCAGAGACCTGCTGCACCAATTCCAACCACTTATCATCCTAATAATCAGAATCATCCCAATTTCAGCTGGAGCAACAATCAAGGTGCACAACAACAACCTTATCAGCAGCAGTTTCAGGGACAGCAAGCGAAGCCATTTAATCAGGGCTATCAATAGCCGTATGCTCCAAGGCAACCATATCAACCTCCGGGATTTCAGCAGCAACAGCCCCAGGCTCAAGCGGGGCAATCTTCTAATGAAAAATCAGAGATGGATAAGTTGAGGATGATGGTTAAAACTTAAAAGCCAAGCAGTTGCTCTCAAGACCTTGGAGAACCAGATGGGATAGCTTGCAAGTGCCTTACTTAGTAGGCAATAAGGAACTCTTCCTACTGATACAGAGACTAATCCAGGTAGGAGGGATGACAAAGAATAGGTGAAGGCAGTGACTTTGAGATCGGGAAAGGTTACATCAGATCCTAAATCAGCCGCTAAGGAGGATGAAGAAGTGCAGAATCAACAAGTTGAAAAATCTGCAGTGCCTGAAATTGAGAATTCTGACTTGGTAGCTAATGAGCTAGATGGTGAAGTAGAGAAGAGCTAGGAACCTGTTGTAAAAACTTCTTCGGAGCAGTCTACAAAGAATACTCAGATCTATCCTCCTCCTCCATATCCTAGAAGACTCCAGAAGCAGAATTTGGATAAGAAGTTTGCTAAGTTCACTACAAGAAAAAGTTCAATAGACATCACACTTTAGACATCGGTTGTAAATGCCACTGATGTTAAAACATGTAATAACATCGCCCATAATTAAACTGATGTCTTTATGTTTCGTAAACATCACTATTTTTAAAACTGATGTCTAAAGTCAGCCTTTAAAAAACAAAACACGCGGGCCTTCTTTGGTTTTCCCCCTTAACTAAAATTTTCACCTCTAAATCAAAATTCCCCCCCCTTTGGCCAAATATTTCCCGGCCTCTACTGCTCTACACAATTATTCCCCTTTAGACAAATTAAACACAATCTAAAACTAAAAATTAAACTCTCTCTCGATACTCTCTCTCTCGATACTCGCTATCTCTCTCTCTCTCTCTCTCGCTCTCTCCTGCACCACCACTCACCACGACCACCTGCTCTACCTACGATGACCACCTCCTCACCTCCGTCCCACACACTCTTACAATCGGAACCCTAAATCGAACAAGAACAACACATCAAGAACAACTCACGAAGAACCCTAGCTCGATTTGTTCCTCAATACTTAATTCACGAAGAAAAGCTCGAAAGCTCGGTTTGGCCCGCGACTTGTTCGATTTGCTATTCTCTTTGCTCGATTTGCTCTTCAGTTAGTAAGTAGTATCTACCTAATTCATGTAATTGCTCCATTTATTTGATTTTTAAGCTTTAATTAGGTTAATTATAATTGGGTTTGTTTGTATATACTTTGTTTGGGTTTGTGTCTATATTATTTGATTTAATTTGGTAAATTCTAAATGGGTTTGTATTAGTATTAATCACTTTGATTAGGTTAATTTTAAATTAGTTTGCATATGTGTTTGTCAACTGATTTGGTTTATATCTAGTGTTGGTTTGTATCTTTGTTTCGTTAATTGATTTATTTTGTTTGTATCCCTGTTTAATTTGTAACAATTAATTGTTCTTTCGTAGACTAATGTTCACTAGTGCAGGGTAAAAAGGTGAAAGTTCCAACATTCCTAGTCCCAGCTACCCAGAAGGTTTGTTCTGCTTTTGACATTCTGTACATTCCTTGTATATTGTGCAAGTCAAATGTATCATGATTTAAATTGGTTACTCAAATCATGTTTAGGTCTGGATGGACGTGTATAGCCTTCCAGTAGTCTGGTGGGAAGACTTGTTCTCAAATATTGGAAGAAGCAGGCTGTGATACACCTGCTAGTCCTAATTGTGGTGTTTGTTTGGGTGGTCCAAGAGACACGTATTTACGCATGAATGAGGCGCAGGCAAGTTCCATCTTTTCTTATTATCTTAGACATGAACTAAAACATCTGACCCAGCTAATTCTGATATCTGTCTTAATCTTTTGAGCTCTTACATGGCTCCTTACCTTTAATGTTTTAATGCCTATAGAGCTACTGACCTGTTCCGCTGACAAAAGGGTGACTACTTTTTGTACGTGATATTGGATTGCATGACACTTTTTGTCGTTAAGTGCAAATTCACAATTACTACAATTACGAAGGGAAATGCTAATCATACACATGTAAAGGGAAATGACAAGATGGTGTTGGTGTATCTTTAATACAAAACTGTTTAAAGGGAAATGCTAATCATACACATGTAATTTAAAGACTATATCAACAACTAAGGTGTTATTGAAAGTTGCAGATATCTTAGAGTTGAATGCTAGAATAGTTGGCAGTGAAATTGGTTGCATAGCTTTTAGAAAAAGTTATAAGCTAACAGTCCTAAAACTATTCCATCAACACATAGTCTTCTTATGTATATAAATTCATCTATGTACAAGAAGCCTAAATTAGTAGTTCCTTTTTTACAGAAATTAAAAGATATCTTACAGTAAATTTCACATTAATTGTGTAATTAAGTCCCTGAATCTGCCAGAGTGAGAACAGTTGACAAATTAGAGCGGCATAGTTTAGTGGCTTCTAAGATTGATGTAACTGAGTGTGACAGCATAAGTAGAAGTCTAATATTTTGGATTTTCAGATATGTTTTTGTAGAAACTTAAATGATTTGGTGATTTGTGAAATTAATAGTATTATTTAATATTTACTGCAACAATTTTGTCCTGTATTGTTGATGCGGCTTATTGACTTCACGTTCCCCTTCATGCAGGCAATCGTTGGACAAGAATTAAAAGAATTATCGTTCTTCTGGACTCTTTCATATTGGAGCACATTTTTACTTACTTAGTACTAATCCAACCGTCTTTTTCGATCATTTCTTAAGATCTAACTCCTGCATCGGCTTACTAGTCATTGTGATTGCCTCATGATTTTGAAATTTACAATTGTGTTCATCCAGGGAGGCCATTATAGTTGCCTCTTTGATCTTGCATTACTAAAAAATGGTGGCCTCGAAAAATAATTACTTGCACGATCGAACAGCTAAATTATGGCTAGCATTTCCTGTCTATTTAAGAATATGTAGCCTTAGACAGTCCAGTCTTGGTGATTTGATATTTTTAGTTATGCTGGCAAAAATTGAACTCCTAATCCCGTTTGATATTTATATAATCTTTTAAGATGTAGTTAAAAGTGATAATATCTGTTGTTTTATTCTTGTATTATATATATGTATTTTGTTGGATAAAGATATGTATTTAGTGACAGACACTAAGAAGAAGAGATTATCTGAATTTCTGCATACTAGTCACAGAAAGCTGTTAAAATGAACTTTGTTTTTGTGTGAACTTACTATTTTTTTTGTCTGAGTATGATGAGTTTAAGCCAAAATGTCTTAATGACTTATCTGTGATTTGCAGCATAAATATGCACTTGTTCATATAGATTTATATGAAACTATTTGTCTAAGCAGGGCTGTGGTGCCTATAATTCAGGGTTATGAAGATGCCGGGGACTTCACACTGACAGAAAGATTGAAGACCAGTGTGCACGCTAATTTATTCTTCCACATGTGTGTCGGTTCTATTGCGCTATGTGGTCATATTCTGCTCATTATTTTGCGCGCAAACTGGTGTGTTTACCTTCTAGCAGTAACTTTACATGATTCCATTCCTCGTCACCATATCATTGTGCTTGGAATTTAACAAGATATTAGTAGTTGTGTCTGATGCCATTAAAGGAGAGCATCGCACCATGGAATGCCCTGATGACTACATAGGACTACCTTAATCATAGCAGAACATTTAGCCACAACCCTAATTGAATCTTTCAAAAAAGCTTATTGTTCTATTTTATATTAAGATTTTAGACAATTTAGAAAGTAGTACATCCTTGCACTTGCACTAAGTATAAAATTGATAATACAAGTTACTACTTGGTTTAACTTGACAGTAGCATATATGGGAGCTCAAGGGGCAGCACCTTGGTTTCTTGCTCAGTTTTGCTCACCAAAGAGAAGGTGCAAATTGGGAAATAAAAATACCAATTAAGTGTACAAGTTTTGACTCTATCAGCTCTCCCTTAAATTTAAATTTTTGTGTTAAAATTTAGATTTTTAACTTTATGTTATGATTTGTATATCTTTCTGTTTTGTAATGTTCTCATAAGGATTTGAGTAGAGTAATCCTAGATTTATATTGAACATTTCATAGGACTTCATATGTTAATATTTTTCTTCGTAGTATCTCTTTGGGTGTGTTTATAGTTTTCGTTTATTCACATTTAATGCTTGAACATGTAGGCATAGTGGTATTCTTGGTTTTGCCATGGCTTGCTCAAATACTTTTGGACTCGTGACTGGTGCGTTTCTGCTCGGCTTGGGTTTGAGTGAAATTCCAAAGGGCCTCTGGCAAAATGCAAAGTGGATCAATCGCTAGAAGCTTCTATCTCATAAAGTATCTAGGATGGCTGTGAAACTTGATGATGCACATAAGGATTTTTGAAATGCTATAGTTGTAAGACCCTTATTATTTGAAATATACCGCTTTATACAAATATGCAGTCATATACTCTCTGCTTTCTAAATCTCTTACTGTGTCATATATAGAAATGGAGAGCTTTTAACTAATACAAGTGCAGAAAATAATGAAAAAATGATAGTGCTGCCAAAATATTTGTCTTGATTTTTGATTAGAATAAGCTCTCAAGAATAACACTATCTTAATTTGTAAATTAGATACTTTAGGTATGGCCATACATACGGAAGGGATATACTTTTTTTCAGTGTCATTGTTAAAAGGATTTAGGTCTAAAGGGTGCATGTCTGGGAATACACAAAAATTGTAACAGCGTGTGGGTGTGGCTAAGTGATAATTTTAAAACAACAGAGTGTTCAGTATCATATGTGTAAACTATGGGTAGTAATATGACCCATAAAGTCCTTACACATTTGTTTCTGTTTGTATTTGCATTGTTCTTATTTTTATGTAAAATTATTTGGCAAATGCTTTGTTGAACTAGGTTACTCAAGCAACATCAAAGCAGATGTCCAGGCGTGATCCTTTGAGACCTTACATGACTATCGTTGATAAGTTACTGCAGCAAATGGTAATTAAGCATGTAGTCTTGTGATTGCTTTGCTGTGCTTAAAATTTCTTGTACGAGCCAGGAGGTTATTCATATTATCATATTTACCACTGGCTATATTTCTTCCTAACCAACCCCAAATATTATTGGATTAATACTGAGCTGAGTAGAGAGTCCCCCCCCCAGTTTCCCTACTTGCTTTCCGGTAATAAATTTTCAGCTTAATGAAGATCCCACTTTCAAACCCCAAGGTGGAAATTTAGGTGAAAATGATATGGATTATATCTGTTACATAATTTACAGAGCATATCTGTTCCCACCCATCAAAGTGCTATATGCATATAAAATGATGTGTTACAATATCCAGTATCTACATATAAAGCACTTTAAGATATTGATGTGTTTTGCTTGGTATTCATATAAAATACCTATACAATGACTTATCACGTGCCTCTTCATTTGGTGCCTCTTTCTTTTTATGTAGATAGAACAATAGTTAAACTCGGGGACAGCTTGAGTCTCTTGCGAAACTCAAACCTTCACATGCACTTTTGACTTTGCAGTACTGATGTCTGTAATAGCTTATAGAGATTGCCTACTTATCAAGATTTAAATTGTGCATGATCTGGTGTAAGTCTCAGGTCTAATGTGTGCTTCTGTTACTAACTCACTTTACTATTATTTTCCCTTGCAATCATGGTTTTCACAGCGAATACATGAGTTTTGTAACTGAAGCCCTCGAGCTGGAAGATACTGTAAAGAATTATGAGCATCGTGATTCAACCCGGCCGGATGGTTTGCTCTTAATCCAGTCTTTTATTTCCTTCAATGAAGGTCATCTAATTATTGTTTTACTGTTTTTACAATCAAGTGTGTCTCCTGGAAGCAAGAAGTAAGGAATAATTGTCTAATCAATCATACAGAAACCATAATTATGAATCTTGCTTGATTGATTATCTTTGTTGTATTATATTATTTAGTTTCTCTGTTGATTAGCATCATAAGTTTTCAGGAAATACATTTCAAGCTTTAGGCCAGGACTGCGAGATCTGGAACTTTTGGGTCTTTCTTAGATATTATAGGTATCTTTTACTTCACACATTTCCTGCTTCATTTGTCACAGATTAATAAAATTTTAGAAACCGCAGACAAAATATTATATTTGTAATGTAACCAGGAACTGCATATGTGTTAAACTGTGTTAGTGTTACAAAAGCATTGTGGTAATTTCGTGCAGAGTTGGTCTGGAAGTGTATTCTGCAAAAACTACTTGATAAACTTTTCTCTATCATACTTGGCTGCTTGCACTACCATGTTCTAATGACCTTACCTTACTAATGCAGGAAACAAGTTACCAGCCATCTGGTTCACAACATTGCTTCGTGTCAGAAGAGGGTTCCATGAGGAGGGGGAACCTCTCACCCCCAAATTATATTAGTGGTGTGCGCTACAATCTGGTCAGCAGACAAGATGAAGCCAGGTCTGAAAATAGATTACATGAAGGCATTTACCCTGCTGATGACTATTTTGGATCATATCAGTCATCCTTCAAATCTCGGCTCACGCATTCAGTAGATGAATCTCATATCAGTCATTCAGTTATTTGACTCTGACCAGTTAAGCAGGTTATGCACTTTGTTTTGTGGATGGGTACTTTGCTCAGTTTAGTTGATTTTGCGGATTCTCTGTCATGTTTACTTGTTTTGGATTTGGTACGTCAGATATGCAGTTTATGTAATTTGGATATTGATGACATTGATTTTTATTTTGTCAATGACAATTGAGGAATTCTTTCAATGATAAATGTAGTAATTTTGGTTATTATTTTGTGCATAATTTAAGTTTTGGCTATTTTGGTGTATAAAAAAGTGTAGGAAACTGATTCTAAACAACAAACAGACATCACCTTTTATTTATAAAATCTGATGTCTAAAGACACATATAAATGAGTTTTTTCTGAAAAAATTGATGTTTATACCTACATTAGACATCAGTCTAGGATGATGTCTAAGGTCACTATACACATCGATTTTTTTTTATAAAAAAACTGATGTTTATAAGAACGTTAGACATCAGTCTAGGATGATGTCTAAGATACCTATAGACATCACTTTATCTGATAAAATTATGATGTCTAATATTCAAATAGACATCTTTTTCAAAGAAAGAAAGTGATGTGTATGTGAAAAATAACTTAGTTTATTATATGTTTTCTAGAATATAAGGCATGCAAGTTGTTTATAAAATTAATTATATGTAACCTATTTTGTAGAACAACTGATGTGTATTGAATGAAAAACTGATGTCTATATTAGCATAGACATCAGTTTCTGACTGATGTCTACAATAGACATCTCCCACCTAGACATCACATCCAAAATAACATAGACATCGGCCAGAAACTGATGTCTATTGACCCTTTTCTTGTAGTGGTTCTTAGAGGTGTTCAAGAAGTTGCAGATTAATATTCCTTTTGTGGAAGCTCTTGAATAGATGCCGAGCTATGCCAAGTTAATGAAGGGTATTCTCTCTCGTAAGTTGAAGCTCGAGGAATTAGAGACCGTTGCTCTAACGGAAGAATGCAGTGCTGTTCTGCAACAGAAATTGCCTCCAAAACTTAAGGATCCTGGTAGCTTTACTATTCCATGCACTATTGATAATTTGTCTTTTGAGAAGTGCTTGTGTGACTTGGGTGCTAGCATCAATCTCATGCCCTTGTCAGTTTACATGCAACTTGGTCTACCGGAACCGAAGCCTACCAACATCTCTTTGCAGTTGGCTGATCGTTCAGTTACATATCCTAGAGGCATAGTGGAGGATGTTTTGGTGAAAGTTGATAAACTCATATTTCCTGCTGATTTTGTTATCTTGGATTTCGAGGAAGACAAGAAGATTCCCATAATCTTGGCTACGGGAAGAACCTTGATCGATGTGCAGAAAGGGGAACTCACCATGAGGGTGCAAGACCAGAATGTCACTTTTAACTTGTTCAATGCAATGAAATTTCCCTCAGATGAAGAAGAATGCTTGAAGGTGGATTTGGTTGATTCTGCGATTACTACGGAGATTGATCAATTGCTTAAGTCAGATTCTTTGGAGAGAGTGTTAGTCGAGAATTCTGATTTTGAAGATGAGGAAGTAGCCGAGCAACTTCAACAGCTAAATTCAGCTCCTTGGAAAAGGAGATTTGACTTTCATTTTGAATCTCTTGGGTTAGCGGAACTTAAAAATTCGGAGGGGCGTCTTAAACCATCTATTGAAGAAGCTCCTACACTTGAACTCAAACCACTTCCGGAGCACTTGAGGTATGATTTTCTTGGTGATGCATCTACATTACCTGTTATTATTGCTTCTAACTTGTCAGCTAGTGCGGAAGAAAAGCTCTTGCGAATTCTGAGGGAGTTCAAGTCAGCAATTGGTTGGACCATAGCAGATATCAAGGGAATCAGCCCTTCTTATTGCATGCACAAAATTCTGCTAGAGGAAGGAGCTAAGCCTACTGTTAAACATCAGTGAAGACTCAATCCTATTATGAAAGAGGTGGTGAAGAAGGAAATTCTAAAGTGGTTAGATGCGGGTATTATCTATCCTATCTCAGACGGTTCTTGGGTAAGTCCAGTTCAATGTATGCCAAAGAAAGGAGGCATGACAGTTGTTGCTAATGAGAAGAATGAGCTCATCCCTACTCGGACAGTCACGGGGTGGAGAGTTTGCATGGACTATCGGAAGCTCAACAAAGCCACGAGAAAAGATCACTTTCCTCTTCCATTCATTGATCAGATGTTAGACAGGTTGGCAGGACACGAGTATTATTGTTTACTTGATGGTTATTCGGGCTATAATCAGATTTGCATTGCTCCGGAAGATCAAGAGAAGACCACATTCACAAGTCCTTTTGGTACTTTTGCTTTTCGTCGAGTTTCTTTCGGACTTTGTGGTGCTCCGGCCACTTTTCAAAGGTGCATGATGGCTATTTTCTCAGACATGATTGGCACAAATGTGGAAGTTTTCATGGATGACTTCTCAGTTTTTGTACTTCGTATGATGAGTGCTTGCATAATCTCAGCTTGGTATTGAAGCGTTGTGTGGAGACCAATTTGGTACTTAATTGGGAGAAGTGTCACTTTATGGTGCAAGAAGGAATTATTCTTGGGCACAAGGTATCTGGCAAGAGGCTTGAAGTGGATAAGGCTAAGGTGGAGACTATTGAAAATCTTCCTCCACCTATCTCTGTTAGAGGTTCGTAGTTTTCTTGGTCATGCGGGGTTCTATCGGCAATTCATTCAAGACTTCTCAAAAATCTCTAAACCTTTGTGTAATTTGTTGGAGAAGGATGTTCCTTTCAAGTTTGATGATGAGTGCCTTGCTGCTTTTGAGTTGTTGAAAAAGAAGTTGACTACCACGCCTATCATTACCGCACCTAATTGGGAGGAACCGTTCGAGCTAATGTGTGATGCTAGTGACTATGCTGTTGGAGCTGTGCTTGGTCAAAGGAAGGATAAAATTTTTCATGTGGTTTACTATGCTAGTAAAACCCCCAATGATGCACAACTTAACTACACCACTACGGAGAAGGAGTTGCTAGCAGTTGTCTATGGGTTCGAGAAATTCAGGTCTTATTTGCTTGGCACTAAGGTGATTGTGTACACGTATCATGCTGCTATTCGATATCTCATGTCGAAGAAGGATTCAAAGCCTAGATTGATTCGTTGGGTGGTTTTATTGCAAGAGTTTGATGTGGAAATCAAAGATAGGAAAGGCACGGAAAATCAGGTGGCGGATCATCTCTCACGTTTGGAGGACCACGGTAAGGATTCGCATAACAAATCTCTTATTAATGAATCTTTTCCAGATGAGCAGCTTTTTGGAGTGCAAGATGAAGAGCCATGGTTTGCAGATTTTATGAACTATTAGGTAAGCAATGTGATTCCTCCAGATCTTTCGAGTGCTCAAAAGAAGAAGTTTCTACATGATGTGAAGTGGTACCGTTTGGATGAGCCGTTTCTGTTTAGACAAGGAGCAGATCAGATGATCAGACGATGTATTCCGTATAGTGAGACAGAGGGTGTGTTGCGAGATTGCCACTCAACCGTTTATGGTGGCCATTATGGTGGAGAAAAGACAACAGCTCGTGTGCTACAAGCAGGTTTCTATTGGCCTACCTTGTTTAAGGATGCTCATCAGTTTGTAATAAGTTGTGATCGATGTCAAAGGGTTGACAATATTTCTAGAAGGAACGAGATGCCTCTTAACATGCTTCTTGAGGTGGAGATCTTTGATGTTTGGGGAATTGACTTCATGGGACCTTTTGTTTCTTCGTGCAACAATTAGTACATCTTGTTAGATGTGGATTATGTGTCTAAATGGGTCGAGGTGAAGGCTTTGCCGACCAATGATGCTAAGGTGGTATTGAATTTCTTGCATAAGCAAATTTTCACGCGTTTCGGGACACCACATGCTATAATCAGTGATGAGGGGACACACTTCTGTAATCGTCAGTTTACTACGTTGATGGCGAAGTATAATGTGACGCATCATGTTGCCACTGCGTATCACCCTCAAACTAATGGTCAAGCGGAAGTTTCTAACCGAGAGATCAAGAGAATTATGGAGAAAGTAGTGAATCCGTCTCGTAAGGATTGGTCATTGAAGTTGGATGAAGCAGTGTGGGAGTACAGAACTGCCTACAAGACTCCTCTAGGCATGTCTCCGTTTCAGTTGGTTTATGGGAAAGCATGTCATTTGCCTGCAGAATTAGAACACAAAGCTTATTGGGCGTTGAGGAAATTGAACTTGGATATCAAGGTTGCGGGTGAAAAACGGTTGCTTCAATTGAATGAACTTGAGGAATTTCGTGAGCAAGCTTACGAAAATAACAAAATGTATAAGGAAAAGGTCAAGAGGTGGCATGATAAGAGGTTGATGCCCAAGGCATTTGTGCCGGGTCAACAAGTGTTGCTATTCAATTCTCGCCTCAAGCTTTTCCCGGGAAAACTCAAGTCAAGGTGGTCGGGTCCATTTACCGTTAAGACGGTGTATCCACATGGTGCTATTGAAATTTTTGAAACAACACCGGATCATGCTTTTAAAGTGAATGGACAGCGGTTGAAGCATTATTATGGAGGGTCATTTCAACGTGAGAAGGTTTCCGCCATTTTGGCGTCGACTTGAAATTGAGGAAGAATGTCAAGTTAATGACATTAAAAGAGTGCTTCTTGGGAGGCAACCCAAGTGATTTGTATACTAATGTTTGTTTGTTTCTTTCTTTGAAAAAAAGAAAAATGTGAACAGTAGTAAACTGCGCACCCTGCGCAGTAGACCGCGCAGTCTGCGCCTAGACCGCGTAGTCTGCGCCCTCACCAACAGAAGTCGCACGCGCACTCAGCGCACCATAGTGCGCAATCTGCGCAAACCCCCTCTGTCCAGCCGAATTTTTTTTGTAAAAAACCCCCAAAATCTCATCTCACTTCATTACATACATATTTCTATCCTAATACACTTCTAACTCAAACCCTAAACACCTCTGAATTATATCCTATATCTAATTTAACCCACAAATTTCTATATCTCCTCCTACACTTACATTCTATATCTATATATACACACACACCCATCTACAAATTCTAAATTTTGCAACTTTCATCCATTCAAGGCTCAAGGGGGATTGAATTCGAATTTTTTGGAGGTTATTAGTGCAACTTCACCTCTTGGATTCGTGTGGGTAACATTCTAATCTTATATTTCAATTTAGTACGAATTTGTGTTCTTGCAAATTAGGGTTTGGTAGTGTTCTTGATTTGGGGGATTTTGGAGTTCTTGTTATTATTGTGAGTTGATTATTCTTGTTGATTATGGCTCCAAAGAGACAAAGGTTGGCGGATAGTGGTAGTGGAACTCGTCCATCTTTGGACGAGGATTCTAATTCGGGTGGAGAGGCGGCGAAATTTGTGTCTATCGATGCCGAGGCGGAGTATGTTAGGTTGTCAACTAAAGGGGTGCTTAAGGAGAGAGTGTTCTTGCCTCTTTCTATGAGTGATATGGTAGTTATGATCTGGGAGCGGGGTTGGATGTTGTTTTGCGAGTATGCTCATGAAGTGTCATTGAATGTAGTTCGTGAATTTTATGCTAATGCTAAAGATGACAAGAGCAATGTCACGGTGGTGCGAGGGATGACTGTTGATTATTCACCATGGGCTATTCGTATTCTCATTCAGCAGTCGCCTAAGCCCAGGGGTGCTTCAGATTGGTCACGTAAAACGAGGGATGATGTGGACTTGGATGTGGTGATAGCAGAGCTGTGTGTTCCGGGTACGGTGTGAAAGTGTAAGCCGGGCACAGATCGATGAGAAGAGAACTTTTCCGGCTTCGAGGTTGACTAGGTTTGCACGGGTGTGGTTTCTATTCATATGTTCTAATATTCTACCATCATCGCATGTGACCGACGTGATTGTGGATCGAGCTATTCTACTGTGGGGTATTCTCAAGGGTGAGTATGTGGACCTTGGCTATTTGATTAATCAGAACATTGTTCGATTCATGGGAGGTCCTCCATTGGCTAGTATGCCTCATGCATCTATTATCATGGGCTTATGTGCCGCTGTGCAAGTGGTATAATATGATGATGAGCCGATGCAGTCGCCCCTGGCGCCTATTGATGATGCTTCTATTAGCCGGATGTCGGAATGGGATGGAGGAGTTCCACATCCGAGGGGGCTGGGTTATGATATTAGCGGTGCTGGGACTAGTGGTCAGGGAGCGGGCGCTCCGCCACGGGCACCGAGAGCAGATGAAGCTCCACCTCAGGGTATGGTGAATATGGCGATTCTGGATACTTACTTTCGCGGTATGACTAGGCGGATGGATTCTATGACTAGGAAGATGGATGCTTTGCATGTCAGCCACCGTCAGTATTCTGAGGACATGGACGTGGCATTGGATACAGCTTTTCAGTCACCGGGTACTGCTGTTCACTGGCCTGTTTTTGGAGCGCGGACTCAGTATCCACCAGATTCACCCGAGGAGGGTGATGACCCTGATGAGTAGGTATGTTTTTCTATCCATCTTATTTACTTCCATTCAATGAGGGCATTGAATATTTTAAGTTTGGGGGTGGTTTGAGGGATTAGTACTTGTTGTTGTATTATGTGTTCATATAGGATATCATGTTTTGCATAGTAATGGTAGTTCATGCATGATTGTTTGTGTTATCTACGTTTGTTTCATTTAGGACATTCTGTTTTTATTTTCGTATACCATGTGAGTTCATTTTAGTTGCATTTGCATGGCATGCATATTTCATGATCCCTTAGGACGAGCTGATTCTGATTGATAGGTAGATGTTTAATTGAGTGTGGTAATGATGAATAGAGGGTTGATTTATAGTTCCTACGAAATTGACTTGCATGTTACGGGAACAAAACTTTTACACAGTCTCATTGGGTGCTTTTGGGCTAGGTTGGTCATGGATGTTTGGATGTTTTGAGATTTAATCACCTGATTATATTTAGAATTTTCGTTATTCCCTTGATGGCGTAGGAGCATTAAAGTCTAAGTTTGGGGGAAACCAGGGATTTCATGCTAGTTGTAAATAATTGTCAATAATGGCTAGGTGTCAAATGGCTAGTAGTCGGCTCATATTTATATGAGTAGTCTAGGGCTGGAATTGAGAATTCTCATTCCAGATTGCATAAAAAAAAATCAGGAAAAAAAAATCAATAGTTTAATTGTTAAATGCAAAATTAACCACGAGTGAGCTCTTTAATACTCGAGTAATTAAGTTTGAGGGGACTTAGTCCTAGTAACCTAAAGCTCTTGAGGTTTGGGATTGTTGACCTAACACTCGCTACATGGGTATTATTGTATAAGCCTTTTGGGGTCTCATTCATTGCACGGTTAAATAAGCATGCGTATTGTATATAGTTTTATGTGTCGTAGTGTAGTAATAAAGCATGAATTCCTGGCTAACTTGAATAAGGATGGAGGTGTTTCTAGGTTATGAAGTGTCTACAATCTATTCTATTTATAAACCTGTGATTGTCTTGGCGAAGGACATGTATGATTTTTGACCTAGTTTTGGGAGTATTTCTGATGAGCATTGCACACACACACGTTTCTGTTCATGTATTCTTAGTATACGGGGACTTAGTCGAGCTCTACTTGGATTTAGTTGCATTCTTTGAGATGTTTGCTTGTTAGTTGGTTTTGGTGAGTTTGAAGGGGATCTTTGCATTTTTCATATTAGTTGCATTCATGCATTGCATTGCATTAGGTTAAATGGATTTTGTGGGTACATTCACTATAGGCCCTCACGAGACCTTACTCGTCCACTAGGGCTGCCTAGGGGTTTAAAGGGCTTGTTGCATATGCTAAATGCAACCGTGATCACCTACGGAAGTGGTACTAGTTAGTTAGTTAGTTGTAATTGTTTATGCTTGAGGACAAGCATCGGTTTAAGTTTGGGGGTGTGATAAGTGGATTTTATATCCACTTGAAGCATTCCATATTGGCTTAAATTGATGTACTTGGACTCAAGTTTGTTGTAGTTTTGATGTGTTTTGTTCAAATGTGCAGGTTTGCAAGAATATCGATTAGGGTTGCCGTTTCCGTCAATTTTGGAGTTGAATTCAAGCATAGGAGTGAAGAATGAAGACTCGCTTTGAGTTTCCATAATGATTTGAGGGCTAAAGGATTGAAGACGGAAGTGAATACAAAATAAACGGGATTAAACGGAGCAAAATCGAAGAAAAGCAAGAAAAATCAGTTTCGGCAGTTTGGGAGTGAGCAGACTGCGCACAAAGCCGCGCAGACTGCGCAGGAAATGACTGGAACAGAAGCCAAGTGCGCAGACTGCGTACTGGAGCGCGCAGGGTACGCAGTCCCGGGGGAAAAATGCTGAAAAATCCATATTTTGCCCTATTTCGAATTCTATTTGTATTTTTGGTATTTTCTTGTTCCAAAACCTATTTCCAATTGTATTGTAGGTTAATTTTCTTGCTTGGCAAGGTATCTAGGCCTATAAAAACACATCTTAGCTTTGTAAATCGTGTCGTTTTTATTATTGTAATCTAGAATTGCAAGGGAGAAAAGTGGAGAAAGATTTCAACGCTCGGTGACAAGCACGTATCTAGATCTACTTCATCTTTTGTATACGTTGAATCATAGATTTGTTTTCTCAACTCTTAGTTTTAATAATATTTTTGTTTCTTTCTTCCATATCTTGTTTATTATCATGTTTTCATCAAATCCCATGACGATGAACGGTTCAATTATGAGCTAATCATTGTCATGAGATTCTAACGGATTTATTTATGGAACTTAGTATCTTGATGCTTTAAAGATCTGTGTGTGGTGTATAATTGATATCCTCGTATGGTTATGCTTAATTGATAGATGCGTCGCGAACATCTAATTTGTTAATCTCTTGTGAAGTGAAAGTGGATATTGAGATTTAGAACTTGCCATGCTAGCATAGGTTCATGATTGTTTATCAACATGATTCGTAGTGTAAGATGAAAATACTTATATTGCCCTATGTGATCTTTGTGGATAACTTGTTCTTCAACCGTTATGTTTTCATATTCTATAGACATATAGGGTCTAAGCATAATTGGTGTCTATTCATCTTCTATCTCTTTTGTGGATGTATGAGTAGTTTGGTATACGTATGCTGACAGGTAACGTGTACTTGTTTCGTGTTGTCCGATCAGATATCATAACCATTGCATATAGTGATTAAAGGCGTCAGATCTAAGCGAAGTATTTAATGAAGTTATGATCCCATGTTTATTCTCATATAAGTAATTCGATTTCAATTCTCATTAGTTAATTTAATTCTTAGTTCTATAATTTGCATCTTAGTTTAATTTAGATAATCAAACCCCAAATTGTAACTTTTCTTAGCAGTGAAATTAAACCATACATTGTTGCATAGGCACATCTTCTGATTAAACTTAACCAGATCTCTGCGGAACGAACTTAAATTATATTACTTGTGACTACGTGCGTTTGCGTGATTTTGTGGTAACATTTTACCAAAGGATTTTGCTCTTTTGGGTTTTTAACGAGGCAGTTTTTTGGTGGATATAAAGGTGTAATTATCTAAATTTCCGGAGGAATTTCTTTCTTATGGATCGTTAGACCCATGGATTGGTTAAGCATACCTTTCAGTTAAATGATGAGCTTTTATTACCTCTTTAGATGTATCATCTGTTTATTTTTATGAATGAAATTTATCATTCCTAACAAAAAAAAAAATTGCTAGACGGATCTAGACGGTGAGCCTACCTTCTAGCGATTAATCGGCTAGGCGACGATTAATCGGAATGATTAATCGGATATATTAAAATATTACTTTTTATATAATTTAATTTTAGTATTTAAAAATATATTTTGTATAAGTAAAAATAAAAATATCTTCATTTTATTATTAAATATGATGAGTGAATTTACCTTTTCATGTGTAAATTATATTTTTTTAATAAAAAATTTATATTTTTAAAGTTTTATTCTTAATTTGACCATTTTTTTTTTAAAATTTGACTGATTAATCTCGATTAAATCCGATTAATCGTCGTCTAATCGATTATTCCCGCCTAACTCATTAAACCGCCTAATGCCGCTTAATCCCGTCTAGAATCGTCCAGGCACCGCCTAATTAAAAAAATATCTAATGACCGATTCTTGCAAATTTAAACGTTTACTGATCGCCTAATGCCTAAACGCCAATTAATCCGCAGCCAAAACCGATTTTTAGAACGCCGATTATCTCATCTCATGCATGTACTAATAGAAGTTTCTTCATAAATTTTGGTGCACTAATTTTTGCCATTCGTGTGAAAATGAACCTTGACCTTCGTAACTGCTGTAGACTGTAGTATAATCATCATGAAATTTGAATGTACCAACCAACTTACTGCTAAAAGGAAAACACACAACTAAAAAAGTCCAAGGCTTTAAACAAAGCTATTTAAAAAAAAATTAAAAATTGTTTCGTTCAGTTCAATCATAATTTCTTTTCATATACATAAATTTATAGTTTATTTTCAGCTTGCAAATTGTAAACTTATCAAATCATACGCGTCTAAACTCGTTCCAAACATATGCAAAAGACAAAATTTTATTAGCGGCTATTTGTTTGTAAGCTGGTATTGTTTTAAAATTCGTAATCATAATTAAATATAGTTCTTCAAAAAAAAAATTGTCAGCAGAAGAAGAAGCTTCTTTTATTTACTTGATAGGGATTCTTCAACTAGTGAAAAGTAGACATGTTAAGAAGTTCTGTTGGATTTCCCCAAACCCCACTGAGCATTGAAGCAGCCGAATTGACCCAATGGCCCCTTCTTTTTTAGACATACTAATTCTATTAACGCCTCCAATTGCCTCCCACTCTAGCAAAAAGCTTTCTTCAATTGCCTCTTGTGTTAAGCACGTAATCATACTAATCACTTGAATGCTAAATTCGTTAAGCAAATATTAACATCAAAATATTAACGCCTCCAACGCATATAACTTCAATACTAATCTGGAAGGATCTAGAACTGGGCCTAAGTTGTAACTTGCCCACCAAGACACCTAATTCTATTTTAATTCTAGGGTTCTCAACACCTATATAAGGACCTGCTCCTTCACAAACAGAACTACGTTTTTTGGCTTGATTCTTGATATTTGCAAGATACGTAGGCATCTTGTGAGGACAGATTAAGTCACGAAACACTTTATCAGCCATAAAAGCTCGAATCTCTTTTCAACCATAGCATTCAACACGCAATAAATACACCCTACTTTTCGTTCCACAACATTTGGCAACGTCTGTGGGAAGAAGACATCAACCATGGTGACCACACGAAGAACTGCACCGACCTCTACTGAGGCTTTGCCTCTAAGCTCTGCTCCGCCCGTCACTAAGCAAGTACCCCCAACCACAGGGGCGATCACTCAAACTCAGGCTTCTCAACCCCCAGGAACGAATCCCCATGTTGAGAGGACGTTACCTATGGTCATCCACCCGAGCCAAGGAACTAGCTCCCTTCAGACGTTGATTTCTCCTTTAGTTGATCCCAATCGCCCGCCACCAGGAGTATAGATCCATACTACAGATCTCCCCAGGAATACCAACCCGATGTATGGTCTGCCTAATTACCCTCCAATTACTCAAGGTCCTGGACCCAGTGGCCATGCCTTGCAGATCCGAGATCGAGAGTATTATGACTACTCCGGCCCTTATACTGAGGATTCATCGTCTGATGATGATGATCGCGATGAAGCCCGGAGAAGGCGCCGTGTTAGCAGAGAACCAAGAAGAAGAACACAAACCATCCATGATGGACCCCCTTTGACAGCTGTTGAGAGAATCAAGGCTCATGAGGCCGAGATTTTAAGGATCAAAGAAGATATTGCTAGAGAACAAGCTAGGTTGAATCAAACTCAACCTCCTCCAACCTCAGGACCGATTCCCATTATAAACTTAGAGAGGTCTTCAAGAAGGCAGAAAAGGGCTGACGCCCCAACTGGGAGAACAACAAGGGTGGAAACCCCCAGGAGCAACCCCAAGGATCTGATGCCGCTTGGGGATCCTGATGATCCCACACCCCCGTTTACTGAGGATGTGATGAATGTTCACATCTCTAGGAAGTTCAAGATGCCGACAATTAAGGCTTATGATGGAACAGGTGATCCCGCGAACCACGTGAGGACATTCTCGAATGCACTGCTATTGCAACCTGCAAGTGACGCCTTGAAGTGTAGGGCGTTCCCTCAAACTCTATCAGGCATGGCTCAAAGATGGTATAGCCGTCTACCTGCGAGTTCAATTGGCTCTTTCAAGGAGCTGAGCGCCGTTTTTGTTAGCCAGTTCATCAGCGGAAGGGTTCATGAGAAAAGCTCCGCGTCTCTTATGTATGTGGTGCAAGGGAAGAATGAGAATCTGAGAGACTACCTCAAACGATTCACTAAAGAAACACTGAATATCACAGATTTGGAGAATAAGGTGGCCATGGTGGCCTTGGAACATGGAACCACGAATCTCTTCTTTAAGAGGTCGTTGGTAAAACATTCTCCTGAGAACATGGCTGAGTTACAATGAAGGGCTGATAAGTATATCAAAGCCGAGGATAGTATGAAGAAAGAGGCCACAACAGGTAATGGAGGGAATAACAATGATCCCATGAAGAGGAAGGCGGATCAGGAATACGATACCAAGGACAAGTACCCTCGTACGGGCAAGGATTCAGACTCGGCTCCTAGAAAGGGGAATCCAGGACAAAGATTTACTGAATACTCAAGATTGAATGCCCCAAGGAGCCAAATCCTGATGGACATAGATAAGGATAGAGACGTGAGATGGCCAAAGCCACTAAGGACCGATCCTGAGAAAAGAAATAAGAATCAATACTGCCGATTCCACAAAGACGTGGGGCACGACACTGATGATTGTAGGCAACTGAAGGATGAAATCGAGTTTCTAATCCGAAGAGGAAAGTTGAATAAGTTTTGCAAAGATGGGAATCAAGGAAACCCAAGGCGATATTATGATAGGAAGGATGATGATCGCAATTGCAATCCGCAGCCCCGAGGCCCGGTAATAAATATGATTTTTGGTGGCCCAACAGCGGCCGGGACAAGTAGGAATTCCAGAAAGGCTTATGCACGAGAAGTGATGCACATTATTGGGGAAGCACCGAAGCGTGCAAAGACAGAGGTCTCAATTGGATTCGATGATTGGACCTTGAAGGGGTGAAATTCCCCAATGATGATCCATTGGTAATCTCCCCGATGATCGGCAACTCCCAAGTGAAGAGAGTCTTGATAGACAATGGAGCTTCAGTGGACATTCTGTTCCATGATGCCTTTTTGAAGATGGGGTATACTGAGTCTCAATTGACGCCATCAAATATGCCCATATATGGGTTTAACGGAGTTGAGTCCAAAGTTGAAGGGACGATTCAGCTACCCATGACCATAGGGCAGGAGCCACGGGAGGCCACTCAGATGTTAAATTTCTTGGTTATTAAAGCTACGTCTACCTACAATGCTATCCTAGGAAGAACGGGACTTCATGCTTTTAAGGCGATTGCCTCCACCTATCATCTAAAGATTAAGTTCCCAACCAGAAATGGTGTAGGAGAAGAGAAAGGAGATCAAAAAATGGCAAGGAGTTGTTATGTGGCCGCACTGAGGCCGGATGGAACTAGGGGGCAGGTCCTCCCAATTGAGGATATGGACGTTCGTGAGGATGAAGAACGGAGGGGAAAACCAGCAAAAGACTTGGTTCCTATACCTTTGGAGTTAGGAGATCCTGAAAAGGTTACTCTCATCGGGGAATCTCTGAAAGACCCCTTGAAAAGCGAGTTGACCACCTTCTTGCAAGACAATAGTGATGTCTTTGCGTGGACAGCAGCTGATATGCCAGGGATAGATCCCCAATTGATAACACACAACCTGAACGTAGATCCGGACAAGAAGTCGGTGAAACAAAAGAAGAGAAATTTTGCACCTGAGAGACAAGAAGCCATAAAAGCCAATCCCGTAATGGTCAAAAAAGCCAATGGAAAGTGGAGGATGTGTATAGGCTTCACTGATCTGAACGACGCATGCCCAAAGGACTATTTTCCCTTGCCAAGGATCGATATGTTGATAGATGCCATGGCAGGGCACGAGATGCTAAGCTTCATGGATGGTTTTAGCGGGTACAACCAAATCAAGATGCATAAGGACGATATTCCTAAGGTATCATTTATCACTGACTTTGGTGTGTATTGTTACTTGGTCATGGCCTTTGGATTGAAAAACGCAGGAGCTACCTATCAGAGGTTAGTAAACAAGATTTTTGCTCATTTCATTTGAAAAACTATGGAAGTTTATGTAGATGATATGTTGGTGAAAAGCCTACGCAAGGCCGATCACATTGAGCACCTCCGTGAGGCATTTGAAGTGTTGAGACACCACAAGATGATGTTGAACCCAGCAAAATGTGCTTTTGGTGTCGGGTCAGGGAAGTTCTTGGGTCTTATGGTCTCAAAACGAGGAATTGAGGCTAACCCCGACAAGATCAAAGCTATTCTAGATATGGAACCACCTCGTTCCATAAGGGACGTGCAGAAACTGACTGGAAGGATTGCTGCATTGGGAAGGTTTATCTCCAAATCCAGGGACAAGTGTTTGCCGTTCTTTAAAACACTAAAGAAAGTAAAAAACTTCGAGTGGACAGAAGAAAGCCAAGAGGCCTTTGATAAAGTGAAGAAGTATATGGCTGAAGCCCCGCTGTTGGCCAAGCCAAGTATGGGAGAAATCCTTTATCTCTACTTGGCTATTTCGGATCAAGTGTGAGCGCGGTGTTGGTAAAGGAGGAAGACAAGGTTCAGAAACCAGTATATTATGTGAGCAAGGTTTTGCATGGAGCTGAGTTAAATTATTCCACCATTGAGAAGTTTGCCTTGGCATTGGTAACTGCCTCTAGGAAGTTACGACCCTATTTTCAGGCACACAAGATTGAAGTCCTTACAGGACAGCCATTGAGGAATATTTTACATAGCCCTAAAGCTAGTGGTAGGCTCATCAAGTGGGCAATTGAGTTGGGAGAATTCGATATCAAGTACAAGCCGAGGACGGCCATAAAAGCTCAGGCACTTGCTGACTTCGTGGTTGAGTGTACCATTGACAACCAAGAAGTCGGGGGGGTAGGAGGTACCTCAGGAAGGCAATAAGGAAGACAAGGAACCCGTGATTGAAGAGAAGGAATTCTAGATGCTCTATTTTGATGGAGCATCAAAAACAAAAACAAGTGGTGCAGGTCTTGTCCTACAAAGTCCCGATGGGTTCACGATTGAATACGCCCTGAAATTAGACTTTCCAACAACCAATAATGAGGCAAAATATGAGGCTCTAATAGCAGGACTTGGTTTGGCAGGGGCGCTAAGGGTCAAAAATCTAAAAGTTTGTGGAGATTCAAGGCTAGTTGTGGCCCAAGTCAATGGGGAGTTTGAGGCAAAAGATGAAACCATGGCCAAGTACTTAAGGTTAGTGAAGGCAGTGATGACTCAATTTGATGAGTGTTACTTGGAGCACATTCCGAGGGAGGAAAACGTCAAGGACGATGCCTTATCCAAGTTCGCCTCTTCCGAGATAAAGAATTATTCTAGCAGTGTCTATTTCCAAGTTTTGAGAGCTCCTACTATCGATTCGAAGTTGGTTGCGCCTACCGGGGTAAGGGAATGTTGGATAGACCCCATAAAGGCACATCTTGAGACCGGTTGGCTCCCGACTAATGCCATGGAGGCACGAAGATTATCAGTGAGGGCGTTGAGGTATGCTCTGATTGAAGGGATACTCTACAAAAAGTCTTTTGTGATTCCATATCTAAAATGTTTGAGGCCCGAAGAGGCCAAGTCCGCTATTGAAGAGGTCCATGAGGGAATTGTGGACAGCACCTGGGGGGCAGGGCCCTGGCTTACAAGATAGTCAGACTCGAATTCTATTGGTCTAAGATGATGGCCGATGCCAAAGAGTACGTGAAAAAGTGTGATCGGTGTCAGAAGCACGCATGAGTGGTTAGGAAACCACCAGAGATGTTGACATCTGTTAGTTCCCCCATTCCTTTTGCTATGTGGGGGATGGATATATTGGGGCCTTTTCTTATGGCCACTGCTCAAAGGAAGTTTCTGATTGTAGCTATTGATTACTTCACAAAATGGATCGAGGCCAAGCCTTTGGCTAAGATCACAACCAAGCAAGTTATGCAGTTCTTCTAGGAGAACGTCATGTGCAGGTATGGAATACCGCGGATCCTAGTTACGGACAATGGGTTACAATTCAACAACAAAGAGTTTAAGGATTATTGTGATGAGAATGGAATCGAGCTTCGGTTCACCTCGGTTGCCCACCCTCAAGCTAATGGGCAAGCTGAGGTTGCTAATCGGATCATCCTGGATGGACTCAAGAAAAAGGTGGAACGCTCTAGAAATACTTGGGCGGATGAGTTACTACCCATACTCTGGGCATACCGTACCACATGTAAAGTGACTACTGGGACAACCCCATTCATGTTAGCTTACGGGGCTGAAGCTGTTGTGCCAGTGGAAATCATGCATGCATCTTCAAGGGTGGAGGCCTTTGAGCCTGACACTAATGAGGAAGGAATGAGGCTAGCCCTTGACTTGATCGATGAGGTGAGGGATGAAGCCCATGCTAGGAATGTTGAACATCAGAAGAAGGCCTCTTTCTATTACAACCTGAGGGTGAAAGAAAGGTTCTTCCGTCAGGGGGACTTAGTACTCAGAAAGATCGAAGCATCCGGAGTTGGACAAAAGGGAAAGCTGGCACCAAACTGGGAAGGTCCGTATCGTGTCAAAGGAACATTAGGTCGTGGATCATACAAACTGGAGACTTTGGAAGGAAAAGAGGTGGCCCGCACTTGGCATGCATCGAATCTCAAAGTTTATTATGTTTGATTGTCCTGAGTGGGATGTTGCTTATATTTATTAGGAAAGTAACAATAAGGTCGACGAAACCATTTCAGAGTTTTTAACTCCGAGTAGGAAGTAGAATATTTATGTAAGGGTTGAACCCGTTTCAGAATTCTTTTATACGATTATGCAGTTTAACTTCCAATATTTCCCTTGTTTATATTTTATGTCTGATATGTATCAATGCATAAATAAATTGCAAGCCTGACTAAGGCCGAATACAAATGACAAAATAATTAAGTAGGAAAAGAAAGATCGGAAATGTATGAATAAATAAAAGCCCGAAGGCTATAGGTTATAAGTTACAAAACCAGAATGAAAAAGTCATGAAAGCATATGCCACGCAGGGCCAACTGAAAATAATCTAAGTCCCAGGAGCTCTGGATGAAACAGACTCCTCTCCATCTTGCTGAGCCTTGGAACCTCCTGCAGAATGGGAAGGAGAAGTCTTGGTTGTATCAGAGTCCCTTCGGAGGGGAGTAGCCTCGGGGTCAAGAATCCTCTCCCCATCACCTAAAACTTCATCTTCCTCCTCACTCTCGTCTTCCTCAACAGGGAGGGTAACAGGTGGATGTGGACTCGGAAAGTAATCAATAGAAAACAACCCAGGATGCTTTTTGAGCACCGTCTCTAAGGCCTCATTCCAGTCGTTAGTATATTGAACTGGAAGAAGGACCTCATCGTGCTTCTCCATCAAAGTCTGAAAATCCGTGGAATCCATATAAGCATCGATGAGATCCTCTTTCTTCGATCTCAGATCCACCAACTCTGCATGGGCAGATGCTAATTCATCCTCCTTCCCCTTAAGCTTGTCCTCAAATTCCTTGCTACGAATTTTCTCCTTCTGGTATTTAGTCTCAAAAGATTTGGACTGGTTTTTCCAGGACTTAGCCTGGTGAACCATGCCCTGAAAATGGACATTAGCCTGCAAAAGGGTTTTAAATCAAGGAAGGATATAACATCAAATAATGCTAAGTTAAAAGAAAGGTTAAGAAAGAAAAACTTACAGAGGCTAAGGCCTGAGCGCCCAGATGCTCATTCTCCACCATGTTGCCTCCCGATACAAAGTCTTTGTAGTCGCATGGAGTGATGGAGTTCAAGGACTAGTCCATAGAATGCTTCGTGGATCCGACAACAGAATCCTGCTTCCTGAAACCCCAAGGGGCCCTGTAGACGGTGGATTGCACATTCACCTGTTGAGGCCCAGTTTCCAGATCAACAGCTACCAAGTCTTGTTTCTGCACCTTATGTGGTCGCAAGAAAGAAGGCTCGGTGGCTTTACCCCTTACATCAAGGGACCTCTTGGCCCTTCTCATACGAGCAGTTTCTTCATCATTAGGCTCGGTGGCCTTCATTATCTTCAAAGCAGCTGCACAAACGCAAGCAAAAATATTGGTATAAGATAGCATAAAAATTAAGAATCACAAAGAAATATGAAATTACCCTGGTCTGATACAGTGGAAAGGCCAACAGTCCTCAAAGACTCCTCATTGATGAGGTCCCAGAGTCTGTCCATTATCCTCAGTAAGGGAGTTATAGGCAGCTTGCTCCTCCGCGTTCAAAACAATCTTACTAGGGTTGCCATCGACTGCTTTTCCAAAGGATTTACGGAAAAGGGTGCCCCAATCACCCCCTTCCCAAACCAAATACATGAACTCTTCTTTCCATTTGGGGTTGTTATCAACAACAGAGTGGCCATTGAAAATATGAGGGATTTTGGGCCTTTGTCTAATATAGACCCAGCCCGGTTGGTTCAATGAGCTATTGTAAAATTCAAAAATTTTCCTAAAAAGAGGAACAGAAAGTGGAAACTTGTTCCTAAGACATAAGACCATGAAACATAAAATGGAGCGTCATGCGTTCGGTGGTAGTTGGCATGGGCTAATTTGCACGTCAGCCAGTAAACGGGGCACAAATTCTTTAAAAGGAAACCTAAGCCCAGCTAAAAAAACATCTCTAAATACACACAAGGCGTTGGGCCTCCAATGGCAAGGCCTGTCGTCAGGCCCAGCCTTAACAAGTTTAAAAGGGGCCCTAACATTATAAGTCCTATTATAATTTGTTATAGTATCATCATCATGGAATTTGTTACAGCAATTATATGCGTCTAAGTCAGATAAAGAGGGGTATTCTTCCCCACGAATATTTATCATCTGGGTTAAATGCATGTAGGTTGAACGGATTTCGATGTCGTTACCTTTTTTGGAGGCATAATTCATCTTGGCAAGGCGTTGTTGTAATAACCCGAATTTTCAGAAAATGATTTTATTATTATTTTAAGAATATTAATGTTTTTCCTAAATGAGGAGGAAATTTTTATTTTATTTTATTGTTCATTATCCAGTTCAAGGAATTTCAAAAGCGAATTATTTAATTATTGTCTGGTTCAGAGTAATTATGAACTATATTATGTGATTATTGTTGGAAGGTGGAATATATGTGAAGTTGTGTTTATGTGTTTATATGATGATTTGTGTGAGTTGTGAAGGTTGATGTATTTTATTTATATTTTTTAGGATTTAAATATATTTAAATCATGCATTTTGATCCTCTGTTAATTTTATAAAAATTATCGGAGGAATTAAAAATCATGAAATCTCTTGAAATATTATCTTTATATATTTATTGAGTTTTTAAAATTGTTGGGTGGATTAATTTGAGTGTTGTGGTATTTTAAAATGATTTTTAAGAGTTTTATTGTATTTAAAGGATCAAAACTTTGAAAATTCATATTTAATTCATTTTTGATCCGAAAAATATTTTAAAAATATGTTGGAGTTCATAATTTTATATTCTTTATTTTAAAAATGAAAAGTTTAATTTTCCGAAATTTTTATTTAATTTCAATTTATAAAAGTGGTTTATTTGTTTTAAAAGCGAATAAGTAGTCCTTTAATTGGGCCCGGAATGAATTGTAGTAGTAATAAAAGGAATTGGGCCAAGCCCATTTAAGATGAGACGCAGCTGAGTAAACAGACGGGGAGAGAGAGTAGAGATTGGGGGAAAGAAGCAAAATTAGGGTTTATAGTGAAATTGGGGGAACTGAATTGGGGGTTTAATGATACACACACATATATATATATATATATAGATATCGCGCGTGTGTGTGTATATACAAGGGTGTATATGTGCATGTATACGTGTGTGTAGCAAGGTGGAGATCTGGTGTCAAGTGAAGGAAGGAGGAGGGGCGGCGCGGCGACGACGGCGTCCGGCCGGTGATGGCTGTGGCGGCATCGTGGTGTGGTAGTGGTAGTTGAGCAAGTGCGGGGAAGGAAGCAGGAGAGAGAGAGAGAGAGAGAGAGAGAGAGAGAGAGAGAGAGAGAGGGAGAGAGATGGGAAAGAGATGGTTTTGGTGGAAGATTAATTTTGCGAGTCGAATCGGAACGAACCGAATGGTATAAATTTTTATATTTTTAAATTATGTATTTAATTATCGCATTTAGTTAGTTTATTGTTGAATTTAATTAGTTGTAAATTGTGGTAATTTAATTATTTAAATGGTGAGATTATTGTGGTAATTAAGTTGGATTTAAATTGTAAGTTAATATGCTAATTTTCGTAATTAGATTAATATGGTGGATTGTGAATATTATTGGGATTTCTGTATTTTATTCGGAGAGTCTATATTTGTGATTAATCGTAATTGTTGAGTTTAGTGATTGCTAAATGTTTAGTGCTAATTGCTAATTGTTAGTTTCCAAATTGTAATTTTTAAATTGCTAAGTGCTAAGTGCTAATTGTTATTGTCATATGAGGTATAGTTATAAGAGTTGGCTTATCGGTAAATGTCTATGTGCTAAATGGTATAAGTCGGGTCGTAGTAATTGTTATAAGTCATATTTGTCAACTACATGGTGTTGACTTACATGTGGATAAACTTAGTTTACTTTCTTTAAATGTTGAGGTGCCGCATGTCTGGGCGGATACTTTTCTTTATGTGCTAGGTGCCGCATGTCTGGGCGGATACTTTTCCTTATGTGCTAGGTGCCGCATGTCTGGGCGGGTACTTTCTGTACTTGTTTACTTTTATGTTGCTGCAAGTTGAGGTAGCTTTATTTTTTTTTGTTGCAAAAACAGGGTTAAATTGCATTTGAGGGGCTGTGCCCATAGTCCGATAAACGAATACCTCATGCCGAAATTTTCTAAAAATCCCCTGCATTTTAATTTATTTAACTTATTTGATTTCAAGGGTTTAGAGGTATGATTTGGGTTTTAACTGTTTATGTGTATATGTGTTAAGTGAATTAATTCGAGGGTAATTGTTGTCTCGAGGATTTATGTGCTAAGTGATTTAATTCAAGGATTTATGTGTTTCGAGGATTAATTGTGTTTTGAGGATTAGCTATTAATCAAGTTTTGTCGTAGAAGGTCAATGGTATTATAAATGTATAGGTTAAGTGAAGTTGACTAAATGGTGGTATAGGGTTATGATATGTTGGTACTAGGAAATGTTCACTTTATATAAGGGGACTCTTCCCGTGTTGTTTGCTATTACTAAATGTCTTATGTGCATTAAGTGGTATTAGAGTAGTCAACTATAGGGAGGACATCCATAGTTTGACTTTATGTGACTTAGTGGTAATTCCGAGTGGTGTCTACTCGAGATACGAGGGGGGACTGACACGTACTCGTAACAATTACAGTACCATTAGGGCGTGATCAAGTGGAGCAACGTGTATCAAAAAGGAAGGATCGAGGCGTCGTGTAAAGTTCATGGAACTACTTGGGCGAAACGCCAAGGATTTATTTGCGCTGTTCTGTCTGGTGCTAAGGACCAGAGGCAAGTTTATTTATACATACTCTATCGTTCAGAGTATATTTATTTTAAAATATATGAAATGTGTAGAATAAGACCTCAGTCCATATTTGCAAGATTTCTTCTATCTTTATCTTGATAAATTGTTTACTTTTAAGTAAAATGGTTTGATTGGAAATATATGTGATATGGAGAGAGTGATATATTATAAAGAGTAAAGTGATATGGGAAGGAATGGTATCAGTTGTTTTTATGGTTATTTTTATGATATTATGTTATCAGTTGTTATCTAAAGTTATTTTATAATATTACCGTTATGTGTAAATTGAGGATATTTGAGTTCTAAACTCTTTCAGACGTTATTAATAAATATTTTGTTATATAAGGGGACAAGGGTTGATGTCTACAGATTTTTCTTAAAAGGGACTTACATGTAAAGTATTTTAGTTGGTGTATTTTAAAGGTATTGATATATGAATGTAAAAGTGGAAGGGGTTATCGTGGAATGTATATTTTCGAAAACCCGGACAAAGTTTTTAGAAAGGATTTCGCAATAATTAACCTAATGGCAACATCACCAACAAACTAGTGTTTATTTAATTCGTAGATACCTCTTGAAGCATCTATTGATTAAATAAACCTTATTCGTCTAATTAAATTTATTTAATTAGATGAATATTATTTTTAAAACGTTTTCTTACAATCGCTTTGTTCCGGAATAATAATAAAAATATTTCGATGGTTATAAATGAGACATTTTTTGTTAAAAATGTCTGGAATGATATTGATAAATGTTTTTTAATGGTTATTTAATTCAATGAATATTAATTATAATATTCATTTAAAAGAGATTATTGAATAGTTATTCTTTAGATATTCTAAGTGTTCTAAGGGTGATTAAATATTGTTAAAAGGTTATTTAAGGAATTTCATAGTGAAATGAATGTATGTCTTGAATTGATATACCTGTATATATGTTTTCAAATGAATATAATACGAATATGAAAATGGAAAGGTGAAATGTGAATGGAAATGTGAATGGAAATAAGAATGGAAATGGAAACGGAAAAATGTGAAATGTGAAATGGTGTTTGATAATGGAAAAATGATTTGACAAAAAGGGGGATAGCAACAAAAAGCGTAGGAGGCTGTGTGTGGCACAGTCCAGCATTCAATATTTATTCCGGCCCAAGAGTTGTCCAGGGAGGATGTAGTGGTGGACCTTCCTCCTGGGGGATGGTGGAGAACCTACCTCCGACTACCGGTAGTAAAAGGGACGGGTACGGAGGACGACTGATCATCGTGCCTCACGTATTCGGCAACAGTGGAAATCCCCAACGTTTTCTTTAAAAGAAAGAATGGATAATGGTTTTCAGAGTTGTGTACTGAAAAAGGAAAATGGTATGAAATGATGGAATTGTTTTAAAGTAAGAAGAGAAACTGATTTTATATTACTTTTACATACAATTATTGTATAAAAGGAAATGGAAAGATTATATTGAGAGCTTGATTTTAAATGTTATATTACCTTGAGGTATTATACTAAGATGATGTATTGATTATTATCTTGTTATAGAAGAGAACTGATGTTATATTATCAATAAGTAAATGATTTCATATTGAATAACCAGCAAGTTTATGTTGGTGTATTACTGCACAAACAAGATGTGGCTATTTAATTACTTTGTAACGACACCTTTTATATTATATTGGTACAGTGTTCAGTTGATATTATTTTCAAACATTATACTTTCCCTATAGAATTTCGTGGTTATAAATGTTTCAAGAATGATATTAAATATCGGTTGATTGTTGGAAACCCATGCACCTGATGGGATATTTTGTTAAACTCTAGTAACAACTTGCTGAGCAATTCTTTCGCTCACACTTGCTTGTTTTCAAATATTAACTTTTCAGTGGAAGGTAGCCGGACGAGGTTATCTGCATGGCTTAGATGAAGCGGGCAGCGTGCCCTTATGAAGACGATATGATCTAGAAAATTTATAGATGGAGTAAGTTATATGTAAGTATATTGATGTGTAATATATACGTTACTTTGCGCAAAATAGTATTAGTTGCTGGTGTACTTCTCAACGAAGTCATACTAGTAGTAAGGAGTTGATTCTTGTTTCTAGCCCTATAACCTAAAAGATGCTTGGTGGTTGGGGTCTCAAATGTTGTAACTCAATTATTAATGACTACATATGGTTTAATGTGGTTAAACAGGTGATTTGTTATTAAGGTTTTCCGCGTGACGACCAAATCCCTGACCCCGGATTTGGGGGCGTTACAAAGTGGTATCAGAGCTGAGGTTATAGTAAACTAGAAACGAGAGTGAGTAGGAGTGTGTATAAATATGTGAGAACGTCAGAGCTCATGTAGAGTTCATGTTGGACTACCGGGTGTAGTGCCAATGATTAAGTTAAGATTTGAATGCTATGTTGAAGGACATGTTTAGATAGAATTCCCTGCGATTATTAGTGTCGATGATTGAATCCTTAGTGACTATTACGAGTCGATGATGACGTAAGTTATCAAGCACCTTAGGGTGTGCATGGAAAAGAACGGCTCTGGGATCGAACGATTATCCATCAGAGGAGCCGACTTAAAAGGCATTCGTGGAGACCTTGGCAATATCCCCATTGGTGAATTTTTGATTACCTCCCCAATCTATGAATTGTTTGACATATCTCTAAGAGAGAATTGTGATAAGGATATATTTCCTCTTCGAAGTTATTTTTATACTTGTGTTAAGTCATATTTAGTTTCAATTGTGCCAAGGGCTTTCATTATACTTACCTTCAGGTTTTCGAAGCCCTATCGAATGATATTATTTCAAACTTCCACTTTTCTTCAATAGTGGATAATTCAATGGTGATATAGCACCACTTGCTTGTTGAATACCAGTATCTTTCTGGTTATCCTTTTCTTTGGAAATCGCGCCTTGGAAATTGTTCGATTTTAATCCAAGGTGTCCCTTTGAGAATTAATTGCCAGAAGATGATTATTATTGATTTGACTTTGAATTTCTTTCATACTTCTCAACTTCCACTGAGACGAACAACCCTATACTGATAGGGGCCACAAGGACTATCTGTCTGTGTGATAGAAGTCTGATGGGACGCCATCACTTGTGAGTTGTGAAATACAAGAAGGCTAATTACCTTTAGTAATGTCTTAACTGAGACACGCAACGTGAGTTCTTATGATCATATTGACCTCTCAGTGAATTCTCTTATTTCCAATAAGGTTTGTTTCAAAACTCATAATCCTATGGTCACTAGTGGGTGACATTTGTCTTGATATGACAGCTATCTTTTTCAAATCTTCATGATTCTTGTTATCTCTAATGAATTTCAAGGGGATGCCAACCAGGTCGGTCAAGTCGAAATTCGCTGACAGAAATTAGATTCGAGCGGAATCGCCAAGAGCAGGAGCGAATCGCAAAACGAATAGAATATCAGTGGCGTATCGATAGAATTAGTTCGCGCTCTCTCTTAAGGATGTTATGATTAATGTAATGAGTGCATTCTCTCTCTCAAGAGTGTTATGTTAATGGGATCAGTGAACTCTCTCTTAAGGATAGTATGATAATGAAAGTTGGTCAAGATATATATATGAAAGGAATAGTGATGGGGTTGTGAGACTCTAGTGATAACTGTGTCAAGTATGGATTTAAGATTGAATTAAGGTTTCGGAGGAGTTGTTTACGAAGGGACACTATCTCCGGTATTGTAGAATAAGAGTTGATGATGAAGGAGTTAAGGAATCCCAGTAGTGGGCTTAGCTGATTCCGTGGATGGAATCCTTTTAAGGGGGGTAGACTGTAATAACCCGAATTTTCAGAAAATGATTTTATTATTATTTTAAGAATATTAATGTTTTTCCTAAAATGAGGAGGAAATTTTTATTTTATTTTATTGTTCATTATCCAGTTCAAGGAATTTCAAAAGCGAATTATTTAATTATTGTCTAGTTCAGAGTAATTATGAACTATATTATGTGATTATTGTTGGAAGGTGGAATATATGTGAAGTTGTGTTTATGTGTTTATATGATGATTTGTGTGAGTTGTGAAGGTTGATGTATTTTATTTATATTTTTTAGGATTTAAATATATTTAAATCATGCATTTTGATCCTCTGTTAATTTTATAAAAATTATCGGAGGAATTAAAAATCATGAAATCTCTTGAAATATTATCTTTATATATTTATTGAGTTTTTAAAATTGTTGCGTGGATTAATTTGAGTGTTGTGGTATTTTAAAATGATTTTTAAGAGTTTTATTGTATTTAAAGGATCAAAACTTTGAAAATTCATATTTAATTCATTTTTGATCCGAAAAATATTTAAAAATATGTGGGAGTTCGTAATTTTATATTCTTTATTTTAAAAATGAAAAGTTTAATTTTCCGAAATTTTTATTTAATTTCGATTTATAAAAGTGGTTTATTTGTTTTAAAAGCGAATAAGTAGTCCTTTAATTGGGCCCGGAATGAATTGTAGTAGTAATAAAAGGAATTGGGCCAAGCCCATTTAAAATGAGACGCAGCTGAGTAAACAGACGGGGAGAGAGAGTAGAGATTGGGGGAAAGAAGCAAAATTAGGGTTTATAATGAAATTGGGGGAACTGAATTGGGGGTTTGATGATACATATATATATATATATATATATATAGATATCGCGTGTGTGTGTATATACAAGGGTGTATATGTGCGTGTATATGTGTGTGTAGCAAGGTGGAGATCTGGTGTCAAGTGAAGGCAGGAGGAGGGGCGGCGCGGCGACGACGGCGTCCGGCCGGCGATGGCTGTGGCGACATCGTGGTGTGGTAGTGGTAGTTGAGCAAGCGCGGGGAAGGAGGCAGGAGAGAGAGAGAGAGAGAGATGGGAGAGAGATGGTTTTGGTGGAAGATTAATTTTGCGAGTCGAATCGGAACGAACCGAATGGTATAAATTTTTACATTTTTAAATTATGTATTTAATTATCGCATTTAGTTAGTTTATTGTTGAATTTAATTAGTTGTAAATTGTGGTAATTTAATTAGTTAAATGGTGAGATTATTGTGGTAATTAAGTTGGATTTAAATTGTAAGTTAATATGCTAATTTTCGTAATTAGATTAATATGGTGGATTGTGAATATTATTGGGATTTCCGTATTTTATTCGGAGAGTCTATATTTGTGATTAATCGTAATTGTTGAGTTTAGTGATTGCTAAATGTTTAGTGCTAATTGCTAATTGTTATTGTCATATGAGGTATAGTTATAAGAGTTGGCTTATCGGTAAATGTCTATGTGCTAAATGGTATAAGTCGGGTCGTAGTAATTGTTAGAAGTCATATTTGTCAACTACATGGTGTTGACTTACATGTGGATAAACTTAGTTTACTTTCTTTAAATGTTGAGGTGCCGCATGTCTGGGCGGATACTTTTCTTTATGTGCTAGGTGCCGCATGTCTGGGCGGATACTTTTCCTTATGTGCTAGGTGCCGCATGTCTGGGCGGGTACTTTCTGTACTTGTTTACTTTTATGTTGCTGCAAGTTGAGGCAGCTTTATTTTTTTTTTTTTGTTGCAAAAACAGGGTTAAATTGCATTTGAGGGGCTGTGCCCATAGTCCGATAAACGAATACCTCATGCCGAAATTTTCTAAAAATCCCCTGCATTTTAATTTATTTAACTTATTTGATTTCAAGGGTTTAAAGGTATGATTTGGGTGTTAACTGTTTATGTGTATATGTGTTAAGTGAATTAATTCGAGGGTAATTGTTGTCTCGAGGATTTATGTGCTAAGTGATTTAATTCAAGGATTTATGTGTTTCGAGGATTAATTGTGTTTTGAGGATTAGCTATTAATCAAGTTTTGTCGTAGAAGGTCAATGGTATTATAAATGTATAGGTTAAGTGAAGTTGACTAAATGGTGGTATAGGGTTATGATATGTTGGTACTAGGAAATGTTCACTTTATATAAGGGGACTCTTCCCGTGTTGTTTGCTATTACTAAATGTCTTATGTGCATTAAGTGGTATTAGAGTAGTCAACTATAGAGAGGACATCCATAGTTTGACTTTATGTGACTTAGTGGTAATTCCGAGTGGTGTCTACTCGAGATACGAGGGGGGACTGACACGTACTCGTAACAATTACAGTACCATTAGGGCGTGATCAAGTGGAGCAACGTGTATCAAAAAGGAAGGATCGAGGCGTCGTGTAAAGTTCATGGAACTACTTGGGCGAAACGCCAAGGATTTATTCGCGCTGTTCTGTCTGGTGCTAAGGACCAGAGGCAAGTTTATTTATACATACTCTATCGTTCAGAGTATATTTATTTTAAAATATATGAAATGTGTAGAATAAGACCTCAGTCCATATTTGCAAGATTTCTTCTATCTTTATCTTGATAAATTGTTTACTTTTAAGTAAAATGGTTTGATTGGAAATATATGTGATATGGAGAGAGTGATATATTATAAAGAGTAACTAGCATGATAGCCCGTGCAAAGCACGGGCCACATGATAATTTATATAATTTTCTCATGTTAGTCTACTTCACGTATTTCGATCTATCTAAGATATTGTAGTTTTAAAATATTTTCAGATTCTGAACCTTAAGAATAATATTTTTAGTTGTGTTTGGTCAATGTGAGAAGAATAATCAATAAAAAGTTGAAAACAGTTGGTAAGAGTTATTTGTAACTGCCAAGTATTACCAAAATAATCTTGGTGTATTGAAATGCATGAAAAAATAGCTGGCTTATTTATTTTGGGAGGGAGGAAGAATTAAATTTTATATTATTTCTAAGTTTATAAGAAACAATGTAATGTGACGGAAGAATACAAATAATAGAGTCATATGTTCTGCTTGGAAAAGCTCAGCCCACATGTCCAATTTTGGATCTTTTTCTCCAACCAATTTCAGAGAACAAGGAGAACAACAAATTAATTCTAATAGTTGTGCACATCCAAAAAATATATATGATGTGTGCTTTTTTAGGATCATGGTATTTGACCATTTCAGATGTATCCTTTCAATAGTAAATTGACCATAACAAAATTTTTTCTTCAAATACATTGTGGGTGTTTGGGATATCTTAAAAAATGTAGCTTATGACTTATAAGCACTTATGTCATATAAGTGATAAGTAGAGCATAACTTATAAGTCAGTAAAGTGTTTGGTAAATCAGAACTTATAATCAGTAAACTGTTTGGGTAAATCAGAACTTTTAAGTTAACTTTTTTCTATAATTTTCAAAATATTTGTTTTTTATATTTAACAATGGATGTCAATCAATAGATCTCGATGAGTAGAGAAATTTGAGATATACATATCAATTTTCTAATGAATGGATCGAGAGATATATGATTTTGAAGATGTGAAGGATATTATATATTGCGTATATCGAGAAATAAGTTATAAGCATAAGTTGAATGTTAGGATTTCCTAACATTCAACTTATGGGCTTATAAGTTATAAGTTGAGCCAAAACTTATTTTGGCAAACACCCCCCATAAGTGCTTATGGCCTTATAAGCTATAAGTCAACAGTAAACAGAGAAAACAAACAGGCCCATTGTATCGTCCATTTTTATAAGAGAACTTTCAAAAATCAAAGGTAATATCTCAAATTTCAAGACAAAACATATTTAATACACGAGTAACTAAATAAAAGTGTCATATCTCATAATGGTTTTTAAAATGAGATGGGTTAATATATGCACCGAATGAATTATGTTGTAAAAGTTCACGTGTACTATAAAACTCAATCTATGAAAAGAAGATAGACATAACTACGATAATGAAGCATCCAAGAAATATCATTTTAATTTGAGGTAACACCAAAATGATACCCGGGAAATAAAAAAATACACATACCACATCCGTGATAATAAGACATTATATATATCAGCGATTTTTGGAGTTTTTTAGTCTCACAACAGGATGAAACACGCATTTGAGTTTAAAACTCAAGTGAAATTGATAAATTACTATATAAGAATATAGCTGTAAAACTTATTTTGTATGAAATTAATAACATTAGCACATTACGAAAATGCTGCAAAATATAGTGTGGAAGACTAAAGATGTCAAAATCATATTGACATTTTTTTTACCAGATCCAAATCCATATGTAAATTATTTCTTATTTTCAATATTTTAATTTTTTTATTAGTCAATCTATAAATTACCCGATGCTAATAGGATTAACCGATATAATGCAAATATATTTAAAATAAAATAGAATATTATACTGATATCGAGTAAAAATATGTTATACACTTTATTTATCATTTATTATATTAATTTAGTAATTAACATATTCTAACCCTTTGACTAATATATAGACATAATTGTTAAAATAGAGAAATACAATAATAAATTTTTATATATCTATTTTAACTTCCCCCACTTACCTACTTGAGATAGACTTCTACGTCCATCACCTATCTCTTTACTTCGATTTTTTTGAACAAATTTTTGGCAACTTCGATACCATTAATACTTAAAATAGAATATTATACTGATATCGAGTAAAAATATGTTGTACACTTTATTTATAATTTTTTGTATTAATTTAATAATCCATCCGTCCCTCTCATTTCTCTACAATTTTTTTCACTGGCGAGCACGCATTTTAAGGTGTATGTAAATATAATTCCATAATTTTTTAAGTTTTTCATTTTTTGAATAAAACATTAAATTTTTATTCATAAGAAAAATATTTAAAATAATTTATGAAATTATACGTTATATGAGTTTTAAAATGCATGTCAAACCCTCTGTCCCAAATGTAAAGAACCCAGTGGGAAAGAGGGAGTAGTAAACAAATTCCGGCCAATTGACTAATATATATACATAATTTTGAAAGAGAGAAATATTGTAATAAATTTTTAGAGATCTATTTTCACTTCCGCCCGTTTACCTACTTCAGATAGACTTTTACTTATTTTATGACACCAACTTCCTCACTTTGATTTTTTTTTTGACTAATTTTCGACCACCTTGATGCCTTTCTTAATTCTGACTTCGAGACATTATATTTGTCAATTTATATTTTCTTTCCCCGACTACCGTTTTTTACTATTATATGAGGAAAATATTTTAATGATTTTATCCCTGATAAATCATAAAAATTAATGAGTATATGAATGTCGTATCCAAGCCTACAACCGAATGCATATCAGAACCAACAATCCACCACAGGTCACTCCAAAAGAGCTAACAATTTGATACAAATTTATTGTTGACTTGTATCTATAAAGGACCTGAATACTCTAATTCTAATCGATATAGGATGTTTAATTTTTGTTTTTGAATAAAATATTAAATTTTTATACGTAAGAAATTTTTTTAAAATAATTTATGAAACTATACTTTATATTAGTTTTAAAATGCGTGTTAGACCCTCTATCCCAAATGTAAAGAACCTAGTGGGACAGAGGGAGTAATAAAAATATTCTGGCCATTGGACTAATATATATATATACAAAATTTTATAAGAGAGAAATATTATAATAAATTTTTATAGATCTATTTTCACTTCCGCCCGTTTACCTACTTGAGATAGACTTATACTTATTTTCCGTCACCTACCTCCTCACTTTGATTTTTGTCTTTTGACTAATTTTCAGCCACCTCAATGCCTTTCTTAATTTTGACTTCGACGACATTATATCTGTCAATTTATATTTTCTCTCCCCGACTACCATTTTTACTATTATATGAGGAAAATATTTTAATGATTTTATCCCTGATAAATCATAAAAATAAATGTGGATATAAATTTTTGAGTATATGAATGTCGTATCCAAGCCTATAACCGAATGCATACCAGGCCCAACAACCTACCACATGTTAGTCCAAAAGAGCTAACAATTTGGTACACATTAATTGTTGACTTGTATCTATAAAGGACCTGAATACTCTTATTCTAATCGATGTGGGATGTTTAAAATTTTCTTTCTTTTGAATAAAATATTAAAATTTTATTCATAAGAAAAAATTTAAAATAATTTATAAAACTATACTTTATATGAGTTTTAAAATGCATGTTAGACCCTCTGTCCCAAATGTAAAAAAGCTAGTGGTACGGAGGGAGTAATTAACATATTCTGGTCATTTGACTAATATATATACATAATTTTAAAATAGAGAAATATTGTAATAAATTTTTATAGATCTATTTTCAATTCTGCCCGTTTACCAAATTGAGATAGACTTCTACTTATTTTTGGCCACCTACCTCCTCACTTTGATTTTTTTGACAAATTTTCGGCCACCTCGATACCTTTTTTAATTCTGACATCGACGACATTATATGTCAATTTATATTTTCCCATCATCGACTATCATTTTTTACTATTATATGAGAATTTTTTTAATGATTTTATCTCTAATAAATCATAAAAATAAATGTGGATATAAATTTATGAGTATATGAATGTCGTATGTTTAATTCTTATCGAAATTCAAATTACTAAAATTAGTATAATTATGTAAACACTTTTATCCTGAATAAATTATAAAGCAAAAATTTCTAATAAGTGGGTTATTTGAGTATGTAGTGAATGAGTTTAAAGCATTTCATAAATGAGTGATTTGTCTTAGTGGTTGTAAGTGTCAACATCAAGTTATAGTATTTGGATGGGCATGGGTTCAATTCCTCTCAACTTCAATTTTTTCACATTAATATAATCAAAGGACAAATTAGTAATTTACTAAATGGGAGCAAAACCCATGTTAGGCTATTATAGATATAATGGAAGTGATATGGGAAGGAATGGTATCAGTTGTTTTTATGGTTATTTTTATGATATTATGTTATCAGTTGTTATCTAAAGTTATTTTATAATATTACCGTTATGTGTAAATTGAGGATATTTGAGTTCTAAACTCTTTCAGACGTTATTAATAAATATTTTGTTATATAAGGGGACAAGGGTTGATGTCTACAGATTTTTCTTAAAAGGGACTTACATGTAAACTATTTTAGTTGGTGTATTTTAAAGGTATTGATATATGAATGTAAAAGTGGAAGGGGTTATCGTGGAATGTATATTTTCGAAAACCCGGACAAAGTTTTTAGAAAGGATTTCGCAATAATTAACCTAATGGCAACATCACCAACAAACTAGTGTTTATTTAATTCGTAGATACCTCTTGAAGCATCTATTGATTAAATAAACCTTATTCGTCTAATTAAATTTATTTAATTAGATGAATATTATTTTTAAAACGTTTTCTTACAATCGCTTTGTTCCGGAATAATAATAAAAACATTTCGATGGTTATAAATGAGACATTTTTTGTTAAAAATGTCTGGAATGATATTGATAAATGTTATTTTAATGGTTATTTAATTCAATGAATATTAATTATAATATTCATTTAAAAGAGATTATTGAATAGTTATTCTTTAGATATTCTAAGTGTTCTAAGGGTGATTAAATATTGTTAAAAGGTTATTTAAGGAATTTCATAGTGAAATGAATGTATGTCTTGAATTGATATACCCGTATATATGTTTTCAAATGAATATAATACGGATATGAAAATGGAAAGGTGAATGGAAATGTGAATGGAAATAAGAATGGAAATGGAAACGGAAAAATGTGAAATGTGAAATGGTGTTTGATAATGGAAAAATGATTTGACAAAAAGGGGGATAGCAACAAAAAGCGTAGGAGGCTGTGTGCGGCACAGTCCAGCATTCAATATTTATTACGGCCCAAGAGTTGCCGAGGGAGGATGTAGTGGTGGACCTTCCTCCTGGGGGATGGTGGAGAACCTACCTCCGACTACCGGTAGTAAAAGGGACGGGTACGGAGGACGACTGATCATCGTGCCTCACGTATTCGGCAACAGTGGAAATCCCCAACGTTTTCTTTAAAAGAAAGAATGGATAATGGTTTTCAGAGTTGTGTACTGAAAAAGGAAAATGGTATGAAATGATGGAATTGTTTTACAGTAAGAAGAGAAACTGATTTTATATTACTTTTACATACAATTGTTGTATAAAAGGAAATGGAAAGATTATATTGAGAGCTTGATTTTAAATGTTATATTACCTTGAGGTATTATACTAAGATGATGTATTGATTATTATCTTGTTATAGAAGAGAACTGATGTTATATTATCAATAAGTAAGTGATTTCATATTGAATAACCAGCAAGTTTATGTTGGTGTATTACTGCACAAACAAGATGTGGCTATTTAATTACTTTGTAACGACACCTTTTATATTATATTGGTACAGTGTTCAGTTGATATTTTATTCAAACATTATACTTTCCCTATAGAATTTCGTGGTTATAAATGTTTCAAGAATGATATTAAATATCGGTTGAATGTTGGAAACCCATGCACCTGATGGGATATTTTGTTAAACTCTAGTAACAACTTGCTGAGCAATTCTTTCGCTCACACTTGCTTGTTTTCAAATATTAACTTTTCAGTGGAAGGTAGCCGGACGAGGTTATCTGCATGGCTTAGATGAAGCGGGCAGCGTGCCCTTATGAAGATGATATGATCTAGAAAATTTATAGATGGAGTAAGTTATATGTAAGTATATTGATGTGTAATATATACGTTACTTTGCGCAAAATAGTATTAGTTGCTGGTGTACTTCTCAACGAAGTCATACTAGTAGTAAGGAGTTGATTCTTGTTTTTAGCCCTATAACCTAAAAGATGCTTGGTGGTTGGGGTCTCAAATGTTGTAACTCAATTATTAATGACTACATATGGTTTAATGTGGTTAAACAAGTGATTTGTTATTAAGGTTTTCCGCGTGACGACCAAATCCCTGACCCCGGATTTGGGTGCGTTACAGTTGTGCATTCTTGTCCGCCATTAATCTTCAACGGATGAGTGCTTGAAATGCAAAAAATGATTGAAAGAGATGAATTTATATAACTTTTTTAATTATATCCTTTTTAGATATTAACACCTAGAAGCAATAAAAAAAAAGTAAATAAATTTATACAACCTTTTTTAATGATATCCTTTTTAGATATTAACACCTAAAAGCAATAAAAAAGAAGTAAATAAATTTATATAACCTTTATTAATGATATCCTTTTTAGATTATAATTTCCTTATTAATATGATATAATCTTGATCATCTATTTTTAAAAATATTAGATTCGACGGTTGAGATTATTTTTGTAGTACAGTGACATCCTTTTTAGATTATAATTTCCGTTTTAATATGATATAATCTTGATCGTCTATTTTTTAAAAAATTAGATTTGACGGTTGAGATTATTTTGGTAGTACAGTGATATTCTTTTTAGATTATAATTTCCTTTTTAATATGATATAATCTTGATCGTCTATTTTTAAAAATATTAGATTCGACGGTTGAGATTATTTTGGTAGTACAACGACCAAAGTTATAGATAAGATCCCTCTTACGCTTATTATATATACTATTATAAACATTACTTTTAATATGTTGAAAGAATTCAAATTTTAGACCTTTGTATATAAATAATTTTTAGTATTAAATCTAAATTTATATACTGTTGGTGGTAATCGAACTTTCAACCTTTCTATATAACATAATGTAGTATTAATTTTATTTTTAAATATTGTTGGCGGAATTCGAACCTTAGACCTCCAACTTTTAGTATTGTTGTATCTAACGGTCATGATCTATTTGAGTTGAAGATCTAACGGTTATGAATGAGGGATAACCAAAAATGAGGAACCAAAATAAGGGGTAACCAAACTAAAAATTATACCCCATTTATCTTATTATAATATAGCTAGCTTGTAACCCGTGCGATGCACGAGTTTCTTTTAATATGTCATAAATTTTAATGAAATTTATATATATTACATTTTTATACAAACATCATTTTCAATAATTTTTTAAATTTTAATTTAATGTAATATGATATATTCATGTTTAATGATTATACTTATGTTTTTTTTATTATAAACAATGTATAATGATTTTTAATATATTTTATTAGTAATTGAAAGATATGGTGTGATTTTTTTTTGATATATATTAATGATTGCAAGATTAATTTTAAATAAAAAGAAAACGAGTTATAATTAGAAAAGAAATATTAATGATTAAAAGATATGGTATGATTCATGTTTTTAGGTGTTTATTAATGGTTGAAAGATATGGTGCAATATTTTTTGGATATATATATAAATTAATGATTGTAATATTAGGTTTAAAATAAAAGGTAGTGTTAGGAATATGTTGTAGTTGATGATAACTTAACATTCAAGCAAAATTGTATAAGTCAAGTTTTGTAACTGTCAACGGATAAGACCTTATAACTCTATCCGTTGACAGGTAGCTCATCAACGGATGAGGTTTTGTAGCATACTGCAATATCTCTATTTATCAGTTGATAGTGTCTTTATTCAGAGTCATGTTGACCATCAATGGATAGGCAGAATAGGGTAGCCAATTGTAAATAAGCTATGCTATGTAATTCTGTCTAAGTGAAAATGTATCAACGGATGAGAACAGGGCTCTATCAACGGATACAACTCAAATCTACTCGATCAACGGATACAGCTCAAACTACCATCAACGGATAAGTAGACACAACATCAACGGATAATCATTGTCACTTTATCCTATGCTAGGAATTAACAGTTGATAAGGACAGGTTTGACTGACAGATCACATGGGTTGATAGTAGGTATAAAAAGCAATATGGCAGCCATACTTTGGAAACACAGAAGAAAGAAGCATTCCATTTACACAGTACATACAAGAAAGGTGCAGGGGACATATCTGTTCACAAGGACAACCTTTCGGCTACATGTGGATTTGGAGTGGAGTAGCAAGTCAACTTGAATTAGATTAATATTATCTTATTCCTGTAGCACTTGTAAACTTGGAATATATAACCAAGTGTAGCAACTCTTTAGAAAGTAAGAAAAACATACACATTTGCTTAGGGTTTCTTGAATATCTTTAGAAGCAAAGAGTTGTAAACACAGAAGCTGTGTACATTTGTATCACAAGGTTTTCTTCGAATAAAAGTCTCAGGTGGTACATTTAACCACCTGATTTTTTATGTGTTTGTGAACCATTTCTTATTCAGCAATTATTTCCTTATAGATTTCTGTGGTTTTTATCAGAAATTTATAATAATCAAGAATTGTATTCAACCCCCCCTTCTACAATTATACAAGTGTGTAATCTGGGAATAACAATTGGTATCAGAGCAAGCTTCTAATTTATTTGAAGTTTAAAGATCAACACACTTTCAACATGTCTAAGAAGGATTATGGAGTGAAGATACCGGTTCTTGATAGGGAAAATTACTTTCACTGGAAAGTAAAAATGCGTCTACATCTCATGTCTATTGATGTAGGTTTTGTAGATTGCATTGAGAAGGGTCCTCATGTTCCAATGAAGGCTGCTTCAAGAGTTGGTCTTGCTGCAGATGCACCAGACACGTACATCCCAAAACCTGTTTCTGAATGGAGCGCTGAGGATATTGCAGAAGTTCACAAGGACAAAAAGACCATGAATATTCTGTTTAATGGCTTAGAAACAGACATGGTTGACAATGTTATCAACTGTACTACCGCCAAGGAAGTATGGGACATTGTTCAGACCCTTTGTGAAGGTACAGAACAGGTAAGGGAAAACAAGATGCAACTACTGATCCAACAGTATGAGCACTTCCATTTCAAGAATGGAGAGACATTGAATGATACATTTAGTAGATTTCAAAAGCTACTGAATGGCTTGAAACTGTATGGAAGAATCTACCAAGTGAAAGATTCTAATCTCAAATTTCTGAGATCACTGCCCAAAGAGTGGAAGCCTATGACTGTTTCTCTAAGAAACACTCAAGAGTACAAGTCATTTACTCTTGAAAGACTCTATGGAACTTTAAAGACATATGAACTAGAAATGGAGCAGGATGAAGAAATTGAGAAGGTCCAAAAGAAAAGTGGGTCAGTTGCACTTGTTGCCAACTTGGAGCAGAAGGAGGAAAAGAGGACTGAAGCTGCTAAATCTACACCAAACAGGGAGGTTTGTGAAGGTAGAACAGAATCAAGCAAAAGCAAGGAAAAGGTGTCTGAAGAAATGAGTGTCCTACAGCAGGATGAATTGGATGAGATAGATGAGCATTTAGCCTTTCTATCTAGGAGATTCTCTAAGCTAAAATTCAGAAGAAACTCTGGGGTGGCCAAGCCATTTAACAAGGATTTTTCTACAAGCAATTATGTGGATAAATCCAAAATTAAATGCTATAATTGTGGTATTGCTGGTCACATGATAAGTGAATGCAGGAAGCCTAGATCTGAGAACAAGGGAAAGTCAACTGAAACTATTGACTACAAGAAGAAATACTTTGATCTTCTCAGACAGAAAGGAAAGGCATTCATGACCCAAGAGTATGACTGGGCTGCTGATGGAAATCATTCTGATGATGATGCTGAGTTTGTCAACCTTGCATTAATGGCTGATTCTGAGCAGGAAGCAAGTTCAGCTAGCAATCAGGTATTTTCTACTAATCTCTCTGAGCTCACCAAAGAGGAATGCAATAGTGTTATAGATGATATGTCTACTGAACTATATCACTTGAGTGTTACTCTTAAATCACTTACTAAAGAGAACAATAGGATTAAAGAAACTAATCAGTTCTTAAGTGATAGAAATGCAGTTCTGGAAGTTCAATTTCTAGAATTTGAGAAAATGAGAGTTGATTGCAATGATGCTAAAAATGAACTTGAAGCTGTGTTAAAAAGAGAATTAATCTTAAGAAACCAGCTTGAAAAAGAACAAGGAATAATTGCTAAATTTCAAAGTTGTAGGAATATTTCTCAAAACATAATAGAAGTCCAGGGAATAGAATCATTTGTAAGGGATACCTGGACTCAGAAGAAAAAGGAGCTAGAACCTTGCCTTGAGGATCTAGAGACTATTTGTGAATCAACGGATAGTGATCATCCGTTGACAGATGAACCATCAACGGATGAGAGGTATCCGTCGACTAACAAAAAGTCTGTTAGTAAGAAGGAACTCAAGAGACTGAACAATCAGTATGGTCCAGTAGCCAAGAACTTTGTTTCTGGTGAAAGTAGCCAAGCCAAATCAAGTGAGAAGGCTAAGGCAGGTGATTTACCCAACAAAAAGGCTGTTGGTAAGTCAGTTAATGAAAAGGTAGAGACTGAGGGTAAAAAGAAAAAGAACAGAAATGGTAAGATAGGCATTAACAAGAAAAACAATTATTCTCCTGACAAGTTTGCTCCTAGGAAAACTTGTGGTAATTGCAATAGTGTCAATCATCTATCTTCTAATTGCAAGTCTGTTAAAAGGACTCCTGTTCATGTACCTCAATCTATGCCAAGTATGCCTGCAATGCCTGTTATGCCTGGTTTGTATCAGAATGCTAGTTTTTCAAATCCATATGTGAACATGCCATATGTGCCTAATCCTTATTTTCAATCTGTGAATATGCCACAAATGTCATGGAGCATCCCCAGCATGGATAATATGTATGCCAATTTTTCACAAATGCATGCATCAAATATTTATGCAAATGAGCATCTGTCTAAACCTATCACTCAAGCATCTACACCCAAAGTGAAGATTGCCAAGAGTGTAAAACCAAAGGCTAACAAGAAAGGACCCAAGGAAACTTGGGTACCAAAATCAACTTGATTTGTATTTTGGATTGTGTGCAGGGAAATAAGAGGAATCTATGGTACCTAGACAGTGGATGTTCTAGGCATATGACAGGAGATTCAACCCTGCTCACAGAGTTCAAGGAGGAAGCTGGCCCTAGGATTACCTTTGGAGATGACAGCAAAGGTTATACTAAGGGATATGGCTTGATTACAAAGGACAATGTCATCATTGAAGAAGTGGCTTTAGTTGAAGGTTTGAAGCACAATTTGCTGAGTGTCAGTCAGATTTGTGACAAAGACTATGAAGTAAAGTTCACTAAAGAAGCCTGTGTTGTTTCTACCAAGAAAAACAACAATGTGGTTCTGACAGGCTTTAGAAAAGGAAATGTTTACATAGCTGACTTCAACTCAGTATGCTCAGAATCCATTACTTGTCTCTTCAGCAAAGCAAGCAAGGATGAGAGTTGGCTATGGCATAAAAAGCTGTCTCATTTGAATTTTAAAGTAATGAATGATTTGGTAAGAAAGGATCTTGCTAGAGGAATCCCTCAATTGGAGTTCATCAAAGATGGACTGTGTGATGCCTGCCAATTAGGAAAGCAAAAGAAATCATCCTTCAAGAGCAAGACAGAGTCATCTATTGTTAAGCCCCTTCAATTGCTGCATATGGACTTATTTGGTCCAGTAAATGTCATGTCCATCTCAAAGAAGAAATACTGTCTGGTGATTGTGGATGATTTCTCTAAGTTTACATGGACTTTCTTCCTGCACTCCAAAGATTGTGCAAGTGAAATCATCATCAATCATCTCAGACAAGTAAACAATGGTTCTGAAGTAAAAGTACAAAGAATCAGGAGTGACAATGGCACTGAATTCAAAAATTCCACAATGAATATTTTCTGTGAAGAGAATGGAATTGTCCATGAGTTTTCTGCTGCTAGAACACCTCAACAAAATGGGGTTGTTGAAAGGAAAAACAGAACTCTCATTGAAGCAGCTAGAACAATGTTAAGTGAATCAAGATTGCCAACATATTTCTGGGCTGAAGCTGTCAGCACTGCCTGCTTCACTCAGAATATTTCCTTGATCAATCAAGCTAGAGGAATGACTCCCTACCACTTATTCACCAACAAGAAACCAACGTTAGCTTTTCTCCATGTCTTTGGATGTAAGTGTTTTGTGCTAAGGAATCATGGAGATAACTTGGGCAAATTTGAAGCAAAGGCAGATGAAGCTATCTTTGTTGGGTATGCAGCAGGGAAAGCCTATAGAGTCTACAATTTAAGAACCAACATTGTCATGGAATCTGTACATGTTGTGTTTGATGATCAGAAGATTCTAGGTCTGAATGATGAAGGCTTCCATGAAAAGTTGAGATTTGAAAATGAGGTAGAAGGAAGAATGTACATTGATGATGATGAGGAAAATGAAGATCATGACCTTGGAAATTCACCTAGAGCTGTTGGTCCAACTAGAAGTGATGCTAACACTGGAAATGAAGCATCCGTTGACAGTCATACTAGATCATCAGATGCATCCGTTGACAGACATTCTCATGTATCCGTCGACAGGCAAAATGGAGCATCCGTTGATAGACAAAATGATGCTTCTGTTGACAGTCAACTTCATAATTCCTCAAGGACAACAAACTCAGGGGGAGTTTCTCAAAGTCAAAACTCAATATCCAATCAACAATATCATACTCACATAGATGAAGCAACCTCATCTAGATCAAACCTTCCACCTTCAAGAAAATGGACCAGAGATCATCCTTTTGAGTTAATCATTGGTGACTCAAACTCAAGAGTCCAAACTAGGAGAGCCACACAAGAAGAGTGCCTATACAGTAGTTTCCTGTCTCAAGAGGAACCTAAGAAAGTGGAGGATGCTCTTCTAGATCCAGATTGGGTCTTAGCAATGCAAGAAGAGCTAAACCAATTTGAGAGAAATAAAGTATGGAAGCTTGTGCCCAAACCTGATGATAGAGGTATCATAGGTACCAAATGGGTTCTCAAGAATAAGACTGATGAAAATGGCATAATTGTGAGGAATAAAGCTAGATTAGTGGCAAAGGGCTATTCTCAAGAAGAAGGAATAGATTTTGATGAAACTTTTGCACCAGTGGCAAGACTTGAGGCCATCAGAATTTTCCTAGCCTATGCAGCACATGCCAACTTCAAAGTCTATCAGATGGATGTTAAAAGTGCCTTTCTAAATGGGGAACTGGAAGAAGAGGTATATGTCCATCAACCTCCTGGCTTTGAAGATCCAGAATTTCCAGATTATGTATATCTTCTCTTGAAAGCACTTTATGGTTTGAAGCAAGCACCAAGAGCCTGGTATGACACTTTATCTCAATTTCTTCTGGAGAATCACTTCACTAGAGGTACAGTAGATAAAACTTTATTTCATAGAAATGTCAATGGTTCTTCAATACTTGTTCAAATCTATGTAGATGATATTATTTTTGGGTCTACAGATGAGAAGCTTTGTAAAAGGTTTGCCAAACTTATGCAAAGTAGGTATGAAATGAGCATGATGGGTGAATTAACTTACTTTCTTGGCTTACAAGTAAAGCAAGTTAATGAGGGAATTTTCATAAGTCAAACAAAATATATTTATGATCTCTTAAAGAAATTTGACTTAATGGATTGTGCCTCTGCAAAAACACCTATGGCCACTGCAACTAAGCTTGAGTTGAATACTAAGGAAAAATCTGTGGACATCTCAAGCTATAGAGGCATGGTAGGCTCACTTCTATATCTAACAGCTAGTAGACCTGATATAATGTTCTCCACATGTCTTTGTGCTAGATTTCAAGCTGACCCTAGAGAGTCTCACTTGATTGCTATTAAGAGAATTTTCAGGTATCTCAAGGGAACACCAAACCTTGGCATTTGGTACCCAAGAGATTCTGGCTTTGATCTAATTGGCTATTCAGATGCAGACTATGCAGGTTGCAGAATTGATAGGAAAAGTACTACAGGCTCCTGTCAGTTTCTAGGGAATAGGCTTGTGTCATGGTTCAGTAAGAAACAGAACTCAGTCTCCACTTCTACAGCCGAAGCTGAGTACATTGCAGCTGGAAGTTGTTGTGCACAGATTCTTTGGATGAGGAATCAACTTATTGACTATGGTCTAAAAGTTGAGAAGATTCCAATTTTCTGTGACAACACTAGTGCTATTTCCATCACAGAAAATCCAGTGCAACATTCGAGAACCAAGCATATTGACATCAAATACCATTTCATCAGAGAGCATGTGATGAATGGTACAGTAGAAATGCACTTTGTGCCAAGTGAAATGCAGCTTGCAGATATCTTCACCAAGCCTCTTGATGAATCCTCATTCACAAGATTGGTAGGTGAACTAGGTATGCTTAATTTTTCATAATTCCTAGTGGTATCTAATAATACTGTATTGCAGCTAGAAATGTGTTTTGATTTACTTGAGAATTAAAAACTCTCAGAATAACTCTTAGCAGAAATTTTGTCTAAGGCAAAATTTTCTTATCAACGGATATCCTTTTATCCGTTGGTAGTGTAAACACATTACTAGATTTTCGTATGTCAACGGATAACAGGTTGTCCACGTCATCGATGGATAAACTGTTTTCTCAACCGTCCAATCTTTATCCGTTGATATACATATACTTTTTATATAGCCGTTGATAAACGTGTATAATTAGTCACGGCTGTACTTCTTTTCTTTTTATTTATTGTCTGACAGTTACTTTTGACCAATGGGGTAATTACTCTTAATTATTTCATTTTTAATTCTTGGAATATATAAAAGGCTGTTTTGTATTCTCACATTTCACCTTTATTCATTTTCAAGAGTCTCATTAGTTAACTGCATCTTCTTCACTAAATCTCTCTCTGCAACAAAAGCTCAAACACTCCAATGGCGCCTATTGTTAAGATGATGTCTTCCACCGGGTTTACCTATGAGAAGAACAATTTCGCGGCCTTTGTTGATACTGTGAACGCTCCAGAAGCATATCACACCATGATGAATTTCGTGAAGAAATGCAAACTGTCACATGCTATGACTGCCACCACTCCTCTAATCCATGAGGTTATCGAAGAGATGTGGGCATCTGCTGAGTACAATGGCACAGACGGTACACTTGCTTTTTCTTTAAAGGGTAAAAATTATGTAGTTAATTCTGATGTGTTAACTGCTTGTTTAAAATTGCCTGAGAATAACTGTCTGAAGGAACCCAGTAATGCTGAAATTGTTACCATGCTTAATTCCATAAATTATACCCTTAGTACTGAGAACTTAGGGAAAATTGTTAGGAAAGGTATGGTTAAGGAATGGAGTTATCTTTGTGATGCCTTCATTAAAACTTTTTCTGGCAAGATTAGTAACTTTGATGTTGTTACCAACTCCATGCTAATTATGCTTTGTATGCTTTTAACTGATAAATTTTATAATTTTGGCACACTAGTCATGTATGAGATAGCAGCTAAATTAGGTAAAAAGGAAACTAGGGGCAAGAATGTTTATTTTGCTAGATTTTTAATGCTCCTAGCACTGCATGTATCTGAGAATGAGCTATCCATTGCTAACCCGGATAGCAAGTTCAATTGTTTTGTTCAGGAGAAGAGAGTCTTAAGTGATTTGATTCGAATGAACCTAAATGCAGAAGTACAATTGGTATATCTACCAATTATTCAGGTAACTGTTTCCAACCCTGAACTTCCTATCTCCAACCCCCAAATTTCTTTGCCTTCTAGTGTCACAATGGAGTCTGTGACTGTGACCAAACAGGCTCCTACCAAAGTGACCAAATCCAAAGTTCCTAAACCACAATCTAAAAGACAAACCTCAGGTGTCTCTCAAAAGGCATCTGTTGCAAAAACTACCAAAGCTCTTGAGGGGAGTGTGAAGGTGGTAGTGAGTGGTGAGGGACAGGGTGAACATCAAAGAAGCCCTAAGGATAAGGAAGGTAAGGCAAGTGCACACAACATTTCAGTCTCTCAAAAGACTGTTAATGAACCTACAAGCCAATTTCTAGTTACATCCTCTCAACAGGGTGTGACTACTAATTTGAGTTCCATTTCAGGAACACAGCACAAAAGGGCAAGGGACACAGATAGCTCTCCCTCAAAAACCTATGGTAGAAGGGTAAAATCCAAAACCATTGGGGAATCACAGGGTGCACACACTGTACAGCAAACTGTACCTTCTCAAATTCAGTTTGATGTGACTTCAATAAATGTGGAGTCACAGCCCCTTGATCTTAACCTTCAAATCGATACACATTTTGATCCACCATCACCAACTCCATCTCTGGATGTGGATATGATCTCTACATCAATTCCTGATTCTCCATCTTTAAAATTCATGGAGAAGCCCCACTCAACAATTGGTGGTCATCCTCTTTTAGATGATTTGTTGGGCCATCAATCTTCCATTCCTGAATTCACAACACTATCTGTGGCCTCTTCCTTAAAATCAATCACCACAGATTCCGTGTTGGTTTTCACTTCAACGGATACTCGTTTACCTTCATCAACGGATATCCTTCATCCGTTGACAAGTGTTTCTTCATCAACGGATATGTCTTCAACTAACTATCCGTTGACAGCAATAACTACTACATCAACGGATACTCCTTATCCGTTGACAACTCTCTCTACCACTGCAAAATGTGACATTCCTATGTCAACTGTGGAGGAGTTTGTAGTAATTGAAACACTTTTAGGAATGAGGGAAGGGAGTGAGAGGCTGCCTTGTGAGCAGGCAAAAGGAGAGAAAATCAATGAGAGGCTGACCATTTCTTCCGGTCAGGCAAAAGGAGAGCTAGAGAGTTCCACCTTAGTAGGTGAAGGTGAGGGTGTGAGAGGTGTGAGCCAGGGGGAGCCCCTGATGCAAGAAAAGAGAGATGAGAGGAGAGAAGGGACTACAGGAGAAATAAGGCAGGAAGAATCAGTCATTGCAAGTGAGTTAATGGAGGTTAATGAAGCTTCCAAAGAGATGGAATTTAGACAGGAATATCAGTCAGTTATTGACTCCATCTCTTTGGATCCTGAAACCTTTACTCATCCTGTTTCTGCCTATCAAGTCATGGCACAGCAGGGCAATGTGGAGGCAGAGGAGGCAATGCACCTAGTGCACACCTCAGAATCTCTTCAAAGAGCAAAAGAAGCTTTACAAACCTTGTCTCCAAATGCTGGAAGTGAAGAGTTTGGCAGTTATGACAGTCAAAGTTCAGATGGTGAAGACATAAATGAAGATGAAACTCCAGGATGGATGTTTTCCAATGCCACTGAACTTGGGCATCTCAATGTGGAAATCATGAAGCAATACCAATCTGCTAAGGCTGAGCACCAAACTGCAGAACCACAGAGAAAGACTGTTCTTGAGCAAGTAATGGCCTCCCTGAAATTACAAAAGATGCAATCTGTTATTCAAAGAACACAGCAAGAGGAGGTCCAGTCTGCAATTAGAGATATGAAAATAGCACTAGATGCCAGGATTGAGGCACTAGCTCCTACTACCACTCAGAAGGTGCTTTCTAGCAAACTTCTCAAAGAAGATAGCCTGGCTAAGTCTGTTCAGCTTCTTTCCTCAAGGGTGGATAGTATGGAATCTCAATTGCACACCATCATTGCCAATCAAACAAAACAAACTCAACTACTGGAAATGCTACTTGCAGCTTCAACCCCAACCCTTGATGCTAACAAAAAGGGGGAGAAAATGGGAACAAGCACAGAAGAGGCTGCAACATCTACTGGCCAATTTCAAGCTACCAGTAGTGAGATAGCACATATTGAGGGGGAGCAACAGCCAATTGTAGTGGTCAATCCAACAGAGTTTGAGATAAAGGCTTCCCCTGTGAAGAAACAAGTGGCTTTGCCTGAGATTCAAAGATTAGAAGACATCTCAGATGGTGAAAGGCAAGCCAGGATAGAAGCTTTGGAAAAGATAAACAAGGAGGCTAATGACAGAATTCTAAGGACAGAGAGGATGATCAATGAATCAATTGCATCAACTCTGTTCCTTAATGCTCAATCTTCTGCTCCAACAATATCAACCACAATCATGAAGGTGCTCACTCCAAGGGTTGTGGCTCCTACATTCTATGATGCTGAGCCATCATTTGTCAAAGAATTTGAACCAGCTATCAAAACCAGAGCCTACTCATCACCAAAGGAAAATGGGAAGAACAAGCTTCAATTGGACTACCCATTTCCCAAGAATGATGAAGTAAAGCTAATGGGAAAAACAATTATGGAGTTCAAAGTTCAGACAAATAAGAGTGTAAGAGATTGGATGGCTGTAATCATGAGGAATGGAAAAGTATTAAATATATCCAACAGTCATCCTAGATTTGTGGAAGCTAAAAGAGAAGAAGTCTCCAGAATCCAAAGGGAAGCCCATCCAAGTACAGAAAATCAACATGAAAACTCAGAAGAGAAGCAAGCCAGGCTAGCTCAAGAGTTAATGGATGAGGTAGAGGTTGAAATGAAGGAACCTGAGGAAGTTCCCAAAATCAAACCTAGAAGAAGGAAAGCTAAAACCAAGAGGGTTCTTTCTCCAGAACCCTCTCCAGAAAAAGAAACAATTGGTTCACCAGTACCTATGTCTGCAATAGTAATCGACCCAACTGTAAACTTTCATGGTGACCCCATAAGGCCTAAAGAGGAACCAGTGAATTTTGATTCAATTGAAGTTCCTTCATTCTTGCTAAATCCAAAACAGAAGAAAAGGGCTCCAAAGAAGCAACTTTCAAAGGGACCAGTTCAAGTTGCTAGGGTACCTGCCATTGTCAAACAACCAATCTTGGAAAACAAAGAAGACTTTATCTATCAGGCAGAAATTGAAGAATACTCTGACATGAATCTATTTTTGGATGAATTGTCAGAAGTAAGAGGAATTGACAAGTACAAGAATCAGCCTGAGAGATTAGTGTTTGTCTACAAGGGAGGAAGTCAGAGGACATGGCCACTAAAGAAGGTTCTTGGAGAAAATTATCATACATTGACCAGAGTGTTCTCAGCTTTCAAGAGACACACAGGGTTCTCTGAGATAGCCAGAAGGGAGATAATTAGCAGAATAGAAGAAATAAGGAGAGAATGGAACTCACCCTCAAGTCTACCAAAGAAAATGAAGATCCCTTATAATGGACAGAAAATCCACATTCAACCCTTTTGGATGATGGAGTTCAGGGATAATGAGGGCACTAGGAGATTCTTCAGGTTAGAAGACCAACTGTCAAAGGCTAGTTCTGACTACCTGAGATGGTTACAACTAAAGCTAAATCCAAAGGTTGTTGAAGAAGATACCTTCTATAGGCAACTTCAAGTGCAAATTGAGTCCAACTCTACCAAGGAAGGAAAGTCAAGGGTGCAGCCAACCAGAGAGAGGAAACCTCATTAATCTGCTCAATCTAAAGGAGCACATCTCTGATAAGTTTCTTAAAGCTTTCTGTTTTTAATTTTTGTAGCTTAATACAATGTTTGCATACTGAAGTGTGTATATATCGTTAGGAATGTTTTGTTATCATCAAGGTTATGAATTTATGCTTTATAGCCATCAAGTATAAATTGGGGGAGATTGTTAGGAATATGTTGTAGTTGATGATAACTTAACATTCAAGCAAAATTGTATAAGTCAAGTTTTGTAACTGTCAACGGATAAGACCTTATAACTCTATCCGTTGACAGGTAGCTCATCAACGGATGAGGTTTTGTAGCATACTGCAATATCTCTATTTATCAGTTGATAGTGTCTTTATTCAGAGTCATGTTGACCATCAATGGATAGGCAGAATAGGGTAGCCAATTGTAAATAAGCTATGCTATGTAATTCTGTCTAAGTGAAAATGTATCAACGGATGAGAACAGGGCTCTATCAACGGATACAACTCAAATCTACTCGATCAACGGATACAGCTCAAACTACCATCAACGGATAAGTAGACAAAACATCAACGGATAATCATTGTCACTTTATCCTATGCTAGGAATTAGCAGTTGATAAGGACAGGTTTGACTGACAGATCACATGGGTTGATAGTAGGTATAAAAAGCAATATGGCAGCCATACTTTGGAAACACAGAAGAAAGAAGCATTCCATTTACACAGTATATACAAGAAAGGTGCAGGGGACATATCTGTTCACAAGGACAACCTTTCGGCTACATGTGGATTTGGAGTGGAGTAGCAAGTCAACTTGAATTAGATTAATATTATCTTATTCCTGTAGCACTTGTAAACTTGGAATATATAACCAAGTGTAGCAACTCTTTAGAAAGTAAGAAAAACATACACATTTGCTTAGGGTTTCTTGAATATCTTTAGAAGCAAAGAGTTGTAAACACAGAAGCTGTGTACATTTGTATCACAGGGTTTTCTTCGAATAAAAGTCTCAGGTGGTACATTTAACCACCTGATTTTTTATGTGTTTGTGAACCATTTCTTATTCAGCAATTATTTCCTTATAGATTTCTGTGGTTTTTATCAGAAATTTATAATAATCAAGAATTGTATTCAACCCCCCCCTTCTACAATTATACAAGTGTGTAATCTGGGAATAACAGGTAGCATGTTTTAATTAAATATAAAGTAACATGCTTTAATTAGATAGAAATATTAATGATTGGAAGGTATGGTATAATTTATATTTTTAGTTGTTTATAAAAGGTAATTTTTTAAAATAAAAGGGAATCGAATCTTAGACTTCTAAATATAACAACTTTTTATATTGTTATATCTAACTGTTACGATTTGTTTGAGTTGAAAATCTAATGGTTATGAATAGTTTGTTTAACCAAACTACAAATTACAATAGATCTCTAATTTCATTATAATAATATAGTATAGAAGGATATAATTTGAAGTTATGTTTTAGTTATATACTAATAATGCAATATAAATACTAAAATTATATTTAGTACTCCCTCTGTCCCAACGATTTCTTTACACTTTCCTTTTTGGGCCGTCCCATCCATTTCTTTACATTTCAAAACTTTCCCAAAATAGTAAAGTTTTATAATATAAAAATCAACTACATCCATTACTTTCTTCCACTAACTCATTTTATACATTATATAGTAATGGGTCCCACCACTTTACTCATTTTTCCTCCTTCTCTCCTCTTTCTTTATATTTTCCCTTGGTCTCCGTGCCCAACCCAAATGTAAACATTTGGGTGGGACGGAGGGAGTAATATTTATGACAAGACTGACAACAATAATATTCTGATATTAACTTCTTTTTACTTAATAATTTTATAATACAATTATAAATAAGTTCTGATTATTAAATACATGTATTATGTGATAATATTAAATATTAAAAATAAATTAAATAATTAAAAATCGAATTCAACTCTGAATACTCGAAATTTGATCAAATATTGATTAAATTAAATAAAAATCAAATTTTGATCCAAATTGGATCGTATCTTATAAAGGGTTAATTGGCTAATTCATCACTGAACTGAACCTCAACTTGCAAATGGGTAATTGAACTCAAAAAACTTACAGTCAACTCATCATACTAATTAAAACTTGCAATCTCATAACTGCCGTCAACTCATTTAACGGGACTGACGGAAACCTGACGTGGCAAGAATTTTAACGGGTAAAATGGTTAATTCATAACTGAACTGATCTTCAACTTGCAGCTGGGTAATTGATCTAAAAAAGGTTGCAATCAACTCATTAGTTAATTTTATAAAAATATTCTAAACAATAATATATAAAATTACATGATGGAACGATATTTTTTTACTTATATTTAGTGTTATAAAAATATTCTAAACAACTAACTTATTAAACTAGCTCTTTTGCCCGTGCAAAGAACGTACACCCTTAAAATTCCAATTATTTTTTGATTTTCAAAAATATATCAAATATATTTGTATGTTGTATGAGATAGTTAATATTTGTAATATTCATCTTGTGAAGCTAATAATTGTCCAATTCGTTAGATTTAATAAATTTATGTAAATTTGAAATTATTTCTACTATGAAACTAAAACTTATAAAGTACGATTTAAAACAACGCATATGTAAAAATCTTCATAAAAACATGCTTGTTTAAGTACAAATTGTAATATGAAAATATTGAAATAATATTAAATAATGAGATATGTGCGTGTATTAATGTGTAATTTCAGTTATCCAGTTGCAAACTTTTTGAGTTCAATTACCCAGTTACAAGTTGAGGGTCAGTTCAGTTATGAATTAGCCATTTTATCCCTTATCTATACAAAATTAACGGACCTCCGTTAAAAGTCAACGAAAGTTAATGGTCGTGCAAACTTTTAATAGTTTAATTATGAGATTGCAAGATTTAATTAGTTTGATGACATTAATACAAATTTTTTGAATTTGATTACCTAACTGTAAGTTGAGCACGAGTTTAATTATGAAATAATCTATTAACCTTATAAATGAATCATACCTTATAGGCTTATACACTAGATGAGTACTGAGTAGTCAAACCGACTTATTGACTTTTAGAACCCCGGGAAAAAGTGAATTTTGTGATGCCCACGTTCAGTTAATTCTAAAAGTCATGAAACAACACATATGAACAGCACTGTGACTTTATATATATTGACAGCATCATTATTGTTGTTCCCCGGTCCCCGCTAATTAGATTCGAAAGTAATATGATACTCCCTCTGTCTCTTTTTATTTTTCTTATTTGAAATGTCGGGATTGTTCATAACATGAGACAAATTACTAATTTACGTTTAATCTATAAGATTAAATATAGTCATGAGTGATCTTGTTAGATTCGTATTTATGAGTACTTTAATACAGTGAAGTTTTTATATCTAAAACTAATACGAAATTGAAGATATTAACGATCAAAAGTACGCGTTGGCAAATGTGTCCAGTCAAAATAAGAATGATATTTAGGGACGGAGGGAGTAGTACTACTACAAGCAACTACAAATTTGGAAACGAACCAGTTTTCTTTGACAAGATTTAAAATTTCAAATTTGCAAGCAAACTTTTGTTTAATTTACTCATCTTGAGTTTAGGTTCAAACCAGAGCCGACAATTTTATACACGATACAAAAATACGATATGAAAACGATACGAAAATTACAGGTTTGGATTAACCTTTGTGATACACGAATACGAAAGTACACGAACACGAAATTACATGAAATAAATAGATATTTAAATAATTTTATTAAAATTATATGAATACATATTTTAAAATGATATTTTATATATAATTTTTACATAAGATAAATACAAAATAGTTTCAAATTTTAGTTTCACAAGACTTAAAGCACACTTCATTTCTTATGACATATTGACTTAAGACTCGACTAGTAAAAAATTAATATTTAAATATTTTTATTTTTATTCAAAAATTACACGAAACACGACACGAAACGTATACGAAATGAAGACACACGAACACGAAACGAAAGAAATCTTTAACGGATCAATTTTGGATTTAACATTACGTACATGAAACACGAAAGTATATAAAACAAACGAATTGCCAAGTCTGGTTCAAACCAGTACAAACCAACTTCCTAGGCTAATAAATGACCCAACTTCGTTAGTACTCCCTCTGTTCCATCCATTTCTTTACAATTTCCTTTTTGGGACGTCCCACCAATTCTTTACATTACCAAAAATAGTAACTTTTAACAATAAAATATATTATTACATCCACTACTTTACTCCACTTTTTCAACACTTTATACTGGTGGTGTTTGGAAGTTAGAGGTTTGGGATAAAATTAGAGGTTTGTGGGTAGATTAGAGGTTTGACCAAATGAAACCTCTAATGTGAGTGTTTGGTTGTTAGAGGTTTGAGTTAGAGGTTTGGGATAAAAAAGCTAATTTTGAAAAAGCTCCTTTTAGGAGCTTTTTCAATTAGAGGTTTGCTATGTGTCACAAAAAGTTATTCAAAAAGCTATTTACCAAACATTTTTATTCAAAACAGCTAATTTCAATCCGCTAGTCAAAACAGCTAATTCAATCCGCTAGTCAAAACAGCTAATTCAATCCGCTATCAGCTAACAGCTATCTGCTAATTGCCAAACAGGGCCACTATTACACCCACTACTTCACTTATTTTAATAATAAAATCACTATTACACCCACTACTTCATTTATTATAACAATATTACACCCACTATCTTTAATCTCCGTGCCCGATCTCCATGTTAAGAACCTATCGGGACGGAGGGAGTACAAGTTAGGAGTAGATAATAAGATAACTAATTAAGTCCCCGTTTGGCATTCCTGAAGAAGAACTTATAAGTTACTTATTTCGAAAAATTTTTTGTATTTACATACTTTTTTTAGTGAAAAATGTATATGGGGAGTTTAATATTCATTATCTTGCAAAAATAAGTTACTTATTTCAGAAAAAAGTACATATTTCTTAACTTTTTTTCAAAATAAGTAACTTATTTCTGAAAAATAAGATTTCACAAACGGGCCCTAAATATATTTTTGTCACGTTTCTTTGGATCGGAATGGATTGGTTTGTTTATAGATCAATTATCGAGCTAGCTACGTAAGTTCGTCTATTTATTTACGTACTGACATTCAGAAGCTTCAAAATCTAGTGCTAAAAAATTGAAAGTAGTGGTCATATTCATATATGATAAACAAATTAGATAAAACAACATATCCGTACTTACTTGGAAACCCTCAAACACATAAATTTATAAATACTTGTAATTTGTCAAAGGGTACGTGCTTCATGATCGATATTGTAATCCATTTATATCTTTGCATTCCTAATTTGTTTTTTGAGTTAATTGCAAAAAAATGGATAGATTTTATATGCATTTTTAAAAAAATGGTAAAATTTTCAATTTTGCAAAATCGTAGCCAAACTTGCCTTTTTCCTTTCAAAAAAGTGTCGGGAGATGATTTTTAGCCTATTTGGCAGGGGTGAAATGGGAAAATATGTTATTTTACTAAAAAATAATGCTAAAATCCCCAAAAATTATCCAAAAAATCCCCAAATTAATATGTGTCACCATATGATTGATTATATTCGTAATAATTATAATAATGTCCACCTCCATGCATGCACATATATTCGTAATAATAATAATAATGCCCCAAATTAACTCATATTTGTGGATTTTTGGTGAATTGATGTGCATACATGGAGATATTATTATTATTATGAATATAACCAATCATATGATGACATATATTAATTTGAGATTTTTTGTGGACAATTTTTGGGATTTCTAGCATTTTTTTACCCATTTTACCTCTGCCAAAAAGCTGAAAATCGCATGTAACCACCTTTTTGAAAGAAAAAAGACAAGTCTGACCACCATTTTACAAAATTGAAAATTTGACCATTTTTTTGAAAATTAGTGTAAAATCTGACCACCACTTTGAAGTTTACTCTTATTTTTTTTACATCAAAACAAACACAAACACAATGATTAGGAAGTCTTTGTTTTCCGTGTACATCTCCTATAATAGAACTATAGAAGTAGTAATATTGAATACTCCCTCTGTCCCAGTGATTTGTTTACATTTGCGAACCAGTTTCCGGCACGGATTTTAAGGTGTATTTTAATGATAGTTCTATAGCTTATTTTTGATATTTTCTTTTTTTGTATAAAAATAGAATAATCCTATTTTTATACAAAAAAAGAAAATATAAAAAATAAGTTATAAAACTATCCTTAAAATGCACCTTAAAATGTGTGTCAGATACGTAATTTTTTATGTAAAGAAATGGATGGGACGGAGGGAGTAAGTAGTAAATACTATATGGATTACTTTATATTTAAAAGGAGCAGAGGGCGGCTAGGCTAATTTAAATACCGGTCAATGATCGATCTCTTTTCTCTTCATCCTTCCCATCTACCTTGTTCTCTCTATATTCCACATACATTATTATGTGTATATAAACATTCATGATTCCACATTTATGTCTCAAGCTAGCAAGTTCCCTCAACTTCGAAAAAGCTAAACAGACCTATTGTTCATTTCTCATTTCTTCCCTCACTATTCTAACTCAAATAGATCAGAACAGAAACATACAACATATATACATGGAAGTAGTGATGATACAATCTTCGGATACGGGCGTCGGGGAGTTTAATTTTGCGAGGCTACGCCCATCGCCAATGTCTCCTAACTCAACTACAAAAGATTGTAGTGATAGTACAGATTTTGCATTCTGTTTTAGCGGACATTTACAAGTACCAGCAGATGTACTCTTTGATGGAGGAAAGATTAGGCCTTTAAAGCTACTCCCACACTCTCAATACCAACACAGCATTGCAACTTATTCTCCCAGATCTCCTCGTTCGCCTAAAAGGATGCTTTCGAAATCTGTTCTAGTTGCACCACATTATAGTGACTATCCATTGCTTACAAAACCAAAGGACAAATATGAAGAAGAACCAGTTCCTATTCTTGAAAAGCAGACTTCAAGTTTGGGTTCGAGTTCAATCTGGTCGAGAAGATGGAAGTTGACAGATTTGTTCATGTCTCTAGGCTCATCATCGGAGAAAAATGTTACAAACAAGGATGATTCTGCGTCTATTATGAGAAGTCATAAGAAGGATACGAATGAGTGGAGTTTCAGGTCAGAAAGTAGTAGTAAGTCAGGGTCGTCGTCGAGAGGCGGCGCGTGTAGAAGAAAGGGGAGAGTGTCTGCTCATGAATGGCATTATAAGCAGAATAGGGCAGCAGCTGAGGAGATGAGAAGGAAGACTTTCTTGCCATACAAGAAAAATCTGCTAGGTTGCATAGATGTTGATACGTCCGGTGTTTTCGAGTTTTCTAGAGGACATGGAGTCCAAGTTACATGTTAGAATTTTTAATGCGTGCATGTGATGACTGTATACAATAAGTATACGCGCGTAGTTAATTAATTTGTTAATTTTACGTTGTAATCGTCAATCGATCGGTTTTTATGTTTAGAATTTTGATCCATCATCAAGTACCGAATAACTAAGAGCATCTCCAAGAGTATCTTAAATCACTTTTAAATATATTATGAAATAGTAGTCCTTGGTCATAGGGCCTGTTTGGGAAGTCATTTCCTACCCAACTTATGGCTTATAAGACCATAAGTCCTTATGGGGGGTGTTTGCCAAAATAAGTTTTAGCTAAACTTATGATTTATAAGTTCACAAGTTTAATGTTAGGAATTCTTAACATTCAACTTATAACTTATAAATTATTCTCGATATACGTAATATATAATATCCTTCAAATCTTCAAAACCATATATCTCTCGATCCATTCATTAAAAAATTGATATGTATATATCAAATTTCCCTATTCATCGAGATCTATCCATTGATATCCATTGTCATATATAAAAAAAATAAGTATTTTGAAAATTATAAAAAAAAAGTTCACTTATAAGTTCTGATTTACCCAAACAGTCTACTGATTATAAGTTCTGATTTACCAAACACTCTACTGACTGCTCTACTCATCACTTATATGACATAAGTGCTTATAAGTCATAAGCTACTTATTTTAAGATACCCCAAACATACACATAATAATGTCATAATTTTTGGTGCACTAATTCGAATATATTCTTCAATAATTTATGTTAAATAGGAATAATAATCTTTTGAACATGCTGTGTAATACAAGATTACGTAACCCGGATGCCTTGGTCGCTAGGATTTTCAAAGCTCGTTACTACCCGGACAATCATGTGTTGCAAGCTCAACGTGATCAAGATGCGAGTTTTATTTGGTCAGGTATATGTGAAGCGAGGGATGAGTTAAGCAAAGGGTATAGATGGATTTTGGGGGATGGAGCAAGTATAAACGCCTTCTCTGATCAATGGCTGAAAGGGAAAGCGGATTTTTGTGTTGAAGAGCAGTATGTTAACAGCAATAGACATGATAAGGTGAAAGCGTATATCCGTCCAGATATCAAGCAATGGGACAAGGCTAAAGTACGACGATCCTTTCATGAGGTTGATGTTAGTTGTATTCTCAATATAAGAGTTCCTCAGAGTCAGGTTAAGGACAGAGCAGCATGGTTAAGTACAGTGGATGGGGTCTACACAGCGAAGTCAGGGTATCACTTTTGGTATGGGAGACACTTTGTGCAGGAATCGGTGACTGTGTCAAGAGGGTGGAAGAGATTGTGGAAGTTGGAAATTCCTCATAAAATGAGGTATTTTTTGTGGCGTGTTTGCAAGAATAATATACCGGTTAGGTATCTTCTTCGAAGTAGGGGGGTTCAAACTACATTTATTTGCCCCATGTGTAATGTGGATATTGAGCATGTTCGACATTTGTTTTTGGAATGTCAGTATGCGAACATTGTTTGGGGCTGTCTGGGGAGTACATTTGATGTCTCTGAGGTGGAAGATGTATCCACCTGGGTATTACAGATGCTGGAGTCAGAGTCGGAGGTAAGTTTGATGAAATTGGTAAAATCAATGTGGGGAATTTGGTATGCGAGAAATAGACGAGTATGGGAGAATAAAGTTGTGCCTGCATTGGTAGCTGTAGAAACCTGCTCGAAGATGATATCAGAATGGCAATCAGCTCAAGAAAAGACTCAGGGTAAGTCATTGGGGGGTGGCAGGTTGGGTGTGATCAAATGGCAACCACCGATACTGGGCTGGTACAAGTTGAACGTAGATGCAGCTATTCAGGTGGGCGCTTCTGATTTCAAAGTTGGAATGGTTGTTAGAGATGAACACGGTGAGTTTGTAGAAGGTCTGCAGAAAAGCATAAACGAGGAAGTGTCGGTTTTGGAGGCAGAAGCGGTGGGAGTGTATGAAGCCCTGTGCTGGACAGTGAAGTTAGGACTGAGGCAGGTGATAGTTGAATGTGAGTCGCTGGTTGTGGTGAATGCTCTGCTTAACAGTACTACGTATGTGTCCGAAGTGGGTACTACTTTTGAGAACTGTAGGTCCATTCTTCGTCAACGTAGTGATTTAAAAGTTCAACATGTTCGTAGACAAGCAAACAAGGTAGCCCATAGTTTAGCTAAGAGTCCTTGTATGTTGGGAACAGTGAACTGTTTTTACTCTCCTCCTTCTTGTGTGTTGGAGCACATTTTGTATGATTATCCAAGTTGATTAATGAAGTATTTTGTTTTTCAAAAAAAAGATTACGTAGAGTATTTTTATTTAATATACATTAATTAATCGATCGATGAGAGTACATAAATATCCAAAGAAGGTTGCAAAAGCGGAGAAATATGATAGGACTATAAGTTTAAACTGAAAAGAGATGTATTGAAAAGTTGACGTCACTAATATCAAACATAAACCACTACAACAAAAACGGACTATTGTGATCAAGTTAATACAAATAATCTGTCACAATTGCCTTCAATTACGACAAACACAATCAGTCAAAAATGCCCTTATCGAAAGTTCTTATTCTATCACATTTTCTTATTCTGTTACTAGTTGTAAATGGGTCCAAATTTTGAATAAAATAATTAAAAAGTAAAAAATCAAGAATTTTTATGTACGTTTCTGTCGCAAATTTTTCTAGCATATATGACAGATAAGTTGTCACAAGATATCATACAATCCCCATAAATTACGACAAAAGCTATCACAAAGTGACTAATTATTCAGGAATTGTAACACAAATGTCAAAACTTTTTTTTTTTTTTTTTTATCATTCCGGACCTCAAAAGGCTCAAGGTTAAGGCTTCATTAAAACACACAATTTTAATCCTAAATAAACAATCAAAGTAAACAATCCTTATTGAACATAAAACCAAGGATATATATGAAACGAGATCCAAAAATGTCACATATTTAGAATAGAAATTCATCTCATGTTTACAATACATAAAACAAATTAAAACTTTAATTTAACTAGTGTAATCCTCCTCATGTATACACCAGCATCGGCATTGACCAAAGCTATAGCACATCCTTTGTGCAGTTGCTCTTTTGTCTACTCTGGTACAAGTTTCTTTTGACCATGAGATTAGGTATGAACGCTGTAGATCATTGAGAAGAAAGCATTGATTTTGTTAGCTAAAGAAAATAATGAGGAGCATGGCATACGGACAAAGCCACATCCCTACAATGCATTTTCATCTGGTGCAATGTACCTTGGAGACAAACTCCCTCATGTAACAAAACAGTCAATGTTCATGGAAAAATAAACCCCATACATAAGAATAAAGATGAAAATGTAACGACTGGGAAAATTACGTGTAATTTATTATATTAAAATATATTTTTAGTTCATTTTATTGTATTTTAGTTTATTTTTAATGCATTTAAACACATTAAATAGGAAAATTATCTCATACGTGTTATGTGACTTCTGTGTAGCATAGATTATTTTATTCTATTTTTCTGTAATTTTTATATTTTTAGAATACAGTTATTTTGCATTTTAATTTCCGGACCCAGCCCCTGTATTGGATTCGAGGCCCTGTTTTTCATAAAATTATTTTCATATAATAATGGGATGTTAAAAAATGTATTATTTTGTAATTTTTGTAATATTCGTAATTTTTGGAGAATTTAGACATTTATATTATATTTGTTTAAAAATAAAAATTGTACATTTTTATCCCATAAAAATTATTTTTAAGGTTTAATGATTTTAATTAGGGGTTAAAAAAATTTTTGGGGTATTAATTTTCGATTAGTATAAATAGCAGCTGTTTTATTTTTATTTATTAAAACAATCACAAGTGAATGATTATTATTAACCAGATGTTTTATTTTGAGGATTTTCGCGTGACAACTAAATCTCCTGACCCCGGATTTGGGGGTGTCACAGTTGGTATCAGAGCAGGGTTATAGTAAACTAGAAACGAGAGTGTGTAGGAGTGTGTATAGCTAAGTAAGGAACGTCAGAGCTCATGTAGAGTTCGTGTTGGACTATTGGATGTAGTACCAATTAGTAAGTTAAGATTGGGGTATTCGTCTGAGATAGTTGTGCTGAACTGGATAGACCGCCTTGCTAATGGAGATGTCTACTGTGGAATCTTCAGAGATTGTTACGAGTTGACGATGACATACGATATCGATATCCGTAAAACGTGGAATGAAGAAGCTTAAAATTGAATGATGAGCTATCGAAGGAACTAACGAAGAAGGCAATACCTATCTTTTCTATGAATTATTTTGATATCCCGCCTACAGAGGCATTTGTTAAAAGATATATCTCCTCTTCTAAATAGTGACATTTTGAATTTCAACTTTTTGTTTTCACCAGTGGTTAATAACTTTATTTGCAATGTAGTACCACTTGTTCGGTACTTTCTTCCTGGTTCTTCTTTTCGGAAAATAACACATTTGGAATTCCTTTCATACTTCTTTACTCCAATTGAGACGAAAAACCCAATTATAGGGGACACCAGGTATATCTGTCTGTGTGATAGAAGTTGGATGGGACGCCATCACTGGTGTGTTGTGTATTACATGAAGGCTGATCACCTTTAATTGTAAATGTCGGAGCTAAGACACACAACGTCGGGTTCATGTGATCATATTGATCTCTCAGTTATTCTTTCGTTTCAAATCAAGTTGTTTTTAAAAATTCGTAAAAATTCATAACCACAATTGTGGGACATTTGCTATGATATGGAATCTGTTCTCTACAAAATTTCATAATTTTTTTTTTGTTATCTCTAATGAATTTCATGGGTATGCCAATCAGGTCAGGATAAGCGAAATTCGCAGATAGAAATTAGATTCGCAACGGAATCGCCAAGAGCAAGAATGAGTCCTGAAATGATTAGAATATCAATGACATATCAATGGAATCAGTTCACTCTCTCTCTCTCTCTCTCTCTCTCAAGGATATTATGTTAATGGAAAGTTGTTCGAGCCATATTTGGAACAAATAACGATGGGTTGTAAGACTCCAGTGATAACTGTGTCAGATAGAGACCCTATAGTTAAACTGAGATTTTGGAGAAGTTGTTTACAAAAGGTCAATATCCCCAGTTTTGCAAAGTAAGTGTTGATGATGAAGGAATTAAGGAACCCCACTAGTTGCCTTAGCTGATTCCGAGGACGGAATCCTTATAAGGAGGGAAGAGTGTAACGACCGGGAAAATTACATATAATTTATTATATTAAAATGTATTTTTAGTTCATTTTATTGTATTTTAGTTTATTTTTAATGCATTTAAACACATTATGATTTTTATTAAATAGGAAAATTATCTCATACGTGTTATGTGACTTCTGTGTAGCATAGATTATTTTATTCTATTTTTCTGTAATTTTTATATTTTTAGAATACATTTATTTTGCATTTTAATTTCCGGACCCAGCCCCTGTATTGGATTCGAGGCCCTGTTTTTCATAAAATTATTTTCATATAATAATGGGATGTTCAAAAATGTATTATTTTGTAATTTTTGTAATATTCGTAATTTTTGGAGAATTTTGACATTTATATTATATTTGTTTAAAAATAAAAATTGTACATTTTTATCCCATAAAAATTATTTTTAAGGCTTAATGATTTTAATTAGGGGTTAAAAAAATTTTTGGGGTATTAATTTTCGATTAGTAGAAATAGCAGCTGTTTTATTTTTATTTATTAAAACAATCACAAGTGAATGATTATTATTAACCAGATGTTTTATTTTGAGGATTTTCGCGTGACAACTAAATCTCCTGACCCCGGATTTGGGGGGTGTCACAGAAAATGTATTACTAAAAAATATACCTATCTTGAAATCATTAATTATAAATGCGAACGATAATTTTTTTGTCATGCTACAAATTACAAAAGTAGATCAGTAGATAAATAGAACAAAATAACTAAGTGCCACAACATAATGCAAATTCTCTTATTTATGAAAGATACTATGCAATATGTTACAGTGGAAAAACAAAGCTTACTAATGCACTTGCCAATAAGACTCTTACCTACACAAGAGAGTGCCAATGTACCATACTTAATCATTCATATCTAACCAGTTCATATTCCAGATGTAAATCCTAATAACATTTTAAGAGCTTATACTGATAATTTTGAACTCGTATGAATCTTAGAGTGACATACCTTAGCCATGTCCATGCTGTTTCACGGCCTTCCTTGCTTATCCCTGCAGCTGTATGTACTGCATCTTGTCCACAAACCTGATATGCCATATATACTCTCATTACTCATAAGTTTTGAAAGAACTTGAGTAACAGAGAAAGATAGATGTTATAAACTCAGTGTACCATGACAATTTCTTATACCTCGGCTCATTACGCAACACGAAGTTTAGAACAAATACAACAATTGTTGTGTCTGAACAAGAGAAAATATAAATTATTTACAAACTTTGGACCGCATAGTCCGTCTTTTAATAAATTACGACAGATTAGACATGAAGTTTGTTGTAAATAAAAAGGATGGGAAAAATAAATGCTAAATTATTGATGAGGCACGAAATGTAATAATAAAAAAATTGTTGGACGCAAAATATATTAATATAAATTAAACTTACGACTAAATATGTCCGTTGTAAGTATGTTTGTGACAGAAACGTATAATTCCTTCATTTCTGAATTTTATGACAGAATAACAACTAACTTTCTGTCCCAATAGGTCTTTCCTCTTGTAGTGAACATTGAAGTTCATGAAAGAAAGTTTTGATTTTTTTGCATAGTTTGAAATTAAATGTGATGTGGCATTATTTAAGTTTTTGTCATGAGTATTAGTTCATATAATACTCTTTGCGCACAGAAGCCATTTTTGATTCACTCTAAAACAGATCTAAATACTGGGATATATAGTTTGGTTAATTCGATTTCTCCCCGTTGGAATTCCCATCTCTATCTAGCGTCCTCGATCTATTTCTTAATCAATTTACAGGTGTTATCTATCATGCCTCACTAGTACAAACTGGACCTATTGCAACGGTCAAATTGACCTATTGCGTCGGTTAAATGGCGTAGTACATGTAGGCGTGGCAATAGGTCTATACCTATAGCGTCGGTCAAATTGCCGTTGCTACAAACCTTTAGCGTCGGTTTAAAAGCCATCGCAAAAAAGCAAAAGACCGACGCTATAGGTATTAAAAAAAATTGATTTATTGGTATCTATAGCGTCGCCCGTATAAAAAACCGACGCTTTTTATGTGTTTCTATAGCGTCGCCTGGACAAACAACCGACGCTATAAGTAAAAAAACTGATTTTTCAATATTTTATTTAAATCTATTTTTTTAAGCCTGCTTTACTTTTAACCGAAACACACATCAACTATAAGTCATTTTTTAAAAAAAATATATAAAAATTGCAATTCTCAGAACAATATTCATAGAGCCAATTTTTTTAAAAAATATATATAAAAATTGCAATTCTCAGAATAATATTCATCAGTGAGAAACAAGAGTTTGAACTCCATTTCCTGCCTTCCATATTTACACTTACAGAATGCAAAATTACAAGCTGCAGACATATTTACACTTACAGGTGTGACATGATGAAATCAAACAAGCTGGGTACACTGGTCTAAAATCTATTCTATAAAGTTTAAAAGCTGAAACAACAGAGTAGCTACCAATGGTTCCTTTCTGACCATGCCTACAGCTAAATGTATCCCCGATTTGAGGTATCCTCACTGATCTTACCCTTACTTTCACAAATCTTAAACCATCAGCATTGTTGCAAGTAGTACCTACAGAAGCATTATACAACAAAGATAACATTAACATTAAAGAATTAAAATAATCAACATTTTACAGGACCCACTTCTAAACTTAATTGTTTTTGTATATACAAGTACTTTGAACTGCAAATGACATATTTTATAAATGCCTACCTGATCAACCCTTAGATATCATGTTTACATTTATTTATGTGATCATGTTTTGATGAAATTTATGTATTTGTATTTACTTAAGCAATTAAAGATTCCTAAACCAATAAACAGATTGAAGAACAAATAAAAGCTGTCACTGCAATTGCTATAAGAGCTGTAACAGCAATTATAGGAAAAGAAAACTGAGCTTACCAAGCTCAGTGATTTTGAAGCCGTTGGAAATGACTGGTTCATCAGTTGAAGACATCTTCTTTGCCTTGTGAATAATAACAGTGTAGCTACCTTCACATAAAAAATTTCAAACAACGGCTATCAACAATCATAAATAACAAGGGGTATTGCAAGCTTACCTCATTTACAAGTATTTCCACAGTTTGCTTGGTGGCTGGTTTAATAGTAATCTCTGATGCTGGATCATTGTTGGTGAATGCGGGATTACAATCACAGAAATCCACACTTAAACCACCATATGTATAGGTACTTGTTCAGGAGCAATGTATCTGTTTGCACAATCATATACAAAATTAATTAAAATGAAAGCTTCCTTATAGTATGAAATCACTATTTCAAATGTTTCATATACAAAATTGCAACAAAACAATAGGATTATAATCATAATAATATGAAATTATAAACTTCTGAATCAATGTTGAAAAGAAAGGTCTAATGACTAACAATACTTTGCATTGACATGTACCCCTTCAGACACACCACGTGCCTTCAATTTACCCAAAGTATCAGCACAAGCTTCCACCAGTTCCGTAATATCACAACTCGAAATCGAGCCACCAATCGACAAAACAGCTTCATCACCTTACAATTAATTGAAGATTAATTAATTGTGGAGCATAACTGGGGAGGCAAAATTGTACGCGGACATTGCCTCTCAGCTAACTAACTGAAAGAACACAATAAGCTGAAGGCCATCAGGATGAAAACAGTCATCCAGAAGACAGGGAGTTAACCACACAACAAACTGAACAACCATCCACCTTATTAATAAAAAAAATCAGAAAGGAAAGGATACCAGGCACCCAGGTACTCCACGTAGTATAAAACTTGAGAATATACAATGTTAATTTCATTTCTAATAGATCCTAGGATTACACAGCCCACATAACAAGACATCACATGAACATATTATAACGTCCATGGTTAACATTTTAATTTCTAACCACATTAATCACTATACCAGCTGTTTACTAATCAGTAAAATGCTCTAGTTAGACTACACATTAATGATTTAAAAGCGCCTAATATTATCACAAACGTCGCAGGAACATTCCTTGCGACAAATAAATGACTATACCAAGTCATACCATATCCCGCCAAGGGAACACAAAACAAGTACCACCAATTAAAAATAACACAGTTTATCAAACACAAAAGACTAGCAGATGTGCCTGCCAAATGCAATAGGATTATAATCATAATAATATACCACACCAAAACAATAGGATTATAATCATAATAATATGAAATTATAACTTAACAAAACAACAAACGCCTACACGGAGAGAGAGAGATAAAGAGAGAGGGAGGGAGAGAGGACGAGTGAGGAGGGGGAGGGAGAGAGTAGAGGGAGAGAGGGAGAGGGCGAGAGAGGGAGAGAGGGCGAGAGGGAGAGAGAGAGAATTACCTGGATTTCATTTATACATGACAAATCAATTTAGATTGAAGATACAGCGAAACATTTTGAAGATGAGTCGGAGAGAATACCCAAATCAAATTGAATCGAAGAACACCCAAATCGAAGATACATCGATTTATTCTATTGAGAGCTTGAACACGAAGCATGACGGAGATGGAGACGGAGACAGAGATATGGTTGAGGGAGGCGGTGGTGAGGCGAGAGAGAGAAGAAGAGAGGTGAGGGAGAGGGAGGGGTTATTATGTGTGGTTAGGTTTTATGTTTCAGTCAATTATTGTCCCGCCCCTTCTTAATTTTAGTAGTACCGCTTGTTTTGTCCAATATTTTGAAAGCCCGCTTTATTTTTGGGAGCCCGCCAATAATTTGGCCCAATAATTATGTATATTCTTAATTTTAATATTATTTGATTAACATTTAAATAAAAAATTGATAATATTATTTAATTTAATTTTTTTTAATAGAATGGTATAATATAAAATAACGTATAATTTGAAAAGATTTATTTTCAAAACGTAAAGATTTAAATTAGATGTATGTTAAAATTAGTGAAAGTATGTTAAAATTCATCACACAAATAGTGAGTACGACCACTTTGGCGTGTATGAATTTATTTTTAAAAATTGTCATTTTTCCTATTTTTATTTAATTTTTTGATTTCTTTTACAAACTAGTTAAAAATGGGTAAAAATAAAAAATTGGAATATTAGTAAAAATAAGGTAACATTCATCACACAAATAGTGAGTATTACTACTTTGGTGTGTATGAATTTATTTTCAAAAATTGTCATTTTTCCTATTTTTATTTAATTTTTTGATTTATTTGACAAACTAGTTAAAAATGGGGGAAAAATAAAAAAAATGGAAAATTAGTGGAAATAAGGTAACATTCATCACACAAATAGTGAGTATGCCTACTTTGATGTGTATGAATTTATTTTCAAAAATTGTCATTTTTCCTTTTTTTATTTAATTTTTTGGCCTTTATTCTTATATTTCATTTTTTTATCCTTATATTTATTTATTTTTTAAGTTACACCTATAGCGTCGGAATTTCAAAGGGCGACGCTATAGGCTATACCTATAGCGTCGGCATTTTAGGGGGCGACGCTATAAGTGTAGCCTATAGCGTCGGCATTTTAAGGGCGACGCAATAGGTCGCTATAGGTATACCTATAGCCTATAGCGTCGCCCCTCAAAAGGGCGACGCTATAGGCTCTACCTGTAGCGTCGGTTGATGCAAACAACCGACGCTAATGCTTCTGGAAAAAATGCTATAGCGTCGGTTAATGCAAACAACCGATGGAATAGGTAAAATTGCGACGCAATAGGTCAATAACCGACGCTATAGGTGGCGACGCAATAGGTCCAGTTTGTACTAGTGCCTGTCTCGATTAAGTTTGTTTTCTTGCATATATCTGGATTGTTTCTTGTATATATCTTGTGATCTTGTATCGATTCTTGATTCTTGATTATTTATATATTGTTTATCATACGTCGATGATCATTTTATAAGAATTGATTTAATATGTGTAGGTAGTTATCGTGTGATTTGTTGATATATGATATATTATTGTTTTTGGTTGAGTAACTTTTCTAAAATTAATTTGAGTAATTAAGATTAATTCATTTGGTGAAGATGTTAAGTATTTAATTTATATTTTATTTGTTGGTGTTCTTGAATGTTCGTTGGATTTCTTAAGAGTGTGTGTTTTGATCCATAGGTGGACATAAAATTTTTAGAAATATTGTTTTTGGAATTTTGGGTAATTGATCTCGTGATTATAGTATCATTAAGGATTGCAGTTACATTAATTTGAATTTGTGATTAGTAAATTTTAAATGTTAATTCATTAAAGGGTTGTTTAATATATTTTGAAATATAAGTTTTTTAGGGTTAGTGTTTTTGAGATTAAATTTTTTGTTTTGTTTTGATGATTGGTCAACCTTTGCCTTTTTTATTCTTTTAAATTGCATTTAGATTAAATGATAGTTTTAATGTTATTTAATATATTAAATGTAATATTGACTTTTAGTGGTAAAAATGGTATGTAGTTATCTGGTAACATTTATTTTCTGTTTATATTTTTGAATGTAATATTATTTTCCTACTAGTGTAAAAATGGAATGTATTTCTTGTTAAATCAAATCTTTTAATGTGCTCTAATGTTAATTTAGCTTATTAGTTTATATATAGAAACTGGTTCTCTTAATCAACATGGTTAAATTTGGTATTTAAAACCGTGAATAAAAAGTGTTCCATTTTAATGTGGATTCTATTTGTTCCAATTTATATGGATTTTCTGGGCTTATTTCGGGTTTGCCTTTACTGTCTTGTTATCGGTCGTCTGTTTTGACGAATATTTTTATAGGTCGTCCGTTTGACGAATATTATCGGTCGTACGTTTGACGAATTTTATATCTTATATTTTATACACTAATTTTCTAATATATAGTTGTATTTTATTTTATTTGGCTGGATTTTAAATTTATTTTATCTTAATTATAATTTTTTGTTTTCGAAAAGTAATACAATTTATTTAATTTTTGTTATTTTATTATTTTCATCTAAGTGTTATATAAATGACTCTTTATTTAATTTTATTTTTTACTTAAATATTAAATAGAGGTCTAACCAAAGGGATCCCCTTTGCTTAGATTATATTTATACTTAATTTTATTAATATCTTACCACCGAATATAGAATTTATTATTAAATAATATAATATAATATTTTTTGTTTTATCTCAAATTTATGTCCTTATTTTAACTTAGTTTTCTTGATTTGTATCTGATTTTGGTAACCTTTCAGATTTATTTGGATGAGAAAAGATGGAAAATGAGATAGTTGAAGTTGAGAATAGGATTGCTATAGCTGAAGAAGAAGAATCAAGAAGAGTCTAACCTTTTGTTTATTTAAGCATGATATAAAATGATGTATTGTCGATCGTCATAGTGTGGGCACTCTTTTTACCCCCTGAGTTTTTTCCCATAGGATTTTGCTCTTGTGGGATTTTTGTTGGGCTTGCTAAGCAGGACTTAACTCCACAATAGTATGATATTGTCCGCTTTAGGCTGAGCCCTCACAGATTTGTTTTTGACACATCCCAAAAGGCCTCATACTAATGGAGTTAACTGGCTGACTTATAAACTAGTTATCTGCCCCTCCCACAACCGATGTGGGATAACTCCTAACAATTTAACGAGGCCTATTTTTGCCGTGAGTCTTCTTATTTGATATGAAGGTTTTATTGTCTAAGCTTCCGGAGGAATCTCTTTCTCATGTCAGTCGTAATCTAGGTTACGACCATGGAGGCATACCTTTCGGTTAAACGATAAGTTATTGTGAATGATGTTAGAAAATGGAAAGTTTGAGGCATATTTATAATATGTTCTTGATGTCATTTCCGGAAACTAACAAGTGAAGGTTGTTCCTTGTAACGAGGACTTAAACTTTCATGTTTAGATCTAAGACATTTTCTTAGTGGAATCCATAGATAAATTGAGTTGAAAGAAGGAGTTTTGAAATGGGTAATCAGATTGCAGAAGAAAATCATGGCCATGATAGATATTTTATGACCATGAAGAGGCATCAAAAGAGATGAGATATTCAGAAATGTTTCATGCCCATGAGGAAGTTTTCATGTCCATGAATGTATACCTGATTGGTCAGAAATGTTTTATGCCCATGAAGAAGTTTTTATGCCCATGATGTGCAATCTGATTGGATTATTGATTTATTTTAACAGAAAATCAGACTTTATTTGTTACTGCTACTGGATCAGTACTTGGTTTATTGGACCTGATCAGACATCAATTCCTGATGGACAGATCCTCAACATGACCAAATACTGATGGGCATCAAGATCCTGACGGACCAAAATCCTAATGGATTAGATACTGATGTTGGCCAATCCTGATGGACATCAGGTCCTGACGAAGTGTAACTGAAAAATGAATCCTGATGGTTCAGTTAATGCAATTAAATCAGAATATTTACTTTCCTTTTATGGAGTATCAGTTACGTTTTATTTTTTGGTATTATATACATACAGAATGGAACGTTAACTATATACGATACGTCCTAAAGATAGAAACCCTATCTGCCTTCATCCCTCTCTGCTCTCTCAACACATACAGAGATAATATATAATTCTCAGGCGAACTGAGGTGCTGGTCGCTGTTGATCACTGAAGTATTTGTGAACCCATTGATCTGTGTTGTTTTATCCTGGGAGTGATATTGCTGTAACCCAATCACAACGTAAGTGGGGCAATAATCTCTTCAAGAACAGCCAAGTCCTCTCGAAGGGTTTGGTGACTCAGTTGTTCCTTCTCTTAGCAGTATTGCTAAAAGCTTCTGTGGGAGATAAGTTTGTTTCTTGCTTTTCTCGTTAATTACAGTCTCTGATTATACTCTTGTTTATGCCTTCGTGTTTTGTTTCATTATTTGTTTAATTGCCTGTTCTTGTTTAATATATATCACTGCCTCATTGTTGTATTATAGTTTAATTATTCCCAACAATCTTGAAGAGATTATTTGTGTTATATATTGTTAATTAACAAGATGGTTAACGAAACTAAAACTCCTGTTGTTGAGACTGGCTCCGGGTCTGGTGTTACTACACCTACCATCGACTGGACCACGTACCGTTTCCCACAGCCTATAGATTTGTCAGGAATGCCTGATAAATTCGATGGGGGTGTTGGTTTTTCTCGTTGGCAGAAAAAGATGAAATTGTGGTTAACGGTAAAGGGTCTATGGCCAGTGGTGCAGTATGAGAAACCGGTTGTGGTTAAGGAAAAGCCTGAAACTGTTAAGGCTTATGCCATGTGGGAGGAGAAGGATGGGGTGGCTAGGGCTACAATTCTGGCAGCTTTAGCGAACACTCTATTTGATGTTTATTCATCTAACTCCTACACTGCTAAGCTCTTATGGGAGAAGCTTGACCAGACACATAATACTGACTCGCAAGGGTTGGAAAAGTATTCTGTGGCTAGGTTCCTTGACTTTAAACTGGTGGATACTAAATCCATGACTGAGCATGTGCATGAGTTTGAGATGTTAGTGCATGCTTTGAAGGAGTCTGGTATGGACCTACCTGAAAAGTTTCAGGTTATGTATATGATTGAAAAGCTCCCTAAGTCTTGGGAAGAGTTTGCTCTCTCCCTGAAAAGATAGAAAGGAGAGATCACTTGGCAAACCTGATGTTGGACATCTCTGTGCAGGAGCAACACAAGTCCAAGCAAGGACATGTGATGCCTACTGAACATGCTGAGAGTTCAAAGGTGAATGTAGTGACTGTAGGACAGAAAAGAAAGTCTGTCACTAAGAAGGAAAACACTAAGTCTAGGGACAAGAACAAGGCTAAGAAACCAAAGGCAAACAAACCATGTTGGTCATTGGATCAAGGACTGTCCTGTAAAGAAAGCTAAGAAATCTGTTGTGGGAGCACAAGCTAACATTGTGCTTGGTACCACTGGTGGGCCTATCGTTAACAAGGTTGTTGGTGAGGCTGTTGCTTCTGAAACCGACAACGGGTATGTAACCTACAACCCTGTACTTCTTTCTACTTATTCGTCTCGTGAATGGTTGATTGATACTGGAACTAATGTACATATTTGTACTGATATTACTCTATTTGTATCTTATCAACAGACTCATGGAATGACTGTGACGATGGGGAATGCTAGTGCAGCTCAAGTACTTGGAATAGGAAACGTGGACCTGAAGTTCGCTTCTGGGCGTATTCTATCCCTCACTAGAGTGCATCATGTTCCTGATATTCGTAGAAATATAATAAGTGGAAGTTGTTTAGTTAAGAATATAACGACTTAGAAAATTTTGAATTTAAAATTATTTATTTAATATAAATTATGAATTATATTATGTGATTATTTTTGGAAGGTGTAATATATGTGAAGTTGTGTTTATGTATTTATGTGATTAGTTGTGTAGCCATGTTATTTTTAAGGATTTAAATATATTTAAATCATGTATTTTTGATCCTCTGTCAATTTTATAAAATTATCGGAGGGATTAAAAATCATGAAATCTTTTGAAATATTTACTTTATGTATTTATTTAGTTTTAAAATTTTTGGGTGAATCAATTTGGGTGTTGTGGTATTTTAAAATGATTTTAAGGATTTTATTGTATTTAAAGGATCAAAATTTTTAAAAATATGCGTGTGATCGTAGTTTTATATTATTTATCTTAAAAGTGAAAATTTTAATTTTCACAATTTTCTATTTAATTTCGATTTGTGAAATATATTTATTAGTTTTAAAAACGAATAAGTAGTGTTTTGGGCCGGAATGGATTATAGTAGTTATTTGTTAGTATTGGGCCAAGCCCAATAAGAGATAGCAGCAGAGCATTCCAGAGAGTTCTCGACAGATTGAAAAGAACGGGGAGAGAGAAATCAAATTGGGGGGGAGAAAAGAAAAGGAGGGATTGGGAAAATCAATTGGGTTGTGTGTGTATATACATGTGTGTAAGTGAGATGTGTGTGTGCAGATGATTGTGAGTGTGTGCAAGCGCGTGGCAGCAGCAGTAGTTGAAGGGGGTGGCGTGAGTTGTATCGGCTGGAGTTAGAGGTAGAGAGCCCCACCGCGCGGCGGCGGCCGGCGGTGGTGGCGGTGGCGTCGAGCAGAGGTAGCAGCGGGCAGGGAAGGAAGAAGAAGGGGGAGGGGAGTTGTGTCACTTAGGGGCAGTATATATATATATATATATATATATATATATATATATATATATATATATATATATATATATATATATATATATATATATATATATATAAAGAGAGAGAGAGAGAGAGAGAGAAAGAGAGAGAGAGAGAGAGAGAGAGAGAGGAGAGATTTTTGGTGGGAAATTGGAAATTGGAAAGGTATAAACTTTTACTTTTATTTATTTATTTAATTTATTTTCCGATGTAATTATTTAATTTGCATCTTAGATTAAATTGTGCTAATTGTTATAATTTGATTAGATTTAATCTTGATATTATTCTGTTAATTTTCGTAGTTTAGTTCGGAAAGCATATTTGTAAATTATGATTGTGGGGATTAATTGTGAGTCCGAAATATTTTTGGATTAGTATTCATTAATTGTTAATTAATTTTTAGATTAATTGTGGATTCAATAATATGTCGGGCTTGTGGTCATTAGTGGTTAATTATTAATTGTCGTAAAATATGGGGAGTTTGTGTGGCTTTACTTATTGTAGTTGATTTCGATAATGTTTATGTGCCATGTGCTGTAAGTGGAGTCCAAGTATTTGTGGGACGTCATAATTGTAAACTACTTCACTACACCATAGAATGGCTATTGCAACACTCACTGAAAAAATTGCTTAAAAATCGTTGCTATTGACCGACAAGTTTTAACAAATTTAGAAGTATTGCAATGTTTTTTAAAATTGTTACAATTGAATAATGTTTTGCAAAATTCAAGTTAAATTGCAACAAATATAGATAAACGTTGCAATTAACTTCAAAATTTTTGGGGAGCAAATTGGCGGGCTTGCCAAATTCTTTGGCCCGGGCTTTCTAAATGGATTTGACTAAAAAAACATTTGACTAAGATTAAACACAAACATAACACAACACAGTCACAAACAAAGATACAGAGAGAAGCGGAGAGAGATAAGACGTGAAGGCGAGAAAGAGAACTCAAAATCCAATCACTCTCGAAGAACACTCAATAGGTATATCTCTCTTTGTGTATCTAATACATGTGGCTCTTAATTAAATTGCATACATAATTGTAGTTAAAGGGTTTGTTTAGGAGGATGGGGGAAGTGGCTGTGAGTGGTGAAAAAATGGAGATAGAGGGTTATGGGGGTTTTGTTGATTGAATCCGATGATTCCACATGCCAGATTATCACTGCTCTTCTTTGAAATGTAATTACAAAGTTATAAAATTCTTCTCTTCATTCATATTTCATGGTCCATAGATTCTTCTATTATTTTTTTAAAGATTTGTGAGTTGGGGTAGATGGTTGAATTTAATATCTTTGGGGGAACAGGCTATATGTATCAATGAGTTATAACTCGTATGCAATAATTTTTAGTTTGATATAATTGTGAATTGAAGTCGGATTTTTTTGTGTGGATCTTGTTTAGTGTTTTCGATGCCAAATTCAGCTCAGGGTAGTGAATTTATACTTATCTCCCCCTTATGCTAATTTTGTTTCCTATTTATATAGCATAAAAGTACTCTATTAAAATCTGAATTTACCCATTCTCTGTTATACTTATCATTTGTGATCTAGTGCTCCTTTAAAGTTTCAATTTTTCACTCAAAACTGTTATGAAATACCTTTTACTCAAAGCCCATCATTGACCCACGTAGCACCTGAAACCAAAGAAGATTTGCCATTTGGTACCCAGCTAAAACCTAATATGTTGAGCATAAAAATGGTTTCATATGAGTTGGTATCATAACTGTTATGAATAATAGTTCAGACTATCTGTTGTTGATCTTGACCATGGCGGGGGACGGATTTGTAGCTTTGTAACACGTGACCAGGACCAAGTTTGCGGCCATCCTTAGAAGATATTTCCAACCCAGAACTCATTACTATTAATTGACGCTGAATATTATATAAACAGTTTAGAATGTAGATTTTAAAATAATATAACAAGCATATGTTGTATATTTCCAGCATTTCCTTTAGTTGGCAACATATCCCCTTCCTGTGTACATATATTTCTCATGTGGAAATTATTTTTCTGATGTGTTGTATGTTAATATATCAAAAACCTGGAGGCTTGATTGCACTTCTGGACGAGACTTGGTATGTTTGCATTTAGATATGAGCTACACTTTTGCTAAGCTTGTCAAGTATTCTTTAAGATGATTTGACAAAATTATTAGGTACTGATTTCTTCTAACTTGATCTTTTACTATAGTATGTTCCCAAAATCAACGAAAGAAACTTTCGCACAAAAGCTGTATCAAACGTTCAACAATCATAAACGTTTCGGCAAGCCAAAGTTATCACAAATGGATTTTACAATATACCATTATGCCGGGGATGTATGTACTTCTCTGTTCATAGCAACTCCAGTAGTAACATAGAAACTACATTTTAATGCTTTGTTCCTCAAACTAAGTTATGGTTGCTTTTCCTAAGTAAAAAAAATATTACTTCTGGTTTCAGGTCACTTATCAAACTGATTATTTTCTGGATAAAAATAAAGACTATGTTATAGGAGAGCACCAAGCACTCTTGAGTACTTCTAGGTGCCCCTTTGTGTCAGGACTGTTTCCACCTTTACCTGAGGAATCTTCCAATAAATCAAAGTTCTCGTCAATAGCTACTCGATTCAAGGTATATATATATATATATATATATATATATATATATATATATATATATATATATATATATATATATATATATTTTGTTACTACATTGTTTATTTTGGATGGTTTTGTATTAATTAGTACATTTTCTTTTGTGGACTATGTCCTACCAGCAACAACTTCAAACTTTGCTTGAGATACTTAATGCTACAGAGCCACATTATGTTCGTTGTGTAAAACCAAACAATCTTCTGAAGCCTGGTATCTTTGAGAATCATAATGTACTAAATCAGCTTAGATGTGGGGTTAGTTTACCTCTTAATGTCTCCTGCATTGTGTTACTAATAATTTGTTACTTAGGGAACCCTGTGAACATTATATTAATAATTTTCAGAATATCATGGTTCTGGCAATTCGAGAATCTGGCACCATTTTGCTGAAGTGTCATCAAAGTTCCAGTTAGAGGTTTTCCAGGTGATCCCTTTTTATTTTGCTGTCCTATAAGTAATCATTATATTTGCCATCTGTGTATATGCATGTGTACTTTATATCTCATACTTTATATCTGTTTTCACTACTTAAATACTAAAATTAAGTTGTACCATTACTTTCACAGATTCTAAGGGCCGGTGTCAGTAATTCTACGAAGAAAAAGAAGAAGAATAAAAAGAATGCTCCTTCCCCATGTGCTGTGTCTTCATCAGATAATGCTTCTGATTTGAGTTTCAGTTTTGAGCATGACATTGACGATGGTAATTTTGATCCTTCTATGAGTGAAGAGCTTGATAGGTGAGCGTTTTAATCTTATAGGATCTGTAAACATGAAGTCAGTACTACCTTTAAATGCTTGAGATTTGATTTCTTCCTTTAAGTACTTGCTTCAAAATCTCATCGCTTCCATTTTAAAACTGCTTGCATGTCCTTTTTATGACGAGGCTACGCCTACATTCAGAATTTTCCATATTCTGAATTAGTATCATCATCTGGCCAGATGAATTTAAAATATCAGAACAGAATGTTATGTATTGCCTAATACTTATTGGTTAGCTACTGAGTAGTATATTACTACTGCAATAAATACATGATATATTTATATTATAAATATTTCATTGTGCCTATTTAGTTTTACCATGTGTGAGAGAACTTGAATGTGGGCTTGCGGTAAAAACTTGATTCAACACAAAGTTTTTCTTACTAAGCTGTTCTTAACTGAGATTGTCGAATGCTTGCATTTAGTATTGCTAAATCTCTTAACCATATTTACCTTTAACTAGTTTTAACTTCTTTCTATGATATCTATCATACTGATCTCTCTTCTCTACTGTTGGATATGACTAATTTTCTGTAATGTTTGCAAGTAGGATATTGAAGAATGGGAAGAAGATCTTGAAGAGACTGAGGCAGATGGAGATGAGGATGAGGATGAGGTTGATGTAGATGAATCTGGAGATAGAGATGTCGCATGAGTCAATTGACTGTTACTTATGTTTATTTTATTTGTGATAGTTTGGTAGACCACATATAGTTTATGTTAAAATTCTCCCCCGACTGTTTGGTGGTGTAGCTAATTATATTTATATACGTGACTTAGTCATTTTGTCTTGACTATAAATTTTGGATGTACGACAATGTCGTAACATGGTGTTGTTTTTGAATTATTGGTAATGTAGTACAATAATGGTGTAGTTGGATTTTTGGTATTAATTTGTCTTGGTTTATTTGTTTGGATTTGTGGCTTTTAATGCCTGGCTAGTCGTATTTTCAAAGGGAATCATTCATTTTTTAAAAAAAAAAATTTGTTGCAATTGGGTCCAAATATGTTGCAAATAAACATTACATCAACTACAAAATTATTGCAATAAGGGTATAAACTGTTGCAATTAGTCTAACAAATTCATTGCAATTCGAATAATATTTGTTGCCTTAAAGTGATTTGTTTGCCAACCATTTGTTACTGCAATGATTTTTAAATGTTGCTAAAGACTATAAAATGTTGCTACATGCCTTTATTGCAATGATTTTTAAATGTTGCTATATGGTACTCAAATCGTTGCTAAATCGATCTATTGCAACGGGGTCAGATGTAACGCTGAAATTTTTCACATTCGTTGCAATAGAGTCTACTGCAACGAACATTGGCCTTAAGGCAATGTATTTGTGGTGTTGCAATATGTGATCTATGGTGTAGTGCTTGGTATTGGTTTGTAAGTGGTTAAATGATTGTTAGTTATTGACTATTATATATACGTTGTATAATGTTGGAGTTTACATGACCTTACTAATTGTAAAATGTTTATATGTTAGATGGTATAAATCGAGTCGTAATATTTGATGGCTTTACTAATTATGAATGTTGTATGTTATTTAGTTTAACTGCGAGGAGTCGTAAAGAGATCGTAAGTTCTAAATGTCAGTATTTAAGGACTTGTGTAATTCTCTTCGACTAGATCATCGGGCTTACGAATATCAATGATTGATTGTCACCAGTATAATTAATATGCTCAAGTGATATGATCATTGATATAGTGTAAGTAATAGTTAATGCTAGGGATTGTTCCCTAGGGCTTATGAATATCAATGATTGATTGTCACGTGTATCATTAAAATGCGTGTGTGATACGATCATTGATGTAGCTTAAGTAGTAGTTAGTGCTAATATAAATTATTATGTGTTTACTGCATGTCGAGGTGGAATTTTTTTATGTGCTATGTGCCGCATGTCTGGGCAGGTACTTTTCTTATATGTTTACTTTTATGTTGCTGCAAGTCGAGGTAGCTCTATTTTCATATAATTTGGTTAGTAAATGGTTGAATTGAAAAACAAGGGATAGTCCTATTTACGAATACTTCATACCGAAATTTTCTAAAATTCCCCTGTAAATCAATTTAATTTATTTGATTTCGATGATTTGAAAGTATGTTATGATTTCTAATGGTCTAGGTAAATATGTAATAGTTGATGTGAAGAATTGAGATGTGGTATTATTTTGAAGTGTTTGCCACCAGATAAAATTCAGGTATTAAGTGGCCATTTGTGTTAAGTGTTATTTGGCTTGGTTGATTATATTAAGATTATTCTATGAATATAATTGGATATGTATATATGATATATGTGTGTAGGCGATATAGGACGCGTATGGGTAGAATAAAGCAAAACAATAAGACTTTTGCTTAGTTGGATACTAAAATGGTATTTGACCTTGAAAAGGTTCGAATAGGAAACCTGGCCAAGGACAGTGCGCGAGTAATCTGAAGGATGAACAGAAGGACAAGTATCAAAGCCGATGGGTGAAGTGACGTTAAGTTTAGCGGACGATGAAGTAAAGATGAAAATAGGGCCAAGTAAGAAACCCTCATGTAAGGAAAGAGACTGACGAGAAGCTAAGTTGAGTATCGATGTGAAAATCAGGTACTCCGCGAATCGAGGCAATTAAGTGTTCTTGCTAATCACTTATTGTTCAAGTGATGCAATTTAGTTTATTTGCAGTATGTGATGAGTTGGTCAAGTATAAATGGCAGATGACGCATATACTTTTTCAAATAGTGTGATGTTGTTTATCTCCCCTACCCGTAATTCAAATATCCGATTTGCAAGAATTTTTCAAATAACCTTTCTCACCCATTATCCTACCCCTGGAATGTCATTTCTTCTATTTTCATCAAAATTGTCTAAGAATTTTCTAAATAAAGGAAATCCAAGATTTTAAACTCTTATGAAAGCCTGTTAGCGAAACTCTTAATTCTAGCATATTTTCACCAAAAGACCCCCATTTGGAAAAATGTTTTCTTTCAAATTGATCTGAACTTTTCCATCTTAGAAACGTTTTACAACCAAATGTTTAAGCTATTTTATTTGCTTATGGAAACTCAAACTTTTCAGTGTGCCTAGTATTTGACCATATCTTCATTTTAACTTAGAGTTTTGATGGTTGAAAATCTTTTTGCAATGTATATCTTTTATGTGCTCAAGTGAAATTTCTCTTTAGATAAATTGCTATCGTTATAAATTCCAATTATTCATATTCATCTTGTTGGTATTTATTCGAATTGTCATTCTTTATATTTTCCACCCTATATGGTATCGAACGTGCCGATATCTGTTAAGAATCTTGATTGTTCGTTGCTCCCTGTAGTGTATCGAACTTGTCGATACTAGACAATGCTGTTGTTTCTTATTAACTCTTAATCTTGAGTTGGTATTCTGGACGTGAGTTTCGAGTTGTTTGGAGATCAAGGGTTGTCGATTGTCCCGACACCTGGTGTGGATAATATAGAATTGGAAATGTTTTTAAAAGTGGCCCTTGGGACGTAAAACCCTTCGGGGTGGGACCATATTATGGTCGAAAGTTAAGGCCAATGTGTGCCATGGATCCAATTAAGGACATTGCTGTGTGCGTTTGTCCGGGGTTAGTGCGTGACTGATCAGCAGCCTAACCTTATTGTCTTTTTTAATATATATAAAAATTCCAATTATAATTTGTACTCGGATAATGAGATGTTTAGTTCTTGACTCCTTGGAAGTCTGTTTTAATAGTGTTTTGATATCAGAACTCTTATCAGTTCTAATTTTTGTTGCACCTTATTAATGGTGAATTGTTGGCCCTCGTGGCAATCTAAAAGTCGATATCACTGATTCTTTCATAGTATGAGATGAAACCCTTTTGTTTATCAGAATTGTCAACGTTATTGAAATTGTTATCACTATCGCACTTGCTGAGCATTGTTGGCTCACTCTTGCTTGTTTGTATTCTTCAGCTAATAGAGAAGGTTAGTGAACCTAGTAATGGTCAGTGGTGTTGCTTTCCAGCAGCGCGAGGAGACGATCGGGTTACAGATTCTTATTGGTTAGTGGTTGGGGAATTCGTCAAGGTTGGATATCCAGTTAGACAGTGATTTTGTTTATTCACAAAAATTGTATAACATTTTATTCTGAGGTTGGATTGTAATAATATAATTTGATAGTTGTTTAGTACCATAACCTGTATGTGATCTTGGTTAAGGGGTTTTATTATTATATGTTGTTTATATCCAGGGTTGTATAATATTATTAGTGAATCGTGGCCCCAAATCTGTACCCCGGATTTTGGGATGCTACAAGTTGGTATTAGAGCTACAGGTTATGGTCACTGAAATAGATTAGGAGTGTTAGGGTACGAGTATAAGATAGTCGTTAGGTAGAACGATTTAGGATAAAGATCGCCTTAGGATACTTCGGCATGTATTGTGACGTTATACGGTGTTCCGGCATATCGTGCGAATAGAAGTTTGAATCGTTTTAGGGTTTGGCTATGAGCGAGACAGCGAACCCAAAGCCGCATAAGCCAAGTGGCAGCTGGAGCTACCAGTTTGGGGGTCGTTATCTTAAGTTTTTCGCGTATATTTAGAACTTTTCTATGCTATTAGATACGATGTGAACGTTGCGGAGAGAATACGAGAAGGTTATGAGCACGAAGTGGGAAGCGATTATTAGCAAGGATTGGAAGTTAATCGTAGCCGTGTACCCTTAATCATTGATTCGTTCAAATTTATTGCCTAAAGAAATTTCCTATTCTTTCTGTGAATCGTCGTAAATTAATTCCCGGTTGGTATCGTTGCTGAGGCATTCGTTACGCTGTGACGGTCCAAAATCGAGAATGAATTGAGATCTTCTTATTTATTCAACTCATTATTGTCAGGCCGGTTTTGGCAGCTAAGTATATTAGTGCTTAGTCGACAAGAGTGAGGTTATGGATAATTGGGAATTTCTTGAATGTTTGTTTGATCAATTGTTGATGCATCTATTGGAAAGTCTTCTATTTATCAATTGATAATGAGCTTTATATGTAAGATTTATTCGAATTCAATTCCATTTCTTTCTGAAATATCTATATTTTCCAGAGAATGCTTGATTCAATTTTAAATGAAGATTTTTTGAAACTCTTGAATCCCTTCCATTTTCATGAATACTTGATTTTCTCTATTCCAGCTGAGATGAACAACCTATGTAGATAGGGGATTCAGGGACATCTTATCTTTGTGATAGAAGTCCAGTGGGACGCCACTGATTGTGTTTGTCATGAAAGTACTAAAGACTGGCCATCTTTATGTACTATGGTGGTTAACCAAGTGACAAATGCAACCTGATAATAGTTCAAAAGATCATATTGATCTCTCGGTTAAATTCCTTTATAAAAGCTTTGTCAAACAAACTCAATCTACATTCATATTTGATGCCCCATTCATTTTGTTGACCTCCTTTGTCGGAGATTCGATGTTTTCAAGATTTCTAATGATGAAGGGATGTGAAGATAAGCGTGACGACGTCTTAAATGATAGAACTACAACTGCATGGATGAAGAATTGGTTATGAAAGTTTAAGGACTTGGTGATTAAGATAGATATGTCTTGTCAAGTTGGAAAAAAAAATAAAAAAAATTACTGAACCGATAAAGCATGGACAAGGTCTGAGGCTAATGAGAATTGAATACAGGAAAAAATGACAGTAAATAAGAGCGCATGATTGTAGATACTGTTAAGGGCGAAAATAGAATGGTAATGGAGATATGGATATAAGATGTTCAATGTCGAAGAAAGATTGTTTTGGATGCCTACTAAAGGGCAGAGATAGTAAATAAAATATCACAAGGTTTTGAATGTTTCAAATCCATCGTCAGATATAAGATTTTACAATCAAGGAAGGTTGACATGAGTAAAGCAGAGTGAAGTAGAACGAAAAGGTTTGTAAGAATTATCAAGAAGAACCAAGACTGAATGAGGGGTAAGATGATTATGTGGAGTAAATGACTTGTGCAAGCCAGTGTAGAAAGCCATGGTTATCAAGGATGGAGGAAAGTTGACCAAGATGGAATAAAATGTCAATAAGGAGGAAAACAGAGAAACCAGAAAGTTTCCAGAAGTGATTAAATAGCAGACGTATAAAATTTAGTTAAGAAAAGAATGTGGAATCCCGAAGATGTGGAGTTCGAAGAGAAAGGGGCACCGTAGTTGCCTATAGGAAGAGAATTAGTAGAAATTAACGAGATCCCATGATCAGAAAATAATTTTGGGAGAAGAATCCCTAGAGATTTTATTAAAATAAATGTGGAAAGTTGTGGCTGTAACCAGAAGGGTAGTGTGGTAACAAGTAGCAGAGTCAGAAGTTAAAAGCTAAATGTTATGAGCTTGGAAAGATGGGAGTTTTTGTCAAAAAAAATAATAATATCATATCAATCTTGGGGAATTTATGAAGAGAGTGGCAGGACTGCTTTTATGACTATTAAGAATCTAGAAATTCAAAATGGTTATGAAGGAGGTTAGTAAGAAGTGGATTGTGATGACTAAGAGTTAAATATAACTCAGGATTAGATTTATTTCCTAACAACGAAATGCGAGCAAATTGTGAGGACTAGAAAAAGGGAAATTTTGATTTTTGAGAAAGATAAAGGCGGTGTTTTGAGATCGGAAGCAAACATTGAGGTCTTAACGATTAAGCAAATCAAGAAGTTGTTATACCAAGGGAATGAAATTGTTTTGTATAAGAAGATATCAGAAAGGAGACAATTAAGTCAAAGCATATTCCAATGAATAAGATTTCAAACGACATGCAGACGAAGAATTTAATATGATCGTAGATCACATATCAAGATGATCGAAGACTCATGAAGCGTATGTAAAGCAATCGAGAGTGATTTTAAGAGTTTCCAAGAAAAGGAAGAAAATTTGGCACAAGGATCTTAATGTGAATTTCGAAAGTAAGGATTTAGTGGTTAATGTGAGTGGTGTTAAAGATTGAAGATGTAGCGTGAAAATTTAAATTCGGAAACTCGTCAAGTATTCAAAGCTGTGATTCGAAAGTTGATTTCAGAAGGTGCGGAATAGTGTGCTGCGAATAAGATATATATATATGATTTAAGGAAAATGGTCATCAGTTTAGAACGGTTACATGGTAAAACAAAGAGATGAAGAATGGATAGAAGTTTTTCGATTATTCCCTTCTCGAGTAACATTGCACGCGAAAGAGGAGTAAGAATGATTGAGGAATTCTTGATATTCTTTTTCCCAAAGTTTTATCTGAGTAAGGCTTCGTTCTAGGATATGTAAATAAGTGGTGAAGCGTTTTAAGTTGAATATGCATGTTGATAAAAGCGGGAGCTTGTTATGAATTATTGGAGTAAGAATTGTTTCCTGGTTAGTATCAAGTGAAGTCTTGACCTCAGGAGAATTAACATTACAGATTGGTCAACTCAATTTTTGTTCTTGTATTGAGTGAAGTCACAATCAAGGTGACGAGTATAGTAGCTTTCAAGAGCTGCAAATAATCGAGGCTATGTTTCACAAAGATTTAGCAAACCAGAATATTTTATAAGAATGAGAATCGAGTTGTAGTTGAAGTATGCTTGATGTATGTCTAAGGATGTACATGTTGATTATAGTATTCGATTGCAAGGGTGTGTCTGAGAATGGACGAAATGATGTTAAGTTTCCAGATTGGGTATTCGGTAAAAGTATAGGACTAAAGAAAAAAAAAGAAACTACTTAATTATTCCCTTCTTGATCAACATAGTACTTAAAAAGTGGAGTGGAAGCGATCGGAGAAATTCTTGAGAATCTTTTCTCGAATTTCTAATTGAAATCGTTTGGTCATGCGTAAAGCGTGGGAGTTATACCAAGTGTAGGTCGTTGTAAATTAAGGCAAATTGCATGGTGGTATTATTGCGAAGGATTGGCGTGGTGATATAGTTTTGACGCAGGGTATAGTTCATTATGTGCAAAAGTAATATTGATTTTCGGGGAAAAGAAATTCGTTCACGTGTGATAAATGTTTAGAGTTAAAAAGACTTGAAAACCAAAGTTGAAGGTTATTTCGGAAAATTGAGGGCTCAAGGAATGAGCTTATAAATTTATGAGATGGTATGATGGAATCCTAGAGGTTGAAAGATACAACCTGGGAAGTGGAAGCAAAATATTTGAGAGGTATTGTGATTTGGGTCCTCAGGATTGATTCTGAGGACAGAATCCTATTAATGGGGGAAGGATATAACGACTTAGAAAATTTTGAATTTAAAATTATTTATTTAATATAAATTATGAATTATATTATGTGATTATTGTTGGAAGGTGTAATATATGTGAAGTTGTGTTTATGTATTTATGTGATGAGTTGTGTAAGCCGTGTTATTTTTAAGGATTTAAATATATTTAAATCATGTATTTTTGATCCTCTGTCAATTTTATAAAATTATCGGAGGGATTAAAAATCATGAAATCTTTTGAAATATTTACTTTATGTATTTATTGAGTTTTAAAATTTTTGGGTGAATCAATTTGGGTGTTGTGGTATTTTAAAATGATTTTAAGGATTTTATTGTATTTAAAGGATCAAAATTTGTAAAATTCATATTTAATTCATTTTTGATCCGAAAAATATTTTAAAAATATGTGTGTGATCGTAGTTTTATATTCTTTATTTTAAAAGTGAAAACTTTAATTTTCACAATTTTCTATTTAATTTCGATTTGTGAAATATATTTATTAGTTTTAAAAACGAATAAGTAGTGTTTTGGGCCGGAATGAATTATAGTAGTTATTTGTTAGTATTGGGCCAAGCCCAATAAGAGATATCAGCAGAGCATTCCAGAGAGTTCTCGACAGATTGAAAAGAACGGGGAGAGAGAAATCAAATTGGGGGGGGGGGGGGAAAGAAAAAGAGGGATTGGGAAAATCAATTGGGTTGTGTGTGTCTATATATAATCGTGTATATACATGTGTGTAAGTGAGATGTGTGTGTGAAGATGATTATGAGTGTGTGCAAGCGCGTGGCAGCAGCAGTAGTTGAAGGGGGTGGCGTGAGTTGCATCGGCTGGAGTTAAAGGTAGAGAGTCCCACCACGCGGCGGCGGCCGGCGGTGGTGGCGGTGGCGTCAATCAGAGGTAGCAGCGGGCAGGGAAGGAAGAAGAAGGGGGAGGGGAGTTGTGTCACTTAGGGGCAGTAGAGAGAAAGAGAGAGAGAGAGAGAGAGAGAGAGAGAGAGAGAGAGAAAGAGAGAGAGGGGGGGGAGAGATTTTTGGTGGGAAATTGGAAATCGGAAAGGTATAAACTTTTACTTTTATTTATTTATTTAATTTATTTTCCGATGTAATTATTTAATTTGCATCTTAGATTAAATTGTGCTAATTGTTAAAATTTGATTAGATTTAATCTTGATATTATTCGGTTAATTTTCGTAGTTTAGTTTGGAAAGCATATTTGTAAATTATGATTGTGGGGATTAATTATGAGTCCGAAATATGTTTGGATTAGTATTCATTAATTGTTATTTAATTTTGAGATTAATTGTGGATTCAATAATATGTCGGACTTGTGGTCATTAGTGGTTAATTATTAATTGTCGTAAAATATGGGGAGTTTATGTGGCTTTACTTATTGTAGTTGATTTCGATAATGTTTATGTGCCATGTGCTGTAAGTGGAGTCCAAGTATTTGTGGGACGTCATAATTGTAAACTACTTGGTATTGGTTTGTAAGTGGTTAAATGATTGTTAGTTATTGACTATTATACGTCGTATAATGTTGGAGTTTACATGACCTTACTAATTGTAAAATGTTTATATGTTAGATGGTATAAATCAAGTCGTAATATTTGATGGCTTTACTAATTATGAATGTTTTATGTTATTTAGTTTAACTGCGAGGAGTCGTAAAGAGATCGTAAGTTCTAAATGTCAGTATTTAAGGACTTGTGTAATTCTCTTCGACTAGATCCTCGGGCTTACGAATATCAATGATTGATTGTCACCAGTATAATTAATATGCTCAAGTGATATGATCATTGATATAGCGTAAGTAATAGTTAATGCTAGGGGTTGTTCCCTAGGGCTTACGAATATCAGTGATTGATTATCACGTGTATCATTAAAATACGTGAGTGATACGATCATTGATGTAGCATAAGTATTAGTTAGTGCTAATATAAATTATTATGTGTTTACTGCATGTCGAGGCAGAATTTTCCTATGTGCTATGTGCCGCATGTCTAGGCAGGTACTTTTCTTATATGTTTACTTTTATATTGCTACAAGTCGAGGTAGCTCTATTTTCATATAATTTGGTTAGTAAATGGTTGAATTGAAAAACAGGGGATAGTCCTATTTACGAATACTTCGTGCCGAAATTTTCTAAAATTCCCCTATAAATCTATTTAAAATCTATTTAATTTATTTGATTTCGATGATTTGAAAGTATGTTATGATTTCTAATGGTCTAGGTAAATATGTAATAGTTGATGTGAAGAATTGAGATGTGGTATTATTTTGAAGTGTTTGCCACAAGATAAAATTCAGGTATTAAGTGGCCATCTGTGTTAAGTGTTATTTGACTTGGTTGATTATATTAAGATTATTCTATGAATATAATTGGATATGTATATATAATATATGTGTGTAGGAGATATAGGACGCGTATGGGTAGAATAAAGCAAAACAATAAGACTTTTGCTTAGATGGATACTAAAATGGTATTTGACCTTGAAAAGGTTCGAATAGGAAACCTGGCCAAGGACAGTGCGCGAGTAATCTGAAGGATGAACAGAAGGACAAGTATCAAAGCCGATGGGTGAAGTGACGTTAAGTTTAGCGGACGATGAAGTAAAGATGAAAATAGGGCCAAGTAAGAAACCCTCATGTAAGGAAAGAGACTGACGAGAAGCTAAGTTGAGTATCTATGTGAAAATCAGGAACTTCGCGAATCGAGGCCAGTGTTCTTGCTAATCACTTATTGTTCAAGTGATGCAATTTAGTTTATTTGCAGTATGTGATGAGTTGGTCAAGTATAAATGGCAGATGACGCATATACTTTTTCAAATAGTGTGATGTTGTTTATCTCCCCTACCCGTAATTCAAATATCCGATTTGCAAGAATTTTTCAAATAACCTTTCTCGCCCATTATCCTACCCCTGGAATGTCATTTCTTCTATTTTCATCGAAATTGTCTAAGAATTTTCTAAATAAAGGAAATCCAAGATTTTAAACTCTTATGAAAGCCTGTTAACGAAACTCTTAATTCTTGCATATTTTCACCAAAAGACCCCCATTTGGAAAAATGTTTTCTTTCAAATTGATCTGAACTTTTCCATCTTGGAAATGTTTTACAACCAAATGTTTAAGCTATTTTATTTGCTTATGGAAACTCAAACTTTTCAGTGTGCCTAGTATTTGACCATATCTTCGTTTTAACTTAGAGTTTTGATGGTTGAAAATCTTATTGCAATGTATATCTTTTATGTGCTCAAGTGAAATTTCACTTTAGATAAATTGCTATCGTTATAAATTCCAATTATTCATATTCATCTTGTTGGTATTTATTCGAATTGTCATTCTTTATATTTTCGACCCTATATGGTATCGAACTTGTCGATATCTGTTAAGAATCTTGATTGTTCGTTGCTCCCTGTAGTGTATCGAACTTGTCGATACTAGACGATGCTGTTGTTTCTTATTAACTCTTAATCCTGAGTTGGTATTCTGGACGTGAGTTTTCAGTTGTTTGGAGATCAAGGGTTGTCGATTGTCCCGACACCTAGTGTGGATGATATAGAATTGGAAATGTTTTTAAAAGTGGCCCTTGGGGCGTAAAACCCTTCGGGTTGGGACCATATTATGGTCGGAAGTTAAAGCCAATGTGTGCCATGGATCCAATTAAGGACATTGCTGTGTGCGTTTGTCCGGGGTTAGTGCGTGACTGATCAGCAGCCTAACCTTATTGTTTTTTAAAATATATATAAAAATTCCAATTCTAATCTGTACTCGGATAATGAGATGTTTAGTTCTTGACTCCTTGGAAGTCTGTTTTAATAATGTTTTGATATCAGAACCTTTATCAGTTATAATTTCTGTTGCACCTTATTAATGGTGAATTGTTGGCCCTCGTGGCAATCTAAAAGTTGATATCACTGATTCTTTCATAGTATGAGATGAAACCCTTTTGTTTATCAGAATTGTCAACGTTTCATACCATAACTTGTATGCGATCTTAGTTAAGGGGTTTTATTATTATATGTTGTTTATATCCAGGGTTGTATAATATTATTAGTGAATCGTGGCCCCAAATCTGTACCCCGGATTTTGGGATGCTACAAAGAATGGTTTTGAACTTTCTTTGAAATGTAATAAAGTAGTTATTACACATACTGGTGTGTTTTTTTGGCAATGGTTATGTGTCTGATGGATTATTTTTAATAAATGTTGAGCCTGGTTTGGGCAGTTTTATTAATAATAATGTTGTTCCTTCTGTTAATTGTGTTGAATCATCTGATTTGTGGCACGCACGTCTTGGTCACTTGAATTTTGGTGCTCTAAAGAATATGGTGAATTTAGAGTTGATGCCAAAACATGCCACTGATAAGAAATCTAAATGTCAAGTATGTGTACTAGGAAACCCTTTCATAATGTGGTTAGGGATTCAAATGTGTTAGATTTAGTACACACGAACATATGTGAGTTTGGTGGTGTTTTGACTAAGGATTATAATAGATATTTCATTACCTTTATAGATGATTGTAGTAGATATTGTTATGTTTATTTGCTTAAACATAAAGATGAAGCACTAGAAAAATTCATTATGTTCAAAACTGAATCTGAAACACAAACTGGTAAAGTACTTAAACGTTTGAGGTCAGATAGAGGTGGTGAGTATACGAGTACCTCACTTAATGAATTTTGCAAAAGCAATGGTATAGTTCATGAGGTGACTCCACCATACACACCTGAGTCTAATGGGGTGGTAGAACGAAAGAACAGAACTTTTAAAGATATGATCAATAGTATGCTGATTAATTCAGGGTTGCCTAAGTACATGTGGGGGGAAGCTCTGAATACGACTTGCCATATTCTGAATAGAGTTCCTCTGAAACATATGGACAAGACACCTTATGAATTATGGACAGAGAAAAGGACTAGTTTAAAATATCTTCGTGTATGGGGGTGCTTTGCAAAGGTACTTGTCCCTGAACACAAGAGAAAGAAACTAGGGCCGAAAACTGTTGATTGCATCTTTCTGGGCTATATTGAAACCACTACGGCTATGAGATTTTTAGTATTAAAATCTGACATAGACGGAATAGTGGCTAACACTATAGTTGAATTTCGTGATGCAACATTCTTTGAGGATGTGTTCCCTATGAAGACTGATGTACCTCATGGTATTTCTGATGTTGATCCCACTCACACATCGAGTTCCATTCCTGATCATGTGGAAATGATGACAAATGTGGGGGCAGATCCTGATAGTAGCTCTACTACTGATGAAGTAGAGGAACCTAGAAGGAGTAAGCGTGCTAAGGTAGTCAAGGATTTTGGAAGTGATTTAATCACTTACAATGTTGAGGATGAACCTTTAACTTTCCGACAGGCCATGGATTCTTCAGAATCTAGGTACTGGAAAGGTGCTGTAAAAAGTGAAATTGACTATTGTTTCTAACGGAACATGGGAGTTGGTTGATCTACCTCCTGGGTGTTCTACTATAGGATGTAAATGGGTATTCAAAAGGAAGATGAACCCGGATGGCTCAATAGATAAGTATAAGGCTAGGCTGGTAGCTAAGGGCTTTAAGCAAAAGGAATGCATTGATTACTTTGATACATACTCTCCAGTTGCTAGAATGACAACAATCCGAATGCTTATAGCATTGCTTCTGTACATGGTCTTATCATCCATCAAATGGATGTAAAGATAGCTTTTCTTCATGGTGAACTTGAAGAAGAGATTTTATATGGATCAGCTTGAGGGATTTGTTGCCTCTGGTAATGAGAGGAAAGTATGTAAGTTGTTATAGGGAGAGTTTGGTATAACAATGTTTATGGAGGTTTGCTGGATTAACGGAGCAAAATACGGATATTTTGATATAGAAGAATAAGGATTAGGGTTGTGTGTATAGGTGTGGCTGAACTTGATAGGTGTTTTCAGGGGTGAACTATTTCTCATCCGTATCAAGGTGCCTACGTACCCTATTTATAGGGATCAAGCCGTACGTAGTTCTTAGAGAACAAGATACCTAGACGGGCTAGGGTTTAGAAGATAAGTCATTGCCCAAGCCCACTCGTTTAGGGCTGATGTGGCAGTGAGTCATCAATTCTATCCATGATCCATGGCCCAGAGAAGGAAACCATTGGTCTCGCATGGTCTAGAATCGAGGCCTCTCAAGCGAAGAGTGAGATAACATTCTCGTTTAGCCTGTAGATGTGATGATAGTGAAAAGCGATCCTTGAGAAGGAAATGTCAACGAGGCGATCCCTTAGATAGGATCGAGAGCGAGGTGGCCCTGTAGTTGTGTCGGGCTGATTCCAGTAGTGGGCTTTAGTGACCCAGTCGTTATCTCCGAGGCCCATTGCAGATAATGAACCATTAATTTATCTAATTAAATCATGATAATTATTATGCTAGATTCGTGCATAACAACTACCCCCCGAGTCCATGTTGTCATTGAAAATGCGATGTGGACTCAAAGATCGGATGTATGGAACCGCGAAGCGAAGCTGTGGCTTTGTTATAGATATGACCGTTGGAAATGTCGCGACCCCCCGAGAATTTGAAGGGGTTTGACAGTTGTCCTATCTTTAGATGTGTGTTGAACGGTTGAGATCTTGACACGTGTCCCATGACATTCTCTCACCTGATTGCTATATATACTCCTGTCACAATCATTTCCTTTTTTCATTCTCACAAACATATTGTCGAAGTGCTGTCAGTTTGCTCCCGGATCTAACGCAAGAATTTTCAAGCTTTATTACTAGCGACCCCCACTCTCTTCCGATTTCTTCAATCTTTTCCAAGAACAAGTAAGTCTTCATTCTTTCTTGATATTCAAATTGTTGTTCTTCATTGTATATGCATAATTAGATAATTAAAATTGTATGCGATGCGATCCCATTTGACTGCGACCCTTAACTACTAATTTCACTTTGCGATCCCCGTATCGCTTAAGAAGAATAACGATCCCCTATCTATTAGAGCATAGCATGTTCCTTTTCTACTCGTAGCAACACCATTTAAAGCTCGTGAGCGATGTGAGGACACATATAACCTTTCTGTCGTATTATTCTTTTCCCCCTTTATTCTTTTTTGTTTTCTGTAAGGGCACACACTTAATACTTCACATTCTTTTTAGATGTCGAACGATGATAGCTCAAGGACGCCATCTCCACTTCCAAGCGTGCATATTAGCGAGGCGGCAGCCGCTAATATTGCAAGGGCTACGAGCACGAGTGAGAGCTCGTTTAAGTTATATTTTGACCCCTTGTGGTCGAATGAGGAATACACCAGAGAAGTACCTCTGATTTCATGGCGAACGAAGCACCCTTCCAGCTCGCGCGACCAATCCTTAAAACATCTCCCAGCCCAAAGCGGTCCCCAAATTGAACTGACAGATGCTGAACGAGAAATGGAAGAATTGAAGAGAAAAGAAGAGGAGTTTAGCTCGCAAGCAGCACAGATTCTTGTTAGAATGCCTCCTACACAAGTTATTTCACCCAATAAACTCATTAGGCGAGGCCTACTATGACATCGAAGGAGGGGCAGACAACGAAGCCAACTCCGATGATGATGACTATGAGGAGCCTTCATCAGATGACGGGGGTCTTGACGAGGTGTCAAGAGTTGTAAATTTCAAAGATTATGATTACATTCCCGAGGCATCGCCAGAGCCCTATGTGCCAACCCCTCAACCAGAGCTAGAGGGGGTCATATATGTTTGGGGGCCTCGTCCTGAAGATATCGAGCCTGGCTCGAAGGTAAAGCTGGGTGAACCTCGCATCCTTGCATGCCGAGATATGTCTTCTACATTGACTGTGAAGACTATCACAGAGGGGGTCGAGAGATTCCGACCCGAAGGTAAAATTATTATGCCCAAGAAAAAGATGCGATGCTATCGCTTTAATAATGAAGAGAATGATGACAGGGTTCCACGAATGGTATTAACGGTTCCTTTAATGAAGATTGGTGCTTCTTCTCCTCTCCATTCATTTATCAGGGATGTATGCGAAACCTACCACATGGCTCCCATCCAGATAAGTACCAATGGCTATAGATCCATGATCGCTCTTTACATTATGTATCATAAACTCAAATATCCTCCCATGGACGCAAAGACAATGGGCTATTTCCTCCAACTCAAACGATGCGGGGCCAAAGATTTTGGATATGTTTATTTTTCCATATGGCCAGAGTTCAACAAGAAAAGTCTCCTTCCTGGGGGAATAAGTAATGCCGGCTCGTGGAAGGAGCCGTTCTTGTACATACATGAGGTTCCCAGAGTCAAGACAAGCTTCAATTATCTCCATGGTGAGTTATTTGTCCAGATTGTACTTTTTCATCTTCTCAAAATTATTCAAAATTAACAACCCTTTTGGCATCGCAGTTGGTCTGGTTCGTACGGTTCTCAAAGGCGATGAGAAGAAACGAGCCAATGAGGTGCTAACAAAATCGACCAAGGAACAGAGGAACATTAGAACCTTAATGTCCTTAGAAAACCTAATTGAGTATGGATTTCTCAAAGAGGGAGTAGGATCCACCCCTGAAGCGGGGCCTTCCACCGTGAAGCGGTCCCCACGGAAGAGAAAAGTGCGAGAAGAGGCCTCGTCTTCTCATGTCGAAATAGTTGATGATGAGGGTATCTGATAATAACTTGACCCGTACACTATTGCACATTGCACCATGATTTTCATTTTCATACATGCATAACATTATGTTGCTCGTCTTCGCATTTTATTGAACTGTTTTTTTTAACTTGCCTTTTCCCTTTTGCACAGGCATGTTGGATCGCAGTGGCCAAGCTCCTCCTTTTCTTAGTGCCAAAAAGGGTGTTGCTTCCAAAACCCAATCTGCCTTGAAAGCTCCCCCTCCAAAACCAAAAGCTCATCCCAAGAAGGTCATTAACGACCCCCCAGCCCAATCAAATTTAGCTGGGGACCAAGTGCAAGAGTCCGCTGAGCAAAGCCCTCTTAAACGAGCCAAGAAAGATGGGCCACTAGATGGATCTTCTCGACCACCCTCAGGGGTCGTTACTGCATCGGCTTCGCAATATCTCTTCGCGGCTTTGGGAACTCAGTATTCTAATGAAGCCGAAACCTCTAACAGGTGGAAAGCAACCCCAGAAGAGAATGCTAATGCTTTGACTCGATGCCTTGCTGAGGCCTTTATCCGCCAGGCTACACACACTAAGCACTTCTTCCAATTGGATAAAAAGTATAAGGTGCTTGAGTTCCAAAAGGTTGAGGACAAGCGATCCTCAGAGGAAACCTATAAAAAGAAACTCTCTCATGACACTTCGGCAATTTAAACGGATCTGAAAGCTGCTCGCAGGGAGAGGAATGAATTTGAGAAGTCCCTCAAGGAATTGTAGAAGTCCAGCGAGGAGGCTATGAAGAAGAAGGACGATGAGATCGCGAAACAGACCAATGAACTGAATGTTGCTAAATCTGCTCAAACAACTTCTGAGGATGCATTCCTAGTTAAAGGGCAAGTCAGCATCATGAAGGGATTTATCAGAACGATCCCTGATTTTAATTGGGACCAGCTCGGCCCAGGCAATGCTGACTTCGCTGAAACTCTCAAGAAGGAGATTGCTGCTGAAGATGCTGAGGAGGAGCGGCTCACAGAGGAGGCGAGGTTAGCTGAGGAAGCAAAGTTGGCAGAGGAAGCTAGACTGGCTGAGGAAGCTGCCAAAGCTAGCCAAGACAAGACTGCTCCTTGATTCTTTTGTAACTATTGCTATCGTTTTAGGTTCTTGAACTAGGGATGCGGGTACCCTTTGAATACCTCGCAAGGTGTACCTATATTCTTTTTGATGGCCAAGAATTCTGGGATCGCATAGCGATCTGTTAACTTTAATTTTTTCTATGTTTCCAATATCATAGCTTTTGCTTCCATTTTATTTGGCCTCGTAGAGGTGTCGTGTTTTCCTTTTTTGTAAATCTTCATGTGTGGAGTACCCTTTACTTGCCCATAACATACTGCATAAGTAACCTAGTTCACAGATATAAATTGTGCTTGCAGATGCGAAGTGCCTTGAGTATGTATTCTTTTGCTTAGATTCCTTTGATTGTTGTAAGTAGTTTAAAGTGCGATCCATTCCCATGAGATCGCTAGATGCGAACTGCTGCGGGTCTTGTTTTGCTTTTCTTAGATGTAGATTGTTTTCTGAAAGGGAATAGCCTCGCATTGTTGTGCTGAGCTAGACCTTTAAAATGTAGAATTCTAACAAACAAACAAGTAAAGTTTGGATGCAAAAATTTAAATAAACAATAATGAATGCAAACGAACTCATGTATTGATAAAGTAGGGACGAGGCCCTAAAGTTGATAAGTAGGGGCGAGGCCCTAAAGTCATTACATCATAAAGGGGAGGTGTCTATATGATCACTACCCCCCAATACTTTGTATGAATTTATTCATGCTAAGTAGTAGTAATAGATAGAAACTACGAGTAGCGAAGCTTTTACTGATAGTATTTTCTCAAGTGTTCCGCGTTCCAGGCTCGCGGAATAACTTTGTCCTCCATATCAGTGAGATAGTAGGTTCCTTCTGACAGAGTTGCATAGATTTTGTAGGGCCTTCCCAATTGGCACCGAAAACTCCATGACCCGGGACCCTAGTGTTAGGCATTACCCTTCTGAGTACTAGGTCACCTTTACGTAGGGGTCGCACCTTGACTTTTCCATTATAGTACCTTACTGTCCTTTGCTGGTAAGCTGCGAGGCATAACTGAGCCTCGCTTCTTGTTTCTTCAATAATGTCTAAATAGAGCCTATGATTGACTTCATCAGACTCAGGGTTATAGTGTTCCCTTCTGAACGATCCCGAACCAACCTAGCTCAACTGGGACCATGGCCTCGCATCCATAGGTCAAAGAAAATGGGGCCAATTACCCTTGCTCTCTTCTAGCTTCGCCTTTAAAGTGTGCTTGATTATTTTATTGATAGCCTCAGTTTGGCCATTTGTCTGAGGGTGCTTAACAGCTGAAAAACTTTTCTTGATCCCCAAATTTTCATAAAATTCCTTCATCTCCTTGCTATCAAATTGTTTCCTATTATCTGATATGAGCCGATAAGGGATCCCATAGCGACACACAATTGCTCTATACACGAAGTCTTTTAGTTTCTTGGCAGTGATTGTTGCAAGTGGCTCAGCCTCGGCCCACTTAGTGAAATAATCTACTGCCACCACTGCGTACTTAACTCCCCCTTTGGCCTTGGGTAGTTCCCCAATTAGATCAATACCCCACATAGCGAAGGGCCATGGGCTTATGAGCGAGGTGAGCTAAGAGACCGGTGCGTTGCTGAAGTTAGCGATCCTCTGACAAGCATCGCATTTCCTTGAGAACTCAAATGCATCCTTTTTTAGTGTGGGCCAAAAATATCCTTAACGAAGAATTTTCTGAGCCAGCGAACTACCCCCTGAGTGATTTCCACATATACCTTCATGGACCTCTCTCAAGATATAGTTACATTCATCGCCATCTACACATCTTGAAAGTGGAATGTTGAATCCTCTTCGATACAGGACCTCGTCATAAATAACATAGCGAGCAGCCTGCTTTTGACCTTCCTCGCCTCCTTTTTATCCTGAGGTAATATCCCATTCTTCACATACTTCCATATAGGGGTCATCCATGTTGGTTCTGAGCTCGCCGTTTCCATGACAAACTCTTCAGGGACACTAGGCTTTGTCTGAATTTCCAGTGGTATAACCCCAAGTAAAGTGGCTTCGCGACGCGAGCCCAATTTTGCAAGGGCGTCAGCTCCCTGATTCTTTGCCCTTCCGATAAATTCTACCTTCACTTGTTTGAATGACTTCATCAATCTTTGCACACATCGCAGATAGAGTTCAATTTGAGGCCCCCTAGCCTGCCATCCACACCCAATGTGTCCTGTAACCAGCATTGAATCACTGTATGCATTAAGATTTTCCACCTTCATTTCAATTGGCCAATGATCAAAGCCTCGTATTCAGTTGCATTATTAGATGCTTCAAAAGTAAAATGAACTGCACTGCTTATCTTGCGACCCTCGGGAGTGACAAGTTCGATCCCAGCTCCGGCTCCTTCCTTATTGGAGGCACCATCCACATAAAGCTCCCACCACGAGGCTGAATTCTCAGTCTTGACCTCGCTATTGACATTTTTCGAGGTTGTTACGAGAGCCTAAGAGCCTTGCTCAATGTTAGGGGGAAACTCAAGTATGAAATCTGCTAGGGCCTGACCCTTTAAAGTCCCTCGTGGCTTGTATTCGATGTCAAACTGACTCAATTCTACAATCCATTTCAAAAGTCTTCCTGATGTTTCTGGCTTGTGCATCACTTGCCTTAGAGGATAAGATGTGCGAACCTCAATTTTGTGAGCCTGAAAATATGGCCTTAATTTCCGTGAAGCCAACACCAGGGCATAGGCAAGCTTCTCCATATTAGTGTAACGAGTCTCCGCATCTAGCATTCTTCGACTGACATAATAGACAGGATACTGAACTTTTTCTTCCTCGCGAACCAAGATAGCATTGATCACATGTTCTGATACTGCGAGGTATACAATGAGTGTCTCTCCATCATGAGGCCTGAAGAGCAAAGGTGGCGACCCCAAATGCTCCTTGATTTTTTGAAAGGCCTCCTCGCACTGCGATGTCCATTCAAAATTCTTTCCCACCTTCTTAATGGCTTTAAAAAATACCTGGCACTTAACTGATGATTTTGATACAAATCTATTAAGAACGGCTATCCTCCCTATGAGACTTTGTACCTCCTTCACATTTCTGGGCGATCTCATTTGCATTAGGGCCTTTATTTTTGCTGGGTTGGCCTCGATGCCTCTGTGGTTGACAATGAACCCAAGAAATTTCCCCGATTCGACCCCAAACACACACTTCTGGGGGTTGAGCTTCATTCTGTACTTCCTCAGTATATCAAACATCTCTGCAAGGTGAGTGATGTGATCCCCAGCTTCCTTAGATTTTACCAGCATGTCATCTACATAGACTTCCATTGTCTTTCCAATTTGTTTCTCGAACATTATATTAACGAGCCTTTGATAGGTGGCTCCAGCATTGAGAATACCAAAGGGCATCCCTATGTAATAGTAGAGACCCCTATCAGTGATGAACGAGGTGTGTTCCTGATCAGGGCCATACATAGGTATCTGATTATACCCCGAATAGGCATCCATAAAGCTAAGGAGTGCGTGCCCAGCCGTGGAATCCACCAACTGATCGATCCTTGGGAGTGGAAAACTATCTTTGGGACAGTGTTTGTTGAGGTTGGTGAAATCCACACATGTCCTCCACTTTCCACTGGGTTTCTTCACAAGAACAGGGTTCGCGAGCCAGTCAGGGTAGAACGATTCCCTAACGAGCCCGACCTCGAGGAGTCTGTCAACCTCTTCTTTAAGGGCCTCGGCTCGCTCACCACTTATGAGTCGCCTTTTCTGCCTTATTCCTTTTTTATTTGGATCCAAGTTAAGCGTGTGACACATAACATTTGGATCTATCCCAATCATGTCTTCATGGGACCAGGCAAATACATCCAAATTGGCTTTCAGAAAAATAACAAGCCTCTCACGAAGCCCAGGATTGAGTTGCGACCCGACCTTCAGCACCTTGGACGGATCTTTAGCATCAACCAGGACAGAGATGGTATCTCCTGCGGCTCCGGATCGCTCAATATGTTCTGGGATGCGAGGATCCAAATCGAGCTCGTATTCGCGAGCCGTGCTAGACTCTTCTTTATTCTTTTTCGCAACCCCATTTTGCGGTGAGGCTGACATTGTTTCTGTAGTTGGGATCGCTCCCACATGGCCATATTCATTTATTATTGTAGTCTCCCAAGTTATTCCATGTGGCAGATCTACCAAAGTTGAAGTTTCTTTGCGAACCCATTTTCCTTTTCGGGCTCGCACAGCTGCCTGTTCTGGGCTCTCCTCGTCATCGCTAGCTTCTTCAATGATCCCTTCTTGAAGAACTAACACAGGCTGCAAGGCCTCTATCATGAGGGCCCCAGGGATCGGTGCCACTTGAATACCCAAACCTTCAAAGTAATCATCCAGGAGTTCCTCAATTGATATCATGTTGCATTCCATATTTTTTGACACAGAGCCACCCCCCTTTTCTGCCGCCTTAAGAGCCTTGTTGTAGCATTCACGAAATTCATATTGAATTCCCTTGACACAGCCAACCCCATGCGGAGTATGGAATTTCATTGAGAGATGGTAGATAGATGTTACTCTCATTTTCAAAATGGGCCTCCCCACGATAGCATTATAGGCAGATGGCTGATCCACTACCATTAAGTCAGCGACCTGTGTGGTGATGCAGGGCTCATCCCCTAAAGTGACGGGGAGCCGAATAAGGCCTTTTACACTGATTGAGGCTCCAGTAAATCTATAAAGTTGTCCCACCGTGGGTATAAGATCCTTATCAACATATCCCATCTTTTTGTAGACCTCGTATGTAAGAATGTTCACATCACTTCAATTATCAACAAGGACCCTGTAGACATTTTGAGAACCCATGCGAACCCGAACCACAAGTGCATCAGAGTGAGGATGATGAACCCACTTCGCATCCTCCTCAGTAAACATGATGTTTGTATCTTCTCCTTTGAACAGCTTTGGGGGTCGTTCTTGTAGATGGTGCACATTAGTGAGGGGTCGTTCCCTGGCCTCACGTGCATATCTCTCCCTAGCTTTGTTACTTTCCCCCCCCCAATGTGGGGGCCTCCAATTATTACATGAATACTTCCACCTCGTTCTTCTCTGTCTTTTTTAGGCTCCTCGTTATGTCCAGGTGGTGGTGCATTGTTATAACCGAGGCCTGGCTTTGCACTATGTTTCTTTGCCTCGCGGACTGCCCATTCGGTTAACTTTCCATCTCGAATTAACTGATCATTCTATTGTTTGAGTTGCCAACAATCTGTAGTATCGTGACCTGCTTGTTCATGGAAGGCACAATATTTGCTTGTGTCTGAAGTTCCTCTTGGACCCATTGGTGTGGGTTTCTTGAACAACCCTTTGTTCGCGTTGACAGCGTAAATGTGATCGATCGAGGCAACCAGGGGGACAAACCTGTCTTCGCTTGTTGTGGGGCGAGCTCGAGGAGGGGATCGCCTTAGGAACTCACGTTCCCTCCTTTTTGGGCTAGGGCTTCGATCCCGTCGTCTCCTAGGGCTTTGAGAATCCCTTCTTTTCACTCCTCTACTTCTACTTCCACTGTTGCTCCTCTCATTATTCTTCTTGAGATCTGCAAGTGATTTCTCCACGCGCTTGAAGGGCTCAGCGATCCTACGCAACTTCGAAAGTGTGTTAGGGGTTTGTTCTTGCAGTTTCTTACAAAATTCAGTTCCTTCCCTTACCCCAGCAATAAGGAATTTTTTTACGGCTTCATCATTTGCACCTCGCACGCGAGGCACTTCAGCATTAAACCTTTTGAAGTAATCATGAAGAGTTTCTCCTTCCCTCTGTCTGATGTTGGCCAATGTGGACACGGGAGGTGCATAGAGCATTGAAGATTGGAACTGTTTAATGAAGATGTCCACGAGCTGTTCCCAGGAATCTATGACAACCAAGGCCCCTAGCTTAGGAAACCACTGTTGGGCGCTTCCTCTTAACGAAGATGCAAACAACCTACACCTCGCTAGTTGCGAGACCTGATACACATCCATCTCATTATTGAACCGAACCACGAACTCAGCTGGATCAGTATCTCCATTATAGGTCATATCAGAATGATGGCCTCGAAACACTGCAGGTAGTGGAGCGGTCCAAATTTCATGAGTGAAAGAAGAGGAGGAGCCCATACTACTGAAAATCCCTTTCTCGTTATTCATAGCATCCAAGGCCCTTTTCAACTCCTCTAGCTTATAATCACCGATCTTCGCTTCCTTGTCCTCTTTCTTCTTCTCTCTAGTACTTCCGTGGTGAGATTGAGTCTTTTTTGGGGCACTAGACTCCTCTTGATCATCTCTACGATCCTTCTTTTTATGGTCTTCCTCGCGGTGCTGGGACCGTTCACGCTCTCGATGGAAAGGGGGTCTGTCATCGCGATGATGGGACCGCTCACGCTCTCTACAAGGAGAGGGGGTCTATCATTGCGACGACGTGACCGCTCACGATCTTTTCGAGGGGATAAAGGTAGATAGGAGCCCTTGCTTTTGTTTTTAGATCCTTCATCCTTATTAGCTTTAAGCTTCTCCAGTTTGAGGCGAAGATCATGCTCGATAAGTTTTTTTCCAACTCGGTCAAAGACACTAATGGATCTTCCTTCAAATGAGGTGGGCTTCTCCTTCGACCCCTCCTTCTCCATAGTAGCTTCCTCCTCGTTCCAATCAGGGTTCGTTTGGTCCGTTACCACATCATCAAAGTCCCCTATTAACTTCTTGGTAGGGCCTTTACTACCCTTTGCTTGATGAGTTCGATCCCCTGTCCTTGCATTCCTCTTGAAACCCCTAGAGCTATGTCGCTTCTCCACTTTAGTCATCCTCTCCTTTACCTCGATCATTTGATCGCCGAGGCCCTTAAAAAATGACATGACTTTGCTAGTCAAAGCCACCGGTTGGACAGGGGGTGTTTGCTCCTTCTCAAACCCATCCTCGATCCCATCTCTTCGTGCCTCGTTCTCTGGTGGATCCTTCTTCTGGGGGTCGTCCTTATTTCTCCTATGCGACCCCGGGTCTCCCTCTCTCCATTTTTCTTCTTGTTTGATCAAGTCTATATATGGCTTAAAATAAGCTCCTAGAGATTGGCATAAAAAGTTTGATAAAACTGTTTTAGAATTAGAATTTGTAGTTAATGAAAGTGACAAGTGTGTCTACTACATGGTTAAAGACATGGTTAAAGGAAATGAATGTATTATTGTGTGTCTATATGTGGATGATATTTTATTGTTTGGAACCAATATTGAGATTATTAACGAGACAAAAGGTTTCTTGAAAAGGCACTTTGAAATGAAGGATATGGGAGAGACTTGTGTGATTCTTGGAATCAAGTTGACTCAGTCAACTGATGGAATAACCTTGTCACAATCTCATTATATAGAGAAATCTATACTTGAGAAGTATGGTTATTCAAATTCTAGAATCGCGAGTACTCCATATGATCCTAAAATAGCCCTTGTCAAGAATAGTTCAGGAGTTCCTGTGTCTCAGTTAAGATATTCTCAGATTATTGGGAGTTTACAGTATCTTGCTAATGGTACTAGGCCGGATATTTCATATTCAGTGTCTAAGTTAGCAAGATATACATGTTGTCCAAACAAGACTCATTGGGATGCTCTTGATAGAGTACTTAGATATCTAAAAGGCACCATATATCTTGGATTGCATTACAGGAGGTTTCCTGGGGTGCTAGAGGGATATAGTGATGCAAGTTGGATCGCTAAGAAGTCTGGTTCCAAAGGAGTGACTGGATACCTGTTTACCCTAGCGAGTGGAGCAGTGTCTTGGAAGTCTTCTAGACAGACTGTTATAACTCGGTCTACTTTTGAGGCTGAGTTGTGTGCATTAAATGCCACGGGGACTGAGGCTGAATGGTTACATGGACTGATGTCGATGTTACCTGTAGTAAGTCATCCACTTCCTGCTTTTGCAGTTCATTATGATAGCCGTACAACTATCGACAAGATTAATAGGAGGAAGTATAATGTGAAAACAAAGAGACATATCCAAGTTAGACTAAAATCTATAAGGGGTCTAATGTCTGAAAGGATTATTGCTGTTGAGTTTGTTGGAACTCAAGATAACTTAGCTGATCCTTTGACTAAGGGACTTGAGCATGATGTTGTCCTTAAGTCTAGGTTGGGGATGGGACTAATAGCCCATAATGATTCATCTACAGCAGGAACCCAATACACATGAGAGAAGATCCCTTGAAAATGTATTCAATGTGGTAATAACAAGTTGTAAAGGTGAGTTGGATTGTACCTTTAACTACATAGATTGATACTTACGTATCTGGAGTCTATCCCTTGTAAACCTATAAGGTACTGTAACTACAAGAATAACAAGAGTTATTTGAACTCTGAAGATGCCCAGCTAAGCGAATATAATTGTGTGGTCATAATTAGAGGAAAGGGTTATTCCTTGAAGCATTCAACGAACAGGATCGAGACATGACCATTAACATCTCAAAGCCATAGATTAGCACCATAGCCTTTGACTTGTCGTTGTCTATGGAGTGTGGTTACCCCAAACGGATAAAGATTCAAGGTGAGACATTCCATCTGAATCTGATAGCCATCGAAGTAGAGGACTTAGGAGGGTTCAAACCCGGAAGGGTACCTACTCTGAAAAACAAGTCATGATGAGGATATATATGTATTTGCATTTCTGTATGGATTCGTGGGGGATTGTTAGAAAATGGAAAGTTTGAGGCACATTTATAATATGTTCTTGATGTCATTTCCGGAAACTAACAAGTGAAGGTTGTTCCTTGTAATGAGGACTTAAACTTTCATGTTTGGATCTAAGACATTTTCTTAGTGGAATCCATAGATAAATTGAGTTGAAAGAAGGAGTTTTGAAATGGGCAATCAGATTGCAGATGAAAATCATGGCCATGATATATATTTCATGACCATGAAGAGGCATCAAAAGAGATGAGATATTCAGAAACGTTTCATGCCCTTGAGGAATTTTTCATGTCCATGAATGTATACTTGATTGGTCAGAAACGTTTCATGCCCATGAAGAAGTTTTCATGCCCATGATATGCAATCTGATTGGATTATTGATTTATTTTAACAGAAAATCAGACTTTATTTGTTACTGCTATTGGATCAGTACTTGGTTTATTGGACCTGATCAGACATCAATTCCTGATGGACAGATCCTCAAGATGACCAAATACTGATGGGCATCAAGATCCTGACGGACCAAAATCCTGATGGATTAGATACTGATGTTGGTCAATCCTGATGGACATCAGGTCCTGACGAAGTGTAACTGAAAAAATGAATCCTGATGGTTCAGTTAATGCAATTAAATCAAAATATTTACTTTCCTTTTATGGAGTATCAGTTACGTTTTATTTTTTGGTATTATATACATACAGAATGGAACGTTAACTATATACGATGCGTCCTAAGGATAGAAACCCTATCTGCCTTCATCCCTCTATGTTCTCTCTCAACACATACAGAGATAATACATAATTCTCAGGTGAACTGAGGTGCTGGTCGCTATTGATCACTGGAGTATTTGTGAACCCATTAATCTGTGTTGTTTTTATCTTGGGAGTGCTGTGCTATTTTTATCTTGGGACATATATTGCTGTAACCCAATCACAACGTAAGTGGGGCAATAATCTCTTCAAGAACAGCTAAGTCCTCTCGAAGGGTTTGGTGACTCAGCTGTTCCTTCTCTTATCAGTATTTCTAAAAGCTTCTGTGGGAGATAAGTTTGTTTCTTGCTTTTCTCGTTAATTACAGTCTCTGATTATACTCTTGTTTATGCCTTCGTGTTTTGTTTCGTTATTTGGTTAATTGCCTGTTCTTGTTTAATATATATCACTGCCTCATTGTTGTGTTATAGTTTAATTATTCCCAACAATCTTGAAGAGATTATTTGTGTTATATATTGTTAATTAACAAGATGGTTAACGAAACTAAAACTCCTGTTGTTGAGACTGGCTCCGGGTCTGGTGTTACTGCACCTACCATCGACTGGACCACGTACCGTTTCCCACAGCCTATCGAATTGTCAGGAATGCCTGATAAATTCAGTGGGGGTGTTGGTTTTTCTCGTTGGCAGAAAAAGATGAAATTGTGGTTAACGGTAAAGGGTCTATGGTCGGTGGTGCAGTATGAGAAACCAGTTGTGGTTAAGGAAAAGCCTGAAACTGTTAAGGCTTCTACCATGTGGGAGGAGAAGGATGGGGTGGCTAGGGCTGCAATTCTGGCAGCTTTAGCGAACACTCTATTCGATGTTTATTCATCTGACTCCTACACTACTAAGCTAGGGCTGAGCAAAACCGATCCGGACCCGAAAAACCGAACCGAAATATGGTAATTCGGTTCGGTTCGGTTCTGAAATTTTTGAAAATTCGGTTATTTCGGTTTTTCGGTCTGGACCGAAATATAGTTCGGTTCGGTCCGGTTCTTTTCAAAATATTTCGGTTCTGGACCGAATAAACCGAAATATTTAAAACATAAATTTACATTATATATATATATATATATAATATATATATATATATATATAATACATATATTTAGTCATACAGTCAGTGTCACAATTTAATACTAGTACATACACATACTACTCGTTACTCTCTTCTGTATACCTATGTCCTAATTTCAAAACGCCGTCGGCGCGTCGCCACCCACCAGGACGAACTCGGACTCGTCGTAGTGTATCAATCAAGATGTCAACAGATGTAGTGTATTCAGGAGGCTGTTCAAAATTGTATTGCTTATTCCTATTTCCTGTTTGTTAAATTAAGAAGTTAACTTGTTATCAACAGATGTTAAATTCAGGAGGCTTGTTTAACTGTTTAAGTAAAATGACTACTGTAGTACTGTTTCGTTATGTAGTATGTTAAATTTGGAATGAAACTGGGAAACCTGTGATTGTTTATTGTGATTGTTATAATTAACAGCTTAAACAAAAAGTGCAGAAAACTCAAAACAGGCTATTTAAATTTCGGTTCTGTTTGGACCGAACCGAAATAACCGAAATATTTCGGTTCGGTTCCGGTTTGGTCCATGTACATATTCCGGTTCGGTTCGGTTCCAAAAAAATGCCTTATTCGGTTTTCGGTTCTTTCGGTTCGGTCCGGTTCTGGACCGAACCGACCGAATGCTCAGCCCTATACTAAGCTCTTATGGGAGAAGTTTGACCAAACACATAATACTGACTCGCAAGGGTTGGAAAAGTATTCTGTGGCTAGATTCCTTGACTTTAAACTGGTGGATACTAAATCCATGACTGAGCAGGTGCATGAGTTTGAGATGTTAGTGATGCTTTGAAGGAGTCTGGTATGGACCTACCTGAAAAGTTTCATGTTATGTATGTGATTAAAAAGCTCCCTAAGTCTTGGGAAGAGGTTGCTCTCTCCCTGAAAAGACAGAAATGAGAGATCACTTGGACAAACCTGATGTTGGACATCTCTGTGCAGGAGCAACACAAGTCCAAGCAAGGACATGTGATGCCTACTGAACATGCTCAGAGTTTGAAGGTGAATGTAGTGACTGTAGGACAGAAAAGAAAATCTGTCACTAAGAAGGAAAACACTAAGTCTAGGGACAAGAACAAGGCTAAGAAACCAAAGGCAAACAAACCATGTTGGTTTTGTGGACAGGTTGGTTATTGTAGTAAGGACTCACACATAAATTTTCCTTTATATAGATGTATAGATATATAGATGTATAGATGAATAAATTTTATTAAAAGTTCTAAAGGCCTTATGTAAACATAAATGAATAATCAATATAATTAAATCATTTTATATTTTTATATGTATGTCATTTAGAAAAAAAAAATATAAATTATTAGATATTTTAATAGATTTTAAGTATTTTACCCTTAGAATATATCTTATAAACTCTTAAGTATGTTAAAATAATTCAAGCATTAATTTATACGTATGATTCATGTATGTGTGTATATTATTGAATGTGAAGAAAATATATGATAAGAATTTTAAATTTCTAATTACTATCGTCTAGATACATTTAATTATTAGATTTTAAAACATCACTATCATAATAAAATTAGCTATCTGCCAACAAATTCATTCAACTTTTCTCGATTTTGCATAATAACCATTATAGTTTTTTTGTCACCATTTTAACCATCTATCTTTCTAAAATTATGCATAATTTGCCAAAATAAGCATAATGGTGACAAAAAAACCAAAATAACTCATTGAATTTTATCGATTTTATAAAATTTTGCATAATTTTATAAAGATAGATGGTTAAAATGGTGACAAAAAAACCATAATGATTATTGTGCAAAATTGAGAAAAGTTCGTGGATTTTTTGGTAGATTGCTCTAAGAAAATAAAGTAAAATTATCATCTAAATAAATAAATATTCATTTATTAATAACGGAATAAAATATTCATTTATCGTAAATAAATAATCTTATTAAATAAATATATTTTCTTGATCCCAAGCACATTCATTTATTGAGGTTCTACTATAACTTTTTCCATTTAGTGGGGTTCTCCTATAACCCGACCTTTTTATTTTTTGATTATTTTTAATACTAAAATGAGTGTTTATTAACATTCGTACGATTTGATCGTTGAAGAAATCATTCAAAAAAAATTATTCAGTGATTCTGGATCGTGTCCCGTTACAGGAATCTGCACTTTTACTATGTTTTTGTTAAAATCTCATGCAAACCAACCTTTTGATTTTTTGATTATTTTTTTTGAATACTAAAATGTTTGTTTATTAACTTTCGTACGGTTTGATCGTTGAAGAAATCATTAAAAAAAATAAAGCTCTTTTTCATAAATAAAAGTATTAATTATGTTAAATAAAGCTCTTTGTTATAACTTTTGTATGTAACAATCATGTTTACGATGTCCGAGGTACTACTAGGGGAACCAGGTCACATAGGTGTTCTTTTTATAAATAACCAACGTTATCGAGTATTAATAGTTGTTAAGTTGCATAATGATGAAAAAATTCAACAAATCAAAAAAAAGACCGAGCACACAAAAACTTGTTTCCGAAGTTAAAATGAAAATGGGATTGTTTAAAGCAACCCCAAAGACTCTCTCGACATAAGAACTATCAAGCAAAATTGGGGGTGTTGGCTCACAATATCACAGTTTGAATGGAAATGGTCCAAAATATCACAGTTCAAAAATTTGGCCCCAAATATCACTCCAAAACACAGTTGCGTGTAGTATTTTGGTTTTTTTAGTAGAGGTGCGCACTTCTACTCTAGAAACAAAGTTGCATCTAGCGTTTTGGCTATTTCATCTTTCAGTTTACAACCAAAATACAACTTTAAACTTTGTTTTGATGTATAAAACGCTAATTTATCTTTGGTTTTGACCAGAACGCTAATTTAAGTACCGTTTTGGATTCAAAAACGCTACTTAAAATGGTGTTTTGAACCTAAAACGCTACTTTAAGTGGTGTTACCAATTTAAAAATTTTAAAAAATTTTAATTTAAAATTTTAAAATTTAAAAAATCTAAAAATTTTAATTAAAAAATTGAATCCGGCGGCCTGATTTTTAAACGCTAATGCGTTTAAAAATCAGGATAAGTTAGGGTTTAGGGTTACAACCCTAAACCTAAATTCGTATACGGTTTATTCGTAGTTCCGAATATTTCTAAAACCCAAAATGGAAACATTGAACCTCAAAAGTTAATTGATGAACCCCTAAATTCAATTAAAATGTACTTTTTTAATTTTAAAAATACAATTTTAATTGAACATTTGATTAAAAGTTTTTTAATATTATTTACAAATATATATTTAGGAGAAAACAAAAAAACAAAAAAAACAAAAAAGAACAAAAACAAAAACAAAATTGAAAAACACCCAACACCACATGAAGTGGCTGCCCCTCCCCCCCACCCCCACCCCCACCCCCACCCCCACCCCCCAAACGCCAATTTATTTGGCGTTCTCTGCCTCCCCCTTTCTCTGTCCCTTGAAAACGAGAAATGCATTAGCGTTTAAAAAAATAAATTGAAATGTTATTTAATATTATGTTTTAGAGTGATATTTGAGGTCAAGTTGTGATATTTGGGATCCATTTGATTTCAAATTGTAATATTGGACCCTTTATTCTAAAATTGGAACATCCGTGACTGATTAATAAAAAAGAAGAGGAACATATTGTACACAAATAAATTTTATATAATTCTGCATGAAAAATCCATCTCAGTCTTTGATAGAAACTTCTCTGATTCCTTTGTACACAACTAACACAAGCATCCACTGCGGCATGACTTTTCGAAAGAACATAACAAAATCCAATAACTAATGTAAACCATGGGGCATTGACTGGTTTGCAAAGAAAACGTGAAACATAGGGGCACTTGACTCCGTGTATAATAATGTACATTAACAATAAAACTAGAAAATTACATGTAGAGGATTGTTTAATAGAAGTTTAATACTTAAAAATATATTGAAATTTTTTTGTAAAAAAAAGAGAAAATATTATTGAAATTTAAATTTCATTCCGATTAGGGGTATAAACGAGTCAAACTTTCGTGAGCTACTCGGGCTCGGCTAGTAAAAATTCGAATTCGGTTCGGAAATAATCAAGTCGAGCTCGAACTTGAGCTATTCGAATACTATAACGAGCCGAACTCGAACTTCAAATTACTTGGCTAGTAAGGTTCGCGAGCCTTAATTGTTTATAATATTTATATTATATATATTTATATTTATATTTATATTTAATATTAATATTAATATTTAATTTATATATTTAATCGAGTCGAACTCTAGTTGAGTTCGAGCCGAACTCTAGTTGAACTCGAGCCAAATTCTAGTCGAACTCAAGCCGAACCGATTTGATTTTTTGTTAATATTTGATGAAATCGATTTTAGTTTTTGAGCCGAGCTCGAACATATCAAACTTTCTATGAATCTCGATTCGAGTTTGAAATAAAAAGCTCAGTCGAACTCGATCGAACCCGAACTCGAATTTTTTAATCGAGCTCAAATTCAAGCCTGACAATTTTTAAATCGATTCATATCGATTACACTCCTAATTCCGATTAAACAGGTTGTAATCTTACGACCCAAACCAACACATTAATCTCTGCGCTTGGCAATTTTCTGTTAGGGAGCAAAACCCGAGATAACCAACTAATGCAAAGTAAACACAACAGAATTATATGACACGGAAAACCCGCGTCCCAACTTGGTGATTAAACATACCATATGTAATAATTGTCTACATATACAATTATTACCTTACCAGTATATATCTCAGACCATCCAGGCCCATAACATTATATTGGGTTGAAACCCAACAATCCTCCCCTTCAACCCAATACCCATATTGGATTAAATGGTCACCATCAAACCATCGACGTCCATTCACCAATGCCTCCCCTCGAACAAGAACCCTATCTTCTTGCTTTTCCAATCTTTGAGTGTCACTAAAACCCGTATAGTGACCCTCCAAACCACCACCGTTCTTCATCATAACGGTATATCCATCTACAAAATCACGTGCATCAACCACCACGAGTGCTCTTCCACATGTTGAGTCACCCGATCCTTGCTTTCACAATCCTTCGGTCTCCTGAAGAAAATCCGTAGTATCACCTAAATAGTTCACCTGGTTGATCAAGCCATTGAAACAATTGCGATGACCTCTTCCATCTTGAGTCCGAACACAGGATTGATCCACGGTGCAAGTCAACCGCCAAACCGCACGTAACTTTGTCTCAACCCGCTTTAGTAGCAATCTCCTTGTCAACAAATCCTTCATCACGTAACTTTGTCTCAACCCGCTTTAGTAGCAATCTCCTTGTCAACAAATCCTTCATCATGCTTTGCCATACCAATTGAATCTCGAACTTTCCCTCAACCTCAACCATCACGAACTCGAATCTTGGCTCTTGATACCACTTGTTAGGGAGAAAAACCCGAGATAATCAATTAATGCAAAGCACACACAACAAAATTATATGACACGGAAAACCCGCATCCCAACTTGGTGATCAAGACATACCATATATAATAATTGTCTACACATACAATTATTACCTTACCAATATATATCTCCGACCACCTAAATCCATAACATTATATTGGATTGAAACCCAACATTTTCGACAGTACAAGTCAAAAGTAGTGTTGATTTCTAGCCATTTCATGGTTAAATCAAATGAAGCGCTATTAGAAAAGAGACATAAAGCCTGCAGTACTAGTGGAGAAATAGAACACCCAATATAAAAAAGCATGTTCGTAGTGACAAATATATTTTCAGAAATTAAGTCATTGACGAATGACTATTGATATTTTATGGGCTTTACTGTACAGTTGTCTGATTAAAATACTGGTGCATGCCAAATGACTGTACAGTACAAGGAAATAAAACATGTAACGCAAGAGACACTTGTTTAAAGTAGTAGTAATACAAAATAGAATGATCTCACAACACATGTAACACAAAGTTACTGACCAAGGTATTCTATCCCCAACAGTACAACTGTAGAAGGAAACGTCTCCAAGAGAAGAATAAGGAACGTAAAAAAAGATGTACATTTTCCATAAGCATTTGATTATAAGATAGCGGAACGATAATTGTAAATGTATAAAAAGATGTACATTTTTAAAAGAGTATTATTACAGGTACCAAATTATGTATCAAAATTGGGTACCAAATGACATGACAATAAACACTTGGCATTTTAAAATATTTTGATTGGATGGTCCTGGCGGACCCATTATAACTATAACCAATTAAAACAAAGGCACATCATTTGGTAACAATTTTTGGTACCTCTAGCATTTTTCTTTTTAAAAAGATGTTCATTTTCAAAAGTATTTGATTATAATTTCACCGAATTCTGTTCTCAACTTTCGGAATAAGGTACCTAAATTTATTTAACTATTCGTATCTAACCGGCTCATTTCAAAAAGAAAAGGATTATTTATGTCAAATTTAACTTTAATTCTTCAAAAGTTATTCCGATAGTTACATATCCAGTTATCCAAAAATTATTCCGATAGTTACCTATGGACGAACTTCGCCTGAGCCTTGATACAATTTATGTAAAATGAAGAAGAAGAACCATGAATGAGAAAGGTGTAAAACCAGATAGACAACGAGATAGATAATTTGTTACATTGTTAAAAAACAGAGGAATACAATGTTCTCATAATGACAAAAACGACAACAACTACAGTCTCATATATTTGCTTACAGACAAACAACTTTTCTAACTAACTTTGCTGAGGTGGACTTTGCTGAGCTGGCTCTCTTAGCTGGAGCTAGTATCACGTATTAGGACTAACATCCCCCTCCAAGTTAGTGGTCGAAAACAAATTACAGACAGCAGGCTGCTCAACAGAAGGAATATGATGTGTAGAAACCAAACCTTGTTGCAACTTCTGACGTACCAAGTGACAATTAATTTCTATGTGCTTGGTACGCTCATGAAAGACAGGGTTTGAAGCTATATAAAGAGCAGACTTGTTGTCACAAAACAAGGTGATTGGAGTAGGATTAGGGAGATGCATTTCTGTGAGTAAAGAAGCAATCCAAGTTAATTCACAACATGTATCAGCTAGAGAACAGTACTCAGCTTCAGCAGATGAACGAGAGACAATATGTTGTTTCTTGTATTTCCAAGTTATCAAGGAATCCCCCATAAGAACACAAAAGCTAGTTAGAGACAGCCTTGTATTGGGACAACTAGCCCAATCAGCATCACAGTATGAAGTAAGATCTAACTGTGGTTTAGATGAAAAGAACAAGCCTTGGCCACAAGTTCCTTTGAGATACTTAACCACCTTCAAGGCTGCATGCCAATGAGACTCACGAGGAGAAGTCATAAATTGAGCCAAGACATGCACAGAATAAGATAGATTTGGACGGGTAGTAGTCAAGTAGATAAGACGACCAATTAAGCGTCTATAAGCAGTAACATCAGTGAGAAAGGCACTGGTATCATCACCCAAGAGAATATGATGTTGTTCCATGGGTATGTAAGAAGCTTTAGCATCCAATAGCCCAGTATCCTTAACAATATCTAAGGTATATTTACGCTGATGAACATAAATACCTCTCTCTGAACGAGTAAAATCCAAACCCAAGAAATAAGCAAGAGAACCAAGGTCCTTGATCTTAAACTGAGTAGCTAGAAATGCAAGAATCTTGTCGAGTAAAGTAGTATCATTTCCTACTAACAGCATATCATCGACATAAAGAAGTAAGTAAGCAACAGAAGTACCTTGATGTAACTGGAACAAACTGGAGTCACTTACAAGCTGCACAAAACCAAACTTCAACAAAGCAGCAGAAAAAGCAAGAAACCATTGTCGAGGTGCTTGTTTGAGTCCATAAATGGATTTGATTAATCGACAAACTAGCCTTTGATGTGCAAAACGTGACTGAAGGGCTGAGGGAAGAACATAGCCTGGGGGTAAGGCCATATACACCTCTTCATCAAGGATACCATGTAGAAACGCATTTGTAACATCAAGTTGCTTAATGACCCAATTCTGTTTGGCAGCTGAAGTTAACAAAATACGCACTGTAGACATCTTAGCCACAGGAGAAAACGTCTCAAAATAGTCCAACCCCTCAGTTTGAGTGAAGCCCTTAGCGACCAATCGAGCTTTATAACGATCAATTGTACCATTAGGATGATACTTGATTCTGTATACCCACCTGCAGCCCACAACTTTCTTGCCAGGTGGTAGAGGATGAAGCTCCAAGGTATTATTTGCTTCAAGTGCAGCTAGTTCAACACTCATAGCTTCACACCAATTTGAATGTTTAATAGCTTGTTTATAAGTTGTAGGTTCAGTGACCTTAGCAATATTAGCTACAAAGGAGACAGCTACAACACCAAAAGAAAGAGTGTCAAAATAACTATTCAGAGAACAAGACTCTGTTGTTGAAGATTTTAGTTGAATGCTATTAACAAGATGAGAAGGAAGGCCGGTATATTCAGAGAATTTGGAAGTCAACTGTCTTGTCCTGTGAGGTCTAGATAGCACAGAAGAAGAATCAGAGACTACAGTAGGAATATCAGTAGAAGGTATCTCAGGGGGAGGATTAGGTATTTCAGGAATATCAGTGGAAGGACAAGAAAAGAGTATGTCACTGTGTAGAGGATTACAGTCAACAAAATCAGCAACAGATGGAAATAGTTGGGATATAGACTGTGTAGGAATGCTTTTAAAAGGAAAAATTTCCTCAAAGAAAGTAACATCTCTAGACACAAACACTTGTCTTGTCTCCAAATCAAGCACCCTATAACCTTTAGTGGCAAAGGGATATCCAACAAACACTCCTTTAATAGCTCGAGGAGCAAACTTATCAGTTGGATGAGGAACTACTGTAGCATAGCATAAGCACCCAAAAACTTTTAACTCATGAAAATCAGGAGACTATTGAAATAGTAGTTCATATGGAGTACGACCAGCCAAAAGAACAGATGGTGTTCTATTTAAAATATAAACAGCTATCATTAAACAATCACCCCAATAGCTAAGTGGAACACCTGAGTGAAAACGTAGAGCACGAGCTATATTCAACAAGGTTCGATGCTTACGCTCAACCAGACCATTTTGCTAGGGAGTGTATACGCAAGTGGTTTGATGAACCACACCCTTATCAAGAAAACAAGAAGACAAGGATTTATTTAGAAATTCAGAACCATTGTCTGAACGAACCACTTTAATGGTAGTAGAAAACTGATTCTCAACATAAGTCATGAAGTCCTTGAAGAGAGAGGCAACAATAGCCTTATCAGATACCAAATAAACCCAGGTTGCTCGAGACTTATCATCAACAATTGTCAAAAACATTGTATAATTGTTATGAGTCTTATGTCTATAGGGTCCCCACAGGTTAACATGAACCAGATCAAAAATTTTATCAGACATAGACATACTTATAGGAAACTTATGTCTAGTTTGTTTAGCCAGCAAACAATCATCACAAGGCGATAGAGTGCCAGACAGACCAGCTATAGGAAGTAATTTCAACACATTAGAGGGAACATGTCCCAACCTATTGTGCCATAAAAAGGTTGAAGTAGAACCTCTGGCACTAGTCTGAGCAGCAACAGACAACTGATTTTGATGTTGAGCAAGTTGAGTTTGACTCAGTAGATATAGACCATTACACTCTTTACCAATTTCTAAAGGTTTCTGCCAATTTTGAGCCTGGAGAAAACAGCACTGAGGTGTGAAAGTTGCAACACACTTGGTGTTTTTAAGCAACTTAAAAACAGACAAAAGATTGTAGGTGAAAGCAGGAACACATAACACATTAGTAAGAACAATATCTTCACTAAGATTCATACTCCCAGTAAGAGTAACAGCTGCAGTAGCACCATTGGGAAGATGCAAAACTGATTCAAGCTTAGTAACATCATGTAACAGATGAGCAAAGGGAGTTATATGATCAGTAGCACCTGTGTCTACTATCCAGTGATCAGAAGTATAACTTAACTCAGGATAAACTGTATTAGCAAAATGAATTGTAGTCCCTGCAAAGTGATTACTATGCATTGAGGGAAACCAGCTGGTAGATGGAAACTCAGAAACAGAGTGTGTAGAGGAACTGCTAGGAGCCATAAAAGATCCGGTAGACATAGACTTCTGCAAAAACATAATCAACTGTTTGCACTGACCTTCTGAAAGAGACATAGAATCTGGAGTACATTCTGAACCTCCATTATTACTCAATGGCACATCTGAGCTCATAACTTGTGTTGCAGATATACTTTTAGTAGTATCAGACACAAAACATGGTTTAGGTTTGGGTTTACCAAACAACTTATGCCAAGATGGAAACCCATGAATACAATAACATGTATCTTTAGTGTGCCCTGTCATATGGCAAAAATCACACATAACTTGCTCCTTAGAAGCTTGGGAACCTTTACGCCCAGTTTTACCAGCCTGATAACGTGTACCAGTAAATTTAACAGACATAGCTATAGCATCAGGTGCAGTAACAACAGAGGAAGCTAATGACCTCTGATTTTCTTCTTGTAACAACAAAGAGTAACACTGACTCAATGTAGGCACAGGTTTCATCAACAAAATCTGTCCTCTAATGGCTGTATACTGCTCATTTAAACCCATTAAAAATTGAGACAACTGAATATCTAGCTCATATGCATCAAGTTTAACATTCACAGAACATGTGCATGAATTACAGGTACACCTAGGCTTAGTAATCATGCATTCAAGTTCATCATTAACAGAACGAAACTTAGAGAAGTAACTAGCAATTGACAAATTTCCTTGAGTCAAATGCGAAATCTCAGATCGAAGATGAAAAAGTTTAGGAACATTACTTTGAGCATATCTTGTTTCTAAATCTTTCCAAATATCAAACGCAGTTTTCATATAAACAACACTATTACGTATATCAGAAGAGATTGAATTAAGAAGCTACGAAGTTACCATGTTGTTGCAGCGTGTCCAGTGAACCAGTAATGGAGAATTAGCTGCAGGTTTCAGATATGAACCATCAACAAAACCGAGTTTTAACTTTGAAGAAAGTGCAATCTCCATTGATCGACTCCACTGATTATAATTACTTTCATTTAAAATCACCGAGGTGAGTTGCATTCCTGGATTATCAGATGGATGCAGATAGTAAGGATGATGAACATCGATACTGACAGTAGAAGTCGATGTTGTAGAGCCTAGTACAGCGGTGGAAAAAGACATGGATGTAGACATAGTCGCAACGAAAAAGATGATCGATAGACACAGATCTAAACAACGATCTGAATCAATATATCAAGTAGATGAAGACAATATGAAAATAACGATAAGTTTAACACTGATTCACCATTAAATGATGAAGAGAAAGAGCATAGAGCTCTGATACAATAATACAATTTATGTAAAATGAAGAAGAAGAACCATGAATGAGAAAGATAGACAACCAGATAGATAATTTGTTACATTGTTGAAAAATAGAAGAATACAATGTTCTCATAATAATGACAAAAACGACAACAATCACAGTCTCATATATTCACTTACAGACAAACAACTTTTCTAACTAACTTTGCTGAGGTGGACTTTGCTGAGCTGGCTCTCCTAGCTGGAGCTAGTATCACGTATTAGGACTAACAAGCCTTCAGTAGCACAGACAGGACTGCGATGAGTTCTTTGCCACTGCAGGGACGGAGCGTCAGAAATTTTCATAATTCAAACTCATTAGCATATCGTAAAACTTTAGTTAGTAAAGAAAATCATTGTAAGACTTTAGTTTGCAGTTAAAGATAGAACAACTGTATCTGACTTCTGAGTAGCATTAACAATTTGTTAGAAAATGGAGTTTTTAGGGCATTATTATTTTATGTTCTTGATGTTAATTCCGGATTTTAACGATTGGAAATTGTTCCTTGATATGGGAACTTAAATTTTCATATATGGGTCTAAGTAATTTTCTTAGTGAAACCCATAGAGAAATGGAGTTGAAGTTAGTAGCTTGAATAAGCTTGAAATGAGAATGTGTATTTATCCCACATTGAAATAAATAAGGGGGGTTGTTGGCTTTATATAGAATCACACACATGGGTAGTGTACACCTACTAAGGTGTATGATGGTGCATGGTGTTACTGTGTGCTCCACGCGCACACACACACACACGCGCGCGCCGCCGCCGCCCGCCCCGCCACGTCACGACACGCCACGTCACGTCTCGTCTCGACTCGACTCGGGTCGGCTCGGTCGAAGGGCGATTTGGGCGAATGTCTCGACGTCTCGCGTACGCGAGGCGACCTGGGCGAGGAATTTTATTGCATGGATTATTGATTTATTTTAATATTATAAACATGCTGTCAAGAGTTGGACTATACTCCTAGTTAAGTCCTGTAAACTCTCGAGAGCAAAACTTACTCATGAAACAAGGTTGCTGTCAGGAAGTTGAAACTTGCTATCATGAAACAAAGTTGCTGTCAGGAAGTTGAAACTTGCTGTCATGAAACAAAGTTGCTGTCAGGAAGTAAACTTGCTGTCAACTGATGACAGTTACTTTAAAGATGCTGTCGGGTCTTGTTGACAGTAACTTCTGCGTTGTTTTGACAGTAGAGTCTGAGCGTTACAATATTAATTGGGTGATATCAGTTACGTTTGGCCTCTCCTATAAATAGAGACCTAAGCTACTGATTGTAAATATACTGTCCATACCATACATTCTCTGTTCTCTCTATACACTCTGTTCTCCCTTTATATTCTGTACTCAACCAGTAGGTTTTTCTGGCGACTGAGGTGCTAGTCGAAGTCGAGTTTTCTGGTGACTGTGACCATCTAACTCGGAGCTGTTTTATCCTGGAAGAATATTGCCAAGTCCTGACACAGTGTAAGTGGGGGCAATTATCTCTTCAAGAACAGTCAGTACTTCGTGCAAGTCCTGACGACTCAGCTGTGTTATATATTTGTTTGATATACTGCTTTAGCTATGGCTACTGGTATGTCTTCTGTTCTTCCTTCGTTTTTACAGTTACTGATATGCTTGCTTTATACCTTCGTGTTTTGTTTCGTTAATTGTTTGCTTGGCCTTGGCTTGTAAAATACGATATATAACTGCCTCTATGTTGCTGTAGTAGTCAATATTTCCAACATTCTTGAAGAGATAATTCGTTATATAGTATTTAGCATAATGGTTAACGAGAGTGAGATTCCTGCTAGTGGTAGTTCGGTTGCATCTGCTGGGGTCATTGATTGGACCACTTACAGTTTTCCACAACCCGTTGAATTGACTGGCTTGCCAGAGAAATTCAATGGGGGCGTTGGCTTTTCTCGTTGGCAGAAAAGGATGAAGTTGTGGCTGACTGTAAAGGGTTTGTGGCCTGTTGTGGAATATGAGAAGCCGGTTGTGGATCAAGAGAAGGCTGAATCAGTTAAGAGTTATGCGAAGTGGGCTGAGAAGGATGGGGTTGCTAGGGCAGCAATTCTGGCTGCTCTAACCAACACATTGTTTGATGTGTACTCTTCTGATGCCTACACCGCAAAACTCTTATGGGAGAAGCTGGACCAGACACATAATACTGACTCACAAGGTCTGGAAAAGTATTCTGTGGCTAGGTTCCTTGATTTCAAGCTGGTGGACAATAAGTCCATGACTGAGCAAGTGCATGAGTTCGAGATGATAGTGCATGCTTTGAAGGAGTCTAGAATGGACCTCCCCGAAAAGTTTAAGGTGATGAGTGTGATTGAAAAGCTTCCAAAGTCTTGGGAAGAGTTCTCTCTCTCCCTGAAAAGACAGAAAGGAGAGATCACCTGGACCAACCTTATGCTGGACATCTCGGTGCAAGAACAACACAAGTCCAAACAGGGACATGTGATGCCAACTGAGCATGGAAGTTCGAAGGTAAATGTAGCTACTGTAGGACAGAAAAGGAAGGCTGGCTCTAAGAAGGGTAATAGTAATAAACCTAAGAGTGACAAGGATAAGGCCAAGAAACCAAAGGCAAACAAACCATGTTGGTCTTGTGGGCAGGTTGGGCACTGGAGTAAGGACTGCCCTACGAAGAAAGCAAAGAAAGCCGAGGGTGTAGCTCAAGCGAATGTTGTGCTTGGAACCTCAAGTGGGCCTGTAGCGAACATGGTTGTTGGTGAGGCTTTGGCTTCTGAAACCAACGTAGACCGGTATGTTACCTACAACCCTGTACTATTTTCCACTTATCTGTCAAATGAATGGTTGATTGATACTGGAGCTAATGTGCATATTTGTGCTGACATTAGTTTATTTGTATCTTATCAACAGAGTCATAGCTTGACAGTGACGATGGGGAACGCAAGTGCTGCTCAAGTACATGGAGTAGGAAACGTGGACCTGAAGTTTCCTTCGGGACGTATTCTATCCCTGACAAGAGTGCATCATGTTCCCGACATGCATAGAAATATAATAAGTGGTAGTTGTTTAGTAGCTAATGGCTTTGAAGTTTCTCTCAAATGTAATAAAGTAGTTCTTATTCATACTGGTACATTTTTTGGCAAGGGTTACTTGTCTAATGGTTTATTTGTGATAAATGCTGAACCCGTTTTGGGTGGATTGATTAATAATATTACTCCTTCTGTTAATTGTATTGAATCTTCTGATTTATGGCATGCTAGACTTGGTCACTTAAATTTTGGTGCTCTTAAAAATATGATGAACTTAGAGTTGATTCCAAAACACACTATAGAAAAGAATTCTAAATGTCAAGTATGTGTGTCTGCTAAACAAATAAGGAAACCTTTTCATAATATTGTTAGGGATTCAGACTTGTTAGATTTAGTACACACTGATATTTGTGAATTTGGTGGTGTGTTGACTAAGGACCAGTTTAGATACTTCATTACCTTTATAGATGATAATAGTAGATACTGTTATGTTTATTTACTTAGACATAAGGATGAAGCACTTAGTAAATTCATTATATATAAAACTGAAGTAGAAAAACAAACTAGTAAGGTGCTTAAAAGATTGAGATCTGATAGAGGTGGTGAGTATACGAGTAACGCTTTTAATGAATTTTGTGCAAACAATGGTATAGTTCATGAAGTTACCCCACCATACACACCTGAGTCTAATGGGGTTGCTGAGCGAAAGAACAGAACATTTAAAGATATGATTAATAGTATGCTTATTAACTCTGGGCTGCCTAAATACATGTGGGGAGAAGCTCTGAATACGGCTTGCCATATTCTGAATAGAGTCCCTCTGAAACACATGGATAAGACACCCTATGAGTTATGGAAGAGCAAGAAGACTAGTCTTAAGTATCTTCGTGTGTGGGGGTGCCTTGCTAAGGTACTTGTCCCTGAACACAAGAGAAAGAAACTAGGTTCGAAGACTATTGATTGTATCTTTCTAGGCTATCTTGAGACCACTACAGCTATGAGATTTTTAGTGTTAAAATCTGACATAGATGGTATAGTGGCAAACACGATAGTTGAGTTTCGTGATGCTACATTCTTTGAGGATGTCTACCCTATGAAGACTGGTATGCCTCAAGATACTTCTAATGAAGATCCTACTCACACATCAAGTTCTATTCCTGATCATGTGGAAAAGATGACAAATGTGGGGGCGGAACCTAGTAGTAGCTCTACTGCTAAGGAGGTAGAGGAACCACGAAGGAGTAAGCGTGCAAAGGTAGTCAAGGATTTTGGAAGTGATTTTATCACTTACAATGTCGAGGATGAACCTTTAACTTTCCGACAAGCTATGGATTCTTCAGAGTCTAGGCACTGGAAGGGCGCATAATGCATGCAATAAAATCTGGGACCTGGGCGAGGGATTGTATCTGAGTAGCATGCATTATATATGCTGAATCGATTATATAGTCAAACTAATTCTAGATCCATACACGTTTTAAGCAATACTATAGCTAACAGTCTGCAAATTAAAGAACAGATCAACTGGACAGTGTGATGAATGTTACGGAGAATTAATCTTTTCCTTTATTATTTACATGAAGACAAGAGCATACGTACATGCAGTGATGCAAGAATTTGAAACTTGGCATTGCGCTTTCCTCAATTTCTTTCTTTGTACTTGGAATGTTTCTGTACTATTCCAATTTGTCCCACTATAACTTCACTCCATCTCTATATTAACAACACAAGTCTTCAAGCTCCATTATTGTAAAAAATCCTCTGTCCACTCGTATCTGTTTTGGTCACTTGCCCACATCCAAAAGTTGACCACTCCTTTGTGTAGTAAGCATCATTACAAGGATGTTCAAGTTTGAGAAGACAAGCACAGGAAGCCCGCAATGTTCCTGTACCACCATCTGCTCTGAGGTCTCCGATGACTACGAAAGTTATAATTCAACCACGGCCAAATTTGATGAAAAATTCAACCATGAATTTGTGGAGGATGAAGAAAGTGAAGATTTTGCTTTCGATTTCAACGAACAATTGGATATACAATCTCGCACCGCTGATGAACTCTTTGATGGGGGCAAGATTAAGCTTTTAGAGCAACCACCGAATACACGCGAACATTGTAATGTCACGTGTGTGGAAACAAACCGAAGAGATGATACACTTTTAGAAGGAAATGTTGGTAGACAAGGAAGAGAAAGAGTTTATTACTCATCCAGTTCAAGAAGACAAGAGCTTTCAAGATCTTTATCACCTATAAGGGCTCCAACGATGGTGTCAGAGCTACATCATAACGAAAAATGTTGTTCGAAACTAATTTCATCTTTGAGTTCTAGTTCAATTTCTGCGAGTTGGTATGGAAGATGGAAGCTAGCAAATATTTTGCTGTTTCGTAACTCATCCGATGGTTATGCAATTAACACAAAATATGAAAAATTGAAGAAACAAAAGTCTCAAAATGAAGACGTGATCAAGACTTGGAGCTTCAAATCAACTGATACTGCCTCTGTTTCGATGTCAAATAAGAATAAGAAAGTTCCTGCTGATGAATGGCAGCACTATAAGTTTTATCAAGCGGCTGCAGAGGAGACGAGGAGAAAAACTTTCTTGCCATACAAAAAATCTATAATCAGCTGCATGGACATGGATGCTGGTGTTTTTTGAGCTTTTTGTAAGAATTCTTTTGTTATAGAAAATGTAACGAATGAAGCATTTATAATTATTAACTTAGAAGTAAATACTATAAAATATAAATAGATAGAATACATGACTATTCCCCAAAGGAAAATTGGTAATATGTATCTGATTATCATGAGATTGTGATAAATCTTTCAAGTGATCATGGTCCTAGAGCGATCGACCTGGTTGCCCTGCATGCTTCTAAATTAAGGCTGAACCACATTATCATGACCTTTTTGTAACTATCTTGGGTTTGTTGGAACAAGATTGGCCCTCCTTTCTCTTGGATTCTTGTTATTGATGTATAAGATAGTCAGTAACGGAGTTAGAGCCAAATTTGAGAGAGGTCCAAATTATACTGTAATTTTTTTCATAAGGAATCTAGAAAAAATGCAAAAAATAACAATCTAAGAAATATCTATGTCAGGTTGACACAAAAGTCGCTCACATTTTCAAATTGTTCTACTAGGTCAGAATATTTAATCAAAGTTATAAAATTAGCTGAAAAAAGGAGCAAATTTAAGAAAGTAGAAGAGAGATTAAGTTGAGTTCTTTCGGAAACAATCAATTAAGGAAACGAATAAGTTTTTTGAATGAATAAAGAGCGAACAGTGCTACTACATTGTTGTTTTTCGATAAACTGAGCTCTGTGTATTCGAACTAAAGAAGATGAACAAACTGTTTATTTACATTTCTTACTCTAGAAGAAAGTACAGAGAGATTGAATAAGAATTGATTACTACATTACAAGCTAGAAATGAACTTATATAGATGCTAAAACTGTAACTAACTTGTGCCAACATGGCAAGAATGTAACTAACTCTACTCTCCTAATTAGCCACTTGCTGTGAGACTTTGCTGAGCTGTACTTTGCTTAGCTGTAAATTCAATACCCTCCCTCAAGTTGGGAGGTGGAAACATCCCTAACTTGGACAAAAGATAGTTGAATTGAGACGAAGGTGCAACCTTGGTGAGCACATCAGCTAGTTGAGAACGTGTTGGAAGATAAGTAAGCTGTATTAAACCTTCTAAGACTTTGTCTCTAGTAAAATGACAGTCAAGCTCAATGTGCTTAGTTCGTTCATGAAATACTGGATTCTTTGCAATATGGAGGGTTGACTGATTGTCACAGTGTAATACAACTGGTTTTAAATTTGTGACTTCAAATTCTTCCAACAATCGAACTACCCAAGTCACTTCAGCTGCTGCAGAAGCCATGACTCGATACTCAGCTTCTTGTTATTGATGTATAAGATAGTCAGTAACGGAGTTAGAGCCAAATTTGAGAGAGGTCCAAATTATACTGTAATTTTTTTCATAAGGAATCTAGAAAAAATGCAAAAAATAACAATCTAAGAAATATCTATGTCGGGTTGACACAAAAGTCGCTCACATTTTCAAATTGCTCTACTAGGTCAGAATATTTAATCAAAGTTATAAAATTAGCTGAAAAAAGGAGCAAATTTAAGAAAGTAGAAGAGAGATTAAGTTGAGTTCTTTCGGAAACAATCAATTAAGGAAACGAATAATGTTTTTTGAATGAATAAAGAGCGAACAGTGCTACTACATTGTTGTTTTTCAACCCAGTTTCGACCTTAAACCAAGAAACACACAAGTTTGAGAGTTTTAACAAATTAGACTTGGACTAGAAGTTAAAATATAAAAATTACATTGGGATCAATTCCACGGAGGGCTCAGACCTATACTGAGCTGCACTGCTCCCCCAGTGATGACAATCTCAAGATTTTTATGAGGGATACTGCTAAACATAAGAATATTATCACTGAATGTCTTGTTCTCCCTTGAACATCTCTTCTGTTTATATAAACTCTATGCTGCTGTACTATTAGCTGTCTAATTATATATCTTGCCCTCCAAGACTTTCCATGTCCTACAGTCGATAAAGATTTTCTTCGACAAAGGAAAAATTTATTATGTGTCAATCACGATTATGATTACGATTACAAGGTAACTTGTATAAATAATGCCTTCTTGATACACTGCCACATTCGAGATCAAATCCTTGCGTATTTCTTCTTCTTCTTTTTTTTTTTTTTTTGAAAACATAAAGTTTTGTTCTATTGAACATTTTCAGATTTCAAGATAGAAAATATATTGGTAGGAAGTTAGGAACAAAACTCCAGCTAATATCTCGTTCTGGGAATGAACAAGAAGTCGTAGCTAGGCTGTGGGCTGCATATCTTTAGCTGATCCATCAGCTTCTTACACTCTTCAACAACCTGCCCAAGTGGTAATATCATTGAAATTTTGCTGGGTGTGGCCTGTACCACTACTTACCAATCACATTCCAGAACCACCTTATTCCACTCTGCAAATTCCGGGGCAACTGACCCATTCCGACAAACAGTTCTAGCATCTATCAGCCCACCTTCACGACCTCGGACTCCCTTCCCGATAACATTGAGGCGTTAACATTTACCTTTATAAACTCAGTTTGTGGCTTAACCCAACTTTCTGCTCCATCATTTTTTGTCAAATGAGAAAATATTACTATATACTATGTTGGGCCTTTATCCACTAGTTAAGGTAAGCTAAAGTTGACTCCACAACGTTTATAACAGATTAACTGATGACTTTCTCTTCTCCCATGTAGATTTCTACTTGAAGAAGGGCCGAGAACAAGAATTAGACTCATGTGTACCTGATTTTACCATTTTGATGATCACGGGATATCTATAAAGATTTAAGATTTAAGAATCAACAATGAGAGGATATAATAGAAGTACAACAATACAGTTGGCTCCCTATGAATGTCTAATTTTCCTCTCTTTGGTTTACAAACAGTCAATCTTATCAACATGTTTCAAACAATCGCTATAAATTTACATCTCTTATCCAAACAGTCATTCTTATCAACATGTTTCAAACAACTGTTGTGAAAGATTTTTTAGATCTCATAAATTTGTCTATGAGAAGGTGTAGGCTGCTGCTGCAGTAAGGAGAGAATTCGTTCTGTAAACATGTTTTCTAGTGAAGAAAACCAGCTACTAGCTAAACGAAATTGTTGTGCCTTCAAAAGCCTAGTGCATGCAAAGAATCGTTATGACAGTTCCTTCAACATGCTTTTCTATGATTTATTTTATGACATGATATTCAAAAAATTGGAGTTGTAGCAGGTAAAAAGGATTCCCAGGCGATGCTGCCAAGAGCAACTTCAATAAGGTTCATCAAAAAAATTGCCAACCATTTATTTATTTATTTATTTATTATCATATTCATATATAAAATTTCTATTTTTTCTTTTATCTATGCTATTATATAAGGACCATTTTTGTTCAAAATTAACCTCTAGCAAAAAAAAAAGAAAAAGGATTAATATATCACATCAACATTGGGAACATGTTGGTGATCTTTGTTTAAGATGCTTTTGAGGCACTCGAATTGATGTACTATATTATAAAATTCAAAAAATTTAAAAAGTTGGTACCTATTTTTTGTACTTTTTATTTTTACTTAATTATCTTAATATGTTTTTATCTAAATACCCTTACTTATATTATCTACAATACTATATTAAAATTAAATTATTGAAAGAAATAAAAAATATATAATTAAAAATAACTAATATATCAAATTCTTTTTTTATGTGAAGCATGTTACGTTTTATATTTTTTTTCCAATCATCCCATTTTTGGGAAGAAATTTTGGAGATAAAAAAGAGAAAAGGCCCCCTTTATCACAATTTAGAGTTAAAATGCCCTAAAAATCACAATCTAAAAAAATGGCCCTTATTATCACAAAATCACGCATTGGCGTCTGGCGTTATTGGCAATTTTTTTTTGAAGCATGAACGCGAATTCTAGTGGCGTTCGTGAAGGAGGGTACCCCACTTCTGCTGTGTATCGACTATCGATGATAAGAAAAGCTGAAAAGCAAATATAATATATATAAAAACAATACACATACACTACATACACCCACTTTCGATAGTTGTTTGAAGTTGATAGAAATAATAAAATAACTGAGCTAGTATTAACTATTGAGATGGGTTAAAAAGTAATAATAAAAATACAATTTTAATTAAATTTAGGATTCAATAATTAATTTTTAGGGTTCAATATTTCCATTTTGGGTTTTAGAAATATTCGAAACAAAAATTAAATCGTATGCGAATTTAGGGTTTACGGTTTAGGATTTAGGGTTGTTTACAACCCTAAATCCTAGACCCTAAACCCTAACTTATCCTGATTTTTAAACGCGTTAGCGTTTAAAAATCAGGCCGCCGGATTCAGTTTTTTAATTAAAAATTTTAAATTAAAAAAAATCAATTTTAATTAAATTTAGGGGTTCAATAATTAACTTTTAGGGTTCAATATTTCCATTTTGGGTTTTAGAAATATTCGGAACGACGAATAAACCGTATGCGAAATTAGGGTTTAGGGTTTGGGGTTTAGGGTTGTTTACAACCCTAAACCCTAGACCCTAAACCCTAATGTATCCTGATTTTTAAACGCGTTAGCGTTTAAAAATCAGGACGCTGGATTCAATTTTTTAATTTAGAAAATACAATTTTAATTAAATTTAGAGGTTAAACAATTAACTTTTGGGGTTTATCATTTCCATTTTGGGTTTAGTATATATTTAGGAGAAAACAAAAAAAAACAAATAAAAACATCTAACATCGATTTTCCAAAAGAAAATAAAAAATAAAAAAACGGGTCATAATTAAAAAAGAAAAGAAAATAAAAAATAAAATCAGGCCGTCGAATTCAAATTTTTAATTAAAATTTTTAAATTTAAAAAATATAATTTTAATTAAATTTAGGAATTCAATAATTAATTTTTGAGATTAAACATTTACATTTTGGATTTTAGAAATATTCGGAATCACGAATAAATTTTAAATTATAAATCAGGCCCATACCTCACTTCAAGTTACAATGCTGCCGAGATATTTAGCAAAAAAAAAAAAAACAAAAAAAAAAGTCCACAAACGCAACTCCAAGTGGCGTTCCCACCTCCCCATCCCCCTCCACTAACGCCAACTTAGCACTCGTTATTAGCAAACGCAAACTAGATTAGCGTTTCCTTTTAATTTTTTTTTTGAAGACGCAAGACGCCATTGCGTTTTTAAAAAACGGATGATAAAGTAGCGTTTTCTTGTGATATAAAGGGCCATTTTTGAAAATAGTGATATTTAGGACCATTTAACTTTAAATTGTGATAAAGAGGGCCAACACCCGATAAAAAAACCAAATTTTTTCGATGGAGTTAGTTTTATTTTTAATTTTAGAAAATTAAGAAGTACTATTGCCAAAAACCATAGCTGTACAAATAAAAAGTTAAAAGGATTACACCATTATTTGTTCCCTAAAATCGAATCCATTTTCATATTCAACGTATATACATAACAGTCACGTAATTAACCACAAGCACTAAAGCCCTAATCCCTGAAAGAGAGTGATAATTAAAACCTCTGTTTATGCGTTGTGATGGACAACAACGAAGAAGACAACTATTACGTTAATACACCCAAACTCCGCTTGCCTGCTTATCTCACCAGTAAGTAATTTATAAGTTAGTGTTAAACGATCTTTCGCTTTTATTAATTACAATGGTGCACCTTGTTTAGTTTTGCAGTACCTACATAGTTACTGTAGGATTTTATTAAACCCTAGCTATATTTTGTATTTGTTTTTCTAATCAGGTATTCGGAAACACTACAGGTCTCCTGATGCCGGGACTCGCTTAACTAAGTTGTCTCCCTTAGGTAATGTTATTATTTTTTGATGATATTAACTTGTTCTGTTTTACTTATGGTCCCTTTTTTTTTTTGTATTATTTAGATCTCCATCGCAAATGGAGTTCTGGGGTGCATCAATATCATGAATGGAGCAATGTTATTATGACCATCGCACCCTCGGTGGTCTCTGTTTCGATTTTCACTGGTAACTATATATTTCATTGAATCCCTGATCATTGATGTGCTAGTATTAGTAGTAAATATTCACTCATTCATTCCAGGGGTGCAAAGGAAAATTGATTGCACCGGGTTTATCATCGCCTGGGACAATTCCACTAGCATGGCAACCGTTATTACTTCTGCTAAATTAGCCAGGCTTCCTCGAGATGAAATGCCCGAATATTACTATGTACGTTTTGCTATATTTTATGAGCTTATAATTACTTTCTATGGTTTTATCTTTGTTATGAATCTATGTGATTTTCAGATTGTTGTTCGACTCCCAAATGGAAATATTCTTTTGGCTGAAGATCATTATGTTGATTACTGCCACAACATAATGACTCTAAAAGTTAGCTCGGATGTCCAATTGAAACATGTGGAGCTTTCTTCTTCAACTCCACAAGAGTTGGAGGGAACTCAGGTAGTTGCGTTGACAAGAGATTTCCTTACTTGCAACTTATCAGAAACTAGTGGAATCATCTATAAAGATTATCCGTATTTTGGATGTGATTCGCTTGTCAGCTCTACTTGTTCCGGATATAAGGTATGTGATGTGAATCTAATTATCATCTTTAAGGTATCTGATGTGAATCTAATTATCATCTTGTGCTTTTACTATATATATTTATATCCTTCGACAAGTTTCCATGAGACCTTGGCAAAACACCTCTTGATATTTGATCGGTTTTGTTTGATATTTGATTTGTTGTGTCATGATTATAGGGTTTTACTTGGGTGTTGTTTAATGATCTTTTATGTTTATTAAATGTTTGGTCATTTTCATAATTTATTGTTGAAGTTTAAAGACAATTGTTTGAAGTAACGAGATTAATTTGATCTTGTATGACTCTCTAAAGTGAATTTTGCATAGTGGTCTAGTGGATAAGTCTCCATGTAGTTGGATATTGAATTCTAAAGGACTTCCGCTTATTATATCCCATATGGAAAGAGTGGTTAGTTTACACAATGCATGTATTCTAGTTTCTACGTTGGCTTCTGTTTCCTTTATATGCCCTTTTTAGTTGGCTAAATTTGTATTAATTAGGCCAATGAAGGAGGCCCGGTTGTAACTAGGATGGGAGATGTGTGTGGCATCAACTTTTCCGATGGCTATAAAAGTGTTCATCCTCTCCCGACATCAGTTATCCATTCGTGCCTGGATAATTGGAATTCTCATGGGTATGCAGTGCACATTCTTTGTATAAATAAGCATGGTCACTGATTATCATTCTCATTCTGCCAATATTTTTTGCTTAATTATAATGTTTGTCTATTCAGTATAATGATCCTTAGCCTAGTGGATATCCTTCATTTAATGTTTATCGATTCCTTTCTGTAAAATATTTGTTAAAGGAACCTCTAAATAGTTAAGCTACGATATGCTTTGTTGTGAACATTGGTGTTGAGCTTCGATACTTAATTTTTTCAAATTATCCCTCCAATTGTCAAATAGTTGTAACACATCGATATTTGCACTATTCACTTTCTCCACTTCAACCATGATTTCTTGCTAATATATTAAAATAAATGTCATCGCATAAACTCTGTTGACATTGTTGCAATTTATATTTTGAAAACCTAAACTGTTTTAATGTTTTATACTTATTTTTGACCATTAGTAAAGATGATCTCATTGAAGGTCTTGTATCTCGTTTCTATGCATTATTTCACTTTACCCCTGAATTAACCCATTTCCATCAATTGTAACTGGAGTTAATGCCTAGAATTCATATTAGATTGGGACAATTTAATATTGTTGCATTTTGTCTCGTTAATTTTATGGTGATTTGTGATTAAGGGTGGGTTTCCCCCCAAATAATCAGTTTACTTAATTGCTTGTAAAAGTTGAATTAGAAAAGAGGATTTATATTGGTACATATAGTTTGACACAGACAGGAGTATATATTTTTATAGGTGTTGTGTATGAATTAAGAGACATCTAGTGTCCCAGTTCTGGCCTTCTCTTGGCAGTTGGATATAATCTTGGTTTTAAGTTGAGACTGAACTATATTCTGATGGTCTTATGTAATGCTTTTGACTTCTCTGGACCAAGATTGCCTGTGTTGTCTACGAGTCTTACTATCGGAGAATGTCTTAGGTTGTTGCGACTGATATTATGACTGATACAGCCAATATTAGATTGTTTCGGTTTCGGAAAAAAATCATTCCCTGTCAATCACGATTCATGACTAAAAGTAATATAAATAAAGCTTCACCAAATTTTACTTGTCCCATTCACCAAATAGATGTTGATTCAGTGTACCATTAATTATATGCATATAGATACTTCCTCGCTTATGCACCCCTTTTCCTCCTTTTCTGGCCTTGCCTTGACATTATAACTTTGAGGGGTAGCTAGAATGTTAATGCCTACCCGTGCTGACCCCTTCAATGTCAAAATATAAATTTTTATTTATTAGATCCTCTTTTTTTTAATCAGTGCCAGATTGTGTTAGTGTTAAAAATAGCTAGCCTATCATTTTCAGAAATTTATGGAGCTTGACCAGAATACGTGCACTGAACTAATGAAGAAGTTGAGCCTTTTGGGTTGGGTGTGTGAGTGTAGAGACTACCTATTGTGGAAGAAATTTGGAAACATGCATATTGTCAGATGTGGTATTTGTTTAGGTTCTATTTGGTTTTGAGTGCTATCGAATAGCAGTGGGGTGAGCATTAACAAACCTGAGCTTTTAGTAAAGATGATTTATTGAAGTTCTTCTTACTTGTATGCAGCATTATTCCACATTACACTAAACTAATCCATTTTATCAATAGCTAACTAGAGTTAATACTTTAGATTGATGTTACAACAGTACGTGGGACAGTTTAACAATATTGCATTTTGTCCCGTCAATTTTAAGGTGATGGTGACATAGGGTGGATTCGCCCTCCCCCCTGTAACAATTAAATTAGATAAGAGCATTTATATGGGTAATTGATTAGCGAGACATAGGAATGCAGATTCTTGTATGTGTATAGTAGTGTATAAAATAAGAGATGGCTACTGGCTAAGATAAGAGATTCTTGTATGTGTATAGTAGTGTATAAACTGAGGCTGAACCACATCCCTATGACCGTTTTAAAATCGAGAATGTGTGTGTTGTCTAGGCTTCTTATTAGTAATGGGCAGATATGATAGTCATAAGATATGTACGGGCGATACTAAAGCCTTTACAGCTGATATTAGAGCTGACACAGCCGATGTGGTGAGGTGAAGAATAGAATTTCATTCTGTGTCAATCACCACTCTAACATGACATGTATAAAAAAAATGTTTTTGTGATACACTACAGCAACCGAGATTAAATTCTTAGGTATTAGGTATTCATAATGAATTTGCCTTTCTGAGAGGAAAGGAAAAGAGCAATTTCTTATAGAAGGGGAACAAGAACAAGACCAAGGGGGTGATTGATGATAATATACAAGATTAAGCTGTGTATAAGGGATAGACGTATTTCTTAAATTTTATTTTGCTTTTTACTTTTTTAGTTATTTCGTTTACGACCAAGTCCATTTTTCGTCTACTAGCATCCTTTATTTTAAGATTGTTAAGAAGTTCGTATAATATTGAAACATTGATAAGGTCATCTGTACGTAGTATCGGTGTTCCCTCTTTTTAAATACCCAAGTGAGTTTATTTAGTTTGTTTTGCTTGCTTCTGTGAGATTCTCTTAACTCTTTCATAAATCATGCTAATTGGTTTTATATTAAGAAATATTAAGAAGATTATGATGGAAATATATAAGAACGTGGTAAATTGTACTCACCAAAAGTCTGTAAATACTAGGACGTGCTAATTCCTGTCAAATTTTGAAAGTCTGTTCTTTCTAATATGCAATGTTTATTAAACCCTCTACAGAGACTTAACTTGCGTATACATTACAATTGACGTGGTGCAAGCTTATAATTTATATTTTTATTTGCATACCTTCCATTATGGTTTTGGAATTCATATATAACAAAGTATCCTTTTGCTTCAGTTGCATGTTTATGTAGATTATTGTTGTGAGGATTGATATCCTACTTTGGAATTCAAGTTATTGGACGTCCTTTGGATTGTATAGTTATTTCAGCAAAAAACTTGTTTGAGCATTGTAGTTGTTTGGACGCTAGAATAACTTCCAAAAAAGTTAATTTCCAACTGGTTCACTTCTCAAATTTTTTGAAAGAGCTTTTAGCTCTTGACTGATCTGTTATAATAAAAGAATATTAAAATACTCTGGGTTTTTTTTATGTTGTATTGTATGACCGTGCTTCATAATGTACATCTGAACTGGCTCCGGCAATTGATCTAATTTATGCAGTATTGTTGTGCAACCTTGGTTTGGATTCACTGTGATTGACGTTGCTGAGCTCCCTTATAATGCAATGGAAACAATAGCTACAAGTTGCTGTGGTCCAACGACTAGGACGACCGCTGTCATAAAACAGGTAAGGGTAAATCGTTTACAAATATCTCGCAAATTCTTAACTCAACTGAGAAATTGTTATGGAAGAAGTTGTGTTTATTTTTTTCTGCGTTTCATGAAATCATTTGGAAGGTGTTCTTTTTCTGTGTGGACTTGAGAAACCAAAAAAAAACTTGTAGAGGATATAAATACTTTTTCCAACAAGTTGATTTCAGGTTGCGCTCTGTTTGAGTCCTTTTTCACCTGAATATTCCTAATGTTCAATGTACATTGAAAAATGACTCTCTCTTTTATAAAGTTACGCCCCCTTCCCTCCAAAAAAGTAAAAGGTTATTTTTTCACCTTATCAATATACCTCGTATTGAACGTACATTGAAAAGTTACTATCATTTTCATAAATTTATCGCCTAGAACCACACTTCTTAATTAATTTTGCTCATCACTGGTACTAGCTTCCATGCTACCTCTAGACGAACTGGTTAGGAGTTTGAAAACGATCTTGCGCAGGTATATGAAGGGTCACCGGCTGATGAAGCTGGAGTATGTGCGGGAGACCTAGTCGTTACTCTGGACGATATCCCTATATCTTCTGCTTCTCAGGTATTAGCTGTGCATTACGTTATGCATTGCTTCAACACACAATTATGATTACTCACACCTTTTGATCGACTATATGTTGTTTTTGGATTGTGGTAGTATTCCGGAGCACTAGGTACCATATCTAGTAATCTGAGTGCCTCTTGTACTCGTCAAACTCTTGACTCTACAAGAAATATCCAGGTCAGATTTAAAACATTGTACACTTAATCCTTTTGCTTGATTTTTTTTCCTTTTGCAATCAACATTTGCATTTTGATATTTATGTTGTGTGTGAGTCAGGTTTTGGTACATGGAAAGGATTGTCATAATGATAAAGCAGTGTATGCCAAGAATCTTCCGGTTGATGATAGGAGGTTCTGTTGTTGGTAATTCTCCTTTCTCTGATGCCCGTTATTCATGATATTGTAAAGAAATAAACTAATTACCGTCTCTTCGCATGCATCACATTTTTAACTGTGATTGTTTGTAGTTGGCCCGGAAATGAGGATGATTGGTACCCACAGTACCCTCTCCTTGGCTCTCAGACGTACTAGATTCCACAAAAATATTCCTTGGTGGTGACGTCCAGTTATAAACTGAATCTGAATTTATATCTTATGGCGTTAGGTGCAAATATAAATCGTTTATTTATGTATCGAGGATCATCTGGGACTTACATTATAGTAGCTGCGAATCTTGTTAATGAAATGGCTTTCACATTCTTGTTCAATTGTTTAATCAGTAGTCAAATTTTTTTCACGTACCCTTTGGGTATTGTGTTGCTTGATTTTCCACACCTAATCCATTCATACTAATCGTAGCAATTAGTTTATACTTGGTCAAATACAGGTGTATCTTGTAATCATATTATACAAAGAGGAAAACATAGAAAATGACTTGCATGTTCTGTTATCACAACATAAGCAAAAATCCTATTAACAACGTTTAACACACACCAATACGCACAAACAAACCATGCGGACAGTAAAATAAGAAGTTTAACGTTTCAGTTCACGTTTCATATCTTGATATGATCAAAATATCACATTGCAAAAGATATGGCAGCTTGTTCTATATCTAATTACAGAACAATTTGCTAATTCTTTAGTGTAATTTGAATGTGCGAGTATATATATATGTCGTATCTTTATGTATCAAAGATCATCAGTACTGATTTGCATTAACATAAATCCAGCTGAGTAGTATAAGCTGAGAATGTTATTAATTAAATGGATTTCACATTCTTGTTCAATTGTTTAATTACTAGTCAAATATAGTGCACCTGTCGGGTATTGCATGTGTTTATGTGTTACTTAATTTGCACACCTAATCCACATATTTGCACACCTAATCGGATCGGGTTTATGGTAAAACTGAAACTGAAATCGAAATTCTTCGGGTTTTAAAATCTAAAACCGACGGTTCGGTTTTGGATTCAAAATTGTCGGATCGGTTGCAATCGGTTCGGTTTCAGTTTTAAAACCGCCTCAAATAAAAATGATAAAACCGACATAACTTACTTAAATGAAAAATACGTTAAAGTTAAAATTACATCCACGAAACATGCAGAGTTTTAATAATTAATTACTAAAATCTTAGACACAATTTTAGAAATAAAGGAATTGCAGAATACAGAAGCTTTCCCTGGTAGCTGGTACATTGCAATAGGATTTGTTATAAAATTTGTAGTTACAGAAAGTATGCCACTATTTGAGAGCTTTTTGGCACATACAGGACAATGAGGAAATTGTTTTGGTATAAATATTTTCTTAATATTAGGTAGAGCCTAGAGGAATGGTCATACAATATTCTGAATCCAGGCATAATGGCCATGATCTAGGATTTAAATGAGATCAACAGCAAAATAGATATAGGAAAATTCACACTTACTGGGTGTTGCTGTAATAATAGTCTAATAGATAGATTATATTTCTTAAATTGCTGGTCCAAATCATAAACACATAGCCCAAAAAATATGCCCAAAAAATATGTGTATTTATTAATTATAAATATATATATATATATATATATAATTTATTTATTTATTTTAATAATCGGTTCGGGTTCGGGTTTTTTCGGATCGGTTTTAACCTATAACCGGAACCGCAACCAATAAAATCGGATCGGTTTTTAGATTTCGGTTTCGGATCGATTTTTAACGATTTCGATTTTTTTCGATTCGGTTTTCATCGATTTTGGTTCGGTTTGATTCGGTTTTTTGCTCACCCCTGCTAATTGTAGCATTTAGATCATACTATTTCAAATTACTTCCTGAATTAATATGCCCTACAATGTTGTACTATTATATGTTCTCTATGACAATGAAATTCCTGTTATCAAACAAATCTATACTATTATATAAAAGCCGAAATATTAAAAGTTTGGTTGGTAGGTTAATCAGTACCTGTTGATTTTACTTATTTACTCTTACTTAATGATACATGTTATTTTACTTAATTATCATTACTTAATTATTTATAGTTACAAATAACTAATAAATTTCCCTTTTCAGGTAAAACATGTTATCTTTTCTATTTTTCAATAACTAATCAATTTCCTTTCTCACGTAAAATATGAGCAACTCAATTTATACCATTACTTAATAGTACATGTTCCTAATATAAAACATGTTACCTTTTCTATTTTTCAATAACTAATCAATTTCCAATCTCACGTAATATATGAGCAACTCTATTTAATAAAATAAAATATTATAATTATAATTACTAATAATTAACCAATTACCTTTTTTTAGCTAAAATACGTTATCTTTTCTATTTTTTTATTTTTTCCAGTAAAACCTATTTGTGTAGTTTTATTTTAGTAAAATGTTTCTTTTTTCAGGTAAAACATGTTTACTTTTCTATTTTTCAACAACTAAGTAATTTCTCTTTTTTACGTAAAATACAGTATCTTTTATATTTTATCTAACTAAATTTTTTTCCTTTTCTAAAAATACTATTAGAAATTCTATTTAAATAGATTAAAATGTTATAATTACTAATAATTAACCAATTAATTTTTTCAGCTAACCCTTATTTAATTGTGGATAAAATTAATCTTAATAGCTAAGCAATTTCTTTTTTCAGGTTAAACATATTACTTTTGCTATTGTATAATGATTAAGAACTCCTTAGTTTACCTTTTAAGGTAAAACACGATATTTTTTATAATTTATTTAACTAAATTTCCTTTTTTCTAAAAAGATAAATTACCTTTTCAGCTAAGACACGTTACAATTTTATTTAATGAATAACATATTTATATTATAATTACTATTAACTAATCGATTATCTTTTCAACTAAGACTCGTTACCTTTTATATCTTCTCTAACTAAAATCTCTTTTTTTTCCCAATTATATCATAGGCGGTTCTATTTAATAAAATAAAATAATAATATTATAATTACTAATAATTAACCAATTAATTTTTTTAGCTAAATCTTATCATATTTTCTATCTAAAATCCCTCATTTTCATGAATATCACTCTTTTTCTAGAAATATCATGGACAACATTTATATAATTATTATCAAATCATCTCATTAAAAATTTAAACCTTCAAAATTACTCCCTCCGTCCCTTTGAATTGTTAACGTTTGCGGACAGTTTTCGGCACGATTTTAAGGATAGTTCTATAACTTATTTTAAGGATTTTTGAACTATACTTAAAATGCACCTTAAATGCATGTCAAACACGTAGTTTTTTATGTTAAGAAATGGAAGGGACAGAGGGAGTAATATTTTAAAAAAGTCAATTTAGATTAAATAAAAAAATCATATAAAATTAAAAAAAATCCTTGCATAGCACGGGTTTTAGGCTAGTCTTATTAATTAAAATATTTCCAAATGAAATGTTATGGAAATCATGTTATCCAAAGAGAACATAAGAGTGACTAAATGAAAACTTTGGTACCAATGCGAGATCTTTAGCAATATTACTCGTTAAATAATAGTGACTTTGGGATCATAATTTTAAAAGAATGGTTAAAATAGACAAATATATTTAAACAATATTATAATTAAGACTAAATATCTTTCTTTATAATCCAAAATTATGTATATTAAGAAAAAGGTTAATTAGATAATTTTTTTTAACTAATATCCTTAATTAAAATATTGAAAAATGAAAATATTGTTAACTTAAAAAAAATTCAAATCTTAAAAATAATAATGTAATGATAATATTTTTGAAAACTATACTTAAATTTGTATTGAAAGAAAAGAAAATTATGTAATATATATGAAATAAATATTTTTTTTTTTGAAAAAATGACAAATAAAATGGGATGGAATGAATAACTAAATTACAAAGTTATTTCACCTTAATTTGCAAACTTCTTGGATTGAAAAAATACAATTGAGTAATTGCCTAAAGAGAATGTTGTACCTGATATTACCTCAGGTATGTTTCCATAAAATCAAGAAAAATCTTATGGGTAATCTAGTTTTCACAAAAATGCCCCTGCGGGGCCATTTATTTTATTAGATTATAAAGAAGTAAGGTAAGTACCTTAGGTAAGTTCCTGAGGTAATCTCAGGAACATTATTCTCTTGCCCAAAATGCCGATATTTCAGCTTTAATGGCCTGAAATACTCATCCGCGGGATTTTGGTCCAAAGTATTGACGGAATACGCGTGTGAGACATACGTGACCTGTATAAATTGCATTTTACACTGCGTATGAACAGCTTGAGATACGTATGTACCAAATGAGTATATCGAGATATGCATGTGCCAAATGCATGTCTCAAGTTGTCCATGTACAGTGTAAAATGCAATTTACACAGGTCATGTGTGTCTCAGGCTTGTCTTAACACTCCTCTCCAACATGCGTGGATATTTAGGATCGCCTCGAATATATGCCCGTAGGTATTTTGAATAAAATTTTCTGAAATATGGGTATTTAGGATCATCACCCGTCAACTCTGCACATTAATGATCAATGATCTTATGATCAATTGAATGAGTATCAGAGCATCTCCAAGAGACTCTTAAAATGACTCTTAACTTGAGATTTGAGGAGAGAGATGATTTTTTTTCACTCCAAGAGACTCCTAGTGACTCTTAAAAGTAACTCCAACAAACTACGTATATCAACTCCTATCCTTAAATATAAGGAAGTTGAGCAAAAAACTTGCTCCAACAGTCTCCTAGTGACTCCTTTAAAAAATATGACATCCCCTTCACTACTTATCTATAAGGAATCCTTATCCCTTCCTTATATCATTTTTATGAATAAAATAATCATTTCACTCCCTTTCTAGTTTTCTTTTAACATCAAAAAAAGTAGGTGAGAGTTAAGTTTAATATTATAATAATAATAAGGAGCATGAGTATTGTTGGAGTTGACCTATCTTATAATATCCCAAATCACTACGATACTAATATTTTATAATAATAATAAGGAACACACATGGAGGCTCTTGGAGTTACTCTAAATTCATTAAAATTGTCTTCTCTCTCCTCAATTTTAAGAGCTACTAGTAACTCTTAACTAATATTATATTATAAATTTCTAAGACAGCAATCTCTCTCTATCCACTTGCTTTTATACTTTTATGGATGTTGGTTACTTTTAATAATATAAAATGAAATGAGGAGTGAATATAAGAAGCATTGTTGGAGATGAATCCACATTAAATCACTAAGAACTATTATTTTTTAATATATTTAAGAATGATTTAAGAGATTCATGGAGATGCTCTCAGCTTCTAAATCATTACTCCCTCTATTCATCCGTCTCTTCATCGTTAATAAAAAATAATTTTTATTTAATATTTTTTACCAATCCTTTTTTAATAAAAGTAGTTTGTAAATACTTTAACTCAAATCATAAAAATATATGAACTTATGCTCCTAAATATATACTCACCTAAGTTATGTTTTCAAAGAATTTTTTATTTGAATACACAGGGGATAATTTTATAATTGTAAAAGTTGATCAATTAATTACATTCTGCAATTACGTACCCACCAAAGTATATATTATATATTTTATTTAAGATCTAGGGATACATAGATGTTTTTAAATAATATTATTTGCAAGTATTTAGACCAATGGCTTAAATAGTCACTACAAGAAATTTGGCCATTTATGACGGAAATTTTACATTGAAATTGTCGCAATTGGTCCAATTACGATGGATAATTTCATCGTTTTGCTCAAGTCTTAAGTTCGGATTTTCGTCATAAGTAAAAATTTCGTCACAAATTCCAATTTTCGTCATAAGTTCCAACGAGGGGTCCACTTTTTACAATAAAATAATAAACGAATTTATGACGAAATAAACGTCATGAATTCGTATTTTATGACGGAAAAATCGTCACAAGTTAAATAATGGGACCCGCCTAAAATATAATTTAAAATCCGTCGCAAGTTAAAATCCGTCGTACGTTCATAATTTACGACGATTTTTTCTGTCGTAAGTTTACTTTTGGGACCCACCTGCTAACACAATTAAATTTGAAAAAAATCAAAAAAAATATATAAAAACATGAACAATCGTCGTAAGTTATTTTAACCAAAAACAGCAGAATGCTACTTTTTCAGCTTCCAGCCATTTTCGGCTTCCAAATTAAATCCTAAACCTATCCAATCACACATTCCAATCTAAATACAATCGTTTGGCAATCCAACACCAAAATCAAATATGAAATTTTTTAACAAAAAATCATCCACGCAATTAAACGAATCTAAATATACAATTACCATTGTTCAAATAAATATTGTCATAAATCCATATTCAACCACACAAAAGTTTAAACCATCATACATAAAGGTAGATCATCTTACAAATTTCTATAAGCCCGATTTATTTCACAACATAACTTACTAAAAGAATATACAGCTGCAACAAAAAATTTTATAAAACCTGGTCACATTCATCATCTTCAATTGTGCCTTTAATGTTTCTGAAAAAATCTGTCAATTGTCTTCCCTTTTTCCTTTCTGCAAGTGATGCAGCCACACAAACATAGATATCAACAACTGGAAAAAGTATTTGGTTAGAACTAATAGGATGTCCAAGATAAAAAACTATTATATGATAATGCCTTGATGGCTGAGATTGTCTACCAGGAAGAGTGAACTCATATATCACTTGGAAGGCCAGGTCAAAGTTCTTCTCCACCAATGTCTCAAAAATCTCACACCTTCTCCTGCATGATTTCCACAGATATAGATATATGTAAAATTTTACTAATCGTCTCTACATCCAAGGCAACTTCTTTTCCTGCTTCTATGTAGCTTACATTTTCTTATAGGCATCTAAGTATTAACATTTTCTTATATGCTCTGCAGCCTCATTAACATCAACAGACTCTCCTAACTTGTTACCAAGTCCAACTACAGGAGTCTTGGATGATTTACGGCTGGTAAAATATATTCAGTTATAACTTACAAGTTATGGGAGGATAAATTATACAAAAACTATATCCACAAGAAAATAAAGAGGAAGTATAAGCATTTATAAATCTATTTTTCCTAATTGTCACTGTATTGATAATATTAGGGAAGCTTGACAAATAAAACAAAGACGTCCAAAAAAGGGAATCTGATACCATCATCAATGGTCCAATAGTCACCCCCATTTATTAGTCGTGAAAAAAATGTTCTCATTTTGTTACCGACACAATAAGACCAGCCTTAAAAAAGTCGTTAACTAGGCTCCCGAATTTTAGAGAGGGAGGGAATCTTAGAAAAAAAAAATTAGCATCAACTACAGAGGAAAGTAAGTAAAATTACCGTGTGGTTGGACTTGTACCAATCTCCGATTAGGACAATGTAATCTCCAGCAGGTTCATCGAATGGGACAGGGATTGATAAACTTGGCTAGGTGCATTGATCTGATCAGCTCCATCGACTCCATTTCTTTAAAATGATCCCATAGACAGTACTGATTATGAAGAACAGAGAAGAGTTAAGTAAAAAGGAAAAATGTATAGGTCTTTTGTTACATAGTAATGGACAATATTTGTATATAATTATATATGCTAGGCTGCCAGCAGTAAGTTGTTCGCTTTAGCACATCTAGACACTAACATGAATTAGACCCTTTAGCTTAAATGGGGGCATAGTTTTGCTACATGAGTCAATCATTGCATTGCCAAGACTAAAGTAGTTTGTAGTACACTACTGCCCAAAAAAAATGTGTATTACACTAATGGCAGGCTACCAACAGTTGTTAGAGATTTCTATTTTAAAACAGAATTTTGAATCGACAGAGTGATGTTCACATTAAGAGAACAGAAGATATTTATCGGATAATAATCTAAGGGCTTGTTTGATAACACTTAATAGCCTCTTAATGGCTATTTATCTTAATCGGTCAGTAATTATAGATTTCCTAATCATTATCAAACGCACTTAATCAAAGCAAAACACACTTTTTGGTTAAGTAAGGAGACCCTAACTTTTTCGGTAAGTAGGACTCTGAATAGGGTTTTTTAATATACTCAACCACGTTGTTCACATATTTTCTTTCTTCTCCATCTCTATTGTTGTGCGTACGGCTTCAGCTATACTACACAGGTACACATACTTCCTTCATTATAAACATCAAATTCTTGTTTCTTATAATATGGTTGTTTCTTATAATATGCACTAGGGTTCTTACGTATTAGCATCATCATATTTTTATGTATTAATTTTATCTAGATGTGTATATGCTTTCTATATCCTCTTGTATGTTGATCTTGTTTCTTGTTTCTTAGAATGATAATATTAGCCATTAATCAACACTTACACTTAACAACACCTTGTTTTTGTTTTTTCATGGATTGCCTACTATAGGTCCATCTCTACTTCATGTTTGCATTGTAAAACAGAGTATTCTGTATGCTTCATAATATGCTCTCTAATATATTATATGTCCGCATTATTAAAGGTCGAAAACTGCAACAACTACTACTATTGCAAAAGAGTCCTTCACTATGAAACTTAACGAATATATAGTGACTACCCTAGGCTACTATAATGTACAGACAAATATATGTAGAATTTTATCCTGGCCCCTGTTTCAGTTCAACCAGATTTTCATTAGATTGTCACTGTTTCTGAAAGTAATAAGCTCAAGGACAGACAATCAATCCTCCAATGTGAGTGAGACTCAAGGAAATGCTTGAAGTCTAACTCCAGAAAAGCTAACAGAAAAACTAACAGAGTATTGTGATAATATTCTGTATTTTATTTATGTGACAAGTTGCACAATATGCTGTCTAATATATGTAATACAGATTAGCTAATTACACTATATCTCTGTTTTGATACACAGTCTTTCCTTACTTTCTAAGATAAATTGAGCAGAATCCTTAGTATGTACATGTCTCACTTATTTCACTAAACTGTTAGGCTAGTCCGCAGTCGGACTAGTTCCACCACATGACATCTTCTGCAATATTTATATATCTTGCAAGATTTTAAAATGTTAGAATTTGTATAGTACAGTACTGTACAAATAGCTCTTATAGTACAGTACAGGACATGTTATTAATAATTAAAATTAAAAATTTATTGTCTTCATTTTGAGATAATTGTACATTATAAATATTGCATTAGGTATGGAGACTCCCACAGAGGCTCAAAAGAAACCTAGAGTGGTCTGGAAAAATGAAAACATTACCAAGACATTTTTAGAAGCGTGTATCCGTGATGCAACTGAAAATGGAAGGCAGGGCGGGAGTCTTAGGCCAGAATCATGGGAAAAAGTGATTAAAACACTTAAAGAAACACATAATTTTGTTGTTGAACGGAGACAAGCCAAAAATCGTTATGACTATACTAAGTACAAGTATCAAGCTTGGTGCAGACTCAAAAATAAGACAGGAAACTTTTATGATGCATCAACTAACATGTTCAACCTATCTGAAGAAGAATGGAAACAAGAAATACAGGTTTTTTTTCTTTTTTTTTTGCATAAAAATCACTCATAACTATATCATATTAATTCTAACATAATCTATCGTATAACTTTTAATACAGGCCAATCCAAAGGCAGAGCCCTTAAAGACTTCACCTTTATTATTTCCAGACCTTTGTATCCAACTATATGATGGTGTTACAGCTACTGGCGTCAATAGTTGGGGACCTACATCGAAAAAGAATAAGGTTAACCCGAGTCAAGAATCTGAGATTCATGAAGTGATCGATAGTCCTATCAATGTGGAAGGCCAAGGATCTTATGAACCTATAGAAACTAATCCTAATCTTGAAGAAGAAACACCCCAAGTGCCAGAAAACAAAAACACTCCAAAAGAAGATAGTCAGAGGCCTAAAAAGAAATCCAAGCAACCGGTAAACAAACCCATTAACAACGAGTTTGAAGAAAAAATGTCCAGGGCATTAGATATTATAGTGCAAAAAAGCAATGGACCTACAAATAAAGAATGCAAGGAAAAACTAAAAGGTCTGGGATGGACGGCTGAAAATCCACTGTACCAACTAGCACTTGGAATATTTTGTGAGAGCGAAAGTCATAGAGAAGCATGGATGAATTTGGATGATGATGAGGCTGAAATTTGGGTTAGAATGATTTCGCGAAAGTTAGGCCTATCTGTTTAGATTTTCTATTGAATTAATTTCAGAATTTTGTCTGGACTTCTATGTTTAGGTTTTTCTATTTAATTTTATTTATGTGCATGATTGTTGGACATCATAAATTTTGTGTATTGAATTAAACTTCACATTTGATATTATGTGATCGATAATAAATGTTTTAATTTGTTTTTGGTCTCTTTGTTAGGTTGAATATGGATTTTAATGATATATTGTTGTGCATGATGATATATTATTATTTGACTCGACATCAAAAACAAAGAAGGCCCAGAAAAAGAGACCTCGCTTCGGCTTTTACGGGGCATGCTTATACATTAGAGTTGTTAAAAGGTCCAGGCACACAATGCCATGATTTGATGCGCATGTCTCAAGCTGCATATGTGCGATTATGTGATCATTTTAGACAAAAAAATTGGCTACAAGATAGTCGATATATTACAGTTGAAGAAAAAATGGCAATATTTTTGATAGTCATTGGACATAATGAACGCCTTCGGGTTCTCAAACATGATTTTCAGCACTCTTCTCAAACTATTCATAACTATTTTCATGAGGTACTAAATGGAATGATGGAATTTGCAAAGGAAATTATAGTGCCAACCTCATTTGATCCAAACCCAGATATTCCAGGGAACCATAAGGCACTGAGAAGAATTTTTTCGGTAAATCTATGTTCTTAATACTACTTCATTGATACATTTTTATTTATTTTTTATATGTCTAGATTACTATTTTTTATTAATACAGGGAGCAGTTGGTGCATTGGATGGTACACTCATTCATGCAGTTATTCCTAATGATCAACAAACTTGCTATAGAGGAAGAGGTGAATGCTACCAAAATGTTCTAGGAATATGTGATTTTAATATGATTTTTACCTTTGTTTGGGCTGGTTGGGAAGGAGTTGCGCATGATTCAAGAGTTCTAACAGAAGTTGCTTTTGATTCGGATGCGGGCTTCCCTTTTCCTCCACCAAGTACGTAATATTGTGCTTATTCATTTTAGAATTTATAACTTTTTAAGTATTTAAGTATTACTTCTTTTTAAAATTACAGATAAATATTATTTATGCGATGCTGCATATACAAACACAAGGGGATTTTTGGTGCCATTTCGCAATACAAGATATTGGCAAGCAGATTTTAATAATCGTCGTCCTTCGACAAAACAAGAAAAGTTTAATCATGCACATGCACGACTCAGAAATGTTATTGAACGGGCATTTGGAGTATTAAAATCAAGATTTCCAATACTGAAACAAATGGCTCCGTATCCTTTTCCCGTACAAAGAGATATAGTTGTTGCTTGCTTTGCGGTGCACAATTTTATTAGAATGGAGAAAATTGACGATACTTTATTTGCTGAATATGACAATGCTGCTAGTTCAGACGAGGAAGAAGAAGGAGATATAAATGAAAATCAGTTGACTCGAGAACAACACTACAGACAACAATGGGGGGCTCAAGGAGTGCAATATATGAATGCTCTACGCGATCAAATTGCAAATCAATTAGATAGAGTATAGATTTTATTAGTGTTTTTTTCTTATCACTTCATTTTAGATGTTTTATGATATTTTTTTCAATAAAAATTTTCGGATTGGTAATTTAGGATCAAATTTGAGGATAAAATATTTATTGTATTGTCATTCAGATATTTTTACATAGTTGTTATCAAACAGTGATTTTCAATCAATAAATTTTTTATTCAGATAAATTTTTCATTCAATGTATTCAGAAAATTTAATGATTCAGTATTTTTAATTCAGATTTATCAAACAGGGCCTAAAAAGAAGAGTATACGGAACCAATAAGAGGTCAACCCCCAATCTCTATGATACGGGGGAGGCGAAAGTGCCCTCGAAGACACTTAGCGGACACAAAACTAGGAACAATAAAAAAAAGATCTTTGTATGAAAATACAAATATACAAAACAATAGAATTACAAAACCTTCAAAAAAAAACTCTAGCCATAAGAACAAAAATAGTGAATTCAACTTGTAAAGCATCTTGTCATCCTTCAACTATCCAGCAAATTAGAAATCAAATACTAAACTTGATAGCAGACTGAGCTAAACGAATTATATTATGTTTGTTCACATCTTTACATATAATTGATTTCTGTAGTACATATAATACCTGTAAAGTGAACTTGTAATTTTTGTCATGGCTACATAGCTTTGAAGCCAGAACACAGTAATACTTATTGAATACTTTCTCTTGCAAGCAGCAGTCTACAATGATTCGCATGATAATCACTTTCTATACACCTCAACAAAAACAAACAATCCAACATACACTCAATCATTAAACCCGGTACTGAACTCCAATTTTTCCTCATCTAAATTAAATAAGATCCCATTCCACAAAACACATTGCTTATAAACATTCATCTAGTATTCAACATTAAAACAACAATTACAAATCACATTCATATAATTACGCATTCACAACAAAATCACATTCCAATTAACAAGCGAAAACACCTTTATCGTAAACAAACAATTACAAGCACACATCTACGCAACGAAAGCAAGTAAACAATTGAAATAATACATATAATTTTCAAAAATATTATTGTCCCATATTATTGTTTCTATTTTTTAAAATACATTTCTCGACGATCGAACCGTACAGATGTCAAGATATATCTAATTTAATGATATTCCCAAATTTTCAAAAAATAAAAAATTAATTTGGTTGGAGATCTTAGTTGATCACTACTATATTTACTAGTACTCGTAACTAGTGCTTTGTCCCATATTATTGTTTCTATTTTTTAAAATATATTTCTCGACGATTGAACCGTACGGATGTCAAGATATATTTAATTAAATGATATTCCCAAATTTTCAAAAAATAAAAAATTGATTTGGTTGGAGATCTTACTAGATCACTACTATATTGACTTGTACTTGTAACTAGTGATTTGTCCCATATTATTGTTTCTATTTTTTAAAATACATTTTTCACCGATCAAACCGTACGGATGTCAAGATATATCTAATTAATGATATTCCCAAATTTTTAAAAAATAAAAAATTGATTTGGTTGAAGATCTTGGTAGATCACTACTATATTCACTAGTACTCGTAACTAGTGATATGTCCCATATTATTATTTCTACTTTTTAAAATATATTTCTCGACGATTGAACCGTACGGATGTCAAGATATATCTAATTTAATGATATTCCCAAATTTTCAAAAAATAAAAAATTAATTTGGTTGAAGATCTTAGTAGACCACTACTATATGTACTAGTACTCGTGACTAGTGGTCTGTCCCATATTATTGTATCTATTTCTTAAAATATATTTCTCGACGATCGAACCGTACGGATGTGAAGATATATTTAATTTAATGATATTACCAAATTTTCAAAAAATAAAAAATTGATTTGGTTAGACTAATAAAAGATTTCAAAAAATTATATGCTAATTTACGACGGAAATTTCGTCGTAAGTTATTTGCCGCTTATTTTTTAGATTAAAATTTGAATTTGCCGCCTATTTTTAGATGAAAAGTTGAATTTACCGCCAGACAACTTACGACGTATTCCGCCGTAAGTTCAATTTAAATTAAAATATTCCTATGATATACATAATGTTTATATAAAAAATGAAATAGTGAACTTACGACGGATTTTCCGTCATAAGTTTTCTTCTAAAATGACGTCGTTTCACCATAAAAAAAGTAATTTTTTTACAACAAAATTTTATTAAAATAAAGAAATTTACGACGGAAATTCCATCGTAAGTTTGTTGCTGAAATGAATATACGACGGATAATCCGTCGTAAGTTCACTCCAATTATTTTTCAATTAAATTTTAATTGTTTGGAGCTAGATTTTATTAATAAAATAATTATCTTGTGACGAATTTCATTTTCGTCGTAAATTTAGTGCGAAATTTACGATAAATTTAAGATTCCGTCGTAAGTTAGGCACGAAAATGCCTTCCGTCATAAGTTAGCCGTCATAATTGGCCAAATTTCTTGTAGTGAGTATTGTGTGATATATATACTCATCAATTCAGATTTTAACGTATAAATTAAAATTTATAAATTGTAAAAGATTGCAATTGAGATTATTGCTAATTTAAACAAAGTTTTCTATAAATTCTTTAAAATTTCATAAGTTTTAACTACATTTCAAAAAATATACTAATAGAGAGTAATAATTCATCATTTTATCAAATACAAAAAAAAATTCTTAAATTTTTGAATACCACATGTTTTTAAAATTCAAATTAAATACTACGCCAGATTTTAATGAACTTTTTAAAATATAATATGTAGGGCTGTCAAAAAAATTCGAAAAATTCGATATCCGACCGAAAAATTCGATACCGAATTCGAAAAAAACGAAGAATATCCGTATTCGAAAGAAAACGGATATTATTCATATCCGAATTCGTATCCGAAAATAGCGGATACGGATATAGGCACATCCGTATTCGAAATATCCGATATCCAAAAGTTTATAAATATATATAAATATAAATATAAATATATGTATATAAAGATAAATATATATATATATTTACTTTTTAGAATATATTATTCATAATTAATAATTTAATATTTATAATATATTATTTATGTATTAAAATTTAATTATTTAATTCATTAATAAGTGAAGATATTATTTAAGTATTTAATTCATTAATAATATAATAATTATTTAATATTTATAATATATTATTTATGTATTAAAAAATATTATTTTTAAATTTTTTAGAATGATTCGGATTTTCGGAGATATTCGGATTTTTAAAAAAATCTCAAAAATCCGATATTCGGATTCGGATATTATCCGTATCCGGATAATATCCGTCGGATTCGAATTCGAATATAATTTTCTAATATCCGTCGGATTCGGATTCGAATATAGGCAGATCCGTATCCGAAATATCCGTTGACAGCCCTAATAATATGAACATCTCAAGATTTTAAAAGTCCTTTTGAATTTCAGATTAATAGATTTTAAAAGAATCTTTAAAATCCAAATTAAATATATCAGGATCTTAAAAATTCAGAAAAAAAAATTTAAAATTTGAATTGAATATACCATCCTAAATTTCTGTACGTCATGGACTTTAACAAATAATTAAATAATCGTTTAATATTTTTTGGAAACTTAAAATAAATTTATCCCATGAAAATCCTGATGACATGATAGTGTGTGCAAGGATTACACGTGTATTAGGTGGTCAAAACTCAAAATAGTGAATACAAATGAGAATAATTAAAATTACACATAAAACATGTAAAACGAGTGATATGTGTACTTGATTTTGGACATACGAACCCCAGTCTCTTTGAACTTGACACAGAAACACATGAGGGGACGAAATCATATAGAGGTCCTAGTGCCACCTTTAAGTTCGATGTTTAGTTGAGTTTTTAAATCTTTGGGCTACTTGTCAAACTTGTATCCTGAGCAAAAAATTAGCTCCCGAACCTAATTTCGAACCTAATTCAATTATAATATTTAAAAAAATTATTGTTCCAAGAAGTTAAACTCATAACCTCTCATAATGAAACTAAACTCACCAATCAATTTGGCTAGATGGACATTTATACTTATAATGGAATTCATTAACCACATACATAAATACTTTTTGGGTTATATCATGTTTAATATATATTACACTATTCATTGAAGATAAAATTACTTATATTATAACTTGTGCGCATTATTTTTTTATAATTATTTATAGACCTACTCATCTAAATAAATTTTACAGAAAATTTTCTTATATTTTTAAAATGGAGAAAATAATTATTATTTTGAGATTAATTGTTTTATTCATAATCTCATATATGAAATGCATAGATAAAATAATTATTCTTTGAGATCAACTATTTTGTTAACAATATCACATATGAAGTGCTCGTGGTTAATTTTGTTTTGAAATTTAATAAAAAAATTTAATGCACTAAATTAAAATTGGTTGGTTAAATTAGAATCAATTAAACTATAAACATATTAAAAATATGAATTTTAAGAAAATTTTAAAAAAAAATATACAAATGCGATTTGGATTACATATCTGTTGTGAGAGGAATTTGGTACAACACTTCGAGATAATATCGCTGGAATAACGGATGAATCGCTTGATTTCCGGCTGCAGAATCGGCGTTCAAGAGTTTACAGCCCGGCGTTCAACTGTCAGGATGGGCGGTTGTTTGTAATGATTTTGGGACTGAGTTTGCAAGGTCACCGGACAGCAAGGACGTAGTAATTCCTACTCAGTCGATCCCAGCTGCCAAAGATGTGTATTGCTCAAGTTTTCTACATGATCCATGTAGAGTGAAGTGAGATTCAACCCTTGCAAAGTGCCTACATATCCTATATTTATAGGAATCAAGTCCCATGTAGTTCTAGGATTTTGGACTCCTTGTTGATAGCCCAGCCACGTTCTGATAAGCCTTATCCTCCTGACCATGTTGATCCATTTGCTATTTTGTTGATGAAGAAGAGTCCTAACTCCCTTAGGACACTGCCTGAACCCTGGCCTTCCGTTGTACAGCCGCCTATATATATACACAGTGTATATATCACATATGTTTTATATTTATCTTCCTCAACTGAACTGATCCAGTTAATTATCCCAGATGATATGATTATCCAGTAGTTATCCCTCCATAAAACCATAGTTATCTTCATATTTATATGATTTTCCATCATATATCCGCATATATATACATAATCCATGTATATATGATGATTATCCACGATTCCAGAGGTTGTTGAATCGTCCCTGATGTTTAGGAGTTATCCAAAAGTCAATTAGAGTGATATATATCCGTTCTCCTACAATTTAGGAGGCTGCTGGGCCAATTCTCGCGGACTGTCGGGGTACGAGTGTGAACCCCTGCCTGGAAGCCCTTCACCTGCATGAACCCCTATCAGGCCTCCCACACAGCAGTACCTCCATCTGGGGTTCAGACACCTGAACCCCTGCATGAATGAATCCCGAACCAGATGCTAGAATCTTCATCTTTCAGTATATTTCCAAGGCATATTGGGCCAAAACATCCATACCTAGTCCAGCCTATCCATCCATATCCACATTACTCAAACTCGTGACCTTAATGGGCCTTAAATCAAGCCCAAGGCAAATTTTGGGCACAACAATATCGATTATTGGTTAATAATTACATACAATATATATAGTTTATTTATAAGATGGTATGATAAATACTATACAAAATTTAGCAAATTAATTAGCGAAATAAGAAAGATATGAAATTTTGAAAGAAAATTTGAAACATTTATATATATATGAGATTTGTACTCCATATCGGTTATCAGTTATCGATTAAATAACTAAATAAAATATATCGTTGAGTTGTGAGACGATACTAATTAAGATTACGTATATAGTGCTATATAACAGTGCATCTTCTTCTATATATAATAGGAGAACAAAGGGAGTACCTTGGACTTTAACTTCAATAAGTAAGATCTTGTATGTTACAATAATTAAGGTCTTGTAATTTTTAAAATGTATTGTAAAATGTCTAAAATTTCAAACATGAAAGCATTCAATAATTTGTTGCATGGTCATTTTCCTTTAAATGCTTGCAAAGACATATACATACTTGCATATTGGTGGTCGAGGAAGAAGTTGTTTTGGCATCAGAAACCACAACGGTATTCTCCCACACTTTTGGTGATCGTGCATTACTCACATACATGCTCCAAATTTGTTTCATATATTTCTAATGTATAAAAATATCACCAAATCGTTCAAATAATATACATATTCACGATGTTCAACAATGCTAGAAATAACTCGTGCCTCGCACCGCACGGGCTATTATGCTAGTTAAAATTAAAAGGAAAACAAATTACAGGTAGCTAGGAATTAGGATTAAACAAATTTAACAGAATGACAGCACCATGTAAATAATGAAATACATGCAAGGATAGTAATCGCTTCCTGTGTTAAAAATGACAGCACCATGTAAATAATGAAATACATGCAAGGATAGTAATCGCTTCCTGTGTTAAAAACTACTCCCTCTGTCCCTGTCCTTGTTTACATCTGATTTTTTCACGTAAACCAAGAATTATAATTAAAGTGAAATAGTGGGTGTAACTTGTAAGTTAAAATAAGTGAAGTAGTGGGTGTAATAATTATTTTATTATTAAAATAAGTGAAATAATGGGTGTAATAATGGGGGTGTTTGGGGAACTTTTTTCCAGAATAAGTCAACTTATTTTAAGACAAAGTTAGAGATTCCTAACATTCCAACTTATATTTGCAACTTATTGAATCTCAAACATATATTAAATACTTATATTAAATTTTTTTATCAAAATATAAAATTTTTACACGAAAATAAGTCCATAAGTCCTTTGAAAAAGTTTTGCCAAACGGCCCAAATATAAAGTGTTGAAAAAGTGGAGTGAAGTAGTGGATGTAATAATGTATTTTATTGTTAAAAGTTACTCCCTCAATCCCGGCCATTTCTTAACATTTCAAAATAGGGTGTCCGGCATGCATTTTAAGGTAAATTTTAAGGATAGTTGCATAACTTATTTTTGAAATTTTCTTTTTTTTTTGTATAAAAATAGAACAATCCTATTCTTATACAAAAAAAGAAAATTTCAAAAATAAGTTATGGAACTATCATTAAAATTCACCTTAAAATGCGTGCCAGAAAGTAACAAAAAAAGTGTTAAGAATTGGGTGGGACGGAGGGAGTATTATTATTTATAGTATGTAAATAAATGAGAACAACGTCCGAAAATAGAAACTGTAAAGAAATGAGAGGAACGAAGAAAGTATATAATTAATCAATCAACCATGCATGCATTTTGTACCTTTATTAGTTTATTCTAGAAATGAAAATTAAAAAATGTTATAAAATAGGTATATTACAGAATCAAGAACAGATACGATTATTTTTTTAAACCCTAACCACTACCCTAAAGCTGTTTTGCTAATCAACAAACTGCTGTCAAGTTAAGGGCCTTATGGCTTTACCTTTTTATTAAAGCGGTGGATGTACTTACTTTATAAATTAAAATAAATTAAATCCGTATGTTCTTGAATAGTGGACTAGCTAGGTAGTGGGGTTTGATAGTCCAATTATATACGAGTTGTTAAACAATTTTTTGCTTAAACTTTACTTTTCGCTACTGATTCTCTACCAATCAAATACTAAAACACATTATTCCTCCAATAAAATACTGATTAAAATTATTCCTACACGAAGTGACGCCCATTTTAAAAGAAAAATGTTATGGAATCCTCGTGATTTTAATTTCAATTTTCATGCACACTTATATTGACTTTTTTATACTCTTTGAGTACGTCTTTGTGAATTTTTATCCATTAATCTTCTATATATTGTTAATGTTTTTCTTCCTATGCGTATATAAATAACATGCCTACACATGTCACAGTACTGCAACAAAACCTCAAAACCTAATTAAAATTCCCTCTCAAAGTGTATAATTAACATATATTAAGATGGCAGTGATGATGCCACTTTCTTCATCTGCGATGACCGGAGATAACTTGATGTTTAGTCGGAGCACATGCACTTCTCCTTGTGCACCACAAAGCCCACAAAACGCTAGCAATTACTTCTTTAGTGCCCCTTCAAGCCCTGCAAATTCCTCTCCCTTTAATCGTCAAATCTCTTTCGCCTTCGATGCTATAGCCAATAATCAAGAATCCAATAATAACGGGCATCCTCAGTCCGGGGATCATACTGAAGACGTGCCAGCAGATAGTGCGAATCTTGATCATAGTATTGCTAAAAAATATTTCTCTTTTAATTTTTATGTTACTGATGATCAAGATGATGGTGAGGATAGTAAAACTAAGGAGGAAGATTCAGAGTTCGATTTCGAAGCAGCTACTGAAGATGATGGCACTACTAAAGAAGATTTTACTTTTGATTTTAGTGGCCTGGTGGAGAGATCTATGCCTCCAGTACTTAATCATGAGGTCTTTCGAGGTGGCTTAATCAATACCGTCGAGCCAGCACCAAAGAAAACCCTACAAAATGCAGTGTCGTTTCGCCAGAGGAAGAAATATTCGGATCCTTATGCAAAATCAACGGAGAGAGTTCGTAACTCGTCTAATTACATGAATGGAAGACAGAAGTCGCCAAAAGCACTAAACATGGTATCAGAGCGAGGTAATACGAAAAAAAGTTGCAAAGCGGCACCTTCGACTCCGAGAACTCCAAGATCTGAAGAAACAACCGAACAAGTAATAAGCATGGAAAGGAGTTCAAGTTCAAGCACGAGTTGGTTGGTAAAATGGAAGCTGCCTGATTTATTGTTCCGTAGTGCGTCGGAAGGGCATGAAACGAAAAAGAAATATGAAATTGAGGGGAAGAATATGAATGAGAATGCGAAGATGTCTAGTGGTGGCAGTGGAAGCAACGGTGGGAGTCGGAAAAAGAAGGAGCGAGTGTCGGGTCATGAATTGCATTATAAGGTGAACCGTGCCACGGCGGTGGAGATGAGGAAGAAGACATTCTTGCCGTATAAGCAAAATCTCATGGGTTGCAAGAGTCTTGATTCACTTATAGTACTTGAACCATCAGTCAGATCGAGGAATCAGTAGCTCCCAAGTGAGACGTTAATGAATCTCGTGTTTTCCATATATATATATATGTTAAAAAATGATAAATTATCTCTAAATTTGATTAAGCTAGCTTAATCAACATTGCCCTAACAGATCGATCATGCATCCATTCTTGTACTTTGAAACTTGATAATATATGGAGTTTATTTATCAATTTCGTACATTCATGTGTACTTTTCAAGTACTTAAATTTTAATGAATGTCAAATGAATTCATGCAATGAACTATAAATTAAGAGAGCTATATCCGGCCGATCATTCTTCGAAACCTACATTTTCATTTGTCCCTCAGTCCCTGGTATAGCTAGCGCGCACGCATTTTAATTAGAAAATAAAAACATACGACTCGATAGTATGGCAAAAGCTAAACTATTTGGATTCTTTTTCAGCATAGCTTCCTCCCTCCATCCTGTTTATATTGTCTATTTATTTCCATTATTCATTGTCCCCAAAAAATTATTCATATTCATATTTATGATAAAATGATACTCTTATTTGGAGTAAGTGACAATAAAAATAATTAAAAAAAAAGTTTTGAAAATTAAACAGTAATTTAGGAAATTATAGTTTGATTAAATAGAATATGGATTTTGATTGATGAACAAAAAAACGGGACGGAGGTAGTAAATATTATTCACTTTTGATAAGCTGAGAGAATTTAATCAAAATATTGGAAATGACAGTTCTCACTTCTCATCAATAGTCTGTTATATTTTCATTTGTCCCTCAGTCCCTGCCGGTATAGCTAGTGCGCACGCATTTTAATTAGAAAATAAAAACATACGACTCGATAGTATATGGCAAAAGCTAACTATTTGGATTCTTTTTCAGCATAGCTTCAAAACTAGTACGTACTCCCTACATCCCCTTTTTATTGTCTATTTTTTTCATTATTTATTGTCCCCAAAAAAATTATTCATATTTATGATAAAATGATACTTTTATTTGGAGTAAGTGACAATAAAAATAATTAAAAAAAAGTTTTGAAAATTAAATAATAATTTAGGAAATTATAATTTGATTGAATAGAATATGGATTTTGATTGATGGACAAAAAAAACGGAACGGAGGAAGTAAATATTATTCACTTTTGATAAGCTGAGAGAATTTAATCAAAATATTGGAAATGACAGTTCTCACTTCTCATCAATAGTCTGTTGTATTTTCATTTGTCCCTTAGTCCCTGGTATAGCTAGCGCGCACGCATTTTAATTAGAAAATAAAAACATACGACTCGATAGTATGGCAAAAGCTAAACTAATTGGATTCTTTTTCGGCATAGCTTCAAAACTAGTAAATATTACTCACTCCGTCTCATCAATTTCTTTACATGTTTTTACCATTGTTTGACACGCATTTTAAAACATATATAAAGTATAGTTTCATAACTTATTTTTAAAATTTTCTTTTTTTAAATAAAAATTTAAATATTAAATTTTTATTCAGAAGAAAAAAAATTTAAAAATAAATTATGTAACTGTATTTTATAAGAACCTTAAAATGCGTGCTGAGCCCTCTGTCCCAAACGTAAAGAATTCGTTGGAACAGAGGGAGTATTCATTTTTTATAAGCGAGAGAACTTAATCAAAATATTTGAAATGACAGTTCTCATCAATAGGATATTTTGACTATCATATTGTCACTACTAAAAAAACATCGGCTAAAAATCGATGTCTGACCATTTTTCAACTGATATCTTTGTGGATGTAGAGAAAGGTCCATCCCTTTTCACATTGGTTTTTAACCGATGTCAAAGATTATATATCACATCGTTCACTTGCCTTTTACATCGATTAGTAACTAATGTTTATGTTGGTTTTTAACATCAGTTTTCTTATGTCTATTATATTTTTTCTAGTAGTATGTGCTCATTGTTTTATTAATTGTCCCTGAGATTAGTGTAATTTTTGCTAATTATAGCCGTTAAGATAGTTGCTAGTAGGGGTGTGCACGGGTCGGTTCGACTCGGTTTTTACCGGAAACCGTTACCAAATCGTACTTGTCGGTTCGGTTCGGTTTTAAGCTATTAACCGTAACCGAACCGTTCGGAACGGATTTTTTCGGTTCGGTTAACCGTTTGTCGGTTTCGGTTTTTTTCGGTTTTTTTATTTTAAATACTTAATACCTTAATATCATGTTAATAAAAATTTATAAAATGTCATCTTAACGTTTGCGATAATATTTTTAATAACAAAAATAATTAAAATTATGATAACAAAAGCTAAATAATCTTTGCAAATTTAATGAAACAGCTTTTAGGCTTAATGAAATAGCTATTATGCTACTCAGAATAGTATAATTTCTTTATAGTGTCAATTATGATAAATAGCAAGTTTGACTTGAGAATGCATTAATTTGATTTATGCATGTCCTATATATGTATTCATCTTTTTGGTTAGGAATTTCTATGTTAACTTGGCAGAAAATTGTTTACAAATGTTATAACAGTTGTGACTGTGGAGTTTTCTTGGAATTGTTTTTAGTATTGCAAGAGTCAAGTAATTTGTCAAGAAAGGTTTCTTAAATCCTTGCGTAGTTTTCCACTGTGTTGGAGTGTGGATTGTAGTTAAGTGTTTGTCTTAACCGTTAACATGATGCTTTATTTTTAATCTGATTATAAACTATAATTATCATGATTGTACAATGATCACTAACTATTATGCTTAATGAAACTGTAAAATTGGATGTGCAAGTAAACTGTAAAATTGAAAATTACAATATAAAATAAAAATTATTAAAATACTATATTTTCGGTTCGGTTTTTCGGTTCGGTTATTGGGATAAAACCGTAACCGTTACCAAACCGTTCCGTCGGTTCGGTTCGGTTACGGTTTTTTTGGGTTTTTGTCGGTTACGGTTTTTTCCGGTACGGTTTTTCGATTTTTCGGTTCGGTTTCGGTTTTTCGGTTTTATTTTGCTCACCCCTAGTTGCTAGTGTATTTCTCTTCTGTTTCTTAGCTCACGTGATTAAAATGGAAGTTGGAGATTTGTCAAAATTAGTGGATTAAGGATGGGCTATATTATATTTTATATACTGAAAACAGGAAAGTGAAGGCAGAGGGAAGTTTGTTTGTAATTTGTTTCTACATGAGATGAGGGTAAGGGACACGTAAATGATAAGAAGCGACAAGAAATGAGAAGCAAAATTATTCAAAGGTGTACGTATACTTTGTTGGACGTTATTTGTTTGTTTGATTCCTTCCAGAGAAGATTCGATTTTGGACTAGCTACTTCATTTTAATTTCGAGGAACCGCAAGACTTCAATAAATTTGTTGTTTACCCTGCACTATGCATTGACAGTAATGAGATAAAAGCACGAAATGAAAGAGAGAAAATATATTTGCAGTAGTTCATCGAACCAAACGAATTACAGAAATAAGAAGCTACGAAATGAAGAAACTAATATGGGTTTAACTCATGAAGCTAGAATAATGTAAAAGAAAGCTCTTGTATTGATATATTGTTTCTTGCATATTACATACAGAAGTAACTAATTTATACAAGAAAGATGAACAAAAAAGTCTATGCTATTACTTATAAAGTTGTACAAAGTCTATGTAGCCGAAAGTGAGTTGCAGAAAGTCTTTGTAGCACAAAGTCTAATGTAGTAGCTGAGCACAAAGTCTAATGTAGTAGCTGTATTTTAACACCCCCTTCAAACTTAAGATGGTTGAAAAACCAACTTGAGTTTGCAATCACGAAATGAACCAGGAGGAAGAGATTTCGTGAAAATATCTGCAACATTATCTGCATTAGAGATAGCATGAAGACATCTAGATTTGCCTTGGATTTAAAAGGTCTATGTATTGACCCTTCCCTATTTTGAGAGTCGACCCCGCCGCCCCTCCCCGTCGCCTCCGCCGCCCCCAGCCTCCGCCCCCGCCGCCCCCTCCTCTTCTTTTTTTCATTTTCGTCCCCTTTTCCTCTCCTTTTCAATTACCTCAGTTTTTCATTCAATAAAGCTCCGAAAATTCTTTCGAATTTTCTCAGATCTGGTCCGATCTTGAGCTAGTTTGTGCATTGAAAACTCATCTTTGTTGGTTTTTCGTCTCGCCTCTTGGCGTGTGTATCGCCTTATGTACGATTGTTATCGTTTTCAGTTATTATTGTTTTGGTTTTGTTATGCCAGTCCTCCGAGGATGTTTCATTTGATGTCTCGAGAGATCTGGAAAGCCCGCATCGAAGCTGTGGCAGTAATGGTTATTGCAAAAGCTCACCTTTCACAACAGGAGAATGTTCAACCTTGGGGAGTCTTCACTTACGGCAAGTCTATAGCTGGATACCGGCAAGTAGATAGCTGGGGTGCTCCATCCGAACAATGGACTACCAATAGTTTTTACGTGTTAAGGTCAATTATGATATTACTGTATTCAGAGATGTGTGTGCAATTTAGATTTATTGGGTTGTCTTTGATTGCATTCTCTTTTAACAGAATTTTTCAGTTCTGTATTGTCAAACAGTCAGGAAACAAACCAGCTAAGTGTTTTAGCTTGTCTTTGTTTTTCAACCTGGTTGTAGCGCCAGTTGGGGGTTTGTCCTGACGGTGTATTTGTTGTTGATTTAATGAAAACCTTTATCTTTCTGGCAAAAAAAAAGAGATAGCATGAAGACGAACCGTTCCTTGTGCAACCTGTTGACGGGTGAAATGACAATCAATCTCTATATGTTTAGTGCGTACATGAAAGACATCATTGTGAGCAATGTCCCTGGCACTTTTGCTATCACAGTAGATAATAGTGGCTGGAGAATGAGTTACAGTCATTTCTTCAAGTAACCATCGTAGCCAAATTAATTCCTGCGTGGTGTCAGTCAGAGCTCGATATTCTGACTCAGCACTGGATTTTGAGGCAAGGGATTGTTTCTTACTACGCCAAGAGATAAGAGAGTCACCTAGAAAGAAGCAAAATCCTGTAGTGGAACATCTGGTAGTGGGATCACCACCCCAATCAGCATCAGAATATGCATGTAACTCAAGTGATGAGTTGTATGCATAATGTAATCCATGAAAGATGGTGCCTTTGACATAACGAAGTATGTGAAGGACAGCTGTATAGTGAGGAGTGCGAGGAACTGCCATAAATTGACTAACAATATGAACACATGAGCAATGTCAGGACGAGTGACAGTAAGATAAATTAGACTTCCTACCAACTGACGATATAATGTAGGGTTGGCAAGTAGATCACCATCTTTAGAGTTAAGTTTGACCTCGTATTCCAAAGGTGTAGATGTAATCTTACTGTCGTTGATTCCAGATTTCAACAAAAGATCAGATGAGTACTTAACTTGAGAAAGAGTATATCCAGTAGGAATAGAAGAAACCTCAAGACCCAAGAAGTAGCTTAATGAACCAAGATCTTTCATTTCAAATTGCTGACTGAGAAACTGTTTTAGATCAGAGATACCTGCAGTATCATCTCCAGTGATAATCATATCGTCAACATAGAGGAGGAGAAGAACAATTCCTCGATTTGTCCGTCGAATGAAGAGAGCATGATCATATGGACTAGAATAAAATCCTAACTCACTAATGACTTTGCTAAATTTCTCGAACCAAGCTCGAGGTGCTTGTTTTAGACCATAAAGTGCCTTGTTAAGTTTGAGCACTTGACCAGGAGAGAGATCAAAACTGGGAGGAGGTTTGAGATAAACTTCTTCATCTAAGTCACCATTAAGGAAAGCATTTTTGACATCCATTTGCCACATATCCCACTGTTTTGATGCTCCAACAGCGAGTAAACTTCGAACCGATGTAAGACGAACAACTGGTGCAAAAGTCTCCTCATAATCAATGCCATACTCCTGGGTAAAGCCTCTAGCAACTAGACGAGCTTTATATCTCTCAATAGAGCCATCAGCATTTGTCTTTATTTTATAGATCCATCTACAACCCACAGATGTTTTGCCAGAAGGCAAGGTAACCACATCCCAAGTGTGATTTTTGTTTAATGCCTGAAGTTCTTCTGCCATAGCTTCCTGCCAAAGAGGGTTAACACTTGCCTCTCTATATGTTTGAGGCTCGTGCAATGATTCTATAGCAGAATATACATGATAATCAGTAAGACGAACAGAAGGTTTTCTTACCCGAGTATATCGATGAGCATGCTCATCTGAAGAGGATGGTAAAGTAGAAGGCTCGATACTGGAATCCTCATACTGACCTGTTGTCGAAGGGACCGTAGTAGTTGGGGATGGTTGTATGAGCTCAATTGAAAAATCTGTAGGAACTGTGTTAGAAGATGTCGACGAGTCTACATAGTCATCACTGTGATGTAGATCAACAAAAGGATCTTTAAAGTGAGAGATGCTAGAAGAAGTGTCAATTTTAAACTCTGACATAGATGAGAACATTTGTGTTCCCAAAATGTCACATTACGAGAGACTCGAAGTCTTTGAGAGATAGGATCCCAACAACGGTATCCCTTTTGACCACTGCCATACCCAATAAAGCAACAAAGACGAGAACGAGGTTCTGGTTTTGTTCTTTCATGTGGAGAAAGAAGAACAAAACATGCTAAACCGAAAACTTTAAGGGTATCATATGAAGGTGGTTCTTCATACAATTTTTCATAAGGAGACACATTATCTGTGACTGGAGAAGGAAACATGTTTATTGTATGAACAGCAGTTAATGCAGCTTCCCCCCAAAAGAATTCCGAACAAGAAGAAGAAATGAGAAGAGCTCGTACTGTATCAAGAATGTGACTGTGTTTGCGTTCGGCACGACCATTTTGTTGTGATGTGTAAGGACAAGAACTTTGTGCAAGTGTACCATAAGATGCCAAAAATTTTGTAAGTTCTGATTTTTTGTATTCTTTTGCATTGTCGGCACGAAAAAGTTTGATTTTCTTTCTGAATTGAGTATCAATCATAGTGGCAAAGTTTTTATATGTTTCTCCTAATTCAGATCGATTTTTCAAAATATATATCCAAGTGTATCGAGAGAAATCATCAACAAATATCACATAGTACCTAGACCCCCCCATGGTTGGAGTTGGAGAGGGACCCCAAATATCAGAGTGTATAAGATCAAAAGTAGCTGATGATTTTTCATAATGAACAGGAAATGGAAGTACATGTTGTTTTGCCAGTTTACATGACACACAATCAATAGTGTCTGCATTTACGCCACCTAGATGACCACTAGAAATTAGAGTATGTAAACGAGAAGGTGAAGGATGGCCTAACCGAGAATGCCAGATACTAGTTGTAGATGAAACAGAGCCAACTAGATTAGTGGATGGTGATATTGGTGTAGGAAGATGAAGGGAAGTGAGCTCAAATAACCTTCCACATCTACGTCCTGTCCCAAAAATTTGTCCTGTCTGAGGATCCTGTACATGACAACCAGAAGAGGTAAAAACAATGTCAAAACCGAGATCGCATAATTGGCCAATGGACACAAGATTAAGTGAAAGTTTAGGAACAAAGTATGTGTTAGGAAGAGAAAGATCTTCTGTAGATACTGTTCCAATATGTGCCACTTTCATTGTGGAACCATCAGCAGTTTGAATATTTGGAAGGCATAAACTCTGTGTTTTCGTGGTAAATATGGATGGATCATTTGTCATGTGATTGCAACATGCGGAATCGAAATACCAAGAAGTACCTGAAGTGACAGAGAATGCAGTGGAGGGGGAGCTAGATTTAAGTAAAACCTGGCGGAGCAAGGTTTCAAGTTCGCTTGCAGATGTATTTTCTGATGTAGATTCAGAAGTTGCAGCAGCAGAAGATTGAGTGAACTTGTTTGGACGGAAGGATGATTTTTTCTTGCAAAATTGGATTGAGTAATGACCCTTTTGATGGCAGTGTTGGCATATATGATTGCGAAGAGCTATGCAATCCTTAGTTACATGTCCACTTTGACGACAAAACCTACAAAATGGCTTGTTAGAAGTAGGTATCGAAGGTACCGCTAGGACAGTATCAGTCGTGGGGGTAGCTTTGCCAATGCCGAGTCGAGTTTCCTCAGAAATAAGTTCAGTTAAAGCACTCTCCAAGAGGGCAGCGGAACACGATGAAGAAGAGCAGCTCTAACTAGTTCATAGTCCTGAGTGAGAGCCATTAGAAACTGGATGAGCCGTTGTTGGTCACGATATGTGTGATAAAGAGTAGCATCCTCTGTGTCTTTCCATTTTGGTTCAGACAAAGTCAACTGATCCCAAAGTGCTTGTATTTGAGATAGAAAATCAGCTACAGATTGACCAGGTGCTTGTTTTTCTTTGCTCAGAGAACTCATGATCTGATATTGATGTGCAAGATCAGATGTAGTGTACCGAGATGCCAATAAGTCCAAAATTTCCTTTGCAGTCTCAAAATTCCCGAACTGAAGATTTATCTTAGAAACTGAAGAGTTTCTAAAAAATGTGATAGCCTGATGATTTTTGACATCCCACTCTTCAATGCGATCTTTAAACTTTGACTCAGCTTCATCCTTCTCTTTTGTTGGAATTGTAATATCACCACTTACATATCGCCAAATTCTTTTACCCTTAAGAAAACTACGCATAGCTTGAGACCAAGCCAAATAGTTGGAGCCATTCCAAATTGTTTGAATTGGCGAACTACTTTCTTTTTCCATGCTAGATATTGGGTTCAAGGAATAAAAGATATAAACTTTGGGGTCAATTTGTAAGAATCTGAAACTTGAGGGACTAGAATGTGAATATTTAAAAAGTGAAGGTCCTGTTTAAAGGATAAGTAAAATCTGGGGTACTAAAATGCAATATTACCAAAATGTTTAAAAATCCCGTGTGTATGGTTTTATAATATTGAGCCAAATATTTTGTATTTGGGCTCAAAAAGAATAAAGTGGGATGATTTGAATATTTGGTTAAAAATGTAATTGGGCTTATGTGGTTATTAGCCCAACAAAAATAAATAAAACTGTAGCTCTAAACAATATAATGACAATGTGTATATTTGATAGAGACTAGAATAGAGAGTGAGAGCCGAGAGATACCATCAGCAGATGAGCGGCAGGGGTTGAGTAACTACCGGCAATGGTGGTGGTGTGCAGATGAGCGGCAGCAGACACGCAGCGGCGGTGGGTCGTCGGAGCTTCAGATCTGAAATATAGTACCACTTTTCGACTCGGAATGAGAAGTTGAGTAGTTTTCCCTGAAGCAACGTGGTTGGGGATGATGTGCAGCGACTGTATGTTTCGTCGAAATAAAAGGTGGGTCGCCGAAATAAATGGCGAAGGCAGCGGAGCAACGGAAATAAGGAGCTTACAGTTTACAGGGCACCGATAGAGAAAAGTAGATGATTTGATTTACTCAATGACTGGACTATACACAAAGTGTTTGCGTAAATGTCTCAAAGAGCTGGTAAGTCAATTTGCAAATCATCCTTTGTATATGGTGACTGAAAATACTAACAAAAGTGAAAGAACAGAGGAAAGAGCCTATAGCTCTGATACCATGAAGAAACTAATATGGGTTTAACTGATGAAGCTAGAACAATGTAAGAGAAAGCTCTTGTATTGATATATTGTTTCTTGCATATTACATACAGAAGTAACTAATTTATACAAGAAAGATGAACAAGAAAGTCTATGCTATTACTTACAAAGTTGTACAAAGTCTATGTAACCGAAAGTGAGTTGCAGAAAGTCTTTGTAGCACAAAGTCTAATGTAGTAGCTGAGCACAAAGTCTAATGTAGTAGCTGTATTTTAACACGAAAATAACAGATGAGCAAACGGAGAAGCGTACAGAAATTTAAGTGATCGTTACATCACTAATACTTAATTAATTAAAAACTTGTATAATGATCAGTTCACTAACTGATCTCATCAGCGCCCAAGTTTAATTAAAAGACGCTAATTAATCAAATTTAGTTTCCTAGACATCAATAAACATGTTCTAAATTTTTAGGTCCTGGCGCAGACTTTTGTTGGTGTCAAGGGCTGCGAGCGCGCCTTTGGCTGGAAATGGAAGACTGTGAGTTGTTTGTTACAGCCTTGACGTAAAGCAGCACTAGTTTGATCTAGATGACCATGAAACAAATATGTCAATATTTCGATTCCCCTCCAGTCAGGATGTGGATGCGTTTGGTTAGGGTTGAGTAATCCTCAAACGCAACCCTAACTTGGCTAATGATAACCTCAACTAGAAAAATGTGACACTTTGGTAAAATTGTAAGCAAACTGAGATTAAGTTCAAGATAGGTTACTTGAATCAGTTTAAAAGTTATATCACCTTGTCTCTTGTAAATGACAATGAGCTTGTTAATTTAATTTATTATACGAATATCAAATAATTAGCAACATGATTACGCAGATTAATTTCCCAATCGAGCGTGACAGGTTTGTGATCAGTGATACTTGCTCCTCCAACAATCTACCATGAGAACTTAGGAGGTGTTTGAGTGAATTTTTTTCGAGAATAGGTCAACTTATTTTAAGACAAAATTAGAAATTCCTAACTTTTTTTTTGAAAAAGTTAACCTTTTTTTTTTTTGCAATTTACAGAATCTTAAACATACATTAAATACTTGTATAACAAAAATTATCAAAATATGAAATTTTTACTCGAAAATAAGTTCATAAAAACTTTAAATAAGTCTGGCCAAACACGCCCTTAGTTTCGTATAATACGTCCACGGTCCAACGGTTAGGATATTGGTCCCGGAAGTTGGATGTTTGAGCTAAAACTAAGAGTTTAGAGGCAAATTAATTAAATTCACTAGTTTAAACAGTTAATTCGAATTCATTAGTTAAAACAACTAATTTAATCCGCTCCAACTCACAGCTAATTACCAAACACGAATACACGATGATTGTCTCGATGACAAAAATTAGCTAATGACATACATTCTTGAATCTGTACATATTGTTAGAAAATGGAGTTTTTAGAGCATAAGTATTTTATGTTCTTGATGTGAATTCCGGATTTTAACGATTGGAAATTGTTCCTTGCTATGAGGACTTAAATTTTCATATATGGATCTAAGTAATTTTCTTAGTGGAATCCATAGAGAAATAGAGTTGAAATTAGTAGCTTGAAAGAGCTTGAAATGAGAATGTGTATTTGTCCCACATTGAAATAAATAAAGTGGATTATTGATTTACTTTAATATTATAAACATGCTGTCAAGAGTTGGACTATACTACAAGTTAAGTCCTGTAAACTCTCGAAGGTAAAACTTGCTGTCAGGAACAAGGTTGCTGTCAGGAAGGTAAAACTTGTTGTCAACAACAAGGTTGCTGTCAGGAATGTTAAACTTGCTGTCAAGAACAAGGTTGCTGTCAGGAAGGTAAAACTTGCTGTCAACAACAAGGTTGCTGTCAGGAAGGTAAAACTTGCTGTCATGAACAAGGTTGCTGTCAGGAAGGATAAACTTACTGTCGGGAACAAGGTTGCTGTCAAGGAAGTAAAACTTACTGTCAGAAACAAGGTTGCTGTCAAAGAAGTAAACTTACTGTCAAGTTCAAACTGTTGACAGTTACTTTAAAGGTACTGTCAGGACTTGTTGACAGTGACTTCTGCGTGATTTTGACAGCAAAGTCTGAGCGTTTATTCTATTAATTAGAAATCATGAATGGGTCAAATATATTGTAACAGTTACGATTTATTTAATTATAAATCATCCGTTTTGATTTTTTATTGAATGTAAATCGTAGAGTTACAATTCTTATATTAATGAGAATGGTATCAGTTACACTTAGCCTCTAGTATAAATAGAGACCTAAGCTACTGATTGTATATACATAAAAACATACTGTCCACACCATACATTCTCTATTCTCTCTATACACTCTGTTCTCCCTTTATATTCTGTACTCCACCAGTAGGTTTTTCTGGCGACTGAGGTGCTAGTCGAAGTTGAGTTTTCTGGTTGCTGTGACCATCTAACTCGGAGCTGTTTTATCCTGGAAGAATATTGCCAGCATCCTGACACAGTGTAAGTGGAGGCAATTATCTCTTCAAGAACAATCAGGACTTCTTTGCAAGGCCTGGTGACTCAGCTGATTATTTCTTATTTGATACCTGCATAGCTATGGCTTCTGGTATGATTTCTTATCTTCCATTGTTCTATCAGTTACTAATTTGCATGTGTTTTACCTTCGTGTTTTGTTTCGCTAATTGTATGCTTGGCCTGGACTTGTTAAATACGATATATAACTGCCTCTATGTTGCTGTAGTAGTCAATATTTCCAACATTCTTGAAGAGATAATTTGTTATATAGTATTTAGCATAATGGTTAACGAGAGTGAAATTCCTGCTAGTGGTAGTTCGGTTGCATCTGCTGGGGTCATTGATTGGACCACTTACAGTTTTCCACAACCTGTTGAATTAACTGGCTTGCCAGAGAAATTCAATGGGGGCGTTGGCTTTTCTCGTTGGCAGAAAAGGATGAAGTTGTGGTTGACTGTAAAGGGTTTGTGGCCTGTTGTGGAATATGAGAAGCCGGTTGTGGATCAAGAGAAGGCTGAATCAGTTAAGAGTTATGCGAAGTGGGCTGAGAAGGATGGGGTTGCTAGGGCAGCAATTCTGGCTGCTCTAACCAACACATTGTTTGATGTGTACTCCTCTGATGTTGTTAGGTCCAAATGTGTTGTAGAGGGGGGGTGAATACAACTTTTCGATTATGAGTAGCAATAAATACGATGCAATAAATGAACACGCAGATTCAAGGAATATATTTCTTTTATATATAACTTGAAAAGGTTGCTACAACATTCATTACAAAGTATAACAGAAGTTGAGAGAGAAGTGAATGATTCTAAGCTCTGTGAATACTCTCTCTCTTTTTCTTGTGTTTTTCTCAATATTGCTCACTAACTAAAACATTACACAATTGCTTCTATTTATACTACATGTAATCTATGACCTGTAGTCTTCAAAGACTAAGATGTACGTGGCCCAATGATGTCCACATAAATCTTGTCTTATCTTGAAAGCTTGGAAATCTGCCAATCAGAAGATGCCATGTGTCATGTTGAAGCTGCACTCTAAGTAGAACTTCTACTTGAGAATTTCTACTTAGCCATCTCGAAATTCTAAGTAGAACTTCTACTTGAGAATTTCGACTTAGCCATCTAGAACATTTCTTACTTAGAAAATATTCTGGTCTTCAACTTGAAACTTCAATGCACATCTTGAGCTTGTGATATCTTCATATCTTCTTTGTTCTTCTACAAGCTCTTGAACATGGATCTTTATTACTGACATAAACTTGCTATCAATGTCCTGACACTTGATGCACTGGTCTGGTTCATAAGTGACTAGTCTTGATAGTGTTTCTGCTTCTTGAATAAATTACCATATTCACTTAGTAACTTGGCTTTCCAATATTTGCTTTCCTTCTTGTTCACTTGAAATCAATTGGTCTTGTTGATACTGATAGTTATGATCTTGATTCTCGAATTCTCAAATCACTGAGGCCTGAACAACTTTGACTTGAACTTCTCTCAATGATTTCTTCTTGGCTTGATCATAGTTAACATGTTCAATTGTATCAATTACCTTGTCTTCATTTAGTGTTGATTTCTTGTGACTTCTTGTTCTTGATTGTCTTCTGGTTAAGTATCTTTTCGTTTAATTGAGTTACATTACTTATAGTGTTACAAGTTAATACACTCTGCCTTTCAATCTCCCCCAATTTGATTGTCTAACAATGACATTCAAATTAATGAAGGATAACTCAACTAAACAATGAGACGAGAAAAGATAATTAACATTACAGTCTTGAAAAATATACAATTTACAAGTACATGAAAACAATACAAAGAACTTAAACTAGAAACAGAATTCGAACCTCGAATTAAAGATCATTTGAATGATTCCTATCACCTGGATTATTTCATATCTTTTAGTCAAACTTATATCACCTTATTGGATTCATTCTAAGATGAATTTTCCTCAAGTGAGTTAAAGCAACCGAAAGACATGAAGGTTTTCCAACTTCAAGTTCACACCACTCTGACCTTTAACCCTAATTCCGTTTCCTCTTTCTAGCTTCAGCAGCTTGATCTTTTTCTTCTTTCTGCCTTCTGCGCCTTTCCTCCTGCTGCTTTTGTTTCTTATATACTGGATTATGAAGTTGCGTCCACCTAGTATTCAACAAACTTACTGCTTCCATCTCTAGAGGGTTCCTGGGTTCTGGGTAAGGATGTTTGAAAAGCCTTCTGAGTTTGTCCACCTCCTGAGTAGTTCTGATCTCTGGAATGTCCTCAAATTTCTTCATGATAAGCCGAGGTTTCCTATGAGTTTTATCAGATTTAAACTGACAGTAGATCATTTTGGGATAGCCTAGGACACGGTTAGTATTGTGGACACTAGCCGCATCTCGCTCCAATCGCTTCATTTCCACTACTACATCAGATAGGTAACTCACGAGTCTCTGCTTTTCTGTCACATACTTAACTTCCACATCTTCCCATTTGAACACATATAACACTTTCTCTAGAAATGCAGCATCTTGAGTCTGCTTCAGCCAGTCTCTACTCATATGCAAGAGTGTTTGCTTCTGGTCTGCATCTATGAATACTAAGGCATCAGCTGCATTATCAGCAAAAGAATGTATCCAGTATACGCTGTCTCTTCCTGGAACACCAACTGCCTCCCTTATCTCTCCTTGTTCCAGTTCTCCAGAAGGAAGATTCAGAGCTTCATCAACGTTCTTCATTGCTTGAAGAATATTCCAATTCCTCTCTATCAGCTCTGGTTCAATCTTCACATTATCAAGAGGGTTCGGAGCAATGACATCACACTTCCACACCTCATTGCTCTTCTTTAGTATGACACTTTCAATGGTGTTCACTGCATTATCTTTAAGCACAGAAGCGAATCCCTTACCCATCATCTGCCTACAGACGGCCTTAAGAGATTCCACTGAAAGTTCCATTAATTCCTTTTCCTCCAGGCTCACCCTCTTCAATTTACTGTCAACCACCATCCGGACAACATTTGGATATGCTGAGAATTCTGGACCCTTGTTCTCTGCTAGCCGCATTAACTGATCCCTATACAGAATGCTTAGATTCTCAGAATGAGAGTATTGAATTTTTGTTGCTAGCAAGAACAACTCTGATGCAGATCTTCTCGTCATGAATTGATCATCTACATACATGAAAGACATCGGGGCTCCTTCTGTGAAAGACAAAACAACCTGCCACTCCTTTTGCGATGAATTGTATCCAACCCTGACTTTAGAAATTAATCTCTTTAAAGCATTTATGTAGTCAGCCGCCATTGGATTCTGCAAATTTAGTTGGTAGAACAGATCATCTGCTTCCTTGTTATGCTCTCCTTTTGTACATGGTCCCATCAAAATCTTTCTTGCGTCATCCCACTTCTTCCCTATCCTTCTATTGTCCAGATCGATTTGAGGATCAGCTAGCCTTGCAAGCTCATAATCGTACTGCTTTCCTTGTAGCTCCGCTTTCTTTTCCTGAAACGCAGCACGACCTTGCATTTGCTTCATTTTAAAGAACTCAGCTTGATCCAAGGCTAACTGTTGAGCTTCAAGGGTTTCCTTATCGACAGCAATTTCTTCAGGCAATCCGAAAGACATTCCAGCACCTCCACCTTGATCCTTCAATGATCTCTTTATAGCATGTTTCAACGGTGCGTCTTCCATATCGGAATCTGAGTCAAGTACCTCCTGTACTTTTTCTTGATGACTCAGATCAACGAATGGCTCATCTGGCTCAATCGCTATTGCCTTACCCTTTTTCCTTCTTAGAGCCTCTTCATCAATGGACGGCTCAACTTCCATTTCTTTTACAAGATCAGCATGTTCTTGAATTTCTTCGATTTGAACTCCCTGCTGTCTCGTCTCCTTTATACTCTCCCCCTTAGGTGAGTTATCCTGAACTCCACCCTGGTCTCCAGATCCACCAGCTGTATCAAAATCTTCAAACCCGGAACCATAGGCTCCTGCTCCACTAGCACCACCTGTACCAGCATCGGGGGGAGGTTGTTGCGGCGCGAAACATTCCGGGGGCACAAAACTTCTGATTGCGTACATAACTCTGCTTATTTCAACAGCCAGATTATCCATTGTAAACTCCATTGCTCCCATCCTGTCATTCAGGGTGTTTCCCAAGACACCAGCAGCATGGCCCATGTCATTTACCTGATTTTTCAAATCATTAAAAGCTGAAGCTTGAAGTGCCATTCGTGCTGCGTAGTCGTCAAGTGCCCTTTGATTATTTCCAACATTTATCCCTAACTGCCCCATTGACTGCCCAAACTCCTTCATTTGATTTTCCATAAAAGACAAACGAGATTCAAGATTTTCAGAATTAAGGGACGGTGTTTGGTTTAGGTGACCTCGCTCTAATTCTCGTTCTGTTGGTATTTGGCGCTCGGTTTCGGGCCTTAAAAATGAAGGTCCCTCTCTCCCTAACCTCTCACACACACTCCCTGTCTCACGCTCGTGTATGTCTTCAATAATTGATCCAAAATATGAAGAAGTACCTGCAGAAACTTGATAAGAAATATAATTTGCAGTTATGGGATCAAATACTGTTTGTTCCTGAGTTGGAATCTCAGGCTGAGAGGCTACAAAGTGTTCTTGTACAACATCAGAACCGATCCTCTTTGTAGCATCAGTACGTACCGGTGAAGGTACGGCTGAAGTTTTTAAAGCTTCATGTCCTCTTGAAGCAACAGTATCTTTAAGAGGTACAAAATCATCAAAATCAAAATCCCTATGTGCAGATTGTTCAAGGGGTGAACCACTCTCGTGAGGTGGAGTGGTTGCGTGTGACACTCTAGGGTTTGACTGAGATTTAGAAGTAGCAGCATGGGAAATTTTGGCTTTCTTGCGAATAAGTTGCTGCTCTTCGGGTTCACTCTCATCATCATTTCCTACATCTATATGTGCTGGCTGTTTGGATTCCGGTGACTTGGATGACAAGGAATTAGAAATATGGCTCTCACCCTGGGATAGATCCTGCGGGCTAGCAGTCTCTTGGGTCTGGGAATCAGAAACATAGGAATGAGTAGAGTGTCGAGAGAGATTACCTGATTCATTACCTTGTTCATCACCGCTTTGCTCATCAGGAATCTCTTCAAATGCCTCAGCATGAGCAGACCGATTCGGTGCATGTGATGAAGCTTGTGAGAAGTCCATCAAGGTGGTAACTCCCTCATCATATAGAAGCCACTGTTGTAAGGTATCAGGAATAGACATCGGTTTTCCATGATGTTTATCCTGATTTTCAACTGTTGAAAGTGACTTAGTGCCCATCCCTAGCGGTGCAGATGATGAACCACTGGCAAAGCTCCGTCTAACTGCAAGAGCATCCTTCGGTACTAAACCATTTATCAGCATCTGTAGGAACCGAGGAAACCAGCAGACAACATCTGTGGTGTTGAGGTCTCTGCTTGCAGGAGATCCCATCACAGCCACTATCTCAGAGAGAACTATTCGTCCATAATTGATATCCAGCTCTCTTGCTAGGGCAATTCCGAGGTTTTGCATTGGAATGGAAATTTGATGGTAATCGCTTTCTCGTGCCCGAAAACATCTTGTGATGGCCTCGAAAAAGTAATTCCATTCCACATGAAGAAATTGTTTTTGGATGTTTCCAGTGATCCGGCCAGTCGGAGGATAACACCCTATTTCTTCAAAGAATTTGAGGCGATCTGCAGCTGTAGGTTCTGAATCATAAGCATCTTTAACAGGGAATCCAAGAACCTTGTGAACAATTTGTTCAGTCACCACATATTCCTGACCCGCTAAGGTAAACCTGAAACCAAAGGGGGTTGATTTGCTCCCAAAAGAAACCGCACTAGTCCATAATTGCTGTAAAGCATCATGCACTAGTGTAGGTTTAGCCGTAAAAGCAGTGCTAGCTTTGGAATACAAATTTAGAAATCGTATCCAAGACTTAAAGCGCGGGAGTTGATCACCAATTTCCGTAGAAATATTATAAAAATTGTTTTTGGCAAGTGAAAATTGGTGAGCCATTTTAATTAAAAGTTTTTCTTGAAAAAGATGTGAAATTTCAATTTTAATTTCTGAAAAACAATTAATTTATAATAAACAGTTTTATCCCTTTTAATTTAACAAGAACAGCAATAGTCCCTTTTTCAGAAAAATTAAACTACGGGATTAAAACAATGAATTTTAGAAGAAACCGTTAAATCCCTTTTAATTAATCAAGAACACAAAAGTTCCTTTTTGAGAAATTAAACTACGGGATGCAATTAACAGTCAATGGAAGACAACTTTCAAACCACTAATGAAATCTGCTTTAACAGTGAGGTGTTTGTGTGAAATCTCGGTTTTGAACAGATTTGTTAACTTTTGTGTGTATATACGTGTGTATATATATATATCAATGGAGATGAACAGTTACACAAACACAAGAACAATGATTAATGATGACACACAGAAGATATCAGTCAAAAATCGGGCATTAATTCGTTGTCCGTAAGAGATTTGTCACAAAAATCACGAATAAGTGATTGAATGTATGAAATCGCCTGTATATATGGTGCGGCTGTAAAACTCAAATTAGGTAAAAGTGAAAGAAAACATCGAGTTAAGGATGTATATATAGACATGACTGTGAAATGACTAACTTGTCCCTGTTAAAAATCATGAAAACTCTAAGTACGCACAGGGAGAACTCTATCTCGAAGTCTATCTCGAAGTCTATCTCGAACTTTCTTAAGTCGAACTTCGAGATAGAGTTCGAGATAGCTGTAACTCGAAATTTTAGCACTTAACTCGAAATTCGAGATAAAGTTCGAGTTAGCAGTTAACTCGAAAAACTTAAACCACTTGAACCATTAATCTATCAACGATCAAGTAAACAGCACACTACCAACATTACTAGGGAAATCTATCTCGAAAATCAAGTAGAAATTCGAGATAGACTTCGAGTTAGGAGTTAACTCGAAATAAATCCCCTTCAACACAACTGAGAGCTCTATCTCGAACATCAAGTCGAAATTCGAGTTGATTTTCGAGATAGAGTCTAACTCGAAATTATTCAATAACTCGAAATTTTCTCAGTTCTTTTCAAAAATATCTCCAAAAATGGAAACTTATCACAACCTTCGAGATAAAGTTCGAGATAGAAATTATCTCGAATATTTTGAAGAAAATAAAGATAGGCACACTGGTAACTCTAAGTCGAACTCTAAGTCGAACTTCGAGTTGAATTTCGAGATAGAGGCTAACTCGAAATTCTTCCCAGACTTAGAATTTTCAAAACTTCACACTGGAAGCTCAAATCGAAATTCAAGTCGAATTTCTAGATGAGTTTCGAGATAGACACTAACTCGAAATTTTGAAGATACTTAGATTAATTTGACAATTTTTCTTTGAAAAACTCAACAATTAATTTTGTCAAATTAATATAAATATCAATTCAAGGATTTTAATATATGACATAATTAAAACATTCCTTGATAATTCTAAGGCCTCTAATTACATGAAAAACACAGGTAAATTCATCTAAAAATCATGCAATATTTAGAATATTATGAATTTAACTCCCCCTATGATCATGCAATCTAACAAGCATAAATTCACAGATTTGTGCTATAAAAGACACTTAAAACACACTGAATTCATGCAAAATCACACTATATGCATCCTATAATAATCATTAATTAGGCATTTTAAAGTCTAAACACATAATGATTAAATAGCTTGCATATACCAACATAACCATGGATTTTACAGATAGAAGGCTTTACTAACTTGTGTTAAGCATTCCCAATTCACCAACCAACCTATTGAATGTTACTTCATCAAGAGGTTTGGTGAATATATCTGCAATTTGTTGCATTGTGGGCACAAAATGTAGCTCCACAGTCCCCTCCTCGACATGTTCTCTTATGAAGTGATACCTGATGTCGATGTGCTTTGTTCTTGAGTGATCTACAGGATTGTTGGTTATGGCAATGGCACTTGTGTTATCACACATAATTGGAATTTTCTTGTGTTCCATGCCATAATCCTTTAATTGGTTCCTCATCCACAGTATTTGAGATACACAGCTTCCAGCAGCAATGTACTCAGCTTCAGCAGTAGAAGTAGATACTGTATGTTGCTTTTTACTTTGCCAGGACACCAATCTTCTGCCAAGAAATTGACAAGCACCAGATGTGCTTTTCCTATCAATCCTGCAACCTGCATAATCTGAATCCGTATAGCCAATTAGATTAAAACCTGTATCTCTTGGGTACCAAATTCCTAGATTTGGTGTGCCCTTGAGATACCTAAAAATTCTTTTGATGGCTATGAGATGTGATTCTCTAGGATCCGCTTGGAACCTTGCACATAAACAAGTCGCGAACATTATATCGGGTCTACTTGCAGTTAAATAGAGAAGTGAGCCAATCATACCTCGATAGCTTGTGATGTCAACTGATTTACCTGATTTGTCTTCATCAAGCTTCGTGGCTGTTGCCATGGGAGTCTTGGCTGCTGATGCATCTTCTAGATTATACTTCTTGAGTAAATCTCTGACGTACTTGGATTGACAGATAAAGATACCATCTTTTCTCTGACTGATCTGTAATCCAAGGAAGAAAGACAGCTCTCCCATCATGCTCATCTCGTATTTGTCTTGCATTAGCTTAGCAAATTTCTCGCACAAGCGCTCATTCGATGACCCAAAGATAATATCGTCCACATATACTTGAACAAGTATTAGATCATTCTTCACATTCTTATAGAACAATGTTTTGTCAATTACTCCCCTAGTAAAACCACTTTCAATTAAGAATACAGATAGGGTTTCATACCAACATCTTGGGGATTGCCTGAGGCCATAGACTGATTTGAAGAGAAGGTACACAAAATCTTCAAGTTCTGGATCAATGAAGCCAGGCGGCTGTTCCAGATACACTTCTTCTTCTAACTCTCCGTTCAGGAAGGCACTTTTCACATCCATCTGGAAAACCTTGAAGTTCTTATGTGCTGCAAATGCCAAAAACATCCTGACTGCCTCAAGTCTTGCAACTGGTGCATAGGTCTCATCATAATCAATTCCTTCACGCTGAGAATAACCTTTTGCAACCAAACGAGCCTTGTTTCGTGTTACAAGTCCGTTTTCATCCATTTTATTTCTGAATACCCACCTTGCTCCAATTACTGATTTGTTCTTTGGTCGGGGTACCAGCTTCCAAACTTTCTGCCTTTCAAACTGATTGAGTTCCTCTTGCATTGCAATCACCCAATCAGCATCACCAAGAGCTTCTTCTATTTCTTTAGGTTCAAGCTTGGATAAGAACCCAGAAAATAAGCAAATATTAGCCAGGTCAGCTCTTGTATTTCTTCTAGTAGACACACCAGCATCTGGATCACCAATAATCAATTCAAACGGATGGTCTCTATTCCATACTCGTTCTCTTGGAAATTGTCTTGATGATTCAGCATGACTTTCTGAATTGTGGTGCTGACTACTTTGAATACTTTCACTAACTCCCCCTGAGTTAGTGCCAGCTCCTACAGAACTAGAGTCAACTCGATTCGAGCCTTGAACAGTAGTCCTTGAGCTGCTATTTACTCCCCCTGAGTTGTTGCCGGTTCGTACTGAAGAAGTCTCTCCTGATCTTGTAGAATTAGCTTGTTCACTAGACTCAGGTTCTTCACGTACACTTGGAACATTTAATGGGACAACCAACTCAGGTTCATCTTCAAGATCTTCTAAGTCCAGATTCTGAAATTTTAGGGACTCAGGTTCACTAGAGTCTCTTGAAATAGATGAGAGTTTGGTATCGTCGAATCTGACGTTGTAGCTTTCAGTCACTTTTCGATCATTTACTAAGAACACCCTATAAGCTGCTACCACATCTGTGGAGTAACCAACAAAGATTCCTTCACGAGCTTTTGCTGCAAACTTACCTAGATTTTCATCATCTATAAGTACATAGCATTTTGCTCCAAATACATGAAAATATTTGATTGTTGGTCTTCTGCCGTTCATTAGCTCACATGGTGTCTTTTCTTTATCTTTTATAATCAAGGATCGATTTTGAGTGTAACACACGGTACTCACTGCTTCTGCCCAGAAATACAGAGGAAGTTTTGAATCACACAACAAAGTTCTTGCTGCTTCAACCAATGTTCTATTCTTCCTTTCAACCACTCCATTTTGTTGTGGAGTTCTCGGGGCTGAGTACTGACGACGTATTCCTTTAGATACACAGAAGTCATTTAGCACTGCGTTTTTGAATTCAGTGCCATTGTCTGATCTAATCGTCTTCACAGTCAGTGTTGAAACATTCTCAATTTGAGTGATGTGATCAATGATTAGGAAAGGTACTTCGTCTTTCGTCATTGCGAACAATACCCATGTGTACTTGGAGAAGTCATCCACGATTACCAATGCATATCTTTTCCTAGACAAAGATAGGACATTCACTGGGCCAAACAAATCCATATGAATAAGTTGCAGAGGCTCAGTGATACTTGAAATTTCTTTGCTTTTATGCGATGCTCGTTTTGACTTTCCCATTTCACAGGCTTCACAGAGTCCTTTCGGAGCGAACTCCATTTGAGGTAGATCTCTCACCAATTCTCGCCTCGCGAGAGCATTCATCGTTTTGAAGTTTAAGTGAGATAACTTTTTGTGCCATAACCAGCTTTCATCATCCGAAGCTTTGCTGTAGAAACAGGTAACTTGATTCTGATTTGCTGAATCCATGTCTGCAACAAAAAGATCTGCCTTTCGAACTCCTCTCAAAGCCAGTTTGCCTTCCTTGATGTGAGTGATTGATACACCTTTCTTGTTGAAGACAATTTCGTAACCTTTGTCACAGAATTGACTTATACTCAACAAATTATGCTTTAATCCCTCAACATAGGAAATATCTTCAATGATGACATTGCCAGTTTTCAGTTTGCCATATCCCTTTGTCACACCTCTGCTGTCATCTCCAAAGGTAACATAAGGGCCAGCTTTCATAACCAACTCTGTAAGCAGGGACTTGTCTCCAGTCATATGCCTCGATGCTCCACTGTCTAGCACCCATATAACTTTATTTCTCTTTTGCTTAATGCCCTGCAATGACAGATTGGTTAGACTTTCTTCGGAACCCAACTTTGATTGGGCCCGGCTTTTCGATAAGATTGATAATCAACAGATTTAACAACAGGAGATGCACTTTTCTTAACATAACTAGAGCTTTCGACTTCCTCCTTTCCTTTCTCAGACTTGACATATTTATCAGTCCTAGGAGAAGGTTTGTCACTCCTAACTTTAGGAGGACTGACAGTCTTGGCTCTCCCAAACTTCTTTTTGTTGTTTGAACTAGCAGCAGTATTTGAGCATGACTGGCTAGATGCATTCATTAAATTCACAAAAGTTTGCATGACATTAAAAGTGCATGGCATACAATTAGGTTGACCACACTGTGCATGATTCTGATGCAGATTATTCATTGTATGTGTGACAGGCATGGCATGTGTAGCAGTGCATGCATAAGAAAGATGTTCAGTAGATTTACAGTGATAACATGCTTTCTTTATTCGTTCAGCCTTAACCTCTTTTATGCCTTTCTTCCCTTGTTGTTTAACAGCCTTAGCTCCTATTCCTAGTCTAGATTCATCTCTAGGAAAATTGATTTTAACTTGTTTGATAGGAGTTATTGGTTGTGCGTTCTGACGATCTTCCATCTCAATCTCATATCTAGCTATCAATTCAGTCTCTTCTTCTTCTATCTTAGGAACAAGGTGTTTGTAGATGGGTTTGATAGAAGGTTTAAAAATGCTAGGTATATCATTTTTAAGGTCACTGGAACTAGTGTCTATAGGTCTCTTCCCATCTTTCTTAGAAAGATTAGAATAATCAAGTCCTACACCTACTCCAGTTATCTTTTTAAACACATCATTATCTACATACACTTTACTAGCAGCTAGTTTGTAAGCTTCACATTTAGTTTCTAACTCAGCTAGTTTGTTCCTTAAACATGATTCTATTTCCTCCTTAAGGACGAGCTTGTGTTCCAAAGATTTAATAAAATCTCTTAGAGAAGTATCTACAGTGCAAGCAGTCTCTAACTCTTCCACTTTTGCCTCAAGCATTCTGCTTTTGGCGACAAGTGTTTTCTGTTCCTTTTGAGAAGTGTCTAGGCTTTTGCACAACATGTAGATCTCTTCGCTAAGAGCCCCGTTCTGTTCCTTATAATCATCAATAGACATTTCTACTTTAAGGGTTAGAACTGGTACCTCTGGTTCCTCTGATGTCTCAGCCATGAGCGCAAAGTTTGCTACATGAGTAACCTCTTCCTCATCTGAATCATCCCAAGCTCTTCCTTCTGTTACTACTAAAGCTCTTTTACCATGTTTTTCTTTAATCAGCGATTCATACTTGCTTTTGAGGGCTTCAAATGTCTCTTTTGGATAAGTCTGTTTAGACTTTTTGCAGTCCGAGGCAAAGTGTCCAGGTTCTCCACAGTTATAGCATTTGAACTTCATTTTGAAATCCAAAGGAGATTTGTAGCTGGTACTCTTGCCTTTACCTTGGTAGCCTGACGAACTACCTCCACCCTTAGCAGCCCGATAATAAGATGAAGAATTTCTCTGTGGTCGGTTGCTCTTTCTGAATCTCATGTTGCTGAACTTCCTTGCCATGTATGCCACGACACTATCGTCCATGTTGTCCAGCTCTTCTTGGGTGAAGTAGTCATCATCACTGTTGGATGCGCACTCGTCATCATTATCAACTTGATGCGGTGCAGGTGATGATTTAGGCTTTGCTGCAACCATTGCCTTCTTAGGCTCTTCCTCATCAGCAACTAATCCTGATGCAGTTTCTTTTCCCTTTGAATCATTGTCCCATGCTTGATCTTGAAGAGTCTCCAGCTCATAGGTCTTCAGAATTCCATAATATTCTTCCAGAGAAGTTGTATGCAAATCTCTGGTTTCTCTGATTGCGTAGACTCTATGTTCAATGCTCTTTGGCTGGTTCCTCAAATATCTTGTATTGGTTTCAACCATGGGGAGAGTAACACCTCTCAGATTCAAATCCAATACCAACTGACTGAATCGTAGGTAGACGTCTGTTATGCTCTCTCCTTTTCGTATTCTAAAGGTGTCATACTCCATCTTGAGTATAAGTGTCTTGTTGCTTCTAACCTCTGCAGATCCTTCCATGACAACTTCTATTTTGTCCCAAATCTTCTTTGCTGTATTCAAACCTTTGACTATGTTGAACATTTCATGATCAAGAGATTCCATCAAGGTTTGTCTTACTGCAGTATCATAAGCTATTTGCTCCTTGTCGGCATCCGTAAAGTCCGCTGCCTTTTTGGGCTCAGACCGAGCAGGTATAACCTCCTCTCCTTCCGTACGCTCAGGAATAGCTTTCATTGGAACGAATTTACCTTTTTCAAGGACTTCCAGATACTCAGGGTTAATACTCTCCAAGTAGAGTCTCATTCTGAAAACCCATTCTTCATAGTGATCTCGGTTGAACATTGGGATCTTGAAAGAATTTTTAGGAGCCATTTCAAATCTTGTCACTAAAAATCTCTAAGTACCCAAGACTAGGCTTATGTAGAATATCTATGTAGAACTTCTGCCAAGTCGAAATTTCTCTAAGTAGAAATTTTTGCTCAAGTCGAAATTTCTCTTAAGTAGAAATTGTCCAAGTCGAAATTCACCAAGTAGAAATTGTCCAAGTCGAAATTCTATGTAGAAAATCTCAAGTAGAAATTCTATGTAGAACTTTTGTCCTTAGAATAATTTTCTTCTGCAGATTACTTTAATATTGAATAAACAATATCACCACTAAAACACCCTTTTTGACTTTTGATTACTTTACACACCGAAAGTGACTAACCCACCTGCTAAGCACTGAGTACACTTTCTTTTGCTTTCGGCTAAGAAATAATAATCAAATCAAAAGTACCAAAAACACCTTTTTGACTATAATTTCTTTGAAAAGGAAATTGAAAAGTTGCTGGGTTATATTCTTGATAAGAACAAATGATGAACACTCAAGAACACCAAATATTAATGAACCCAGATTAATTCACAAAAATTAATCAAAATACACCCAAGCCAAATAATCACTCCTGGAGTATTTAAATAATTTTTTTTGGATGAGTTTTCACTGGAAACAAATTAAAGCTTACTTTTCTAGAAATTTAGAAAAGTAGATCTAGAAAATGAAAACTCACGATTCTTCTACTAAACACAAGGATCTATGTTTTGTATGTCAAACAACCGCTCTGATACCAATTGTTAGGTCCAAATGTGTTGTAGAGGGGGGGTGAATACAACTTTTCGATTATGAGTAGCAATAAATACGATGCAATAAATGAACACGCAGATTCAAGGAATATATTTCTTTTATATATAACTTGAAAAGGTTGCTACAACATTCATTACAAAGTATAACAGAAGTTGAGAGAGAAGTGAATGATTCTAAGCTCTGTGAATACTCTCTCTCTTTTTCTTGTGTTTTTCTCAATATTGCTCACTAACTAAAACATTACACAATTGCTTCTATTTATACTACATGTAATCTATGACCTGTAGTCTTCAAAGACTAAGATGTACGTGGCCCAATGATGTCCACATAAATCTTGTCTTATCTTGAAAGCTTGGAAATCTGCCAATCAGAAGATGCCATGTGTCATGTTGAAGCTGCACTCTAAGTAGAACTTCTACTTGAGAATTTCTACTTAGCCATCTCGAAATTCTAAGTAGAACTTCTACTTGAGAATTTCGACTTAGCCATCTAGAACATTTCTTACTTAGAAAATATTCTGGTCTTCAACTTGAAACTTCAATGCACATCTTGAGCTTGTGATATCTTCATATCTTCTTTGTTCTTCTACAAGCTCTTGAACATGGATCTTTATTACTGACATAAACTTGCTATCAATGTCCTGACACTTGATGCACTGGTCTGGTTCATAAGTGACTAGTCTTGATAGTGTTTCTGCTTCTTGAATAAATTACCATATTCACTTAGTAACTTGGCTTTCCAATATTTGCTTTCCTTCTTGTTCACTTGAAATCAATTGGTCTTGTTGATACTGATAGTTATGATCTTGATTCTCGAATTCTCAAATCACTGAGGCCTGAACAACTTTGACTTGAACTTCTCTCAATGATTTCTTCTTGGCTTGATCATAGTTAACATGTTCAATTGTATCAATTACCTTGTCTTCATTTAGTGTTGATTTCTTGTGACTTCTTGTTCTTGATTGTCTTCTGGTTAAGTATCTTTTCGTTTAATTGAGTTACATTACTTATAGTGTTACAAGTTAATACACTCTGCCTTTCAGATGTCTACATCGCAAAACTCTTATGGGAGAAGCTGGACCAGACACATAATACTGACTCACAAGGTCTGGAAAAGTATTCTGTGGCTAGGTTCCTTGATTTCAAGCTGGTGGACATTAAGTCCATGACTGAGCAAGTGCATGAATTCGAGATGATAGTGCATGCTTTGAAGGAGTCTGGAATGGACCTCCCCGAAAAGTTTAAGGTGATGAGTGTGATTGAAAAGCTTCCAAAGTCTTAGGATGAGTTCTCTCTCTCCCTGAAAAGACAGAAAGGAGAGATCACCTGGACCAACCTTATGCTGGACATCTCGGTGCAAGAACAACACAAGTCCAAACAGGGACATGTGATGCCAACTGAGCATGGAAGCTCGAAGGTAAACGTAGCTACTGTAGGACAGAAAAGGAAGGCTGTCTCTAAGAAGGGTAATAGTAATAAACCTAAGAGTGACAAGGATAAGGCCAAGAAACCAAAGGCAAACAAACCATGTTGGTCTTGTGGGCAGGTTGGGCACTGGAGTAAGGACTGCCCTACAAAGAAAGCGAAGAAAGCCGAGGGGGTAGCTCAAGCGAATGCTGTGCTTGGAACCTCAAGTGGGCCTGTAGCGAACATGGTTGTTGGTGAAGCTTTGGCTTCTGAAACCAACGAAGACCGGTATGTTACCTACAACCCTGTACTATTTTCCACTTATCTGTCAAATGAATGGTTGATTGATACTGGAGCTAATGTGCATATTTGTGCTGACATTAGTTTATTTGTATCTTATCAACAGAGTCATAGCTTGACAGTGACGATGGGGAATGCAAGTGCTGCTCAAGTACATGGAGTAGGAAACGTGGACCTGAAGTTTCCTTCGGGACGTATTCTATCCCTGACGAGAGTGCATCATGTTCCCGACATGCGTAGAAATATAATAAGTGGTAGTTGTTTAGTAGTTAATGGCTTTGAAGTCTCTCTCAAATGTAATAAAGTAGTTCTTATTCATACTGGTACTTTCTTTGGCAAGGGTTACTTGTCAAATGGTTTATTTGTGATAAATGCTGAGCCCGTTTTGGGTGCTTTTAATAAGATTACTCCTTCTGTTAATTATGTTGAATCTTCCGATTTATGGCATGCTAGACTTGGTCACTTAAATTTTGGTGCTCTTAAAAATATGATGAACTTAGAGTTGATTCCAAAACACACTATAGAAAAGAATTCTAAATGTCAAGTATGTGTGTCTGCTAAACAAATAAGGAAACCTTTTCATAATATTGTTAGGGATTCAGACTTGTTAGATTTAGTACACACTGATATTTGTGAATTTGGTGGTGTGTTGACTAAGGACCAGTTTAGATACTTCATTACCTTTATAGATGATAGTAGTAGATACTGTTATGTTTATTTACTTAGACATAAGGATGAAGCACTTAGTAAATTCATTATATGTAAAACTGAAGTAGAAAAACAAACTAGTAAGGTACTTAAACGGTTGAGATCTGATAGAGGTGGTGGGTATACGAGTAACGCTTTTAATGAATTTTGTGCAAACAATGGTATAGTTCATGAAGTTACCCCACCATACACACCTGAGTCTAATGGGGTTGCTGAGCGAAAGAACAGAACATTTAAAGATATGATTAATAGTATGCTTATTAATTCTGGGTTGCCTAAATACATGTGGGGAGAAGCTCTGAATACGGCTTGCCATATTCTGAATAGAGTTCCTCTGAAACACATGGATAAGACACCCTACGAGTTATGGAAGAGCAAGAAGACTAGTCTTAAGTATCTTCGTGTGTGGGGGTGCCTTGCTAAGGTACTTGTCCCTGAACACAAGAGAAAGAAACTAGGTCCGAAGACTGTTGATTGTATCTTTCTAGGCTATCTTGAGACCACTACAACTATGAGATTTTTAGTATTAAAATCTGACATAGATGGTATAGTGGGAAACACGATAGTTGAGTTTCGTGATGCTACATTCTTTGAGGATGTTTACCCTATGAAGACTGGTATGCCTCAAGATACTTCTAATGAAGATCCTACTCACACATCAAGTTCTATTCCTGATCATGTGGAAAAGATGACAAATGTGGGGGCGGAACCTAGTAGTAGCTCTACTCCTAAGGAGGTAGAGGAACCACGAAGGAGTAAGCGTGCAAAGGTAGTCAAGGATTTTGGAAGTGATTTTATCACTTACAATGTCGAGGATGAACCTTTAACTTTCCGACAAGCTATGGATTCTTCAGAGTCTAGGCACTGGAAGGGCGCTGTAAAGAGTGAAATTGACTCTATTGTTTCTAACGGAACATGGGAGTTAGTTGATCTCCCTCCTGGGTGTTCTACTATCGGGTGCAGATGGATCTTTAAGAGGAAGTTGAACCCTGACGGCTCAATAGATAAGTACAAAGCTAGACTGGTAGCTAAGGGTTTTAAGCAAAAGGAGGGCATTGATTACTTTGACACATACTCTCCAGTAGCTAGAATGACAACAATTCGAATGCTAGTAGCATTGGCTTCCGTACATGGTCTTATCATCCATCAAATGGATGTAAAGACAGCTTTTCTTCATGGTGAACTTGAAGAAGAGATTTATATGGATCAGCCTGAGGGATTTGTTGCATCTGGTAACGAAAGGAAAGTATGTAAGTTGATCAAATCCATCTATGGCTTGAAACAAGCTCCTAGGGATTGGCATAAAAAGTTTGATGAAACTATAGTGCCGTTCAGTTATGATATTAATGATAGTGACAAGTGTGTCTACACCAAAGTTAAAGGTAGTGAGTGTGTCATTTTGTGCCTATATGTAGATGACATATTACTGTTTGGAACCAATATTGAGATTATTAACGAGTCAAAAGCTTTCTTGAAAAGGCATTTTGAAATGAAGGATATGGGTGAGGCTAGTGTGATTCTTGGTCTCAAGCTGACTCAGTCAGCTGAGGGAATAACTTTATCGCAGTCTCATTATATAGAGAAATCTATACTTGAGAAATATGGTTATTCACAGTGTAGAATCGCTAGTACACCCTATGATCCTAAAGTTGCCCTTGTCAAGAATACTTTAGGAGTACCTGTGTCTCAGTTAAGGTATTCTCAGATTATAGGGAGTTTGCAGTATCTTGCTAACTGTACTAGACCAGATATTTCATACTCTGTGTCTAAGTTGGCTAGATATACAAGTTGTCCAAACAGAACTCATTGGGATGCTCTTGATAGAGTACTAAGATATCTGAAAGGCACAATGTACCTTAGTTTACACTATAGGAGATTTCCTGGTGTACTTGAGGGGTACAGTGATGCAAGTTGGATAGCTAAGAAGTCTGGTTCCAATGGAGTGACTGGATACGTGTTCACTTTAGCCGGTGGAGCAATATCCTGGAAGTCGACCAAACAGACTATAGTAACTCGGTCTACTTTTGAGGCTGAGTTGTGTGCAATTGATGCCACAGGGACGGAGGCTGAATGGTTACATGGACTTATGTCCGCGATACCTGTAGTAAGCAGACCACTTCCTGCGATTGCTATTCATTGTGATAGTAAAACAACTATCGACAAGATTAGCAGTAGAAAGTATAATGCTAAAACAAAGAGACACATCCAAGTTAGACTAAAGTCTATAAGGGGTTTAGTGTCTGATAGGATTATAGCTGTAGAGTTCATAGGAACTCAGAATAATATAGCTGATCCTTTAACTAAAGGACTGGAACCTGCAGTGGTCCTTAAGTCGAGGTTGGGGATGGGACTGTCAACCCATCAAAGTTCATCATCAGTGGGAACCCAATACATATGAGAGGAGATCCCTTGAAGTGTATTCAATGTGGTAATAACAAGCTGTAAGGATGAATTGGTAGTACCTTTGCTACATAGATGATACTGTTGTATCTGAATCTATCCCCTGTAAACCTAGAAGGTACTGACACTGCTAGTAAGCAATAGTTATTATAACTCTGAATGGGGTCAAGTCATTCGACGAGATGGTAGCAGTACATCTCTGGAGATGCCCAGCTAAGCGAATGTAATTGTGTGGTCGCAATTAGAGGAAAGGGTTATTCCTTGAAGCATTCGATGAACAGGATCGAGACAAGACCTTTAATGTCTCAAAGCCGTAGATTGGCACCATAGCCTTTGACTTGTCGTCGTCTATGGAACATGGTTACACCAAACGGATTAAGATTCAAGGTGAAACATTCCATCTGAATCCGGTAATCATTGAAGTAGGGGACTTAGGAGGGTTCAAACCCGGAAGGGTACCGACTCTGAAAAACAAGTCATGATGTAAAACCTGAAGCATTTCTGTATGGATTTGTGGGGGATTGTTAGAAAATGGAGTTTTTAGAGCATAAGTATTTTATGTTCTTGATGTGAATTCCGGATTTTAACGATTGGAAATTGTTCCTTGCTATGAGGACTTAAATTTTCATATATGGATCTAAGTAATTTTCTTAGTGGAATCCATAGAGAAATAGAGTTGAAATTAGTAGCTTGAAATGAGAATGTGTATTTGTCCCACATTGAAATAAATAAAGTGGATTATTGATTTACTTTAATATTATAAACATGCTGTCAAGAGTTGGACTATACTACAAGTTAAGTCCTGTAAACTCTCGAAGGTAAAACTTGCTGTCAGGAACAAGGTTGCTGTTAGGAAGGTAAAACTTGCTGTCAACAACAAGGTTACTGTCAGGAATGTTAAACTTGCTGTCAAGAACAAGGTTGCTGTCAGGAAGGTAAAACTTGCTGTCAACAACAAGGTTGCTGTCAGGAAGGTAAAACTTGCTGTCATGAACAAGGTTGCTGTCAGGAAGGATAAACTTACTGTCGGGAACAAGGTTGCTGTCAAGGAAGTAAAACTTACTGTCAGAAACAAGGTTGCTGTCAAAGAAGTAAACTTACTGTCAAGTTCAAACTGTTGACAGTTACTTTAAAGGTACTGTCAGGACTTGTTGACAGTAACTTCTGCGTGATTTTGACAGCAAAGTCTGAGCGTTTATTCTATTAATTAGAAATCATGAATGGGTCAAATATATTGTAACAGTTACGATTTATTTAATTATAAATCATCCGTTTTGATTTTTTATTGAATGTAAATCGTAGAGTTACAATTCTTATATTAATGAGAATGGTATCAGTTACACTTAGCCTCTAGTATAAATAGAGACCTAAGCTACTGATTGTATATACATAAAAACATACTGTCCACACCATACATTCTCTGTTCTCTCTATACACTCTGTTCTCCCTTTATATTCTGTACTCCACCAGTAGGTTTTTCTGGCGACTGAGGTGCTAGTCGAAGTTGAGTTTTCTGGTTGCTGTGACCATCTAACTCGGAGCTGTTTGATCCTGGAAGAATATTGCCAGCATCCTGACACAGTGTAAGTGGAGGCAATTATCTCTTCAAGAACAATCAGGACTTCTTTGCAAGGCCTGGTGACTCAGCTGATTATTTCTTATTTGATACCTGCATAGCTATGGCTTCTGGTATGATTTCTTATCTTCCTTTGTTCTATCAGTTACTAATTTGCATGTGTTTTACCTTCGTGTTTTGTTTCGCTAATTGTATGCTTGGCCTGGACTTGTTAAATACGATATATAACTGCCTCTATGTTGCTGTAGTAGTCAATATTTCCAACACATATATCCTTGGACTGTGTTGGAGGGCCTATGCGAAGGCCATGCAGATTGCATGAATTAATTCAAAGATTGAGTACTGAAAGCCGAGTGATATAAGTAACCATACAGGCCCTATGCAGTTTTGTTCATAAAGCCCAATTTGGTTATACGGCCATTAGTTATATCATTCCTACTTTTGCAACTTGAGAAAGCCGTTTTTTATTTCTATTTTCTGATCTTTTCATTTATAAATACGGACGCCGTATTTGATTTTGCCGGAAGACGGCCTAACTTCTCTTCATTTTTTTAAAGTACATTTTTTTAGTATCAAGAAGTAGCGTCTGGATAATTTAATTTACGAGTTAGTTCAAGTGTGTACACGAAAACGATGAGAATATCGTACCCTAATCGCAGGTTTTGTAATTAAATTCCTATTCTACTTTCGTATTTGTTACTCCCCATCTAATAGGTTTTTAATTTTCGTTTTATGATGTTTCATTCATTTCTTAATATTTTTAAAAATAATATATTTTTTCATACAAATATTATTCAGATTCTACTAACTTTTTCCCGATTTTTTAACTTCTTCTTATTTCTTCATTTTTGTTAAACTCCATGTGAAATAATAATACTCCGTATTAATCAAAAGGCTTCAGCCCTGAGTTTATATTTTTCTTATATCGCCAAAGTAGACCGTACGAATAGTTGGTATATATAATACATACACAGTTTCAAAAGCAAAGAGAGACTTGTGCTCCTCCAACTAGCTAGCTAGCTACTCTCTCTTTATCAAAAAAAAAAACATGGAAATAATGAAACCTTCATCGCCGGGAAATGATCAAGAATTTAACTTCACAAGCACCTCAACTTCACCTTACGTAACAGCCCCATCAAGCCCACAACGCTTCGGCAACTACATCTTCACTACTGCCCCCGCCACTCCTACACGCGCCGCCCATGATCTCAGCCCAAATTCCGGCAACACCTTTGCCGGAACTTCATCAACTATCCCTTTTAACTGGGAAGAAAAACCCGGGACTCCAAAATCAGTTCACTCTCCTTGTGATACTGATCAAGATGATGATTTTGCATTTGATTTTAGTGGCTATTTGGATAAACCATCACTCATTGCCGCCGACGAGCTTTTCTCCGGCGGTAAGATTAAGCCTCTGAAACTTAAGCTTCCTCCGAGATTAAATAATCTCGAAATGCAAGTTCATTTAGAGTCACCGAAATCATCACCAAGAGAAAGAATTAAAAAAGCTCTTTCGCTTCCGCTTTCACCACGCAAGAAAAGTGATGATTTCGATCCGTTTGCAGCCGCAATGGAAGAAACACGACGGCCGGAGAAGATTCCGGCGACTAATTGGTACAAGAAATGGAAGCTAAAAAACTTGTTACTGTTTCGTAGTGCCTCGGAGGGTCATAAAGAAAAATATGCATTACTTAAGAAAAGTGGGAATAATAAAGATTCGAAGAATTGGAGTTTTCGATCGGTGGATAATGACGGTGGTGGGTCGGTGGGGAGTAGGAAGATGTCGGCGCATGAATGGCATTACACGGTGAACCGTTCGGTGGCTGAGGAGATGAGAAAGAAGACTTACTTGCCATACAAGCAAGGGTTTTTTGGTTGTTTGGGATTTAGGGTTTCTGGTGTTCATGAAATTTCTAACAGGGGTATTGTTTCTGCAATGGGGACGTGAATAGTTTATTTTTGTTCATATTTCTTCTTCTTTTACTTTTTCATTTTGTGATTGTTGATGTGCATTTTGTTCTGCGATTATGTTTGTTAATACATTGTGATGTTTATGATCTTTTCTCAAAATGTTATTATTATTATGGAAAATGCTAGGTACCCCAAATTGGTACCCCAAATTTCTTTCCCAAATGACATGGCAAGTAATTATTGGTTATAATTATTATGGGCCCGCCAGGGCCATCCAATTAAAATATTCTAAATTGCGAATTAGTTAGTGCCACATCATTTGGTGTCAAAATTTGGTACCCAATTTGGGGTCTGTAGCACTATTATTATTTATAAATAATTGATTGACGATTTGAAAACATGCATGCATGATAGTAATTAATTAAGCTTAATTAGTGCTACGTATGCAAGTTTTTGTTTATATTAGACTACTTGAGCTGAGCTGAGCTAAGTTATCAAACTATAGTCCAATCTTGTAAAAAGCGGGAATTGGACTTAATCGATGGACGCACCGTCCAGGGATTAATCGGGTAATCGGGGATTAATCGGAATGATTAATCGGATCATTAATCGGAACTAATTTAATATTATTTTTAAATATAATTATTATTAATATACATAATTATTTTATTATTTTGATTATACATGAATAATTATCATATATTTATACAAATATATTTAAAATATATAGCATTATTAAAGTAAATATAAATTTTAAAATCTAATTTTTGAATTGGGATCAATATGAGAGAAAAAATTGATAAAATTAATGATTTAACCGTTTAAAATATTAGTTTCGTATATGAGAATAATATTTTTCTTAAAATTTATTCAATTTTATACTTTTTGAATTTTTTTAATTTTTCTACATATTTTTCAATTTTTTATCAATAATGCCGATTTTTGACCTATTAATCCGATTTTTGACCGATTAATCCCGATTAATCCCGATTTTTGGAAAAACGATTTTTTGGCCGATTTTTGTAAAATCAGTTCGGTTCCTTACCAAACAGCGATTAATCGGCGATTAATCCCAATTAATCGCCGACTTTTAGAATAGAGGCTATAGATGGTTTATTTCTTAATTATCTCTTCTTCTTTTTTTTTTTAATTGAAACCTTTCTTGATTATCTCTTGTTTATCAGCTACCTAGCCAGAGGTCCATACATTTAGAAATAGTTGTAAGTTGTGGCGTTGAATCAGTAATCAAATTATTATATATTTAATTAGGTTTAATCACACATGTTCATAATTACTTCACAAACTTAAATAACTTAAATAATTCATTTAAGTTCTGTCAAAAAAAAATCATGTACATTATACATAATGTTATGATTTGGCTTTGAACGTAAAACTATATATGTCTGACAATGATATAAAATTAAAAATTATGAACAAAATTATTCCTCAATAGTGAAATAGTGAAATAGTGAAAATATAAAATAGTGAAACGACATGTCTGAAATGGCATTGTAATAGAATCATATAATAAGGAAACGACATGTCTGAAATGACAAGATTCTAAAAGCAGACAAAAGTAGTGCCTTACAAAATTGTTTCTTCCGCTGATCAATGGATTTGCGCATCCGTTTGGATTCTGTGCGACACCAATTTTATACCAACAAACAATTAATAATCGAAGAGAAATGAGGTGTGTAGCACAAAAATCAGGAAACCTATATAAGCAAACATATAAAATTCCAAGGAATGCATGCACCATAAATAAAGTTTGTACCATATCTAAACTGGAGCCAGTAAATATAAGAACTATTCTTAAATTAGTAGGATATTTGTCACGAAAAAATACCTCCAGTGTTCTCTCCTGTGCCTGCATTCACATCTTGGTGAATTTCACCCTCAACAGGGGGAACGTTTGTCGGCCCATGGTCGGGGAGACCCTCTGTTAACACCAAAGCCAAAAAGGGAAAGAAAACATTACTTGCGGAAAGAAGCGATAATTTCTTTCAAAAAAGACTCAAAGAGAAGAGAATGATTGTGGGAAAATTAATACCTCCTCTACCTGTTCCACCATCCACAACACCACATCCACGAACTGTTGGTCTAGCAACTTCTTGAGAGCCTCCACACAGGACCGAACCCACTGAAATTTTAAGTCATTACTAAAGGGACGTAGTTAATTCATTAATGATGAAGTTTGTGCAACATTTTACCTTTTAAAATCCTTCGAGAATCGTTACTCCTTTTCTTCGCCAATCTTCGTCTTTCAACAACATCTTCGGTGCGGAATACTCTGGGGCGTCCTCTTTTCTTGGGTGGCTGGTCCATCAATAATTGCGTGAGATGGTTCTTAGATTGTTGTAACTTAGTTTATTAGCCTGGCAAACATTAAAATTAGAGTTGTATGAACCTCAAAAAGGCTGACTTGCATAATCGCATGAACTAAGCAAGGCAAGAAATAGAACAACCTAATATACCTCTTTCACAAGCACAATTGATCAAAAAGAATCACAACATATTAAAAAAATACAAAACTTAATATTTAGGAGGATATATACTAATAAGGATAACACAAAATTAATCCTTTGAGCTAAACATATTTCAAGAATATAACTTGTGTCTCTCTCCAAGAATGACTAGCCGAATTCAAACTGCTAGAAATCAGGCTAATACACACTAAACAATAGAATCTGAAAGAGGCGCTGTTTAAAATGGAGCTTTATTTGTCAACTCATAACATTAATAACTTATAAGTACCTGTTGTGTTTGAATATTGATACCCAGCTGTTTACTTAGCTCAGAAGCTCTTTTCGATTCAGGGACAACACCACCTGTTTATGTTAAGATAAATTATTTAAAATGCTTTCAACACATAACATACTACTAAAAAAACTTTATTTCCCATTACTTAGCTCAGAAGCTCTTTTCGATTCAGGGACACCACCACCTGTTTATGCTAAGATAAATTATTTAAAATGCTTTCAACACATAACATACTACTAAAAAAACTTTATTTCCCATTTTATCATTCATATATCAATTCTGAAAGGTTTGATGATTACATGCAAGTAGCTTAATTGTTAATGCACATGATGCACATCTCATCATATACACAAGAGGGCATTGCAATCTCATTCAGTTTAAAGCTACTTGACATTGTCAACGTAATTCTATCTGGAATAAAGAACGAAAGATGCAACTGACCATTTGTTAGGAAAACATACGGAACCTTCAAACTATATACGGAACCTTCAAACTACCTGCATACAAATATTTAAGAAAACATCAAGTTAATGGAAAATCTATTTAATGCCAATAAAATTGAGAGGAAAACCACGGAAATGTGTTTTAATTTAAGCTTCATCATAGATTAATACACAAAAACACATATCATCATAGCCGAAGAAGAATTAGATACATACACAATGACAAAATTGGAAGGGGTGTCGAGGATTACCTGCCAATTGAATTAGGTCTGGGATGCCGATCTTTCACAAGCACAATTGATCAAAAAGAATCACAACATATTTAACATAGATTAATACACAAATACACATATCATCATAGACGAAGAAGAATCAGATACATACACAATGTTACCTGCCAAATGAATTAGGTCTGGGGTGCCACTGCCAATTGAATTAGGTCTGGGGTGCCGATAGCGCTGAAAAAACTGAAAAAAGATCCTAAAAAAATGAGAGACCAAAAAGAAAACCCCCCAAAAATTGGCGCATCAGTTCTTATTGTAATGGCAACATGTAAATCTTCAAAAATCCAGGGTATTTTGGTAATTTCACAGGGGTTTTTCTTGCTCTTTTTACCCCTGTGTTCTGCTATTATAGAGAGAAAGATGTTATGATTTGGCTTTGAACGTAAAACTATATATGTCTGACAATGATATAAAATTAAAAATTATGAACAAAATTATTCCTCAATAGTGAAATAGTGAAATAGTGAAAATATAAAATAGTGAAATGAGACTTAATATAACATAGTGAAGAACATATACAAAATAGTGAAATGTGATTCAAATATAAAAAAAATGGGAAAATATATTCCCTCCGTTCTACTAGTATTGTCCATTATTTATTTTTTTATTTCTTCTAAAATTACTGTTTAATAATTAATATGATAAGTTATTTGTTAATTATGTTAATATTTTAAAAGAATAATATAATCATTTCATAATTATCAATTTATTTATATAAATAAATAAAACGTAAATTTTTATGAACCAAATAAATGGGACTAAATGAATATTCAATATGCATGCATTTTATTGTTGTAAACAAAGTGATATTTAGGACTTACATTTATTCCGCATCTTTATATAAGTATACAGGGGTAGATTTGGTTATTGGCATATAACATCCACATCTAAAAGCTCAACTCGACACGGGTTTTGAAATTCTGAAATGGGTCCGTTTGGCTCACCTTAATTTATGGATTTATAAACTTATTTTCGGGTAAAAATTTTATATTTTGATAATTTTTTTTATACAAGTATTTAATATATATTTGTGATTCAATAAGTTACAAAAATAAATTGCAAAATAAGTTGAAAAGTTAGAAATCTTAACTTTCAACTTAAAATAAGTTATTTATTCTGAAAATAAGTTATCCCAAACACCCCACAGTTTTTTTTTGACAAGTTTGTTAGGAATCTGCCCGATTCCCTGCGAATGCGGAAGCGATTTGGTAAATATGTGTGCTTAGATCCCACAAATATACGTGATAGTAATAAAGCAACAAACCAATAATACAGTAAAAGAGACAAGAGATTTAACGTGGTTCGGCCCAGCCTACATCCACAAGAGTAACAACTTCACACTAGATAAAAGAGATTACAATATCCGGGTATCCGGCCCCTTGAATTTCATACAAAAATTCAGCCCTACAATACCTATTATGTATATCCCCAACTCACTGAAGTGTTTATCTCAAAACCTCCCCCTATCACTGTTTCCCGACAACCTTTCCTTCTCTCCCTCTCCCAACCCGGACAGTGTCACACAACCTGATAGAAAGACCCCTGCAGCGGGACCACCTCCGATGGCTGCAGTCAGACCCAAGTACCCTAAGGAATAGTTTAGGCACGAGGACCTTCTATCCCGACACTTCCTGAAAGCGGGCTAAACCGGCTCTCCTACTAGACGGACTATCTAGCAGCTATACAGAGAGAAGAGAGAAAAGAGAAAGGTGTAAAAAATATGGAATGAGGATATGGGTATTTATAGGAGTTAGTAGTAGGTGGGGGGTTGGTGAAGGTTGAAGTTTGGTGTGTGAATTTGGCAAGAATGTCAACCGGCTGCTGCCTAATTTATACGGCTGCCTAACAATCTCCCCCTCTTTCCAAACTCACAGCTCTTCAATTGCACTCCATACCTGCGCCCTATGACAAAACTCCCCCCGAGTCCAAGACTCCAAACTATACCCAAGTTTGCACATTCATTCTCGAATGCCCACTTGCTATACGCACAAGTGTACCATTGACCTCTATTTGTCCAACTACATACGTGTGAAACAATCTGTTGTATACACACATACTCACTTGATTCACGTCGGCCAATCCCATATGTAGTCCATCACACACGCAAGTGTGACCATCACACACACAAGTGTGACCATCGATCTTTCATTTACTCCCCAACTGCATATCAAACAAATCAATCTGTTGCATGGTTCATTGCTCACTTGATTCGTGTTAATCGATGCCCATATGCAGCTGCAACACACCAACTACTCGTTGATGTCATGGAAGCCCTTCGACCAAGCATCCATCCCAGCAGTCTTTGCACCATCGTCTAGACTGGAAGGCAATACAACCGCAGCAGTATCCTTCAAGTCACTCTTCCCTCGTGCACGAGATAACCAGATTTTCGAAGTTCCAGTACGTTCTAGCCACGTACTAATCAGACGATATATTCCCCCACGTAGCTCTCCCTTCATCCGAACCACACGGCCTCTTTTGATATTCATAGCTCCCCCCACTACACCATATTTGGCCTATTGCAACACCGATATGTATAAGTGTTACACAAAGTGTTACAATAGACACAAAACTTGGTAGTCTATTGCAATATTTTTAAAAATGTTGCAATAAATATGAAAAGTGTTGCAAGCAAAAGGTTCATTTTGAGATTTTAGAACAATTGCAATACTTTAACAAAAGCGTTACAATAGACGAAACGATTTCAGTCAAAATTGTAGGCGGGAATTTGATTTTTTCATTGGGCGGGAT